>JBBDGP010000575.1:9220000-9885000 GCA_037952835.1 Lithobates septentrionalis
CACACACTCAATCAAACAGACTCCAACCTCTCCACAATGGCCATGACCAGAAAGCTGTGTAAGGACATCAGGGATAAAATTGTAGACCTGCACAAGGCTGGGATGGGCTACAGGACAATAGGCAAGCATCTTGGTGAGAAGGCAACTGTTGGTGCAATTATTAGAAAATGTAAGAAATTCAAGATGACGGTCAATCTCCCTTGGTCTGGGGCTCCATGTAAGATCTCACCTCGTGGGACATCAATGATCATGAGGAAGGTGAGGGATCAGCCGAGAACTACACGGCAGGACCTGGTCAATAAACTGAAGAGAGCTGGGACCACGGTTTCAAGGAAAAACATTAGTAACACAATACGCCATCATTGATTAAAATCCCGCAGTGCATGCAAAGTCACCCTGGTCAAGCCAGTGCAAGTCCAGGCCCATCTGAAGTTTGCCAATGACCATCTGGATGATTCAAAGGAGGAATGCGAGAAGGTCATGTGGTCTGATGAGACAAAAATAGAGCTTTTTGGTCTAAACTCCACTCGCCGTGTTTGGAGGAAGAAGGATGAGTACAACCCCAAGAACACCATCCCAGCCATGAAGCATGGAGGTGGAATCATCATTCCTTGGGGCTGCTTTTCTGCAAAGGGGAAAGGACGAATGCACCGTATTGAGGGGAGGATGGATTGGGCCATATATCTGCGAGATCTTGGCCAACAACCTCCTCCCCTCAGTAAAAGCATTGAAGATGGGTCTGGGCTGGGTCTTCCAGCATGACAACAACCCGAAACACACAGCCAGGGCAACTAAGGAGTGGCTCCTTAAGAAGCATCTCAAGATCCTGGAGTGGCCTACCCAGTCTCCAGACCTGAACCCAATAGAAAATCTTTGGAGGGAGCTGAAAGTCCGTATTGCCCAGCGACCGCCCCGAAACCTGAAGGATCTGGAGAAGGTCTGTATGGAAGAGTGGGCCAAAATCCCTGCTGCAGTGTTTGCAAACCTGGTTAAGAACTACAGGAAACATATGATCTCTGTAATTGCAAACAAAGGTTTCTGTACCAAATATTAAGTAATGCTTTTCTGATGTATCAAATACTTATGTCATGCAATAAAATGCTAATTAATTACTTAAAAATCATATAATGTTATTTTCTGGATTTTTGTTTTAGATATCGTCTCTCACAGTTTGTAAGTAGGAAAACCTGCAAAATCGGCAGTGTATCAAATACTTGTTCTCCCTACTGTGTGTGTGTGTGTGTGTGTGTATATATGCACTGTGTGTGTATGTGTTGTTTTGCCTTTAGTTACACTTTAAATGTATTTGAACTGTGTATGTTTTTTTTTGCCTGACATGCTATTTTAAAACTGAACAAGCGTGGTTACCTAGTGTCAGGAAGACACTATGAATATGTGAGTGTTGTACTATTTTAAATATTGCCTGGTTATAAAACGTTTTTACGATATAGAAGTTTGCCTTCTTATATCGTGCTTCTATGTGTAATCAGGACCTGTATGAGAGGGTTCAGTGTGAGGGACTGAATCTGGAGCCAGTATCGTGGAGCCATTAACCTTTAACGGGAACACTAATGCCCCGTACACACGGTCGGACTTTGTGCGGACATTCCTACAACAAGATCCTAGGATTTTTTCCGACGGATGTTGGCTCAAACTTGTCTTGCATACACACGGTTACACAAAGTTGTCGGAAAATCCGATCGTTCTGAACGCGGTGACGTACAACACGTACGTCGGGACTATAAACGGGGCAGTGGCCAATAGCTTTCATCTCTTTATTTCTGAGCATGCGTGGCACTTTGTCCGTCGGATTTGTGTACACACGATCGGAATTTCCGACAACGGATTTTGTTGTCGGAAAATTTTATATCCTGCTCTCAAACTTTGTGTGTCGGAAAATCAGATGGAAAATGTCCGATGGAGCCCACACACGGTCGGAATTTCCGACAACACGCTCCGATCGGACATTTTCCATCGGAAAATCTGACCGTGTGTACGGGGCATAAGAGGCGCAGTAGCTGGTTTATAACGTGACCATCTTTTTTTGTCACGTTTTTGGGGCTGTGTTCTATATGTGCACAGAGAGATCACACAAATACTTAAAAGAATAACATTTATTAAAAGTAATGACAGATACAGATAAATAAAATATAACAAGAATACTTAACTAAAGATGTTTGCGCCATGGACTGTTTGCTGTTACTGCAACATGGCCGGCCAGGTTCAAATGCTTGAATGGTTTTCAAGCTCTGGTGTGAGATTAGTCTATTCCAGTTTGTGGTAGATACAGGCTAGTATCTGGGTAAATGACCAATCAAATTTGTTTGGACAGTCATCACCTTTTAAAGGGGAGTTCCACACAAGAATGGAACTTACGCTTTTCGGAACCCTCCCCCCCTCCGGTGTCACATTTGGCACCTTTCAGGGGGGAGGGGGGTGCAGATACCTGTCTAAGACATGTATTTGCACCCACTTCCGGCATAGACTCCCATGGGAGTCTATGCCTCTTCCCGTCCCCACCACGCTGGCTGCTGGAAGCGCAGCGCGACTCGCGCATGCGCAGTAGGGAACCGGGAAGTGAAGCCGCAACGCTTCACTTCCTGATTCCCTCACCCAGGATGGCGGCGGCAGCTGCCGAGAACCGAGCGGGTTCTCGACGTCGCCTGCCGACATCGCTGGACCCTGGGACAGGTAAGTGGCCATGTATTAAAAGTCAGCAGCTGCAGGATTTGTAGCTGCTGGCTTTTAATATTTATTTATTTTTGGCGGTTTAGGTGGACCCCCGCTTTAAGGAGGATAGTGGGCTCGGTCATCCTGCATTCCTTTTTTTCTTTTTTTTTTAAATTCTGTTTATTAAGATTTTATGTATAACATATAACATTCTGGTTGTGTCAACGTGGCACTAGCCCGATCCATGGCCACGCATGGCTCAAGAATAAAAGCATTTACATTCCTGACTAACATAGTCTAACATGCATATTCAAAACATCCCCCCCCCACCCCCCCTTTGTTCACAGGTCAACCCAGGAGGATTCTTTGGTTTTTCCTTGTATCCATTGGTTGACAGGGAACTAATACTAAATCTCTCTACTGATAGATGGGATAGCCGACTGCACTGATCGCTAATCCATATACCAGTGCAACTGACTTGCAAAGTTAAATACTGATCTGTGCCCTTTGGGGGGACACTAGACTCTCCTCAGGTATGTCTTGGTGATTAGTAATAGTCACCCATTAGCCTATAGTATCCTTAGAGTTATACCACGCCAGCTATACTTTATCAAACTTCTTCCCAAATCTCCTAGCCCTGTATGTAGCTTTGTAGTAAGGCAGCATGGTGTTTACCAGACCCTTCCAGAAGATCACATCCAGAGCCCTTGGCTTCTTCCAGTTTAGTAGCATAGCCTTCCTCCCATGGAACAATAGAATGTTCAACAGAGTTCTCAGAGCTCTAGATGGTACAACCTCATCCACCGGGCCCAATAGACATACCCTCACCATCAGTGGTATGGGTATTACCAGGAGGTCCGAGATACAAGAGGTGACTTCAGGCCAAAATTGCTGGATTTATGGACACTGCCAGAAAATATCATCAGCATTAACGGGCAAAAAATAGCATTTCCAGCACTCAGCCGAGACCGCGTGAAAAATCTTAACCAACCTAGCCGGGTATAGTAACTCCTATAGGGAAATTTAAATTGGATCAATCTTTTTCTAGCTAACACAAGATGTTTAAAGGGCTGCGTCCATAAGAAATCCCAATCTTCTCACTGTATTTCAGGAACCTCAGCTTCCCACTTTTCCCTACATCTGGATAAGGCATGTGTCGTCTTTTTGAAATATTCTTTGTACTGTAAGTCACTGAAAGGGGTTTGGCCAATTCCTCTACCGTCAGCAAACTTTCGAGATCTGAGGGCAGAGTTTCCACTTTCACCTCTCCAAACTGTATCTGAAAGGCATGCCGAAGTTGAAAGAAACGAAATGGGTAAGAATTGGGAAGGTCATGTCTCGCTTTCATTTGGCGAAAGGTCAAGAGGTCCCCAAAACAGGTGATGTCCTTCAATGATTTTATCCCCTTGGTTGCCCAGATCATGGGATCGGGTAGATTATAAAAACGTGACAATGTGGGGTTCATCCACAGAGGGGCAGAAGGGGTGACTCCCTGATAGCTAGGACATGCCAACTTCACTGCAGCTTCCCATGCTCTGATAGTGGCCTTCATTGTTGACGTCAAGTCAATGGTAGATCAGTTTTAGTACCCCTAAACAGAGCTAAACACAAACTTTCATATGACCCCAGATGAGCTGCCTCAAACACAGTGGCCGCATATCCATCATGCGCCAGTAACCATCTATGGGCAAACACCATTTGGCCAGCCAAATAGTATTTCTGCCAGTCAAACAATACCAATCCCCCCTGATATCCCGGTTCCTGCAACACTTTGATGCCTATTCTAGGAGGTTTGGGTGCCCAGAGGAAAGAACTGACAATACTATCAATCTTCTTAAAAATACGATTTTGGTACCCATGTAGGTGAATGTCGTAAGAAGTATAAAATGACTGGGCTGTAAAAAATGAGCAGACTGATCCGACCTATCAAAGACAACGGCAGTTTAATCCAAGCCTGAACCTTTTGCTTAAGTAAAGACAGCAGTGGGAGTAGATTAAGGGATATGTAGTCATGTACATTTGCGGTGAGCTTAACCCCTAGATAGTAGGGAGGGATGTAACCCATTGTAACAGAAGATTTGGATTGGACCTCTCCCTGGCTCCCGCGTCAATGGGGAGAATAGATGACTTTCTCCAATTTACTTTCAACCCTGAATATTTAGCAAATTCATCAAGAATATCTAAGAACAAGAACTTTGATCGATCAATTATCTACTGGTTGTGCCACATCCTAAATGTCAAATTTGAAACAGAAGAAATTCCCCTAGCGGACTTTAAAGGCACATTTAAGAAAATATTTAGAAAGGTATATAGAGTAGATTACAATTTATTAATAACAAAAAATAGTCAAATACATCACATAATCACATAATTAAAAACAAGGAATGCAGTTCCATAAATGCAAAGACAAATGATACCAATACATTTGCACCCGACGCGTTTCGGAGTTACTTATGCCTCCTTCTTCAGGGGTGATTGTAGGGTTTGCAACAAGAATTTTCTATATGGGAAATAGTATGTATGACATAAACATAGTAAGTACACAGTGAAAAGATCATAAAGAACAACCTCTATAGTTGTAAGAGTCTGTATATATATACATACATTTTTCTGTTTACACTTACATTGGTATCTATGGGTATAGATTATGCATTCCAAGATGAATTTAAAAGAAACATAGAGGTATTGACGTGCTGCCCATCGGACGCGTTCCCTGGTCGTAATGTGTGGAGCCTTAGTAAGGTGTAACAGCAGTATTCGCAGAGCCACTATCGAGGTGGAAGTGTGAAAATGGTTTTATTCTTCCTTCCAATGGGAAGGAGGGCCCAATGTAGACGGGCGTATAGCAGTTTAGATCTGAGATCACACTGGGGCCAAATGTGTATCCTGTAAGTCATGAAGATATATACATATATGTAAGAATGTATGTGCGTATGGATAGCCAAAGTAATACATGGAAAATCCAAAAAATGTGTCCTACCTGGTCCGCCTAAAATTGTAAAGCACAGTAGCTGATGATGGATATAGATCAAGTGTGGTCCAAATAACTGGAAGGTCAACATGAAAATGAGAGGTAAGTTAGAACCCTGATTTGTAAAAGAACAGAGGGGAACAGGAGAGGGGGAAGGGGGGAAAGGAAAAAGAAGTAAGGAGGGGAGGGGGGGGAAGGGGGGAAGGGGAAAAAGGGGAGGGAAAAAGAAGGGGAAGGAAGGGGGGGGGGGAGGGGGAGGGAGAAAAAGGGAAATGGGATGGGGGAGAGGAAGGGTGAGCGGGGAGGGGGGGGGGGGGAAAGGGGGGGTGGGGGGGGGGGGAGGGGGTGAAAGGGGTTGGGAAAAGGGGGGGGGGAAAGAGGATAGAAAAAGGGGGGAAGAAAAAGGAGGAAAGAGGGGAACAAGAAGGGGGGGGAGAAAAGAGGCAGAGAGAAAGAGATGGTAAATAAAGAGACAGAAGAAAGAACAAAGGAAGAATGTAGGGCCTCCAAATAGGATGAGTGGCTAATAGTTTCGATAAAGGACACTAGATAATTGGATGTATTATAAAAGGAAGGGGCGAACCCCAGAACATAGCAGATAGCAAATAAGGCGAGTGAAACATGAAAGATAACAGGCAGGATTTGTAATTAATGGTTCCACTAAAGGTGTCCATGTCAATAATATGTAGTAAGTTACTAACCAAGTGTTGCAGCACCTCACACCGAAAGCGTCCTGTCAGCAGCAGATGACGCCTGGTGTGGGCTGAAGCCGGATATATAAAGCCCTCCCCACCTATCAGCTGTTGATGGAAAAGCATCAACAGCTGATTGTGGTGAGGGAGGGGCGGAAACACTGTGGCTGGCCCCCCGGGTGGAGCGCGCGCCGCCAGGCATCCACAGCGCATGCGGACGCATACGACGTGGGGGCGTGGCCACGCCTACTGCACCCGCCGGCACGTCTAGCTTCCCCAGCGGACTGCGCATGTCCGTTGGGGTCGCAAGATGGAGGACAGATGATTCTGTACCTCACGCAGCGCCACCATGAGTCCAAGCTTAGCTCAGGCGGCTCTTTTCGTGCCGGGCGGATCACAGATCATGTTGTAAGACAGATAAGAAAAAAGCATATATAGTATGCAGCTAAATAGAGAATACAGTGCCAAATCTTGTTGCTATAACAGGGGAACAGGGCCGATGGACAGTGCAATACAGGTTGGGAGGGAAATCTGGTGGAGGAAAACCTCACAAAACATAACAAAACAGTACAATAATCGCATATAGTATAATTCAAGGGCATGTTATACAAATAGAGTGACATCAGATATTTACGCATATCATTTGGACATCGGTAACCTCAAGTATCATACAGTATACAGGATATAAAACAGCATTTCAATACATGACCTAAAGTGACATAGTATATAGTATAGGGACTGTATGTCCCATAATATGTGAACCAACGGGAAAAGGGGGGGGGGGGGAGGGGGAAGGGAAAAAAAGGAGGGGGGGGGGAAAGGGGGGGGGGAAGGGGGAGGGGGGGGGGGAAAGAAAAGGGGAGGGGGGGAAAAAGGAAAACGGGGGGGGGGAAGAAAAGGGGAGAATAGGCCAATAGTATAGCCCCTCATGTTTGGTGATGATAATAGATGGAGTAAGAGTAGTTGACTGGTCCATAGTGCCACCCCAAACCTGTCGTTGTCTATGGGGTGGTCCTCCCTATTGCTCTCTACCACCAGATGAAAAGCCTTCGAGGAAGGGTTTAAACCAAATGGTTTCATTTAGGCCTGGGGGTTCGGTGGCTCTTAGGTTATATATCCACCGGGACTCTAGTTGCAGCAGTGTCTTGTTCCAGTCCCCTCCCCTTGACTCTGGATGTACCCGATCCAAGATAAGAAATTTGATTTTTGGGCATATACCATTATGTACTATTAAGGTGTGCCTCCCCAATGGGAGGTCCGGGTCACCAGTTTCCATACTTGCTAAATGTCTGTATGCCCTCTTCCAAAATTCATTCTTAGTTTTTCCTACATAGAAGCAGGTACATTCACAGAGGAGTAAGTAGATCACCCCAGAGGTCCTGCAATTGGCAAAATGTCTGGGGCGGAATGACTGTCCATTTGGAAGGGTCGGGTTTCTGGTTGTAAGCATGTATTTGCAGTATCTACATTTGCCACACATGAATGTCCCCTTATGTTTGCAGTGTGTCTTGTTGTTCGTTGCCTTAAATTCACTAGCTGTGATTTTATCTCCCAGGGAGGTAGTTCTTTTAAAAGTGAAAAGGGGTCTCTGTGGGACCAAGGGTCCTAGAGTTGGATCGCATTGTAACATGTGCCAGTATTTAGTCACAATGTTCCTCACCTGTCTGTGTTGGTTGTTGAATTTAGTAATGATTCTAAGAGTACCCATATCATTCTTGTCAGATTTATTGGTTTTTTGAGAGTATAGCAGTTCTTCTCTAGGCTGCAAGAGGGCTTTTTTAAAAGAGCGTTTCAAAGATGTATGGGAGTACCCCCTTAGTAATAGCCTATCGCGCAGCTTGTTCGCCTCTAGTTTGAAGGTGTTGCTGTCTGAGCAGTTCCGTTTTGCTCTCAAGTACTGGCTATATGGGATAGAATTGAGAAGGGGTTTGGGGTGAAAACTGCTTGCATGCAGTATGGCATTGCTTGCGGTTGATTTCCTGTACAGTTTGCTAGTAACACTGCCCTTCTCACCTCTGCAGACCTCTACATCAAGAAACGTGATGCATTGTTTGTCGAATGACATAGTGAAATTGAGGTTGAAGTCGTTGCGGTTCATCCTCAATAGACACTCCCTAAGGAGGTCGGTTGGTCCGTCCCAAACGATGAAGAGGTCGTCGATGTACCGGTACCAAAACAGTATGTGGTCCGTGTACATCGACAAGCTCTCATCGCTTAGGAACATGGCCTCCCACTCCCCCAGGTACAGGTTGGCATACGATGGGGCACAACATGTCCCCATCGCAACCCCCTGCACCTGGAGGTAGTGGGAGCCATTAAAGGTGAAAACATTATGGCTGAGAATATGTTCCAAAAGTGAAGTAATGAATTCACTATATGTAGGGTCCAGGTCTTGTGCTGTGCGTAAAACGTGTTTTATGGCTGCTACGCCCTTCTCATGGGGGATAGAGCTGTAAAGGGACTCGACGTCAATTGTGACAAACATGGCATGTTCGGGAATTTTTTGCTGGTCAATGATTTGTAAAAAATGTACTGTATCCTTTACAAAAGAGGGGAGGGCGTAAACAAATGGTTTGAGTACTTCATCTATCAGCCTGCTCGCATTTTCACTGATAGCCCCTATACCGGAGATGATCGGTCTGCCGGGGGGATTTTTGATGTCTTTATGGACTTTGGGCAAGGCATAGAATACTGGTGTACGTGGGAAGTCGTTTCTGATAAACTGCCATAGGGATTTGGTGATAGTAGAGTTGGAATATGCCGTGTCTACCAATATGTAAAAGTCCTTGTTGTATTTTTTGACCAGACTCGCCGGTATAGGGCGATACCACTCTCGCTTGTCCAGTATTTTATTGCACATCTTGATGTAATCCTTATTGTCAAATACTACAATGTTTCCACCCTTATCTGCATTTTTAATCGTGATATTGTCATTTTTTGACAATGATTTGAGCGCTGCCTTCTCATTTCTAGTGAGGTTTTCAGGGAATTTGTTGTGGATTCTTATTTTATCTAGTTCTTTGCCAACTAGCCTTAAGAAGGCTGCTGCGTTTGGATGGGTACTTGGCGCAGGGCAGAAATCAGACTTCTTTTTAAGTGTGGAGATGTTTCCCTTCAGGGGTTCATTCGATCTTTCAATAGAGTCTAGTATTTGGGATAAATTAATTTCATCTATGAGGTCAGTTGGATCCTGCCTGCCTGTTATCTTTCATGTTTCACTTGCTTTATTTGCTATCTGCTATGTTCTGGGGTTCACCCCTTCCTTTTATAATACATCCAATTATCTAGTGTCCTTTATTGAAACTATTAGCCACTCATCCTATTTGGAGGCCCTACATTTTTCCTTTGTTCTTTCTTCTGTCTCTTTATTTACCATCTCTTTCTCTCTGCTTCTTTTCTTCCCCCCCCTTTCTGTTCCCCTCTTTCCTCCTTTTTCTTCCCCCCTTTTTCTATCTTCTTTTTCCCCCCCCTCCCTTTCCCAACCCCTTTTCCCCCCCTCCCTCCCCCCCCCCCCCCCTCCCCGCTCACCCTTCCTTCCCCCCATCCCATTTCCCTTTTACATAACAAGGACTTTTACATATTGGTAGACACGGCATATTCCAACTCTACTATCACCAAATCCCTATGGCAGTTTATCAGAAACGACTTCCCACATACACCAGTATTCTATGCCTTGCCCAAAGTCCATAAAGACATCAAAAATCCCCCCGGCAGACCGATCATCTCCGGTATAGGGGCTATCAGTGAAAATGCGAGCAGGCTGATAGATGAAGTACTCAAACCATTTGTTTACGCCCTCCCCTCTTTTGTAAAGGATACAGTACATTTTTTACAAATCATTGACCAGCAAAAAATTCCCGAACATGCCATGTTTGTCACAATTGACGTCGAGTCCCTTTACAGCTCTATCCCCCATGAGAAGGGCGTAGCAGCCATAAAACACGTTTTACGCACAGCACAAGACCTGGACCCTACATATAGTGAATTCATTACTTCACTTTTGGAACATATTCTCAGCCATAATGTTTTCACCTTTAATGGCTCCCACTACCTCCAGGTGCAGGGGGTTGCGATGGGGACATGTTGTGCCCCATCGTATGCCAACCTGTACCTGGGGGAGTGGGAGGCCATGTTCCTAAGCGATGAGAGCTTGTCGATGTACACGGACCACATACTGTGTTGGTACCGGTACATCGACGACCTCTTCATCGTTTGGGACGGACCAACCGACCTCCTTAGGGAGTGTCTATTGAGGATGAACCGCAACGACTTCAACCTCAATTTCACTATGTCATTCGACAAACAATGCATCACGTTTCTTGATGTAGAGGTCTGCAGAGGTGAGAAGGGCAGTGTTACTAGCAAACTGTACAGGAAATCAACCGCAAGCAATGCCATACTGCATGCAAGCAGTTTTCACCCCAAACCCCTTCTCAATTCTATCCCATATAGCCAGTACTTGAGAGCAAAACGGAACTGCTCAGACAGCAACACCTTCAAACTAGAGGCGAACAAGCTGCGCGATAGGCTATTACTAAGGGGGTACTCCCATACATCTTTGAAACGCTCTTTTAAAAAAGCCCTCTTGCAGCCTAGAGAAGAACTGCTATACTCTCAAAAAACCAATAAATCTGACAAGAATGATATGGGTACTCTTAGAATCATTACTAAATTCAACAACCAACACAGACAGGTGAGGAACATTGTGACTAAATACTGGCACATGTTACAATGCGATCCAACTCTAGGACCCTTGGTCCCACAGAGACCCCTTTTCACTTTTAAAAGAACTACCTCCCTGGGAGATAAAATCACAGCTAGTGAATTTAAGGCAACGAACAACAAGACACACTGCAAACATAAGGGGACATTCATGTGTGGCAAATGTAGATACTGCAAATACATGCTTACAACCAGAAACCCGACCCTTCCAAATGGACAGTCATTCGCCCCAGACATTTTGCCAATTGCAGGACCTTTGGGGTGATCTACTTACTCCTCTGTGAATGTACCTGCTTCTATGTAGGAAAAACTAAGAATGAATTTTGGAAGAGGGCATACAGACATTTAGCAAGTATGGAAACTGGTGACCCGGACCTCCCATTGGGGAGGCACACCTTAATAGTACATAATGGTATATGCCCAAAAATCAAATTTCTTATCTTGGATCGGGTACATCCAGAATCAAGGGGAGGGGACTGGAACAAGACACTGCTGCAACTAGAGTCCCGGTGGATATATAACCTAAGAGCCACCGAACCCCCAGCCTAAATGAAACCATTTGGTTTAAACCCTTCCTCGAAGGCTTTTCATCTGGTGGTAGAGAGCAATAGGGAGGACCACCCCATAGACAACGACAGGTTTGGGGTGGCACTATGGACCAGTCAACTACTCTTACTCCATCTATTATCATCACCAAACATGGGGGGCTATACTATTGGCCTATTCTCCCTTCCCCCCCCGTTTTCCTTTCCCCCCCCTCCCCTCCCCCTTTTCTTCCCCCCCCCTTTCCCCCCCCCCCCTTTTTTCCCTCCCCCCCCCCCCCCCCCTTTCCCGTTGGCTCACATATTATGGGACATACAGTCCCTATACTATATACTATGTCACTCTAGGTCATGTATTGAAATGCTGTTTTATATCCTGTATACTGTATGATACTTGAGGTTACCGATGTCCAAACGATATGCGTATATATCTGATGTCACTCTATTTGTATAACATGCCCTTGAATTACACTCTCAATATCTATATGCGATTATTGTACTGTTTTGTTATGTTTTGCGAGGTCTTCCTCCACCAGATTGCCCTCCCAACCTGTATTGCACTGTCCATCGGCCCTGTTTCCCTGCTATAGCAACAAGATTTGGCACTGTATTCTCTATTTAGCTGCATATTATATATGCTTTTTTTTATCTGTCCTACAACATGACCTGTGATCCGCCCGGCACGAAAAGAGCCGCCTGAGCTAACCTTGGACTCATGGTGGCGCTGTGTGAGGTACAGAATCATCTGTCCTCCATCTTGCGACCCCAGCGGACATGCGCAGTCCGCTGGGGAAGCTAGACGTGCCGGCGGGTGCAGTAGGCGTGGCCACGCCCCCACGTCGTATGCGTCCGCATGCGCTGTGGATGCCTGGCGGCGCGCGCTCCGCCCGGGGGGGCAGCCACAGTGTTTCCGCCCCTCCCTCACCACAATCAGCTGTTGATGCTTTTCCATCAACAGCTGATAGGTGGGGAGGGCTTTATATATCCGGCTTCAGCCCACACCAGGCGTCATCTGCTGCTGACAGGACGCTTTCGGTGTGAGGTGCTGCAACACTTGGTTAGTAACCCACTACATATTATTGACATGGACTCCTTTATTGGAACCATTAATTACAAATCCTGCCTGCCTGTTATCTTTCATGTTTCACTTGCTTTATTTGCTATCTGCTATGTTCTGGGGTTCACCCCTTCCTTTATAATACATCCAATTATCTATGTCCTTTATTGAAACTATTAGCCACTCATCCTATTTGGAGGCCCTACATTTTTCCTTTGTTCTTTCTTCTGTCTCTTTATTTACCATCTCTTTCTCTCTGCTTCTTTTCTTCCCCCCCCTTTCTGTTCCCCTCTTTCCCTCCTTTTCTTTCCCCCCTTTTTCTATCTTCTTTTCCCCCCCCTCCCTTTCCCAACCCCTTTCCCCCCCCCCTCCCCCCCCTCCCCGCTCACCCTTCCTTCCCCCATCCCATTTCCCTTCCCCCCCCCCCCCTTCCACCCCCCCCCCCTCCCCTCCTTACTTCTTTTTCCTCTCCCCCTTTCCCCCTCTCTTGTTCCCCCCTGTTCTTTTACAAATCAGGGTTCTAACTTACCTCTCATTTTCATGTTGACCTTCAGTTATTTGGACCACACTTGATCTATATTCACCATCAGCTACTGTGCTTTACAATTTTAGGCGGACCAGGTAGGACACATTTTTTGGATTTCCATGTATTACTTTGGCTATCCATACGCACATACATTCTTACATATATGTATATATCTTCATGACTTACAGGATACACATTTGGCCCCAGTGTGATCTCAGATCTAAACTGCTATTCGCCCGTTTACATTGGGCCCTCCTTCCCATTGGAAAGGAAGAATAACACCATTTTCACACTTCCACCTCGATAGTGGCTCTGCGAATACTGCTGTTACACCTTACTAAGGCTCCACACATTACGACCAGGGAACGCGTCCGATGGGCAGCACGTCAATACCTCTATGTTTCTTTTAAATTCGTCTTGGAATGCATAATCTATACCCATAGATACCAATGTAAGTGTAAACAGAAAAATGTATGTATATATATACAGATCCTTACAACTATAGAGGTTGTTCTTTATGATCTTTTCACTGTGTACTTACTATGTTTATGTTATACATACTATTTCCCATATAGAAAATTCTTGTTGCAAACCCTACAATCACCCCTGAAGAAGGAGGCATAAGTAACTCCGAAACGTGTCGGGTGCAAATGTATTGGTATCATTTGTCTTTGCATTTATGGAACTGCATTCCTTGTTTTTAATTATGTGATTATGTGACGTATTTGACTATTTTTTGTTATTAATAAATTGTTATCTACTCTATATACCTTTCTAAATATTTTCTTAAATGTGCCTTTAAAGTCCGCTAGGGGAATCTCTTCTGTTTCACAGGAGATGGTCAGAGACTGCAGCAGGTATGATACAAGAAATGATCAGAGACTGCAGACATGCTACTGACAACGTGATATAGGAGTTGTTGGAGACTGGGGACATGCTTCAAAAGACACATTACATGAGACGACTAGAGATCACATCAAAGCTTTTAAACATTAATCCTTCCATATTTTGGTTCCTACAGCTCTCCTAATAAATAGACTTATATTTCTGATATTTTTCAGCAAGAACCATTATAACACATCAGAGGAGAAATAATTAAAATAGAACAGTGAAGAACAGCACAGAAAACTAAAGTGATGCAAAAAATAAAATAACAAAACACGCCATTTAACTACTAGAACCAAGCCTTTCGGAGTTGAGTAAGTACATAACCAGGGATACCAGTCTACTGTCAGAAGGGCCCCTGAGGGCCACACAATGAGTGCCAATGGGCATATATCCCCCCCCCCCCCCCAGCCATAGGTTGGGCACCAGGGCCATAGAGAGCTGTGTAACAGACTTCTTCAGAGTCTCGTATTCTATTGTGATTGGCTGACGTTCAAAAATAAGGAAAAAAAAGAAACAGTGTGTTTTTCTCTCATATTTTGATAACCCCAATCAGTGCAAGGACAAGGTCATCTAGAGCCCAGAGCGAACATGGCAAATTAAGACCCCCCCCCAGATGAAATACTCTACCCCTCAAATTCCCCCACCGAGTACAAATCCTCTCCCCCCACTCCAGATTCCCCCTCCCAGCACAAATGCCCCCAATCCTCCATCATAGCACAAATGCCCCCCCCCCAAAAAAAAAAAATTCCCCCCTAGCAAAAAGGCCCCCAAACATGCCTACTGGCATAAATCCCCGTCCCAAAAAATGTTCCCCTCCTAGCACAAATGTTCCCCTCCCCCCTGCCAGATTACCTTTTCTAGCACAAACCTCCCCAAATCCCCCCTCCTAGCACATATCCTCTTCCTCCATCCCCACCTCTCAACACAAATCCCCCCCCCCCCCCCACCCAAATCAGCACTCCTAGCACGCCTCCCCATATTTCCCCTCCTAGAACAATTCTTATCTTCTGTCGCCCCCCAAATCCCCCCTCAACAGAAATCCCCTCCCCCAATCTCCTTGTGGTGTCCCTGGCACCTCACATGATACCACAGTGCCCAGGGCAGCTGCCCCTCCTGCCCACCCCTTGTCCCTGCCCTGACCCCATTACATTCCTGAACAGTTCACAATTCTACCCCCCACAGCGGTATACCCCTATACGGACCACAGTGAGGTCACCTGCCTGCACCCCCCCTACCCCCCACCCCCACCCCCACCCCCACAATGCTGAGAATCTCACAACACAATGGACACGGTGCTCTGTACAGAACTTCCTGAGAAAACTCAAATTCTGACTTCTCGTGTTACTTTAGAAAGGTGAAATCTGAAATCGGTTCACCAGGCTAACACTCTAACTGCACATATATAAAAAAAATGTACAAACCTGGGATAGCGAGGCAGAGGAAGGCGAGGATTGTATACGGATACATTGTGAGCCCCCTTTGTGTCCTCCGATGATATGTCGTGGTTTTATTATCACACACAACGACAACGACACTGTCACTTCCTCATTTTTACAGGGAAAGTACAGGGGAGGAAAATACTACAGAGCCAGAGGGAGGGGACAGCTGGCAGATCACAGGCTCTTGTATTACCCCTATACCGCCACAAGGTGTCAGAGCTGGCTGTCTCCTCAGTGGTATATAGAATTCTTCACTATTGCAAAGCACTTCCTTCCAGAATATGACTACATGTATATACAGTACATGTTCCAGGAACTAGCAGGACAAGTTCCTTGTCTACTACCAGAAACAAAAAACTGTGTGATCTTTGAACTTATTAGTGTCAACAGAAAAACCCCTAGTGCAGCTTCTACATTTATTTTCTCAATGTCATAGGAAACTTGTTCATAAGTTTATTGTAACCCTTTAGCTGCCTCCGACATAAGGCTTGCATTTGTAGCAATGGGGTATTTGCATACATTTAAATGAACGTACATTTGTCAAGCTGACTGTTGGCTTTCTGATGAAAGTAAAACCACAACCACTGGAAAGTGCCGGACCCCCACTACGTATCTCAGGCTCCACTGTTCCCCTGCGGGTGGAGCGGAGGGAGATCTGTGAACACCCATTTGCTGATCGTCCTCTGGTAAATAGGTCCAGTAGCAGTGGCTTCACTAGTGTTGGTGTCACCTGGTACGGTAAAACATGATGTCACCCAGACAGTTGGTGGTGACAGTCTTCCCATTAGAGGTCCCCCAACAGTGTCCCCCTTTCTTAGAGGTCCCTTCCATCAGTGTCCCACTCATTAGAGGTCCCTCAACAGTGTCCCCATCATTAGAGTTCCCCCATTAGTGTCCCCATTATTAGAGGTCCCCCATCAATGTCCCCATCATTAGAGGTCCTTCCATCATGTCCCCATCAATAGAGGCCCCCCCATCAATGTCCCCATCATTAGAGGTCCTCTATCAGTGTCCTCATCATTAGAGGTCTCCCATCAGTGTCCCCATCATTAGAGCCCCCCCATCAGTGTCCCCGTTATTAGAGGTCCCCCAACAGTGTCCCCATCATTAGAGTTCCCCCATCAATATCCCCATCATTAGAGATCTTTCTATCAGTGTCCCCAACATTAGAGGTCCTTCCATCAGTGTTCCCCTCATTAGAGGTCCTCTATCAGTGTCCTCATCATTAGAGGTCTCCCATCAGTGTCCCCATCATTATACGTCCCCCAGCAGTGTCCCCATCATTAGAGGTCCCCCATCAGTGTCCCCATCCTTAGAGGTCCCCCAACAGTGTCCCCATTAGCGCTCCCCCAGCAGTATCCCCCTCATTAGAGGTCCCCATCAGTGTCCCCACCATTAGAGGTCCCCCAACAGTGTCCACATCATTAGAGGTCTCCCATCAGTGTCCCCATCATTAGAGGTCCCCCATCAGTGTCCCCATCCTTAGAGGTCCCCATTAGCGGTCCCCCAGCAGTATCCCCCTCATTAGAGGTCCCCATCAGTGTCCCCACCATTAGAGGTCCCCCATTTGTGTCCCCACCATTAGAGGTCCCCCAACAGTGTCCACATCATTAGAGGTCCCCCATCAGTGTACCCATCATTAGAGGTCCTTCCATCAGTGTCGCCCTCATTAGAGGTCCCCCATCATTGTCCCCATCATTAGAGGTCCCCCATCATTGTCCCCATCATTAGAGGTCCCCCATCAGTGTCCCCACCATTAGAGGTCCCCAACAGTGTCCCCCTCATTAGAGGCACAGTCGTATCCAGGAGATGATTCACCAGCTTTCAGTAGTCACATTCTCTTGAGGAAAAAAGAACGGATCGCAGCTGAGGCGCACGCTGTGTACCGTTTGCTCCCTGGACTTTGCTAAATCTTCGACCACAGTTGTAGCATTTTCTCCCCTGGTGGGATACTATTGTTTTTATTCATTTTACAAATAAAAGTTTTAAACTGCGACACTATGGGAGCCCCGTTCTTTTTTCCCTTTAAGAGGATGTGACTACTGAAAGCTGGTGAATCATCTCCTGGATACGGCTGTGCTGAATACAGGATCGGTGGGAACGTCCCATCTGGGATAGGAGCTCATCCACCTTTATACTACACGCTTTCTACCCCTGTGGGGGTGCTAGGAGCTGGTGAGTGGGGACCCTTGAGGGGGATCACAGAAATCACTGGATGCTGTGTGGAGCACAAGAGTCACCTTAGATGTCTATGAACATTTATATAGATATATATTTTTTTGGACACTACTTTTGGGCGCATTTTTTGTATGATAATTTTTCTGCTATGAACATTATGCCATTTTTGGAGTTTTATCTTTATTTTTTGACCACTTGTATCATTTCTTGCCTATCATATTTGGTGTTTTGCACATTTTGCTAATTTAGAACTTCACCTTCACAACTAAGGAATCTTTTATGTGATTTGGACATTTATCATTTGTGTTATATATATATTTTATTATTGTTGTCACTTTATTGTTAGTTGGAAATCCCTGTGGGGGAGTCTCCATTTTCTAGTGTTGGTGCCCTATTGTAGGGTCTGTCCTGATTGATGTGTCTGCACTAGATGCTTCATTATTGAATTTCCTACATAGTGACACACGCATCACACACCTTGCGTATACAAGGCGAGGCACATCCATTTTAAGGTGTAGTACACATATATACGTCACTCCATTTTTGTGTTAAATGTTATACACACTTAGTGACACAAACGTATAACCCATATTTATTTCATTTTTATTTTTATTTTTTTTGGGGTGGAAGAACTTGACTGACCTGCACAGAGTCCTGACCTCAACCCGATAGAACACCTTTGGGATGAATTAGAGCGGAGACTGTGAGCCAGGCCTTCTCAGCCACCATCAGTGCCTGACCTCACAAATGCGCTTCTGGAAGAATGGTCAAACATTCCCATAGACACACTCCTAAACCTTGTGGACAGCCTTCCCAGAAGAGTTGAAGCTGGTATAGCTACAAAGGGTGGGCAACTCAATATTGAGGACTGCAATGCCATTAAAGTTCATGTGCGTGTAAAGGCAGGCGTCCCAATACTTTTGACAATATGGTGTAAGTGTGAAGCGGCACAGTGGGTAGACTTTAACGCCCACACTCCACACATATGCGTCAATGGGCAGCAGAAGTTTCTGTGCTGAGAGCGAGTTCACGGCACCGTGATTGAGCTGTCAAAGACAGCTCTTGGTCACTAGTAATAATTGGGAGCCAGTGGGGACCGGCTCCAGATCATGTGACCACTGTGACAGCCAATCACAGTGGTCACTTGATAGGGCAGACATTTCCGCCCCCCTCTAGCATAAAAGCCCAGTTAAAGGGACATCGGTCGGGAAGGGGTAAAAAAATAATTATTAAAAATTATTAAAAATTAAAAAAAACTTTTTTGGATGTACTTCTCTTGAGAGTTGCAGGAGTTCATTTATTTTTGTTCTCTTGTGATTCAGCGTCAGCTGATAGTGAGCGATTGCTCGTCACCGCTCTCCGCCGCAAGCAGACCAGTCTTGTGGTCGCTCAGTTCTCGGTCTTAGAGCCGGCGTGGGACAGCTGAAGTGTCTGCATCATGGAAAAAGTATGTAGGTTTGTGTTCTCAGTAATCCAATACTTATCCTTTAACCCTTTCGCCATCACTGACATATAATATACGTTGGGGGCTTTCATACACACTTCCGGCTGCTCTAAATGTGTTTAAGCCTGACAAGCCGAAGGTCAGCTGTCTGGCTGTTCAGCGGACCTGGCACTGGCATGGCGGATGTCTTTTGGGTAGAGGAAGGGAGACCAGTGAATGTCTGTTCTCTGATCTCCCCTACTTAGTAAGAACCCGGAATGCGAAGTGTAAAATGTGGACGTGGCCAGGGACGTGGACGTGGCCAGGGAAGAAGCTATTGGAGCACAAACTGTGTTCCATTAGCTTCCGTGAAGGACAGGTGAGACATCAGGGGTCTGAAAGGTTTAAAGGAACCTGCCACAAACAAAGGGGACTTTTGGTCTAGAATGTGATAAAAAGGTTAGTTAAAGAAAAAGCCCCTATGGTTTAGAATGAATTGTAAATAATAAGTCTAGAATTATTGCTCTCACTCCAACATGTAAAATATAGCACATGTAGCGCAATTGTAAATTTCAATGTGTAGGTGTCCCCAACGTGTGTTAACAATTTTGGTTGGTGGAATTTTAAAATGTTTGGGTATAACTTTATTTTTAAGTTCCAAAGGGCAGAGAAAAACACGTTGGAGGCGTGGCCTGGCTGGAGTCCAGGGTGAGGCTGACATTCATCTCATTTCATGCACATAGGTCTGCTTCATGATGTGCAGCTTATGGATGTTTTCCTTTGACATGAACTTTTTTTTTTTTTAAGGGCCAGTTCACACCATAGAAACGCAGAACAGATGCGTTCCAGGTCCTTTTCTGCATGCGCGTTTTTGATGCGTTCCAGTGCTTTTTTGATGCGTTTTTGGTACGTTTTTAATGCAGTCAAATGCTTCCCCCCCTCTTTTTTCTTAACCTTAAATAAGGACAAGTGTGTTGCAGTGCATTTTTGGTGAATTTAGGTGCGTTACGGTGCGTTCCAGTGCATTTTTGATGCGTTTTACAGCGTTCCAGTACAGTCCGGTGCAGAAAAAATGCAGCATGTTCTACTTTTTTTTCTGGAAATGGAACACACTGGAACTGACTGCACTGGTGTGAACTATGCCACTGAAAACCATATAACCTACTTTCCATGCGTTTTTGATGCAGAAAAGAAAACGCACTGGACTGCATGTGGTGTGAACTGGCCCTTAATGTTTTAACTAAACTTTTTATGACATGGGGGACCAAAGGTCCTCTTTGTTTGTGACTGGCTCTCTTTAATCGCTTCGCAACCGCCTCACGCAGATATACAGCGGCAGAAGGGCACGTACAGGCAGAATAACGTACTTGTACGCTGTTCTTTAAGAGGCGGTTCGCGGGCACGCATGCGCACCAGGAACTCCGTGTCCTCGATCGCGGGGATACCCGCGATCATCTCACGGTTCCGCCTAGTGGCACTGACACTGATCTCTGCTCCCTGTCATCGGGAGCGGCGATCAGTGATATGTCACACACAGCCCCCCCCCCCCCCCCACAGTTAGAAACACTCCCTAGAACACACTTAACCCCTACAGCGCCACCTAGTGGTTAACCCCTCCACTGCCAGTGACATTTTTACAGTAATCAATGCAATTTTTTAGCATTGATCGCTGTATTAATGCCAATGGTCCCAAAAATGTGTCAAAATTGTCCAATGTGTCCGCCATAATGTCGCAGTCACGATAAAAATCGCTGATCGCCGGCATTACTAGTAAAAAAAAAAATATCAATAAAAATTCCATAAAACTATCCCCTATTTTGTAGACGCTATAACTTTTGTGCAAACCAATCAATAAATGCTTATTGGGATTTTTTTTTACCAAAAATATGTAGAATACGTATCGGCCTAAACTGAAGAAAAAAAAGGTTTTTTAAATATTTTTTGGGGATATTTATTATAGCAAAAAGTAAAAAATATTGTGTTTTTTTCAAAATTGTCATTATTTTTTTGTTTATAGCGCAAAAAAATAAAAAAGGATGTCAATTTTGTTTCAGAGCCACGTCGCACGACCGCGCAATTGTCAACTAAAGCAACACAGTGCCAAATCGCAAAAAGTGCTCTGGTCAGGAAGGGGGTAAATTCTTCCAGGGCTGAAGTGGTTAATAAGACATCAGGGGTCTGCCCTTTGCTGAAGCTAATGGAACACAGATTGTGCTCCAATAGCTTCTTCCCTGGCCACAGCGGCCCAGAAAGTGACGTTTTACACTTTACATCCACGTTCTTAAAGTGGAGTTCTACCCAAAAGTGGAACTTCAGCTTTAAGGTATCCTGATCCCCTCGCATGCCACATTTGGTTAGCGTGTACCTAATTTTGACAGGTACCCAGCTCCCACTTCCGCCCGTGCTGCCTAGGCGACTCCTCCTCTCCCCCTCCCTCCCTGCAATCTTCTGATCCCAGAAGATTGCTCGGCCATTCAGGACGCGCATCGCGACTCACGCATGCGCAATGCGCAACCGGCTGTGAAGTAGTCATAGCCGGGTGCCCACACTTGCAATGCCAGCGCCGCGGACAGGCGGGGGAGAGAGCGATGGCTTCAGGCGGCCACATTGCTGGACCCTGGGACAGGTGAGTGTATGTTTATTATAAGTCAGCCGATACACTTTTTGTAGCTGCTGACTTTTAATAAACATGGGTCCAGCTGGATCTCCGCTTTAATAAGTAGGGAAGATCAGAGAACAGGTCTACCCAAAGGCATCCAAATGTCAAAGGAAAAGATCCATAAGCTGCACATCATGAAGCAGACATGTGCATAAAGTGAGATGAATGGCAGCCTCAGCCCAGACTCCAGCCAGGCCGCGCCCCCAATGTGTTTTAGCTCCGCCCCTTGGAGCTTAAAAATACAGCAATAACCAAACATTTAAAATTCCACCAACCAAAATTTTGAGTCCCCCCCCCCCCACACACACACACACATACGATTTGGGGGCACCTAGGCATGGAAATCTCAATTGTGCTACACATGTTGTATATCGCTGTGCATGTTGGAGTGAGAGCAATAATTCTAGATTCATTATTTACAGTTAATTCTAAACTGTAGGGACTTATAAACCATCACCCGTGGAAAATTTAGAGTACCAAAGTTGCCTTTCACAGACACATGCAATTTCAAGGCTTGACATGTTGGATATCTATTTACTCAGCGTAACCCCATCTTTTATATAGAACCAAAAATTGGGTACTATATTGTGTTTGTGTGTCCTACAATTTTAGTGTATCTTTTACCCTAAATTTTGCACCTACATTGTTGTGCTAATATCATGTGACATAAAAAATTGCAACTAGCACCATTTTATTTGCCTGTATATTATATGATTTTATTTTGATTTTTGATGTGATTACTATATGTATATTCTCTTTCAATAGAAGGCTTGTACCCCAAATGGACAGCATCCCCTGAAGAAGCCCGGAATATGGACGAAACATGTTAGGAATTTAAAGTGCTGTATCCATAAAATTGTGTTGAAATGTACTTGCCATAATTGTTTTTTAAAAATTTTTTAGTCTGCCTTTATATAAAACTTTTTATATTATTCTTTGAGATCACTGTACCTTATTTTGCACCTTAAAAATCCCATAAACTCCCCTATACCTATTCAACTAAGGGATGTGGTGCTAAAATTAAGTGGTTTGCCCGTGGTTATAAAGTCCATTTTCTGGGTTTTGGTTGTCTTAACTAATCTTCAGGCCTAAAATTATTTTTTAAACATGTGCATAAAACACAAAAAATGTTCCCGAAGGTAAAGGGTTAAGTGTATATCTTCCAGGTATTTATCTCCTTAGTATCCCTGACAATGCCTTTGTGTTTTTTCTCTCCAGAAGGGGGGCTCCATGATGGGGATGAGGAAATTAGTTTACAGAAGAAAGATAACATTGTTTTATTGTCCCAATGCAAGAACTTTGGGCCCCAAGGTTCAATAGTACACTGGCCAGTGGGAGGGGATTTGAGATACTGGAGGACTTTTTACCGTCTAGTATTGCCATTTTGGGTAGGTCCTGTAGGGTAGGGACTGTGACGTTTTAGGGGGCGTAGTCAACATCACCCAGTGACCACGCCCCCTAAAACGTCACAGTCCCAGCATGCCCAGGGACTGTGACATCAAAAGGGGGCGGGGTCTCCGCCTATATAAGTGACAACGCAGCCCTCGGAGAGCAGTCCAGCCGGAGAGAGCGTCGTGTCAACATCTGGAGAAGAGAAGACCAGAAGACCAGAAGATCAGAAGCCCAGAAGCCCAGAAGTCCGGACCTCCGCTGGCAAGAGAGCTACCTGAAGACAGCGGAGGAGACGGCCGAAGAACTGGAACACCGGGAGAAGAGAGCGGAGAAGAACCAACCGGACGCCGGGAGAAGATGAACCGGAGGGACCCCCGAAGCCGGAAGAAGACCCCCGAAGTCGGAGGAAGATCCCCCCCGAAGCTGTTTAATAAAATATTTTAAAAACCTGTGTAGTGTTTTATTATTTACACTTTTTCCCTAGGTGAATGGGTAGGGGTACCATGTACCCCATACTCATTCACATAGGGTGGGGCTGGGATCTGGGGGCTCGCTCGTCCCCACCCCCTTTCCTGACCGGCCGGGCTGCGTGCTTGGATCGGGGTCTGGTATGGATTTTAGGGGGGACCCCACGCCGTTTTTCGGCGTAGGGGCTTCCCTTTATAATTCATACCAGACCTAAGGGCCTGGTATGACCCGCGACGGGGCTCGCAAGGTGTCAATCTCGCCGATAAAAGCGGCAAGATTGATATCCTTTGCTAGTCCCGTTGCACCTGAGTCACGTTCAAAATGAACGGACTTGTCCGTGTGTGGGCAAGTCCGTTCATTCTGAAAGTCCGCCGTAAGTCCGTCGGAAAGACGGGCGGACTTAGCCCGCCGCAAAGTCCGGTCTTGTGTGGGCAAGTCCGTCCGTTTTAAAGTCCGGCGCACCTGGCGGACAAAGTAGGATAGAAAGTCCGACCGTGTGTACGCGGCATTAGTCTTTTCTTTTTCTTTCCAAGTTTTTTTCAGTAACATCACACGCAATAGAAAGACAGAGGGTGAAAAAGGGATTCAAGTACCTTGGACGTTGCGGTTGGAGATAATTTCTACATCCAGCGATAAAACACTTCCACAGCTGGATTCAGCAATCACCAGATAGGCCCCTCTCACCGACCTAGCAGCCAATGCAATGCTCGAACACGGCCTCTGCCACAGACCTTACGACTCTGGGTGAACAAATTGTGAACGATCTAAACCAGAGGTCTCAAACTGGTGGCCCTCCAGCTGTTGTGAAACTACAAGTCCCATCATGCCTCTGCCTGTGGGAGTCATGCATGTAACTGTCAGCCTTGCAATGCCTCATGGGACTTGTAGTTTCGCAACAGCTGGAGGGCTGCCAGTTTGAGACCCCTGATCTAAACGGTCTCTGCCACAGACCGTACAGTCTTGAAAGAACTGACTGTGGTACTAATCCAAGATGCGTCTCCGACTGAGTTCCCAGGCTCTTCTTAAGATACTAGCCTTATGCTCGGTCCTCTCCCGAAGAGTCCTCCCCTGGTCACTGCAGTGCCTTGCTTCTTCCCGCAGGCCTGACAGCAAAGAGACCATCATTCTGACCCATAGGCCACCAAGACTCCGATCCTTCCTTTAGTAGCTAAGCCTTAGGTCCGCCAAGCTTAAGGCAGAACTTTAAGGATTCGTAGTCGCCCAGGCCAGGAGGGCCATGAGGTGGGGAGCGCCAACCCACCCCCCGAGCCCGGGGGGGGGTCAGGAAGCGCGGACCAACCGGTGGTCACCCAAGAACCAACTAAAATGGCGCCTGTCTCTTAAATACCCCTACCCAGAAATATCCGGTGTGAACTACTCCCACCGAAAAGCCTCTGAGCAGCAAGTAGTCAATGTGTTTGACCAGACTGTATTTTCCAATCCACCAATGATGACAGAGTGGGAGTACCACCGGGATGGGGGTCATGGGAGAAGTCAGACATGTGTGAACTGTGGAGAGGAGACTATAGGAAAACCCGAGCCACCAAGCTGGAGCCGACTAACTGAGCCCTGCATGGTTCACCTGAGAGGAGGTCAGTGACAGTGCTGCCAGGCCAGTCTGAGGGGTGGTCACTGATGTAAGGTAGGAGTGAATACAATAATGTAAGGGGGCACTGATATAAAGGTTTCCCCTCTATATCAGTAAGTAACCCACCCCCCCCCCCCTTACCTTAGTGTATTTTCTGCAGGAGGTGGTCTCTGGTCACCAGAGCCATCCCCCCCCCCCCTCACATTCCCTGAGTCCCAGGTGTCCCCCTTGATGATTGCTTCATTTTTACTACTTACTAACTGAAATTTGCTGTTTTTATATATATATATATATATATATCTAGCCCTATGTGCTTTCATATCTGTCTTATGTATATATAATACGCTCTTCAAATGTGCTTTAAAATGCATGGTTTTCCTTTTCATGAACAAGAAAATAATGACGTTGGGCTGGTATAATAATGCTATGGGGCTGGTATAATAATGCTATGGGGCTGGTATGAAATTATTTCCAGGGCTGGTTTTTATTCCCAGTCCGGCCCTGCAGGAACATCAGAACTGGACTGCGGAGCAATGGAAGAAGGTGGCCTGGTCTGATGAATCACGTTTTCTTTTACATCATGTGGATGGCCGGGTGCGTGTGCGACACTTACCTAAAGAAGAGGTGGCACCAGGATGCGGTATAAGAAGGCAAGTTGGCAGAGGCAGTGTGATGCTTTGGGCAATGTTCTGCTGGGAAACCTTGGGTTCTACCATTCATGTGGATGTTACATTGGTGTCCATTCCTCAATGGGTCAGGGCTGTTTTAGCAAAAGGGGGCCACACTCAATATTAGGTGGGTGGTCACAATGTTATGGCTGATCAGTGTATAAACAATCCAGGGCTTCCATACTTTATCAAAATAAGGCTGTTTGTCAAGTAATATGGCCGAAGGGCCTTCATTGACCATTATCCAGGATAACTTATTTTTTTCTCAAATCTAATCTCATGCAGATATGATTGCACCCTTCAGCTACAAAGGTCCTCTCCAGTGGAGTCACTAGGATTGGTGTCACCCGGTGCGGTAAAACATGGTGTCACCACCACCCACCCCCCTCCCCATTGGGCTCTCTCCTGTATAGCCTGCCACAGTGCTCTGCAGGGCGCTGAGCAGGCTAATTTTAGGCCAACACGGATAGGGGTGACACCATCGTGGTCGCATATCACTTCCTACTTGATGGTGTCACCCCTCTGGCAGGTGGCAGTGGCACCCGGGTGCACCCCCATAGCATCGGCACTGGTCCTCGTCATTGTTGTTTGTGTTGTACAAAATTGTTATCTGTAATTTGTTACCTCTTTGGGAGTATTTCCCGAAACAAAACAGCTTTCTTTAGCCTTGGTATGTCAGAGGGTGTGGTATTACCAGAAGGGTTTCTACATCAGCAATGTGTGTAATGTATAAATGTTACTGAATGAATCATTCAGCCTGAAGACGTGTCATTTATTGCTTAGGGGTGGACAGCTAAGATAGATGTCTGGGAGAAAGAGTAATGCTGCGTACACACGATCAGAAATGCCGCCAGCAAAACTCCAATGAGAGCTTTTTGCCGGAAAATGCGACCGTGCGCATGCTCCATTGGTCTTTTGCTGGCGGAATTCCAGCCAGCAAAAGATTGAGAGCAGGTTCTCTATTTTCCGGTCGGGAAAAAGTTCCTATCCGAAAATGCGATCGTCTGTATGCAATTCGGACGCTCAAAAAATCACGCATGCTTGGAAACAATTCGACGCATGCTCGGAAGCATTGAACTTCATTTTCTCGGCTTGTCGTAGTTTTGTACGTCACCGCGTTCTTGACGGTCGAAAGTTCAAAGAACTTTTGTGTGACCGTGTGTATACAAGGCAAGCTTCTACAAGATCTACATAGTAAAGTTTTGTCTTATGCCGCGCACACACGATCGGAATTTCCGTCAGAAAAAACTTGGATGGTTTTTCCGACGGAAATTCCGATCGTGTGTACGCGGCATAAGACAAAAAACTTTACTATGTAGATCTTGTTTTGCCTCTTTTTGTATTTTGTTTTTCTTGAAAAATGAATCAGAGATGATTTTATGTCTTATACACAATTTATGACTTTTTCTGGTTATGGAGAAACTGACAATAAAGAATTTAAAGTGAAGAACTCAGCTAAGGTCAATCAGATACATTCTAACTGTAGTCGGTTTAAAGTTGAAGTTTAATCTGCTTATATTTTGTTTTCCCTGGTGCTCCTTCATCAATATGCTAACAAATATAAATAAAACTTTTGCATTTTTATTACATACCTTATTTTAGAGCCAGCGACATCATCACTGGGTCTCTGTGCTTCTCTATGCAATGCCTGTGTTCCGTCAGATTAGGCGACCCGTCGGATTTTGTAATGGAAGTGACATTCCATCGCAGCCATCTTGGTACACCCCACACTCAGCCGCAGTAAGGATACAGTGAGAAGGTGGCAAGCGGACGTCTTTTTACACCCACCGGAGTTTTGCTTTCCCCACTTATTTTAACAGTAAACTGAGCTTATATAGTGAAATTTAGTATTTTGAAATCCGTCTCACTGTTTTGATGTTGAATTTTAACCACCTGTAGCCGAATAACGCTTACACTGCAGGCCTTAAGTGCCGGAAAGCCGTCATATGACGTCCTCCCGTGCATGAGCTGCCTGCGCCCCCTGTGGGATGTGTGTGGGGCTCTCTGTGATCACTGAGTCTATGAGACTCGGCTGGTCACAGATTGGAGTAAGGGGCTGACCCCAGCCCCTTATCACGTGATGAGCTATCAGCCAATGACAGCTGATCACGTGATGTAAACAGAAGATTGGTAATCGTCCCCCCCCCCCCCCCCCTCAAGTCTGTCAGCATGAGGGGGAAAAAAGCTGGTTACAAGCTTCTGTCAGAGGGACATCGGGCCGTCACACAGAGAGCCGCGGCTGCCTCATCTGTGCCCAACAGTGCCACCTACCAGTGCCCACAGTGCGACCTACCTTTGCCCAACAGTGCCACCTATCAATGCCCTCCAGTGCTGCCAATCAATGCCCATCAGTGCTGCGTATCAGTGTCACCTACCAGTGCCACCCATCAGTGATTCTCAGTGCCACCTATCAGTGCCCTTCAGTCCCACCCATTTGTGCCAACCATCAGTGCCCATCAGTGCCACCTCTCAGTGCCCATCAGTGCAGCCTATCAGTGCCCATCAGTACAGCCTCATCAGCGCACATCAATGAAGGAGAAAAATGACCTGTTTTCAAAATTTTTTAACAAACTATGAAACCCAGCAGTGCCAATGCTTCAGTGCGCATGTGCCGATTACGTCGGCACATGCAAATACAGGGGATATCTCGGTTTAGGAGATATCCTGGGTAGATACAGGTAAGCCTTATTATAAGCTTACCTGTAGCACAAAGTGTGTTGTAAGGGTTTACAACCACTTTAAAGGAGAAGTGCAGCAAAAGCTTGTTTGGCTGTACTTCTGTGGGTCACAGGAGTTCAGTTCGTTCTGCACTCCTGTGACCCATTTTCAGCTGACAACGGGCTAAAGCCTGCTGTCGGCTGACGTCACAGAGCCGGCCCAGGCTCAGGCAAGATTGCGACAATGGAGGATCCATGCACATGCCTGGACCGGCACCCGGCACTCTCTGCGAGCCGCTGAGAGCCGGAGCCGACTACCCCACCCCCTCCACAGCCCAGCGCTGCAGTGAGCGAGGAGGGGCAGAGAAGAGAGCCTGTGACTGACAGTCAGCAGCTCTATGCTCAGTTAGTGTTCGATCGCTCGGCTCTCAGTGTTAGAGCCGGCGGGGGTGGGGGGGGGGGCCATGCTACATCCACCTAGGTAAGTATGCATAGTTGCCAACATTGCAAAAAAAAAAAATCCGGGACACTTTTTTGCATGTAGGCGGAGCCTGCTATAATTAGGGGGCGTGGCATTCGTTTGTAGGTGGGGCACATTGCAATAGAAAAATGCGGCGCGCAAAGCGCGCCGTGGCGAAAGATGGGCATGGCTTGAGCGGAATAGTGGGCGTGTCTTAAATGGCCGTGGCTCTGAAGGGGTGTGGCATGAGATGAATGAGGGATGGAGGAAGAAAGAAAGAGGGAGAGAAAGAAAAAGAAAGAGAGAAAGTAAAAGGGAGAAAGAAAGAGGGATGAAGTGACAGCAGGCCCAGATCCTACACAACAATAGAAATATGTGTATTCCAGAAAGTTTAACAAATCAGCAGATAAAGATACTCCAAACACCTGGTGTTGTCGCTTCAATCATCCCGGCACCATGGTTGTTATGGTGTCAGAATGACTGAAGTGCATTATTTCTATTATTACATTGTAATATAGAATGAAACTATTTAACTCACCATCATGCAGAATCAGTGGGAACCCTGAGCGTGTCACCTGCCACGTCGCCTGCCACCAGATGCCATCAGTTGTCCCCAGCGGAGTCCTCCCTTACATCAGGCATTTCCAGCTGACTCCTCCCTTACATCAGACATTTCAGCGGAGTCCCCCTTACATCAGACATTGCAGCGGAGTCCCCCCTTACATCAGACATTGCAGCGGAGTCCCCCTTACATCAGACATTGCAGCGGAGTCCCCCCTACATCAGGCATTGCAGCGGAGTCCCCCTTACATCAGGCATTACAGCGGAGTCCCCCTTACATCAGACATTGCAGCGGAGTCCCCCCTTACATCAGACATTGCAGCGGTGTCCCCCCTTACATCAGATATTGCAGCGGAGTCCCCCCTTACATTAGGAATTGCAGCGGAGTCCCCCCTTACATTAGGAATTGCAGCGGAGTCCCCCCTTACATCAGACATTGCAGCAGAGTCCCCCTTACATCAGACATTGCAGCAGAGTCCCCCCTTACATCAGGCACTGCCAGCAGAGTCGTGTCTTTACACCAGGCAGCCCCCAATGGAGTCAGGCATTCCCAGCAGTGCAGAATGGGACAAAATAGCCGGATGACTGCCAATAGCAATTAAGCTGCGGCGGCACCCACTCCCACCCCTTCCCACATCAGGTCGCAGCGGGGCGGGAGGTGGGCGGTGCCACAGCTCAAATTCTATTGGCAGTCATCCGGCCATTACTAAATAGTAATTTGGCCTCCGGGAAAATGGCGGCCGGTGGAGACATTGTCTCCGTCGGCCACAGACCTCTAGCGGCGGGGAAAAAAAAAATCGGTAAAATTAGAATTTCCCGGGACATTTCCCAGAAATGGCTAAATCCGGGAAACGGGGCTAAATCCCAGGAATGTCCCGGGAAAATCATGACAGTTGGTAAGTATGCGTATGATTCTTAAAATAAAAAAAAAACATAAATCTCTTTAAGTCCCGGTTCACACTTGTGCAATGTGGGAACCAGTGCGATTCCTGTGCGGGTTACGCATCGCATCTCTTTCGCAGGCAGTTCACACTGCTCTCTGCGAACCGCTGCGGGTGTCAATGTAAAGTTAATGACACCCCCAAATCGGTTCACAGATCGCAGTTCGAACTGTGAAATCGGACAGGAATCAGATTGCATAGGTGTGAACATCTATGTGATCCGATTCCAGTGCAGACCAAACAAAGGATCCTGTACCATTACGGTGAAAATGCGCTGGGATTTCAGCCATACAGTTTGTATGACTGAATTTGCATCGCACAGACATGACATGTGATCTGCAGAGTGAGTGCACCAGTTCGGATGTGTCTTGATTCCTTGTCTTGCTGACACACACCGGGCCCAATGGTGCAGCACCTGCCTCTACTTTGCCTTCTACCCAAGACCCCCCTGCAGAGTGGAAGAAAGGAAAATAGCACTACAGTAGAGCAGCTCCAACCCCAAACTGCAGCTCCCACACTTCCTGGCTCAAAGCGGCTCCCAGTAAGGCAGTCTAATGGGGGTCTTTAGGGGCAGGGGACGCTGATGGGGGGGGGGGGGTGCTGATATAAGGGGACTCTGAAGCTAATTGGGGGGAGTGCTGACTGCTGGTGATGACCAATTAGACCAGCAGTCAGCACCCCTCTTAGAGACCTCTATTAGATTAGGGGAACTCTCCTTATATCAGCACCCCCCCTTAGAGACCCACATTAGATCAGAGTGTCCCTATATCACCCCCTCTTTAGGGACACCAATTATATCACAGTCCCCTTATATCAGCACCCCCCCCCCCTTACAGACTAACGATTGGTCTCTAAAGAGGATTAGATATAGCGCACTCATCTAAAAAAAAAAAGAAGTAAAGTAAACTTCATAAATAAACTTGTGTGTTCCCACACCTCAAAAAAAAAATTAAAAAAAAAATTAAAAATGCAGTGCTCCCCCCATAATTAATTAAATCCTGAAAAACTAAAAAAATAATTGTGAATGATGGTGGAAACCCCAAAGGATAATCCAAGTATTACTTCACTTCAATTGTATTTAAACATATATACTGTGCAATATTTATACACTTAATACTACATGAATAGAAGTGTAAACCTCCAATCCATTCCAAAATGTGCTGTGCTAATATTCAATTTACAGTTCATCCGGAAAGTATTCACAGCACTTCACTTTTTCCACATTTTGTTATGTTACAGCCGTATTCCAAAATAGATTAAATTCATTATTTTCCTCAAAATTCTACAAACAATACCCCATAATGATAACGTGAAAGAAGTTTATTTGAAATCTTTGCAAATTTATTAAAATTAGAAAATGAAAAAATCCCATGTACATAAGTATTCACAGCCTTTGCCATGACACTCAAAATTGAGCTCAGGTCCATCCTGTTTCCACTGATCATCCATGAGATGTTTCTACAACTTGATCGGAGTCCACCTGTGGTAAATTCAGTTGATTGGACACTATTTGGAAAGGCACACACCTGTCTATATAAAGGTCCCTCAGTTAACAGTGCATGTCAGAGCACAAACCGAGCCATGAAGTCCAAAGAATTATCTGTAGACCTCCGAGACAGGATTGTATGGAGGCCAGAGGCGTATCTAGTGAAAGTGGCGCCTATGGCAAGCACTGAAACTGCGCCCCTGTCAAAACATTTGAAACTCATCTTTCAGATAATCTTAAAAAAAAAAAAAAAAACAGCTAACAAAACTACAACATCAGCACCCAAAAATGCGGCCTTACCAGCACCCATAAATGCAGTAACATCAGCACCCAAAAATACGGCCTTACCAGCACCCACAAATGCTGCGCCAGTGCCTCTGACACTGTACAGAGGTAGAGAGGGAGTAGGATCACCAGCGGCTACCCAGTTTGCCTAGTGGTAGCGCCAGCCCTGTCTGCTTGGCACACACGCAGAATCGCACATGATGACTTTAAATCATCATCATGTGCGATTGTGCGTGTGTGCCAGGCCCAAGCAGAAGCAAGCAGCCCATCAAATATAGTGCTCAATATGGATTAAATAAATATGCTTAGCCATAGATATCATAAATAAAGTGTAATAAAGTGATTTGTGCAACAGCAGGTACTACTTGTACAAATCACTTTATTTATGATATCTATGGCTAAGCATATTTATTTAATCCATATTGTTTGAGCACTATATTTGATTCTCTGCTTGGCAGTTGGCACTGGTTACTGGTACACATGCACATGATGATCAAGATCGTCGTGACTGGTGACTTAAGTACTGTACTAGTACCTGCTGCTAGGCTGCGCTGCAGTGCTAATCCTTGTAGTTGCTGGCTGCTGCCTGCGGGTTGCAATTTTTTCTCTTCTCTCTAGTAACATCTCTTCTCCAGCCTCCAGGTTCCCCTCCAGAGTCCTCACCATCACCGACCACGTCAGGGCACGTCACACAGACCCGGGAGACCCCGCCCCGGGGAAAAGATGAAGCAGCTGCGCAGAGGAGGGTAGGCGGAGCATTAGGCTCCGCCTCCGCCAGTTACCCTACGGCTACGTAGACGACCCGGGCGGTCACTCTGGCCAGTCAACTCATTGGCCGTCATGGGGGCGCCTGTCGCTGGAAGCCAGGCCAAGTACTACTTGCTAGTGAAGTGCTGTGCCGGCGCCGTGCTTCAGCAGGCTAGCCATGGCGCCGGGGACTAGATTAGTGCGGGAGGCGGCCGCAAGAGGATGGGTGGGACTTTTTTTTTGTGCGGGGTCGGCTTTTTTGCTGCCCCCCCACCCCCCCAGGGCACTTGCCATGGCTGCCATACCCTAGATACACCACTGATTGAGGCCCAGATCTGGGGAAGGGTACAGAAATTTTCTGTAGCATTGAAGGTCCCAATGAGCACAGTGGCCTCCATCATCCATAAATGGAAGAAGTTTAGAACCACCAGGACTCTTCCTAGAGCGGGCCGCCTGGCCAAACTGAGTGATCGGGGGAGAAGGGCCTTAGGGAGGTGACCAAGAACACGATGATCACTCTGACAGAGCTCCGGCGCTTCTCTGTGGAGAGACAGGGCCGGACTGGGAATAACATCCAGCCCTGGAAAAAATTTCATACCAGCCCCACAGCATTATTATACCACCGCAACAGCATAACGTCATTGATTTCTTGTTCATGAAAGGGAAAACCATAAAATGCACATTTGAAGAGTGTATTATATATAGATAAGACAGATATGAACTCACATAGGGCTTTATATTTATATATATATATATATATATATATATATATATATATATATATATATATATATATATATATATATATATATATATATATATATACACATATATATATATATAAAAGCAAATTCCAGTTAAAAGTGGTAAGTGATCAATCATCAAGGGGGACCCCAGGAACTCAGAACGTGGGAGGGGGGGGGCACCTTCCACAGAAAGAATACACTAAGGTAAGGGGGGGGGGTTACTGATATAAGGCTGTGCTTTATATCGGTGCCCCCTTACATTATCGTATTCACTCCCCCATTACATCAGTGACCCCCCCCCCTTCAGACTGGCCTAGCGGTGCTGTCACTGACCTCCTCTCAGGTGCACCGTGTAGGGCTCAGTCAGTCGGCTCCAGCTCGGTGGCTCTGGTTTTATCCTATAGTCTCCTCTCCACATTCCACACTTGTCTGACTTCTCCCATGACCCCCATCCCGGCGGTGCTCCCACTCTTGACTCCTCTGCAGACTCCCTCAGAGACTGCAGACATGATACAGGAGATGGTCAGAGACTGCAGACATGATACAGGAGATGGTCAGAGACTGCAGACATGATACAGGAGCTCAATGCAGCCTCACCAGTGCCCATCAAATGCAGCCTCACCAGAGCCCATCAAATGCAGCCTCATCAGTACCAATCAAATGCAGCCTCACTGTGCCCATCAATGCAGCCTCACTGTGCCCATCAATGCAGCCTCACTGTGCCCATCAATGCAGCCTCACTGTGCCCATCAATGCAGCCTCACTGTGCCCATCAATGCAGCCTCACTGTGCTCATCAAATGCAGCCTCACTGTGCTCATCAAATGCAGCCTCACTGTGCTCATCAAATGCAGCTTTACTCTGCCCGTGAATGCAGTCTCACTGTGCCCATGAATGCGGCCTCACTGTGCCCACCATTGCAGCCTCACTGTGCCCATCATTGCAGTCTCACTGTGCCCATCAATGCAGCCTCACTGTGCCCATCAATGCAGCCTCACTGTGCCCATCAATGCAGCCTCACTGTGCCCATCAATGCAGCCTCACTGTGCCCATCAATGCAGCCTCACTGTGCCCATCAAATGCAGTCTCACTGTGCCCAGGAATGCAGCTTCACTGTGCCCCATGGCCCAGTCAGCAGTCCCTGTCTGTGGGAAGGTGTGTTGTTGATGCTCGGTACGGTACCTTGCATGCCAGCAGGATATCCATGATGGCCAACAGCAGGCAGGGTCTGTTCTCGTTTTGGATGGGGAGAGTGCTCCTTCCAGAGGATCTGTTTGCTGTGAGATGGAGTGGTCCCTGGCCACCTGCACCTTCAGCCATCCTCATTTTCCGGCCCCAGTCAGCCTGTCCTCTGGTCCTGGGGAAGTGGAGAGCACTGGGTGGGAGCTGGAAAGAAGGGGGAGCAGAGAGTACTGGCGGGGTTGGAGAGCACATGGGTGGGGGCAAAGAGCAGGGGGGAGTGGAGATCACAGGGATGGGGAGTGGAGAGCGCTGGGGGGGGGGGACTTGAGAGCACTGGGGGTCCAAAAAGAACAGAGGTGGAGAGCAATGTGGGGGCTAAGAGTGTGGGGTGGCGAAGAGCACTGGGGGAGGGGCAGAAAAACAGGGGTGGAGAGCAATGGGGGGAGCTTGAAAGCACCAGTGGGGGAGGGGCAGAAAAACAGGGGTGGAGAGCACTGGGGGGGTACAAAGAGCAGGGGGGAGTGGAGAGCAATGGGGGGAGCTTGAAAGCACCAGTGGGGGCCAGAAAGAACAGGGGTGGAAAGCACGGGGGACTGGAGAGCACTGGCGGGGGTTTGAGAGCACATGGGTGGGGGCAAAATGCAGGGGGGAATGGAGAGTACAGGGGTGGGGAGCGGAGAGTGCTGGGGGGGAAGCTTGAGAGCACTGGAGGGGGAGCCAAAAAAAAAACAGTGGGGGAGTGAAGAGCACTGGGATGGTGGCTAGAGTAGGATGGGGAGAGCTGGAGAGCAGGGGGGGCAGAAAAAACAGGGGTGGAGAGAACTGTGAGGGGGGGGGGCTGGAGAGTGTGGTGAGGGGAGGAGAGCATGGGGGGGAGCCAGGGAGCACAAGGAGAACTGGGGGGGCCAGTAAAAGAAGTTGGATAGGAGGATGGGCGGGGGGCCGCATATAGAGGAAATGAGCTTTCTATATTCCTCCATGCAGCCACTGAATACTTGATTCTCCTCCTCTCCCTCCTGCAAGTATTCAGCGGCTGCATGGAGGAATATAGAAAGCTCATTTCTTCTATATGCGGCCCCCCGCCGATCCTCCTATCCAGGCACACAGGGCGGACTGTACGGGCGGGCATCTACTGGATCCCTCTCTCCTGCTCCTCCTTTGTGTGTCACGGAGCTGGCTGGGTCTGTGTTCGGCGGCCGTGCTGTAACATGGTCCCGCCCCCCCTAGACCGGCTCGTGTGATAGGCGGAACACTGATTCTATCTACTATCACACAAGCCGGTCTAGGGGGGCGGGACCATGTTACAGCGCGGCCGCCGAACACAGACCCAGCCAGCTCCGTGACACACAGGAGCAGGAGAGAGGGGAGCACTGCTGCCGCAACTCAGACGGCCTACCGGGATATCTCCCGGTATCCCAGTAGGCCAGTCCGGCCCTGTGGAGAGAGGAGAATCTTCCATAACAACCATCTCTGCAGCACTCCACCAATCAGGCCTGTATTGTAGAGTGGCAAGACGGAAGCCACTTCTCAGTAAACAGCACATGATAGCCCACCTGGAGTTTACCAAAAAGCACCTGAAGAACTCTCAGACCAACAAAATTGAACTCTTGCCTGAATGGCAAGCGTTATGTCTGGAGGAAACCTGGCACCGCTCATTACCTGGCCAATACCATCCCTACAGTGAAGCATGGTGGTGGCAGCATCACACTGTGGGGATGTTTTTCATTGGCAGGAACTGGGAGACTAGTCAGGATCAAGGAGGGAAAGAAGAATGCAGCAATGTACAGAGACATCTGTGATGAAAACCAGCTTCAGAGTGCTCTGGACCTCAGACTGGGGTGAAGGTTCATCTTCCAACAGGACAACAACCCTAAGCACACAGCCAGGATAACAAAGGAGAGGCTACGGGACAACTCTGTGAATGTCCTTGAGTGTCCCAGCCAGAGCCCAGACTTGAACCCGATTGAACATCTCTGGAGAGATCTGAAAATGACTGTACACCGACGCTCCCCATCCAACCTGATGGAGCTTGAGAGGTCTTGCAAAGAAGAATGGAAGAAACTGACCAAAAATAGGTGTGCCAAGCTTGTAGCATCATACTCAAAAAGACTTGAGGCTGTAATTGGTGCCAACGGTGCTTCAACAAAGTATTGGAGCAAAGGCTGTGAATACTTATGTACATGGGATTTTTAATTTTTTTTCAATTGGTAATAAATTTGCAAAAATTTCAAACAAACTTCTTTCACGTTGTCATTGTGGGATATTGTTTGTAGAATTTTGAGGAAAATAATGAATTTAATACATTTTTGGAATAAGGCTGTAACATGGCAAAATGTGGAAAGTGCTGTGAATACTTTCCGGATGCACTGTATCTAATTCAAAAGGAATTTATAAACTGTATATCAGCACAACACATTTTGGAATGGCTTGAAGGTTAACACCACTATTTAGGCCTGATTCACACCTATGCCGGTTGCCGTTTGCATATCCCAGGTGCATTTTGCATTTTTCAATACACGTTTTTGATCCATTGAAGTCTATGGAACCAAAAATCTGAAAAATGTCCCTGGCCCTTTCAATAAAATGCACAGATGTGAACGTGACCTATAGGAAACCATGTTAAATGGACTGTGGTGTGTTTCTGCAAAACTGAAACCGCACTAAAAAATGCATAGGTGTGAACCAGGCCTTATATAGTATTTTATGTGTATAAAGATTGCACAGTACATACGTCTGAATAAAATTGTAGTGAATTTATACTTGGATTATCCTTGGGGGTTTCCACCATCATTCACAATTATTTTCTCACATATGAATTAATATAATTATAGGGTGAGGTTGTGCTGCACTTTTTCAAACTTTTATTATTCTGGGTCTCTAAGGGGAGCACTGATGTAAGGGGACTCTGATTTAATGGGGGTTCTCTATGGGGGGGGGGGTGTATTATGGGAGGGGGTGACACTGACCCCTGTATTATGAAAAGGGGGGTGACACCTAGGGTTGCCACTTGTGTGGGATTCACCGGAACAGCCCAGGTTTTGAGTCATGTGTCCGGGTTTCAGTCTGCCTGAAACCCAGACACATTAATCAGAATGGACTGTGGCTCCACAAGTAATCAAGATAGTCACACACCAACCTGTTGCCATGTGTTAACGCAATTTGGCCACACCCACTGTTTGCCACAGCCACTAAGCGCGCCGCATTATTACTCTCCTTAGTGCACCCAAAGGTCTCCCAGGTATTTACAATCTTATAGTGTATACTACAAAAAAAAAATTGCCATGCGCCACTAAAGTGTTCGGGTTTGGCTTGAAGAAAAGGTGGCCACCCTATTTGATTGATATACAGTAGTAACATTGAAATCTGATGCTATAGCTTACTGCTCCTGAGTGGTTGTAAAGGCTGAAGGTTTTTTATCTTCATGCATTCTATACATAAAAAAACCTTCCGTGTGCTTCTCCTCCCACCCAATACTTACCCGAGCCCTCTCTCAATCTAGCTATGTGCATAACAGCCTCGGCTGTCCCAGGACTCCCTCTCCTCATTGGCTGAGACAGCAGCGGGAGCCATTGGCTCCCACTGCTGTCAATCACAGCCAGTGAGCCAATCATAAAGAGCAGGGCTCGGGAGCGAGTGTGCACCAGTGTCCCCATAGCAAGTGGCTTGCTATTGGGGGGCACTGCTCAAGGGGGAGGAGCCAGGGTCGCCGGTAGCAGACCTCTGAAGAGGAGGATCAGGGCTGCTCTGTGCAAAACCACTGCATAAAGCAGGTTAAGTATGATACCTTGTCGTTTTTTTTTTTTAAACTGACCCTTTAATACCACTTTAAAATTCTGTTTCTCCAATGTACCTAGAAACCATAGCGTGTCAAAAAACGTATATTCAAATATGGTCTGGGGATTTACATAAAGGCAATTTTATCACTTCAACAAAACACAGCTGTCATAGGGAAGTATAATTGTTCCCTATGGCTATACTTCGCACAGATTTGCATCAGTCCCAGTGGTAATTCTTACTTACAGTGCATGCTTTGTACAGCTAAAGCCTACCCAGCAACACACATATATGATCTTAATTAGCAAGGGAGTATAAAGGCAAATGACCTTCAGCCAGATGTTACCTGTCGTCGGTCAGGATGACTTCTAGCCGCCACACACCCACTGAGAAATAACTCAGCCCAACAATGGCTCCCTGCCATCGTCCAGCATGTTGCTCATGTCAGATGTCTTAGGAACTGATGTAAAAGGGAATGTTTGCCTTTTATTTCAGTATGCAGCTTTGTGGATGTGATCGGAGGATCAGATAAAGTCAATTAACATTTTCTACTGCAATATACAGACACGTTTACAGTTGTGCTCATAAGTTTACATACCCTGGCAGAATTTATGATTTCTTGGCCTTTTTTCAGAGAATATGAATGATAACACAAAAACATTTCTTTCACTCATGGTTAGTATTTGACTGAAGCCATTTATTATCAATCAACTGTGTTTACTCTTTTTAAATCATAATAACAGAAACTACCCAAATGACCCTGATCAAAAGTTTACATACCCTGATGATTTTGGCCCGATAACATGCACACAAGTTGACACAAAGGGGTTTGAATGGCTATTAAAGGTAACCATCCTCACCTGTAATCTGTTTGCTTGTAATTAGTGTGTGTGTATAAAAGGTAGTTGAACTGTATAAAACAGGAAAGGGATATAAAAAAAAAAAAGATATCCAAGGAATTGAGAATGCCAATCAGCAGTGTTTAAACTCTAATCAAGAAGTGGAAAATGAGGGGTTCTGTTGAAACCAAACCACGGTCAGGTAGACCAACTAGAATGTCAGGTATGAATGTTATTATTGAGAATCGTGGGGTTACGACTTGTCATGCGACTGATGTCCAAAGTCGCAGGAAAAGTTGCACAAGTGTGAAAGGGGCCTTAGGGTTTAGTGTTAGGATTATTAGGGTTAAGGTTTGGGAGTTTTATCAATTATTATTTTCATTTATTGTATTTGAGCAGAAAAACACATTAAAAACACTCAAAATTAATTGTTTCCATGCATTTCAACGGAACAAAAAATGCTAAAAACAAAAAAAAAAAACAAAAACCACAACACACCAATCTTCCCAATTCAAGCTACAAATAAAAGCTCCAGAACTTTTTGAGCTTCAGGCGACTTGTAGTGGAGGTGTGAACCAACTCCATAGAGAATAACTGAACAGGGTTTTGGAGCTTCGAGCTACAAAACGCAGAGGAGTGAATGTGGCCTTAGGGAGTATTTCAACAAAAATGACATTTCTGTTGCAGAGGATGTCTAAAATCAGACATGTATCTCAGTGCAGACTTCTAGGAAAATCAGTGGGCCAATCACACAGTCAGGAAAATACATTATGAAGACATTCTGTATACCAAAAGTGTACAGAATGCCTTCATTGGATTTTATAGAAAATTACAACAGCTGAGGATTGAAATGGAACGGTCATTTTTAATAACATTTAATTACAATATGGCTTGTGTTGCCATTGTATACACTGTATTTGCTTTTTTTTTATTTATTTTTTTTTTTATGAAAGTGGAGTTACTTTTTAGGTATTTGTTTTTTGATTCTGTGTCTACACTTCTGGATCTTGGAGGGTGAGCTGCAGAGGTAACTTTTAAATTAGGTATGTATATAATAAAAAGGTACATTGTCTAATTTTCCTGAGATTATACTACATGAAATGTCTATTTTTAGTCTTCTTGACACATAAGGGAGTTTGGTTTGACATAATAAAATGAAAAACTACCATGTAGAAGGAATCTGGTTTACGGTTTCTTTACTAAAACAGAAGACTTATATATTTGAAATTTCCACAATTCCATTCTGTACAGAAAACCAAAGGCTCCATATTGATCTTTTCTAATCACTTGTGTTCCCATGGTATTTCACAGTAAAAAAAACAAACAATGGGGAGATATAAAAATATAAAAAAAATACAAGTAGTAATAAAAACTGTATAGGGTCCAGTTCACCGTCTCATGTACCCTGAAACAACTTGATCATCAACATCACAATCATCACCATTATCTGAAAGGTCTTCTTCACAATTATCACCGTCATACTCAATTGGCATTGGTTGCAAATCTACTAATACAATCGATGTACATGCACTGATGTCCCCATTGAGCGGGAGCCCTTGGCCTGAGTTCATATCTGGTTCATCAGTTGGCTTTACTTCCAAAGAACCTCCATTTTCGAGGCCTGTCCATGTATTTACTGGATTTCCCATACATATGGAGTTTAGGTTGACATTGAAGACCCCGCTGTTGTTGAACGAGAGGTCTGAAGACGGTTCTAAGGCAGTGGTTGGTATTGGTGAGAAACTCCCAGATGAATCTGTGATTATGTCTAAGTCTACTGGGTGCATTGTGGAGATTCTCTCTTCATCCGAGGATCCAGTCATCTGATCACTGGACTCTAAAGATGAAGAATTACTTGAAAGTACTGGACCACTGCTGTCTCCTCCACTGGTGTCACTGTCCAATAGATTTTTCCTGCTGGCGTAGCCCCCTTCTTTGTAGTGGTCTTCATTTTCTTGACTTTTCTCCATATCTATCTTCTGACTTACTACTTCTACTGGTACAATGTATGCCGGAGAAGTGCATTCGTTACTGTATCTACTCTCTGACTGGGGCAAGGATTTCTTAAAATGGCAAAAAAGAAAAAAAATGACACAGTTAATTTACTATGATAAAGCAAAAAATTCTAAACAGTTGAATGCAAGGCTGAAATATCTGTATTACTGTTCAGTCAGTCTTATGATCCACACAATAGCCTGAAGCAATTTGCTCATTCAGGAAGAACATTAAATAGTGAGGGCACGTAACCAGTGTGTTTATGGTCCTCCAATTACCCCCAACCTCTCTCCCTTTAGATGTTAAAGTGGTTCTAAAGGTTGTATTTTTTTTTTTCTTTATAACAAACATGTTATACTTACCTGCTTGCTATGGGGGCACTCGAGCAGGCTGATTCCCGAGCCGTGCTCCAGTAAATGCCAATGGCTCCTGCTGCTGTGTGAGCCAATGAGGTGTTTGGCCAGGAGAGCCAATGCACATCGCTGGATTGAGATGGGGTTCAAGTATAAAGGGGCGAGGAGATTTACCCAGGTGTTTTTTACCTTAATGCGTCAAGGTAAAAAAACCTTCTGCCTTTATAACCGCTTTAAGGATTTAGTGCGGTATAGCATAATATAAGAAAAGGGAACGTATGGGGAGAAATGACTGTCATCCATGGTACAAACAAAAATACCAGCCTTCAAACTAATATTTGCTCAGTACGAAGTGTTCCTTATGGAGAAAATTTACTAATAAAGTGTACAGTGCCTTGAAAAAGTATTCATACCCATTGAAGTTTTCCACATTTTGTCATGTTGCAACCAAAAACGTAAATGTATTTTATTGAGATTTTATGTGATAGACCAACACAAAGTGGCACATAATTGTGAAGGAAAATGATAAATGGTTTTCCAAATTATTTACAAATAAATATGTGAAAAGTGTAGCATGTATTTGTATTCAGCCCCCCTGAGTTAATACTTTGTACAACAACCTTTCACTGCAATTACAGCTGCAAGTCTTTTTGGGGATGTCTCTACCAGCTTTGCACATCTAGTGAGTGAAATTTTTGCCGATTCTTCTGTGCAAAATAGCTCAAATTCTGTCAGATTGGATGGAGAGCGTCTGTGAACAGCAATTTTCAAGTCTTGCCACAGATTCTCAATTGGATTTAGGTCTGCACTTTGACTGGACCATTCTAACATATTAATATGTTTTGATCTAAACCATTCCATTGTAGCTCTGGCTGTATGTTTAGGGTCGTTGTCCTGCTGGAAGGTGAACCTCCGCCCCAGTCTCAGGTCTTTTGCAGACTCTTAACAGGTTTTCTTCTAAGATTGCCCTGTATTGGTTCCTTGTCCCTGCTGAAGAAAAGCATCCCCACATCATGATGCTGCCACCACGTTTCACGGTGGGGATGGTGTGTTCAGGGTGATGTGCAGTGTTAGTTTTCCGAAACACAGTTTTGTTTTCAGGCCAAAAAGTTCAATTTTAGTCTCATCTGACCAAAGCACCTTCCTCCACATGTTTGCTGTGCCCCCCTAATGGCTTCTTGGAAACAGGACGTCTTATGGCTTTCTTTCAACAATGGCTTTCTTCTTGCCACTCTTCCATAAAGGCCAGATTTGTGGAGAGCACGACTAATAGTTGTCCTGTGGACAGATTCTCCCACCCGAGCTGTGGATCTCTGCAGCTCCTCCAGAGTTACCATGGGCCTCTTGGCTGCTTCTCTGATTAATGTTCTCCTTGCCCAGCCTGTCAGTTTAGGTGGACAGCCACGTCTTGGTAGGTTTGCATTTGTGCCATACTCTTTCCATTTTCGGATGATGGATTGAACAGTGCTTCGTGAGATGTTCAAAGCTTGGGATATTTTTTTTATAACCTAACCCTGCTTTAAAGTTCTCCACAACCTTATCCCTGACCTGTCTGGTGTGTCCCTTGGCCTTCACAATGCGGTTTGTTCACTAAGGTTCTCTAACAAACCTCTGAGGGCTTCATAGAACAGCTATATTTATACTGAGATTAAATTACACAGGTGACTTCTGAAGGCAATTGATTCCACTAGATTTTAGTTAGGGGTATCAGAGTAAAGGGGGCTGAATACAAATGCGCGCACACTTTTCAGATATCTGTAAAAAAAAAAAAAAAAAAATTAAAACCCATTTATCTTTTTCCTCCCAACTCTCCCATTATGTGCCACTTTGTGTTGGTCTATCACATAAAATCCCAATAAAATACATTTACGTTTTTTTTTTTGGCTGTAACATGACAAAATGTGGAAAATTTCAAGGCTAGAGATATATATATATATACATATACACACACACACATATATACACACACATATATATATATATATATATATATATATATATATATATATATATATATATATATATATATATATATATATACACATATACATATACATACACACACACACGGCTTTTTTTTCCCTCAGAGAATAGGTGCAGGAACTTAACCATGCCCGCCACACACACATACCGGCTAAATGGCATCAAATAGTGCATAAAATCCCTCCCTCCACTGCCCTCATCTTCTCCCCCCTCCTTAAAAGCTCCACCATCTGTCATATTTGTTACCTTTGCTGCAATATTAAGCTGAAGCACCTATCCGGCTGTAGTACCTCCCAGCATACTATACTATACTACAGTCACTTGCAAAGGAGATCATGCAGTAGGAGCATCAACAACTGGTCACCAGAGAAAGAATTCAGACCACAGAGGGTGCAGCCTACCACTCACCCTCTCCTGCCCATGACTGCACTGAACCCTGGGCACCTGTTCTGCATCTCCCTTGTGCCTGTCCGGCACTCAGTGGGATCTGCGCAGGAGATCTGACCTGTGGGAGCTACTGGGGGATAAGCGATCACTTGTAAATGCAGAAGCTGGACTTCAGTGTTACCAAGTGATAGTGGTGAACAGAAGACCTGAGCAAGAGGTGGTGGAACGGGGTTCCCCCTAGTTCCTGCTAAAAAAAGCTGTATGTGTATATATATATATATATATGTGTGTATGTATGTATGTATGTATGTATGTATGTATGTATGTATGTATGTGTATATATATATATATATATATATATATATATATATATATATATATATATATATATATATATATATATATATATATACACATACACACACACATACACACACACACACCCTTAAATAGCAACCATGGCTGCCCTCTATCAATATATTCTAAATCAATTATACATCAAAAAAATAAAAAAAAGGAATAAAATAAGCATTGTCCTCCCTGTAAATCTTTTATGCTCAGTTATTTTAATTATTTTGTCAGTCCTTGGGTAGCAAGGTAACCATTCCACATGTTGCTCCAAGGCCGAAGACTTCAAAGTGCACTAATTGAACTATGCTACAGCTGGAGGCTCCTTATCTTCTGGGAACAAAGGGCTTCACATGACAAAAAATATTTTATGCAAGGCTGAGCTTCAGATAACCAAATACATCCTCCCTCCCACCCATATACAATATTTATTAATGAGTGCCTGCAGAATGATACATTAAGGTTTTCACTGAGGGTTCAGATAAGCCTCTTCTGGTTCTCCCTGCCCTAGAATAGATAGTAAAAATACATGGCGTACTGTCCAGGAGGTGAAGCTTCAAGGATCTGTGCTGCAGGAGAAAAGATGTTGTGAATTCTACACTAGGGCTTATGGGACTTTTGTAAAGGGGAACCATTCAGAAATGAGCATTTGTAAATGGCTAAAACTCCACTCTTAACCACTTGCCTACTGGGCACTTTCTCCCTCTTCCTGCCCAGGCCAATCTTCAACTTTCAGCGCTCTCACACTTTACAATTGACAAGTGCTCTCAAGCACTTCACCTTTGACAATTACAGGGTCATGCAATTCTGTACCCAAATAAAATGATAATTTTTTCACACAGATAGCACTTAATTTTGGTGGTATTTAATCACCACTGGGTTTTTATTTTTTGCTAAACAACTGAAAAAAAAGACCACTTTTTGGTGGGGGAAAAAAACCCTTCATTTCCATTATAAAATTTTGTAAATAAGTAATTTTTCTTTTTCACTGATGGGCACTGATTATCAGTGTAAATATGCCCTGTCACAGGAAAGCCGGTTAGCAGCTTTCCTTTCCTTTCACATTGACAGCGCTGAGGAAAGGAAATGCCGTTAGCTGGCATTTGTTTACGTAGGATAAGCTGTGATTGGACACTGCTGATCACATGGTAAAGATGCAAGGTTATTGGCGCTTTACCTAGATCGGTAATGCGCTATGTCCTTGGGACACAGCTCACCACTGATCGCTGTGCGCTCCCAGGGGGCACGCATGAGCGGCGTGACAGGGAGGATGTCATATGATGTACACCCGGAAGGAGAGTCCCGCCCGGCCATCAATCTGCTATAGGTAAGACGGGGAACTGGTTAAAAAGACTTTGCCATTCACATGAATCTGTGCAGTATGTCTTGTTACAAAATTGATCTAAGAAAGTTTCAATTTCATGGTCTCCCAATAAGCTCAGTGGTTTGAAACACCAGCCCCTTCTATGCCCTGTGGTAACATAGGAACTGGAAGAAAAAAGGTGATGGACAATCCCCAAATGTCTTAGGCTCCTTTTACACTTGTGTGACTTGGGATCCGACTTGAGACCCCAGGTTGCAGGACATGTGAACGATAAGAAAGAAAGAGGGTGCACCAGCCTAGTGCATTATCCTTAAGTATATTTATTTAAAACCAAGATTAAAATCTACTCACAAGGGTAGGAAGAAAAATCGCGCTAATAGCAATCCCAAGGCAATTGGTCCACTGCTAGCAGTTTCCAGGTCCTAGGAAGAGGACGTACAAACTGCTGCTGGCTAACGCGTTTTTCAGAGTCTCTGAAGGGACACCTTCGAAACGCGTTAGCAGCAGCAGTTAGTCGTCCTCTTCCTAGGACCCGGAAACTGCTACCAGTGGACCAATTGCGTTAGGATTGCTATTAGCGCGATTTTTCTTCCTACCCTTGTGAGTAGATTTTAAATAAATAAATATACTTAAGGATAATGAACTAGGCTGGTGCGTCCTCTTTCTTTCTTATCGTTTACTACTAGGATATTCCCATCCTGGAGAGCAGCAAGGCCGAAATTCATTGTTCTTTTTGAATCCTTTGGATCATGTAGCTTACACACCTGTGCGCAAGAGTATTTGCTTCTGTAGTACTGCAGGACATGTGAAATTCAATCTATTTCTATGAGACCTGTTCCTACTGACACTACAGAAGTCGCTGCAGAAAAGGTTCTTGCACTACTTTGGTCCGACTTTTGATGCAACTTCACTCCAGAGAATGTAAAGTCAGATCAAAGTTGCCCCAAAGTCGCACTTTGGAGACATGCCAATGCAAAAGCAGCCTAACAGCGTAGGATCTCTAGCACTGTGGAGATTGGAACTTTAGCCAAAGGAGCACGGAGTCAAGACTACAAAATAAAAGAACAAAAGAAGCCGGCTCCCTATAGCAGATAGAAGTAGTTAGACAAAAGACATTGAGGTACGCACCAACATTTTTGGGAAGAATTTCCTGTGCATGCCTATGTATCCAGCTTTGTCTAGTGCAAATAAGCACAGTAATAGTCCAACAAACAGCAAGGTTCCGCACACCGCAGGGAGAATCACATGCGTTCTGTCGACTGCAACAAGAAAAACATGGGGTCATGTATATGACAGATGGCTAAAAGAAATCTGCAGGGTATGTCCAGTGGTTACACATTATGGGGTCTATTTATAACTGTTTTCACATAGCTTTCACCTTTTTTTTCCAATTGAATCCAATAAGGAAAATGTGAATCTTGGGTGAACGTTGTGTGACAGCAGTTATAAAGAGAGCCCTACGAGTCATTATTGGAACATTCACCTCAAAAGTATTTAGTTAGGCCATTTAGAGATTGTTGATCAGTCCAACGCTGGCCACATACATTGAAACCCAGTTCTATGACCTCCTTCAGACTTACCAACTATGAAGCGTCTTCTTAGGAATTAAACATATTGGAAGACAACAGCTGGACAATCAGATTGGAATGTGTTGCTGGCTTAAGGTGAAGCCGTATTTTGCCCATTCAGATAATTGAATCTCCGCCAGGGGGCACAGTCACCTTTCTTTCAACTGTTTCTTTACACTGGTAGCAATGAAGATAAATAACTAATACTTCCGGGTACAGGAAGCATGCAACTCTCCTTTTAACAACTTCAATACTGGGCACCTCCCCCCTTCCTGTCCAGGCCAATTTTCAGCTTTCAGAGCTGTCACACTTTTGAATGACAATTGCGCGGTCATGTGCCCATATGAATTTTTTATCATTTGAGACAAATAGTTTTCTTTTGGTGGTATTTGATCACCACTGGCTTTTTATTTTTTGCTTAAAAAATTTAAAAAAAAGAGCGAAAATTCTGAAAAAAAAAAAAAAAGTTCTTTGTTTCTGTCAGAAAATGTAAATAAGTAAATTTTTCTCCTTCACCAATTTGCGCTGATCAGGTTGCACTGATGGGCGGTACTGAAAGGCAGCACTGGGCACAAATTGGCATCACTGATGGGCACTGCTGGGGCTGCACTGATGATCAGTGCCCTGATTATCTGTACAGGTCTCCCCTGTGAGGTGATGCCGCTGATTGGCTCTACTCTAACACACTGCCAGTGTGAGGCAAGGAGAGACGATAACTGGCACTTCCTTGTTTACATGTGATCAGCTGTGATTGGACACAGCTGATCACGAGTAAAGAGCCTCGTCATTGGCTCTTTACTGAGATTGGGGTTGCGCTGTGTCCTAGGGACACAAAGCATTTAGTGTCCCTAGGATCGCACCCGCGATCGCCAGGCAAGCGCTGTGAGACTGGGGCGACATATGACGTTGTCCCAGAATGAGAGAGCCACTCTGCCACTGTCATTAGTCTATACAGCGGGCGGGAGGTGGTTAACATGTGAAAGTGGAAGGAAAGGGCTAGAACCTCTGTTAGGTTCTTTCTGCGGTCTGTGTGCCTGCTAGGGAGATTCAATTTCTCGATTTGTCCTAGTGAAGATTGTCACCAAACCAGAAAGGGAGGAAAAATCTAAAATAATAAAGCCAGCTCCAGGCTCAGACCCAACTGTCCAACCTCCTCTTCTACATCCTGGTCATTTCATGGCATGGCCCGAGTCAGATGCTCATTGTCATCCAACCCCAAAGATCAAGGACATCTTGTGGCTGAAGAGAACTACTGCGGGGGGTTGGGTAGGAGAGGTGGAGGAGGACTAGGGAGGCCATTTTGAAGTTTAAAAAAAAATAATCATGGATTGGGCTTTACAATGTCTATGCAACAGGAATATAAGGGAAATCTTCCAATGCTCTATCACTTTGGAGGGATCTCCTCACAACCCACTTGTGCTCACGTTACCCACACTCCCTTGCTCCTTCCTTGGTCACAGCCAGAAGTGAAAATTTGCTGTTCTTGTACTAGCACATGTAGGTCTCTTATGAAGTGTTCTGTACTACGTTGTTGGATATACTGTATATAACTCTACATGACAACAATAAAGCACCTTTGTTTTGTTAAAAAAAAAAAGAAAATTTGCTATTCTGGCAAACGGGGAGAGCAGTGCCATCACTCCCTCGGTCATATGATAGTGCTTAGGCCTAGTGATTGGAAGCTAGGCCTGATCCGTCACAGGGGACAAGGTCACATGCTTCTCCAAACCCTGAAGCATTAGGGTTATTGGATTCAATGGTGGAAGGAGCATTGATCCAGAAGCCTGTCAGGTGAGTGCAAATGGGTCATGGTATTTTACTGCCCCATCTCAATGTGAGTCAACGGGCAAAGATTCAGAATGTCTCATGAGTGAACAGGTTAAAACATTTTTATCTGTGGGCTCTGGGCTTTTATGTAAAAATTGATCTACAGCAAGGATGGTGAGTGGGGAACATCCGCTACCCGATCTACTCCACAGTCTTGTGAACGGGAAGTGCTCAGCTCTGAGTACTTCCGGTTCAGAGCTGCCAAAATCCCGGCTACACTCCTGTGCTCGGTTGGCTGGTGCAGAGCGCAGAGGAGATATTAGAAGACTAACAGACCCCTGATGTCTACATAAACAGAATTTTTAATCACTTTCCCAGTGTTATTACATAGGGGCTTCTGAACCCTTTTGTGATAACAATAAAGTTAAATGAAAAAAAAAAAAAAGTAAAAAAATAAAATAATAATAATAAAAACACACCCACAAATGCAAAGGCATGCACAGGGTATGCATGTGTATGTAAGCGACATTGCACCACACATGTTATATATTGCCACAAATGTCAAAGTGAGAGCAATAATTCTAGGGCCATCAATTACGCTTTACTCCAAAGCCGGGGTCACCAGACTATGACCCTCCAGTTGTTTAGGAACTACAACTCCCATCATGTCTGTGAACGTGAAGAGTTTTACAATGCCTCATGTAGTTCTGCAACAGCTGGAGGCCTGTGGTTTGGAAATCCCTGCTCTAAAGTGATGAGCTCTAAAAGCAATTCAAAAACGTAGCCTATTGATAATTTTGGGTACTGTAATTTTTCACAGTTTTAACATGCGCACACAATTTTGAGGCCTGACACATTTCATTACTATTAACTCTACACTACTTAATATTCTATTTTGTACAAGAAATTGGGGATTAAAATTGTGATTGTGTGCAATAAATTAATTTTAGTGCATTTTTCCTGAAAATAGACATAAAAAAACCAATATCATAAAAAGATGAAACTACCATCTTCTTTTGATTCTACGAACCCTTAGCTTTCATAAAATATATAATGTTCTGGAAGTTTAACCGCCTGCTGACCGGCTCACGCCGATATACGTCGACAGAAGGGCACGTACAGGCAGATTAACGTACCTGTACGTTGCCCTTTAAGAAGCGGCCTGCAGGTGCGCGCGCCCACCCGCCGCGACCTCTGTGAGTGTGATCGTGGTCCCGCGGACTTTATGTCCGCGGGGATACCCTCGATCGTCTCACGGAGAGAAAGAACGGGGAAATGCTGATGCAAACAAGCATTTCCCCGTTCTGCCTAGTGACACTGACACTGATCACAGCTCCCTGTAATCGGGAGCGGTGATCAGTGTTGTGTCACACATAGCCCCTCCCCCCACAGTTAGAATCACTCCCTAGGACACACTTAACCCCTACAGTGCCACCTAGTGGTTAACCCCTTCAATGTCAGTCACATTTACACAGTAATCAATGCATTTTTAATTGCACTGATCGCTGTAAAAATGTGAATGGTCCCAAAATTGTGCCAAAAGTGTCCGATCGGTCCGCCATAATGTCGCAGTCACGATAAAAATCGCTGATCGCCATTACTAGTAAAAAAAAAAAAAATTAATAAAAATGCCATAAAACTATCCCCTATTTTGTAGACGCAAACCAAATCAAATGCTCATTGCGATTTTTTTTTACCAAAAATATGTAGAAGAATACGTATCGGCTTAAACTGAGGAAAAAAAAAGGTTTTTTTATATATTTTTTGGGGATATTTATTATAGCAAAAAGTAAAAAATAATGCGTTTTTTTTCAAAATTGTCACTATTTTTGTTGTTTATAGCGCAAAAAATAAAAACCTGCAGAGGTGATCAAATACCACCAAAAGAAAGCTGTATTTGTGGGAAAAAAGCGACGCAGTGCCGAATCACAAAAAGTGATCTGGTCTTTGGGCAGCCAAATAGTCCGGAGCTTAAGTGGTTAAAGCGACGGTCCACCCAAAAGTGGAACTTACGCTCATTTGTCTCCTCCCCCCCTCCGGTGCCACATTTGGTATCTTTCAAGGGGGGAGGGGGGGGGGCGGATACCTGTCTTTGACAGGTTTCCTAGCCGCACTTCCAGGAGTCCGGGCTGGGGCGAATTACGTCAGCAGCTCGGCTCCCTCCTCCGACGCCGGGCCAGCGGGAGAGCGCAGCGGTGGCTTGTGGATGCGCAGTAGAGATACAACCGTAATTCTTCACTACCGTGTTCCCTTACCAGCAACGGCAGCAGCCGACAGCTGATGGAAACAGCAGCTGTGGTGCCGACATCGTTGGACTCCAGGACAGGTAAGTGTCCTATTATTAAAAGTCAGCAGCTGCAGTATGTGTAACTGCTGGCTTCATTTTTGCAGAGGTCGGGCGGACGTCCTCTTTAAGTAATTTTAGAGTCAAAAATGCAGATATTTTTTTTTAAAGTGTGCGGAAAAACAAAAAAAGTGCTCTAGGGTGGAAGTGGCTACTGAAGTAATTTGAACCGGAGGAATGAAGGCCTGATGCATTTTAGTGTAAGGTCCGTTTTAAGGGCTGGTTCACACCAGGAATCGCACAGAAACATGCTTGTGTTCCTGTGCGATTTGAGTGCAGTGCGTGAATAGGGATTTAACCTCAAGGTTCCTTATTTCACAGAAAACCTGTGAAATAAGCTTCAGACTGAGAGAGTTCCAAATCATGTTTATTTGTTACGCAATTACATTATATAATTACGGAGAGCATACACACATAAGGCCGTCACAGTATGCTCTGAATTCAATACAGCTTGATATCCCCTTTATAGGGTGTGTTATCAGCAAGTCACCCAAGCCCAGCTGCAGAAGTACCGTGCTCGTCTGCGCTCTTTGGTATGTTTTCACAAACGTGTTTTCTTGAGAAAAGCACATGGCACTCTCAACCAAATTCATAATCGCCATCTTAGTTTCTATCCTGCTTAACCACACTTTATATAATGTTCATAACTAGCATTATTATTATGTGTTTTGCATATAACGCTGGCTATACACGTGCTTTGCACTAAGATGCATGATCCTGTAAAGATCACCTTATAATCCCTTATACAGCGTTTTACGACCATCTGAATGGGCTAAAAATCGCACGGCGCCACATCAAAAGTAGTGCATGCACTACTTTTAAAAACGCACTGCTACCGGATCATATAGTACCTTGGTACCATGTAATCAGGTGCAGGCAAAAATGCACTGGAACTGCCATCTGTGTTTGGAGCGTTACCTTTACATTGACACCAGCTGCAGATTGGGTTTTGAATGCGATTCAGAAAACGCGCACGGAACGCGGGTTTCCCTGCACCACGTTGCAGTGCGAACCGGCAATAAACGAGAAGTTACATATCTGTACCAATGTAATACAACCATTAAAATGTAAACAAAGCAACTTAATAGTGTTGTCGTACCTCTGGAGACGTCTCCTGTGATTGCACATTTCGGTGCGGATAGTATAGAAGATGCTATATTGGAACCCGCTTTTACGTCCACCGACACACAGTAATTTGTATTTGGCCGCAGATTTAAGGTAACTGTAGCATCCACGCTATTCAGCATTTTGGTGTGCCAACTCTAAAAAGGAACAGAGGAGGACATTGTTAGAAAGACGACTCGCTTAGCAGCTCTGTTAAAAAGTACAAGTGGTATTATCATTAGAATACTAGCGTTTAAAGTACAACTATAGTCAAAACGTTTTGTTCATTTTGGATAGAGTAAAGGAGGTTTATAACCCATGTCAGATGTTTTGTCATCTGTGTCCCATTGCAGAGATTTCCCTTCACTTCCTGTCCCATAGCCAAACAGAAAATGAGAGGAAATCCCTACAAATGAAGGGATTTCAGTTCTTTCAATCATAGAGGCTCAGCATCACATGTGGACATTACCCAAGGCAGTCCACATGCAAATGCAGTCTGCAGTCGCACGACCGTGCAATTGTCAGTTAAAGCGACGCAGTGCCGAATCGCAAAAAGTGGCCTGGTCATTGGCCAGCCAAATGGTCCGGGGCTTAAGTGGTTAAAGGAGTACAGAGGAAGGGTGCTGTGATGTTTTCAGGAAGCCATGCACAGCACACTTCTGGCCCCTCCCATCAGCCATGATCTGCCTGCACGGCATAGAGAAGCACAGACTTCTAGTGATAACGTACATTTTGTAGCCTCTTCTGTCAATATGTACTATACTGCACTCCCCCATTTGCTCACCAGAACTACAAGAAAACGTCTTATTGAAACTCTGGGTCGGGAAGGTTTTCTCTGTTGTGCATCAAAAAAGCTACCATGGCTAGCTATTTGTACACCATCACAGTCTGGTACACACAAGCTAAGGGCTCGTTTACTCTTGGGGGCGTGATTGCCGCCCTGCTGAAAAGCAATTGACAGTGGATCACTTTTCAGAAGGCAGATGACAAGCGGCTGGGGGGGCGATATGTTGCCTCCTGGATGTTTGTTTAACCCTTCCGAGGCTTCAGCACCACACGCTGTTGCAGCACAACCCTACTCACTTTAATGTGTTACAGGGCCAGCGGCCGCACCTCACTGTTAACAGCCGCAGCAGGGATCGGAAGAATGCACTGGCATGAATCTCCAGTGTGAATGTCGCCTTAAAGCGGAACGCCACCCAAAAAGGGAAAGTTCCTCTTTAAGTCCCCCCCCCTCCCATATTTGGTATGTCATTTTTTTGCAGGGCACCTGGTCCCACTTCTGCTTCGATCGCCTCAGAAATCTGAGCAGAAGTCCCCACTCCCCGCGTCACATCATGGGTCCCAGAAGACTGCGGGACCATTCACAAAGCACAGCCTGGCTCACTCGTGGGCAGCCGGCTGTGAAGGTGCTGGAAAACCAGAAAGCTAGTGAAGAACGAAGCCCAGGCAAGGATGGCGCTGGATCCCTGGACAGGTAAGTGTCCTCATATTAAAAGTCAGCAACTACAGGATTTGTAGCTGCTGACTTAATTTATTTTGCCCAGACTGGACAGCTGCTTTAAACCGTGTCCCAACCATCTATTTCTACACACTCTCTTCCCCACCACAGCACCCTGGACTAAAAAAAGTGTAAACAAGGCCTAAGAGGCTGAGATAGATTTTTTTAATATATATATATATATACACACATATATATATATATATATACATACATACATATATATATAATATATATATATATATATATATATATATATATATATATATATATATATATATATATATATATATATATATATATATATATACATACATACACACACACAAACTTCTTGCCCACAAGAATTTTTTTTTCACCTTTGCAATTATATATGATAATACAATAACATTCTCCTGACCTCTGCCGAGTCTCCAAAATGGACTGTGTACTCCAGATATGGATAGACCTCGTCACTGACCATGGTAACATTGTGCTGCTCGGTTTCATCCCATAAATGAGAGATTGGAGGATGGATAGACACGTTAATACAATGCATGCAGGGAACCACATCCACTAAAACTGGGCCCAAAGTGGCTGGAAAACAGGGCAACAAAGAAAGGAAAACAACTTCGTAAGAAAACAGTGCAATTGTGCAAAAGTCAGACAATCAATCTATCCACCTTCAAGGTGTCAGAATATATACAAAATGCAATATACAGAAAACTTTACCACTGAGGACCTGATGTGCATCTCTAGGCAAAACATTCTTTTAGTTTTAGATGGTGTTCTGGAAATTTTATAGATAGGCAACTCCTCTCCTCATATTGATTAGTGGTTCCAAATTAGTAATAACAACTGCAGTAGGGAAATTTGCAAGTAGCTTCTTGTAGGGAGCATTTTAACTGAAGAATACCGCTCATGTGCACTAACAGAAGGCACAATCTAGAGCAGTCCAGTGGCTTAGTGGTTAGCACTTTTGCCTAGCAGCACTAGGGTTGTCGGTTCAAATCCCAACCACGACATTACCTGACTGGAGTTTGCATTGCTCTCCCTGTGCCCGCGTGGGTTCCCCCCTACACTCCAAAGACATGCTGGTAGGTTAACTGGCTCTAGTATGTATGAATGCGAGTTAGGGACCTTAGATTATAAGCTCCTTGAGGGCAGGGACTGATGTGAATGTAAAATTTTTTATTTTATATATATATATATATATATATATATATATATATATATATATATATATATATATATATATATACGTAAATTACCGGTGCTATACAAGTACCTATAAAGAAATCTGCCTTAGAGGTTCCTTCAAGGCATTCACTGCTAAACACAAGAAAGGAGGGAAATCCGCTTGGCGTTGACTCAGATCAGAATCTACAATTAGAGGACTCCAACCCTCTGGACAGACACCTGGACCCAACCTTAAGCTGGCCATACACCTATAGATTATCTGCAGATTTTCTATGGTTAGATAGAAAATGTGCAACAGATCTCTCCATGTTCGCTAAACTGTGTGGATGGAGGAATCTTCCACTTTTTCCATCTAACCATAGAAAATCTGCAGATAATCTATAGGTGTATGGCCAGTCTTATTCTCAAATGGCTGAGAATCTGGAAGAATCGTGCAGAGAGCTGCACAGCAGTGACCATCACTTTCAGACACTGGCAATAAACCCGATGAAACCCAAGAAGAAGGTTATTGTCAAGGGCATATAACAATAAAGGCCATTTTTGGTGACCGGAATAGTTTTCTTCCCTGATGTACTGTACACGCTTGAATGCCACTATACTTGTAAGTGCAATACATTATTAAACCTTTTTTATGCACAAACGGGACTTCACTATGGTTGGTCTCTCGGTTTCATTCCTATATTCATAGACAGGCGAGATTGGCTGGCTGGGCTGGAGATCGCTGATCTTACTGCAGTAGACAGGAGTGTTGGAAAGGCTCATTTATTTATTTATTTTATTTTTTTTAAATACTCTTTATTGCATATCAAAAACATACATTGTAAATGAAAATATAATTTTTATTATTAATTTCTACATTAATCATTCCATTCATCTACTCTATCTCTCACTAGTCCCTTTCACACTACACCATTTACTCCAAATTTTCTGATATTTCTGTAGGTTTCCCCTACTTTTATACATAACTTTTTGATATGCTATGATATGATATACTGCATTCATCCAGTCTCTGATAGGAGTTATAACTTGTATCCGTCTCTTAGTAATCTGCTTTCGAGTCTGAAAAAATTTTTTTTTGCAAAAGGATCTTTACATGTCTCGACCATTCTTCATCATTCAACATCCCCAACAAACACTTCAGGGGAACAAGGCACCAGTCTTTTGATAATTTCAGATCATTTTCTTATTACTTGACTCCAATATTCTATTACAGGGGTAGGCAACCCCCGGCACTGGTGCCACAAGCGGCACGCAAAGCCTCTTTTGCCGGCACGTGACTCCTTCCTCAAGAGCAGAGCAGTGCAGGGAAGTGTCAGTGAGACGCTAATGCATGCCAATTTCACAATTCCCCATGCTGCACATGCACTGGGGGGAAGGCACTGTGCCCCCACACATTGTACACAATGGGAAACATTGATTGGTTATCTTGGAAATCTTGGAGAGAGAACACACCATCCCCACCGTGAAACATGGTGGTGGCAGCATCAGATTGTGGGGATACTTTTCTTCAGCAGGGAAGCTGGGAAGATGGATGGAGCCAAATACAGGGCAATCTTAGAAGAAAACCTGTTAGTATCTGCAAAAGACTTGGGGTGGAGGTTCACCTTCCAACAGGACAATAACCCTAAACATACAGCCAGAGCTACAATGGAACGGTTTTAGATCAAAACATATTCATGTGGTAGAATGGCCCAGTCAAAGTCCAGACCTAAATCCAATTGAGAATCTGTGGCAAGACTTGAAAATTGCTGTTCACAGACGCTCTCCATCCAATCTGACAGAGCTTGAGATATTTTACAAAGAAGAATGGGCAAAAATGTCACTCTCTAGATGTGCAAAGCTGGTAGAGACATCCCCAAAAAGACTTAAAGCTGTAACTGCAGCGAAAGGAGGTTCTACAAAGTATTGACTCAGGGGGGCTGAATACAAATGTACCCCACACTTTTCACATATTTGTAAAACATTTTGTAAACCATTTATTATTTTTCTTCCACTTCACAATTATGTGCCTCTTTGTGTTGGTCTATCACATAAAATTCCAATAAAATACATGTATGTTTTTGGTTGTAACATGACAAAAATGTGGAACATTTCAAGGGGTATGAATACTTTTTCAAGGCACTGTACAATCGTATCATCTTATTATCTACTGGCGATACCATCAAATGTGAGGAACATACAGTTGTGCTCAGAAATTTACATACCCTGGCAGAATTTATGATTTCTTGGCCATTTTTCAGAGAATATGAATGACAACACAAAAAACATTTTTCGCTCATGGATAGTATTTGGTAGAGCTGCACAATTATTCGTCAAGAATCGTTATCGCGATCTTGACTAAAGTGTTTCACAATTCTTTCTATGCAAAGAATTCTCTCTGCTCTTCTGAAGCCAGAGTGATCAAAAGAAAGGAAGAGAATAACTGAGCAGTCTGCCAAGAATCAACACATTCTTTATCAGTTGAACTTAAGTATAAGCATTGTAACAATTTGTCAATGGAATAGACTTTGTGTGTAAGTGAAAAAAGTTTAACCACTAAACCTTTTTCTGACATTTGTTGGTTTCAAGTTAAAATCATTTAATTTTGCTAGAAAATTACTTTAAACCCCCAAACATTATATATTTTTTAGTAGACACCCTAGAGAATAAAATGGTGGTTGTTGCAATATTTTATGTCACACTGTATTTGGGCAGCGGTCTTTCAAATGCAATTTTTTTGGAAAAAAAATGCTTTAATGAATAAAAAAAAAAAAAAAAAAAAAAACCACACTAAATACTAAAGTTAGCCCATTTTTTTTTTTTTTGTATAATGTGAAAGTTGCGAGAATTGTGAGAGAATCGTGATCTTTTTACTCTAAGCAAAAAAATCGTGATTCTCATTTTGGCCATAATTGTGCAGCTCTAGTGTGTGGACGAAGCCATTTATTATCAAATCAACTGTGTTTACTCTTTTTAAATCATAATGGCAACAGAAACTACCCAAATGACCCTAGTCAAAAGTTTACATACCCTGGTGATTTTGACATAACATAGTAGACACAAAGGGGTTTGAATGGAAAGTAAAGGTAACCATCCTCACCTGTGATCTGTTTGCTTGTAATTAGTGTGTGTGTATAAAAGGTCAATGAGTTTCTGGACTCCTGACAGACCCTTGCATCTTTCATCCAGTGCTGCACTGATGTTTCTGGATTCTGAGCCATGGGGAAAGCAAAAGAATTGTCAAAGGATCTGCGGGAAAAGGGATCTGAACTGTATAAAACAGAAAAGGGATATAAAAAGATATCCAAGGATTTGAGAATGCCAATCAGCAGTGTTCAGACTCTCATCAAGAAGTGGAAAACGAGGGGTTCTGTTAAAACCAAACCACTGTCAGGTCGACCAACTAAAATTTCAGCCACAACTGCCAGGAAAAAAAGAAAACCCCACAAATAACTTCAGGTGAAATAAATACAGGACTCTCTGAAAACATGTGATGTGGCTGTTTCAAGAAGCATAATAAGGAGGCACTTGAAGAAAGATGGGCTGCATGGTTGAGTCGCCAGAAGAAATCCATTACTATGCAAATGCCACAAAGTATCCCACTTACAATACGCCAAACAGCACAGAGACAAGCCTCAAACCTTCTGGCACAAAGTCATTTGGAGTGATGAGACCAAAAATTGAGCTTTTTGGCCACAACCATAAATGCTACATTTGGAGAGGAGTCAAAAAGGCCTATGATGAAAGGTATGGAGGTGGATTGCTGATGTTTTGGGGATATGTGAGCTACAAAAAGGAACAGAAAATTGTCAAAATTGTTGGCAAGATTAAAGCAGTATGTTATCAAAAAATACTAGAGGAACATTTGCATTCATCAGCCAGGAAGCTGCACATGGGACGTACTTGGACATTCCAACATGACAATGATCCAAAACACAAGGCCAAGTCAACCTGTCATTGGCTACAGCAGAATAAAGTGAAGGTTCTGGAGTGGCCTCTCAGTCTCCTGACCTCAATATCATTGAGCCACTCTGGGGAGATCTCAAAACGTGCAGTTCATGGAAGACAGCCCAAGAATTTACATGAAATTAAGGCTTTTTGACAAGAGGAATGGGCAGCTTTACCATCTGAGAAGATAAAGAGCCTCATCCACAAATACCACAAAAGACTTCAAGCTGTCATTGATGGTAAAGGGGGCAATACACGGTATTAAGAACTAGGGTATGTAAACTTTTGCTCAGGGTAATTTAGGTAGTTTCTGTTGTGATTATGATTTAAAAAGAGCAATCACAGTTGATTGACAACAAATGGCTCCAGCCAAACACTAACCACGAGTGAAAGAAATGTTTGTGTTATTCATATTCTCTGAAAAATGGTCAAGAAATCATAAATCCTGCCAGGGTATGCAAACTTATGAGCATTACTATCTCCTCCTATTTTTCATCTGTCATTTATGGGATCAAAACCTGCCATTTATCGCTTAATTTCAATGGTTCTCTGCCTATTTTAGCTTGTAATAGAAATGAGTACAATATTGATAGCAGTCCCTTCGGCCCCTGTGACTTCAGAATTCCTATAAGGATGTATTTTGAGAATCTTTAGATTCTGCTTGCCAAATTGGGCCTGCAAGGCATGTCTTAATATAAAATATTAATAAAGGAAAGGCTCATTTCTATGTATGATCGTGGTGAGAGTTGGCGACGATTGGTCAGAAGGATAGTATCTGACTAAGGCTTGTGTAGACGACCTTAAAGTGGTGTTTCACCAAAAAAAAAAAAAAATTAGATGTCAGCAGCTGCAAATACTGCAGCTGCTGACTTTTAAAATAAGGACACTTACCTGTCCCGGGGTCCAGCGATGTCGGCACCCGAGACCGAGCCGTCCCTCGATCCTCGGGTGCTGCCGCCGCCATTCACACTGAGGGAATCAGGAAGCGAAGCGTTGCCGCTTCACTGCCCGGTTCCCTACTGCGCATGCGCGAGTCGCGCTGCGCGTCTTCACTGGTCCCCGTTGTGTTGTGGGAACTGTGTATTTCCCACAACACAACGGGGGTGGGCGGGGAGTCTGCGGCTAGCTGCGGCTAGCTGTACCCGGAAGTGGGTGCAGATACCTGTATTATACAGGTATCTGCACCCCCCTCCCCCCTGAAAGGTGCCAATTGTGACACCGGAGGGGGGGAGGAATCCGATGAGCGGAAGTTCCACTTTAGGGTGGAACTCCGCTTTAATCAGGGCCACAAGCTTCTGGCAAGCCTCCCATTTGTACCACTAGGGTGGCGTGATCCTTCCCTCCTTCCTATTTATCTCTCGCCTTCTGGTGGTTTCTTCAGACAGGTTTTGAAAAGGAATGTTTTTATTACAGCTCATCATTTCATGTGAAGTTATCTATACCTCAATGTGAAGGACTAGTTTATGGTTCTATGCACTTGACAATAACTTTCTTCTTGGTTTCATTTCATTACACATAAGCGCTTTATTTTCCATGATTTATTTCAAGTCTTACTGCACAAGGCACTTTGGATATTATAACTGTTTACTGTTATATGTTTTTGATATCATTTTTATTTGATTTATTTATTGCACATTTAAGCACTTCTATTTACAATTCCTGATCTTCATTGCACAACGTATTTTCAAGATGGTAATTCAATAGCGCTGCACTTTTTTGTTTTTATACTGTGATACTTTTACCAGAGTCTTGTGCCAGCAGCCTTTTTTTTCCATTAAGTTTTTAGCGCGAGAATTTTCTTTTCCGTTTTCAAATAAACCCGATGTCCCTCCTAAAAGGGAGGGGTTATGCCTAAAGCCTAGTACACATGGGCCGAATGTCGGCTGGTTTCTACTGTGTGTACTGCAGCTGATATGACAGAAGCGAGCCGAACCAACTTCTGTCAAAGGGGCATAACCAAAAAGGTTCTGCCGACCGGCTTCCAATCAGCGATCTGCGCCAATGGCTGAGAGAGCAGGCTCGTGTGTTCTGGTGGGGGGCTCCCCCTGTCAGAACACAATAGGACAGCAGGAGAAATTGCTGTACCAACATTGCATAGTTAGCACAGCGGCTCTGCCTGAGCTCTTCGTGATTTTAAGTTTATTCCTGCTGGGTTGAACGAAAAAAAAAAAAAGAAGTAGTAGTGTGTACCAGGCTTAAGGAGGGGACTTGCTAACTTTTTTGCCAGTGTCCAACCATCTGTAGGTGGCACATAACTCCACTAGTAAGGATACTAAAGTATCTGTATTTGGAGATGTACAATAATAGGAGTGATTCTTTTAAGATACTGCTGGAGATGTTGATGCTACAACATTAAAAGACAATGGTCATGAACACATACTATTAAAAGTCCAAAGCTGATGCTAAATATACTTACTTTCTGAAAGCGGGCTAAAACCCTTAGCCACAGCTATATTGGAGACTTCATGATCTGTGAAACTGCGGACTATGGGCATATAGATTGACATAACATCGGTGAAATCCTTGGTCAGGTTGCAGTGCCGAGTTGTGATATTGGAACAGCTTTTGCTACTGACAACTGAATGGCTAGAAAATCACAAAAGGGAGACCCAACATTAAACTAACAGAGTGCAGCGGCAAAAAAAATATCTATCATGCATAAATAAAACACATATAACCAAATCAGAAATATGACATATGAAAATACAAATCAAACAACTTGCTATAAGTGTTCAATGAAGTCCTCCAATTATCTTGCTACAAGTGTCAAACCCCGTCCTTTTTTTAGTATCAATCACTCCTCCACCTTTATGTGTAAAAATCTTCCAAATAAATTCACTTCTGTGTGACTCCATCCGTAATCACTTGACCTCCGGAAAGTTTTACCATCTTTATGAAAAGAGCATTTTTTGCTATTCAGCGATGCCATACTTTAATTGGCAATCGCTCGGTCATGCAACACTGTAGGCAAAATAAAATTTATATCATTTTTTCCCACAAATAGAGCTTTCTTTTGTTAGTATTTGATCACCACTAGGTTTTTTATTTTTTTTGCAAAATAAAAAAAAATAAAAATAAAAATAAGTGAAAAAAAAAGAATTTTCTCCAACTTTCTGTTAACCACTTTCGCCCACTTCTTGCCCAGGCCAATTTTCAGCTTTCAGTGCTGTCACACTTTGAATGACAGCAACGCTGTTCCCAAACAAAATTTTTATAAATTTTTTTGAGACAGAGCTTTCTTTTGGTGGTAATCACCACTGGGTTTATTTTTTGCTAAACAGAAAAAGTGCAAAAATTTTGAAAAAAAAAAAAAAAAGTTTCTCTTAGTAATTAAAGTGGGGTTCCACCCAAAAAACAAAACTACCTGTAAAAATTCTAAAAAAAAAAAAAACACAAAAAAACATTTGGATATTTTTTTTTTTTTCACTTACCTCTAAATGCCTGTTGCTAGGTGGTCCCTCGTAGTCTGCCTGTCCCTTAGCCTGGGCTGGTGACATCACTTCCTCCTCGGCACAGGAAGGGCTCCGCTCTGCTCCCTCCCTCCTGTCAATCATCTGGGACCCATTACAGGTCCCAGGTGATTGAGCGGCCAATCACGGCGCACGGCGCCGCTCGCGCATGCGCAGTGGGTGCCAGGCTGTGAAGCCACAGCCCGGCGCCCACAGTTGAAATGCCGGCGCCGACGAGCGGAGGGGGGAGACGAGCGGGGCTTCGATCCCCCGCATCGCTGGACCCAGGGACAGGTGAGTGTCCAATTAAAAGTCAGCAGCTGCAGTATTTGTAGCTGCTGACTTTTAATCTTTTTTTTTTTGGACGGCCCCCCTGGGTGGAACTCCTCTTTAAGTAATTTTTCTCCTTCACTGATGTGTGCTGAAGAGGCTGCACTGAGGGCCACTGATGAGTAGGCACTATTTTGCAGCACTGATAGGCACTGGCAGGCACTGGCAGGCAGCACTGGTGGGGCTGCACTGATAATCATTAATTGAGGCACAACACACATGGTAGGAGAAATTGTAAAATTGTTTACAATTTCTCCTACCACCTTTTCTTGTGCCTCACTCAAAGTCCCAAAAACCCCTTCTTATTGAGGGATGGAGGTGCATGTTATCATGCACCTCATTTAAAGTCCCACAAACCCCTTGCTTCTATGTGCATGTCCCTAATGAGGAAAGCCGCTTATTGGCTCTCCTCTCACGCAGTCAACCGGCACTTCCTATTTACACTGTGATCAGCTGTGATTGGACACAGCTGATCACATGGTAAAGAGCCTATATCATAGGCTCTTCACTGTGATCGTTGATGCGGTATGTCCACGGATCACTGCTCTGCATGCCCCCAGGGGCACGCACGAGCGGCCTGTTCTGAAGAACGTCATATGACGTCCACTCAGAACAGAAAAGCCACCGTCCAGCCTTCAAGCTGCTATAGGCCAGATGGGAAGTGGGGAAAAAAAAAAAAAAATAGCATTTCTTAATAAATTAAAAGGTCAAAATGTATTCTGCTACAGGTCAATGTGGTAAAAAAAAAAAGAAAAAAAAAAAAAAAAAGAAAAATTCAAAATGTGTATATTAATTGGTTTTGTGAAAGTTATAGTGTCTACAAATATATTATTATACAGGATTTATATAGCGCCAACGTTTACGCAGCACTGTACAATGTAGAGGGTGGGCAGTACAATTACAATACAGTTCAATATAGAAGCTTGTGGAGCTTACAATCTAAAAAGGAGATAGGCCTACATTTATGAAGAAATTCAAATTTTATTTTATTTTATACGTTTTATAGCAAAAAGTAAAAAATAGGATTTTTTTATTACAGCTTACCTGTAAAATCCTTTTCTTTCGACGGACATCACGGGACACAGAGCCACAGTAATTACTGATGGGTTATAGGGTATCACTAGGTATTGGACACTGGTCACACCCTAATCAGGAAGTTCAACCCCCTATATAACCCGTCCCCTTCCAGGGATACCTCAGTTTTGTAGCAAAGCAATATAGGTGTATTAGAAGAGGGGCGGGACCTCTGTGTCCCGTGATGTCCGTCGAAAGAAAAGGATTTTACAGGTAAGCTGTAATAAAAATCCTATTTTCTTTTCTCGGACATCACGGGACACAGAGCCACAGTAATTACTGATGGGATGTCCCAAAGCAATGCCAACTGAGGGGGGGGGGGGGGGGGGGGGGGGGGAAATCACAACCCAGTAGGGTGCTATCAGACCTGAGGACCTTGTACCGCTGTCTGCAGCACACTACGCCCAAAGGCGATATCCTCATGCCTTCCTACATCCACCTGATAGAATCTGGTGAATGTAAGAACTGAAGACCAGGTTGCGGCCTTGCAGATCTGAGCCATAGAGGCCCGGTGATGCACTGCCCAAGAAGCACCAATAGCCCTTGTGGAATGTGCCTTGATCTGAAACGGGGGAACCTTCCGTTTCAAACCGTAAGCTTGAATAATCAACTGTCGAATCCATTTAGAAATGGTCGCTTTTGACGCTGCCTGTCCTCTATTGGGACCCTCTGGCAGCACGAACAAGACATCCGTCTTGCGAATCTGAGCGGTTGCCTCCAGATAGGTCTTGACTGCTCTTACTACATCCAAAGAATGTAGTGACCTTTCTTCCGAAGAACAGGGATCTGGAAAAAAGGAAGGCAGAACAATGTCTTGGTTTAGATGAAACTCTGAAACCACCTTCGGTAGAAAACTAGGATGAGGGCGCAGTACCACTCTATCCTTGTGTATAATCAAGTAAGGCTCTTTACAGGAAGAGCTGCTATTTCTGACACTCTTCTAGCAGAAGAGATGGCTACCAGAAATATTAGTTTCCTCGTCAGCAAGACTAAAGGAATCTGACGTATTGGTTCAAAAGGTTGTTTCTGTAACACCGATAGAACCAAGTTCAAGTCCCAGGGGTTTAGGGCGCCTTAACCGGAGGATTAAGACGCATCACCCCTGCATGAAGTTTCAGACCAGAGAATGCGAAGCAAGCGGCCGTTGAAACACTGATAAGGCCGAGACCTGGCCCTGATGGTACTCAAGGCCAGCTTCATCTCTAATCCTAATTGTAGAAAATCAAGAATTCTACCTATGACATATTTCCTGGGATGCCAACCCTGGATTCACACCAGGATACATAAGCTTTCCAGACTCTATAAATCATTCTGGAAGCTGGCTTCTTGCATTGATCGATATGACAGGACCTGAAAGCCACGACTTTTCAGAACGTGGGTCTCAATAGCCCACCCGTCAAATCTAGCGTTTGTAAGGCAGGCTGGAATACTAGACCTTGAGATAACAGGTCTGGGCGTACCGGTAGGGTCCACCGGAAACCCACCGTCATCCCTGCTATTTCTGCTTATCAAGTTTTTCTGGGCCCCATGGAGGCCACCAGAAGTGCCGACTTCCCTTCTTGCCTGAGCCTGCGAAGGAGCCGTGGCAGTAGCAGAATAGGAGGGAATGCATAAATCAGAGAGAACCGATGCCACGGAATCACTCACGCATCCGTCCTGCCTGCAAGAGGATCCCAGGCAACCCGTAGGAAGGATTTCCCTTCTGCAGGTTTTCGGGTATGAGCCACCAACTGAGGCTCTGACGCACCGCCTGCGACAGGTGCGTTGGAAAGTCTAATGCCTGAACCTTCTTGTTCCAGGCCGACAGAATACTGTGTTGCAGCAGTCCTGACTGGAACTGCGCGTAGGGAATTGCTTCGAATGAAGCCACCATCTTCCCCAGCAGCCTCATACAAAGGCGGACAGAAGGACCCTTCTTGGTCCTGACTGTCAGAATCAGCTCCCTTAGAGCAGTGATCTTTGCCTGCAGACACTTCAGTTGAGCAGGAAGAATGGGCACAGGTAGGCCTACATCTTTGATGCCTATTGATGTCAGAAATTCTCCTCCCTGCAGGATGGAGATTACTGTCCGAATTGATTCCAAACGGAAGGACTGCATCCTTGGGAATCGATCTCTTAAATCCAAAATGGGTCTGACGTCCCCATTTGGTTTTTGGACCATAAAAAGATTGGAATAGAGTCTCAATCCTTGATCCTTTGTGGGAACCCCCACAATGACCTCTTGCGACAAAAGTCGCTCTATCGCTAGAAGGAGCGACTGCTTCTCTTCTGGTTCTCTGGGAACACCTGATCTAAGGAAACGAGGAGAGGGAAATTCTTGGAACTCCAGTCTGTACCCTAAGGTTACCGTGGAGATTATCCATCTGTCCTGGAAGTCCTCCTGCCAGGGCCCTGAGAGCTGCAGCAGTCTTCCCCCACTCGAGCGAGTGGGGCGCCCCTTCATGAAGAGGCCTTAGTGTCTTGTCTAGAAGACTTCTTCCCCCAGGATTTCTTGTGTCCCTGGGGTTGACTCTTGTTTCTTGCCCCAGACGGAGGAGACCGTCGTGATTGCCTGGAGGCTGATGCCCCTGGCGCTGGGGAAAGAGTCCGCTTAAAAGAGGGACGCTTACTCTTCCTCTTATCAGGTAAGAGAGTGCCTTTCGGTTCCACAGGAGATCCTCTTGATATAATTATCCAAGTCCTCTCCAAACAACCTTTCACCACGAAAGGGAAACCCAGCCAGGAACTTCTTACATGGTGCTTCGGCTGACCAGTTCTTTAACCATAGTATTCTACGTATATGCACCAACCCAAGCGAGAGGTCTGCACGATAGAATCTCTGATGGCGTCAACAGCATAACATAAAGCCGCAGGAAGGTTAGCAAACCCCTGGGCCTGCTGTTCAGGTAATACTTTGATGACCTGCTTAACATGGTCTCTTAAGTATTGACAGACTCCAATCGCTGCTACTGCAGGTTGGGCCACTGATCCTGCTAAGGAAAAAACATCTTTCAATAAGAAGTCCATCTTTTTATCCACAGGATCCTTGAGCATCTGAGCGTTGTCTACAGGACAAGTCAGACTACTATTTACAGAGGAAATGGCCCCATCAATGGCCGGTATTCCCCACCTCTTAATAAACTTTCTTCCATAGGATAAAGTGTAGAAAACTTTTTCGGCGGAAGAAATCGCTTATCTGGGTGATCCCACTCAGAATAAAGCAGCTTTTCAAGTAAAATTATGAACAGGAAAAGCATGTGCTGCTTGGAAAGGTTTCAGTGACCCCAAAGCAGAAGAGGTTTCTGTAGTAGTTTCAGGTATGGGCAACTTAAATGTGGAGCGGACCAATCCAGTGAGGATCTGCACTAAGACTTTCTCCTCTTGGGAAATCGCAGAGAGTCCCTCTCCACCTGAATCCTCCGAAGAGGAATCATCCGTCCCATCCCCGATCCTCTGAAAGGGATTCATCTCCTTTATCCCAGAGCTCCTCTGTCTGAGGGTCATGGGGAGCAGAGGAAGGCCTTGTGCGTTTTCTTCCACTAAGTGAAGATGTAATCACGGCCATTAGTCTTTTCTCTAATCCAGTAATGGTTGAGGAAAAAAAACTTCTTGTGTAATGTACACAGGGCTGAAGTGCCGGCAGCAGGTGTAGCCCCTAACCCCAATGGCTCTCCCTGTCCAGCTGCCCCTGGTCCCTCAGGAGGGGATGGTGTAGCAGACAGGGGGTCCTCAGAACCTGAACGAGACCCCCTAGTGCCTCTGGTACTTGGGGTACCTGAACCTCTTCTACCCATAGTGCAAAGCAACAAGGTGTGAGGTATCAATAAACGAACACTGACTGCTGAGCGATGTAGTCTGGCTAAAAGCCTTGCTACCAAATGCCCAATCCGGTGTTCTTTAGTAAATGCAGCCTAGGGGAATGCCTGTGTCCCACCTTACATGCGACTGTCAGCTCTGTGTCCCTCTAAGGCTCAGAGCACCTGTACAGTGTGCTTTAAATAGCCATGCTTTGTGGCACTGTGGGCGTCTGAGCACGCTGGCGCTGTGCTGACGCCCCGCCCCCCCGTTTTTGAAAAACTAGCGCTTCCCACGCGAGCCGACCCTTCCTGACAAGCCTGAAGGAAGGTTGGGGGTGAGGGAATTAGGAGGAGGCCGGCAGTGATGGGCCCTGCATTGCAATGCGGCTACGGTGGCGGCGGCGGCAGCGGCTGTGACAGAGCGGTCTCACCCGCCTTACAGCATACCTGAGCCTCTCCCTAGCCTGGGGGGACCATCCCAGCAGAGAAAACCCCCACCATCTTACCTTAGAGCCAGTGGGAGAGCCTGTGCGGCGAACGCTGAGACAGAATCAAGCATGAGAAGGTTAGTGCTCTTGGCAGCCCCCGGTGGTCACAATAGGCATAGCATGCATTTACCTTAAAGGAGAAAAGCCACTAGAATTGAATTCTGTGGAATCTCCTCTTACCTTATCCAGCCGCAGGGTTCAGTTTACACAGACCCAATCTTCGCCTCTCACGGTGGGCTCCGTTTGTGAAAAACCGTCAGAGACTGGGGCCCCCATCAGTAGGGGGATCCTTCAGTTCTGGCCCTGTAAAGCACCTCGCCAGAAATTAGGAAGTTTAAAGCCATTTTCTGATCCGCGGGTCCAGCTCTCTAAAAAGAGAAGCGTTACAGGTAAAACCTCGTTTCTTCGGACACGAGGCCCGGGTACCATAAATTTCGGCCATGAAAGACACTTTGAATGGATCCGGTTCGCCTGGCTTGCCCCAGTATAGGATCTTAGGATATTCCTTTTGGAGCTTCAGCACAGGACATCCTTGCACGTCCAACACCTAAGACACTGGCGTAAAAACTGAGGTATCCCTGGAAGGGGAGGGGTTATATAGGGGTTGAACTTCCTGATTAGGGTGTGACCAGTGTCCAATACCTAGTGATACCCTATAACCCATCAGTAATTACTGTGGCTCTGTGTCCCGTGATGTCCGAGAAAAGAAAATAGTTTTGTTTTTTTCTAAATTTTCGGTCTTTTGTTGTTTATATTGCAAAAATAAAAAAACCCAGTGGTGTTCAAATACAACCAAAAGAAAGCTCTATTTGTGTGAAAAAAAAAATAATGATATAACCCTAGTTTGGGTACAGCGTTGCATGACTGCGCAATTACCAGTGAAAGTAGTGCAGTGCTGAATAGCAAAACACGGCCTGGTCATGAAGGGGTTTCTAAACACTAAATGTTTTTTTAACCTCAATACATTCTCTGCATTAATGTAGAATAAAAACTTCTGTCTGTTCCCCCCCCCCCCCCCCCGCCTAAAACGCACCCAACTCCTGTATTGATTCAGCGCTGTGCCTGGTTGCCGGTCTTCTCCTGATACAGTGGGAGCCATTAGCCCCTGCTGCTGTCAATCAAATCAAGTGTGCAGGGGGCGGGGCCGAGCTGCATTATGTGCGTCATTACCATTGCACAGAGTAGGCAAGTTTCAGATTATTTTTATAAAAAAAATAAATAAATAAAAAAACAACACTTTACAACCACTTAAAAGTCAAAATGTGCTTTCCCTAACAACTGAGATTAGATACTCATCTCTGTTCTCTCCTCCTTCCTTTCCTTCATAAGCATTCAAAATAAAGCAAAGTGGACTATAGCATACGCCGTATACAAACTAATACAGCTTGGCCCTACACTTTACGTCAATAGACCTGCAATACATCATTTATAATGCATCTCTACAAAAAAGGAATAACCTTAACAGCAGTATGAAACCCTATGAAACTAAATTTTAAAGACACATAAACAAGAGTACAACATCAGGATGGCGTATTTCACATAAATACAACCACAACAGGACATCTACATAGATAAAAAAAATGCTGTTAAGTGGTTGTAAAGTTTTTATTTTTTTATTTTTTTTAACATATTTGGATACATACAGTATATCAAAATATACACATTTTACATGCATCCACAAGATCCCATGTTTTAGTGTGTATACATGCAAACCAATTACCCTGTTAATCTGCTATACATCACTGGGCACAGAGGCCGTTAGAGCGGGTAGTGAGGGCACACGTGATTTTATCCTCACTTCCTGTGACAGTTTCCTGGCTGTTAGTTGCAATACGAGGGAAGCGTTTTATTCTGTTTTCTACCATGTATAATCAAATGAATCAGGTTCACCACATACATACCCCGACTCCTGATACTCCACTTTGTAGTAGATAACCGATTCATTGTTTGGGTCATCCCAGGTCAGGATGTGCTCAAAGTTTTTAGAAACAAGTCTGAGATTTGTTGGAGGATGCAGAACAGCTGAGACTGAGACAAAAGGGAAGAAAAAAATCAAGTGTTAAAATGTAGGAATTGTGTTCATCTAGAAACATTTATATCAGTATATCAGTGCTTGTTTAACCACTTTAAAAAGGACCGAGCCACTTTCTGAGATTTGTTGTTTACAAGTTAAAAACAGGGTTTTTTCTGCTAGAAAATTAATTAATACCCCCAAATACTATACATTTTTTTCCCTAACACCCTAGAGAATAAAATGGAGGTCATTGCAATACTTTCTGTCACACCGTATTTGCGCAGCGGTCTTACAAGCGCACTTTTTTTTGGAAAAAATACAAAAACTTTTTTGAATTAAAAAAATAAGACAAGAGTAAAGTTAGCCCAATTTTTTTTTTATATTGTGAAAGATAATGTTATGCCGAGTAATTGGATACCCAACATGTCAAGCTTCAAAATTGCGCCTGCTCGTGGAATGGCGACAAACTTTTCCCCTTTAAAAATCTCCATAGGCGACATTTAAAAAATTCTACAGGTTGCATGTTTTGCGTTACAGAGGAGGTCTAGGGCTAGAATTATTGCTCTCACTCTACCGATCGCAGCGATACCTCACATTTGTGGTTCGAACACCATTTTCATATGTGGGCGCTACTCACGTATGCGTTCGCTTCTGCACATGAGCTTGTTTAAAAAAAAATTTTTAATTTATTTTACACTGTTCTTTAACCACTTGACGACCGCCTCACGCCGATGTACGTCGGCAAAGTGGCACGGACAGGCAAAATCACGTACAGGGTACGTGATTTGCCTTCCGCGGGTGGGGGGTCCGATCGGACCCCCCCCCCGGTGCCCGAGGCGGTCGCCGTTTGTCCAGCGGCGATCGGTGGTGAGGGGGAGACCATCCGTTCGTGGCCCCCCCCTCGCGATCGCCGCCGGCCAATCGAATCATTCCTTTGCTGCTGTATGCTAAACAGCAGCAAAGGAAATGATGTCATCTCTCCTCGGCTCGGTAATTTCCGTTCTGGCCCGAGGAGAGAAGACATCACTGTGAGTGCACAACACACACACACACACAGTAGAACATGCCAGGCACACAAAACACCCCGATCCCCCCCCCCGATCGCCCCCCGATCCCCCCCCCCCCCCCTGTCACAAACTGACACCAGCAGTTTTTTTTTTTTTTTCTGATTACTGCATAGTGTCAGTTTGTGACAGTTACAGTGTTGGGACAGATACTGTTACCCCCCTTTAGGTCTAGGGTACCCCCCTAACCCCCCCTAATAAAGTTTTAACCCCTTGATCACCCCCTGTCACCAGTGTCACTAAGCGATCATTTTTCTGATCGCTGTATTAGTGTCGCTGGTGACGCTAGTTAGGGACATAAATATTTAGGTTCGCCGTCAGCGTTTTATAGCGTCAGGGACCCCCATATACTACCGAATAAATGTTTTAACCCCTTGATTGCCCCCTAGTTAACCCTTTCACCACTGATCACCGTATAACCGTTACGGTTGACGCTGGTTAGTTTGTTTATTTTTTATAGTGTCAGGGCACCCGCCGTTTATTACCGAATAAAGGTTTAGCCCCCTGATCGCCCGGCGGTGATATGCGTCGCCCCAGGCAGCGTCAGATTAGCGCCAGTACCGCTAACACCCACGCACGCAGCATACGCCTCCCTTAGTGGTATAGTATCTGAACGGATCAATATCTGATCCAATCAGATCTATACTAGTGTCCCCAGCAGTTTAGGGTTCCCAAAAACGCAGTGTTAGCGGAATCAGCCCAGATACCTGCTAGCACCTGCGTTTTGCCCCTCCGCCCGGCCCAGCCCAGCCCACCCAAGTGCAGTATCGATCGATCACTGTCACTTACAAAAGACTAAAACGCATAACTGCAGCGTTCGCAGAGTCAGGCCTGATCCCTGCGATCGCCAACAGATTTTTTGGTAGCGTTTTGGTGAACTGGCAAGCACCAGTGGCCTAGTACACCCCGGTCGTAGTCAAACCAGCACTGCAGTAACACTTGGTGACGTGGCGAGTCCCATAAGTGCAGTTCAAGCTGGTGAGGTGGCAAGCACAAGTAGTGTCCCGCTGCCACCAAAAAGACAAACACAGGCCCGTCGTGCCCATAGTGCCCTTCCTACTGCATTCGCCAATCCTAATTGGGAACCCACCGCTTCTGCAGCGCCCGTACTTCCCCATTCACATCCCCAACCAAATGCAGTCGGCTGCATGAGAGGCATTTTCTTTATGTCCTCCCGAGTACCCCTACCCAGCGAACGCCCCCAAAAAAGATATTGTGTCTGCAGCAAGCGCGGATATAGGCGTGACACCCGCTATTATTGTCCCTCCTGTCCTGACAATCCTGGTCTTTGCATTGGTGAATGTTTTGAACGCTACCATGCACTAGTTGAGTATTAGCGTAGGGTACAGCATTGCACAGACTAGGCACACTTTCACAGGGTCTCCCAAGATGCCATCGCATTTTGAGAGACCCGAATCTGGAACCGGTTACAGTTATAAAAGTTAGTTACAAAAAAAGTGTAAAAATATATATATATATATATATATATATATATATATATATATATATATATAAAATAAAAAAAATAGTTGTCGTTTTATTGTTCTCTCTCTCTCTATTCTCTCTATTGTTCTGCTCTTTTTTACTGTATTCTATTCTGCAATGTTTTATTGTTATTATGTTTTATCATGTTTGCTTTTCAGGTATGCAATTTTTTATACTTTACCGTTTACTGTGCTTTATTGTTAACCATTTTTTTGTCTTCAGGTACGCCATTCACAACTTTGAGTGGTTATACCAGAATGATGCCTGCAGGTTTAGGTATCATCTTGGTATCATTCTTTTCAGCCAGCGGTCGGCTTTCATGTAAAAGCAATCCTAGCGGCTAATTCGCCTCTAGACTGCTTTTACAAGCCGTGGGAGGGAATGCCCCCCCCCCCCCCCACCGTCTTCCGTGTTTTTCTCTGGCTCTCCTGTCTCAACAGGGAACCTGAAAATGCAGCCGGTGATTCAGCCAGCTGACCATAGAGCTGATCAGAGACCAGAGTGGCTCCAAACATCTCTATGGCCTAAGAAACCGGAAGCTACGAGCATTTTATGACTTAGATTTCGCTGGATGTAAATAGCGCCATTGGGAAATTGGGGAAGCATTTTATCACACCGATCTTGGTGTGGTCAGATGCTTTGAGGGCAGAGGAGAGATCTAGGGTCTAATAGACCCCAATTTTTTCAAAAAAGAGTACCTGTCACTACCTATTGCTATCATAGGGGATATTTACATTCCCCGAGATAACAATAAAAATGATTAAAAAAAAATAAAAATGAAAGGAACAGTTTAAAAATAAGATAAAAAAGCAAAAAAATAATAAAGAAAAAAAAAAAAAAAAAAAAAGCACCCCTGTCGCCCCCTGCTCTCGCACTAAGGCGAACGCAAGCGGCGGTCTGTCGTCAAACGTAAACAGCAATTGCACCATGCATGTGAGGTATCACCGCGAAGGTTAGATCGAGGGCAGTAATTTTTGCAGTAGACCTCCTCTGTAAATCTAAAGTGGTAACCTGTAAAGGCTTTTAAAGGCTTTTAAAAATGTATTTAATTTTGTTGCCACTGCACGTTTGTGCGCAATTGTAAAGCATGTCATGTTTGGTATCCATGTACTCGGCCTAAGATCATCTTTTTTATTTCATCAAACATTTGGGCAATATAGTGTGTTTTAGTGCATTAAAATTTAAAAAAGTGTGTTTTTTCCCCAAAAAATGCGTTTGAAAAATCGCTGCGCAAATACTGTGTGAAAAAAAAAAATGAAACACCCACCATTTTAATCTGTAGGGCATTTGCTTTAAAAAAATATATAATGTTTGGGGGTTCAAAGTAATTTTCTTGCAAAAAAAAAAAACTTTTTCATGTAAACAATAAGTGTCAGAAAGGGCTTTGTCTTCAAGTGGTTAGAAGAGTGGGTGATGTGTGACATAAGCTTCTAAATGTTGTGCATAAAATGCCAGGACAGTTCAAAACCCCCCCAAATGACCCCATTTTGGAAAGTAGACACCCCAAGCTATTTGCTAAGAGGCATGTCGAGTCCATGGAATATTTTATATTGCGACACAAGTTGCGGGAAAGAGACAATTTTTTTTTTTTTTTGCACAAAATTGTCACTAAATGATATATTGCTCAAACATGCCTTGGGAATATGTGAAATTATACCCCAAAATACATTCTGCTGCTTCTCCTGAGTACGGGGATACCACATGTGTGAGACTTTTTGGGAGCCTAGCCGCGTACGGAACCCCGAAAACCAAGCACCGCCTTCAGGCTTTCTAAGGGCGTGAATTTTTGATTTCTCTCTTGACTGCTTATCACAGTTTCGGAGACCATGGAATGCCCAGGTGGCACAAACCCCCCCCAAATGACCCCATTTTGGAAAGTAGACACCCCAAGCTATTTGATGAGAGGTATAGTGAGTATTTTGCAGACCTCACTTTTTGTCACAAAGTTTTGAAAATTGAAAAAAGAAAAAAAAAAAAAGTTTTTTCTTGTCTTTCTTCATTTTCAAAAACAAATGAGAGCTGCAAAATACTCACCATGCCTCTCAGCAAATAGCTTGGGGTGTCTACTTTCCAAAATGGGGTCATTTGGGGGGGTTTTGTGCCACCTGGGCATTCCATGGCCTCCGAAACTGTGATAGGCAGTGAAGAGTGAAATCAAAAATTTTCACCCTTAGAAATCCTGAAGGCGGTGATTGGTTTTCGGGGTCCCGTACACGGCTAGGCTCCCAAAAAGCCCCACACATGTGGTATCCCCGTACTCAGGAGAAGTAGCTAAATGTATTTTGGGGTGCAATTCCACATATGCCCATGGCCTGTGTGAGCAATATATCATTTAGTGACAACTTTGTGCAAAAAAAAAAAAAAAAAGTGTCACTTTCCCGCAACTTGTGTCAAAATATAAAATATTCCATGGACTCAATATGCCTCTCTGGAAATAGCTTGGGGTGTCTACTTTCCAAAATGGGGTCATTTGGGGGGGTTTTGTGCCACCTGGGCATTCCATGGCCTCCGAAACTGTGATAGGCAGTAAAGAGTGAAATCATAAATTTACGCCCTTAGAAGTCCTGAAGGCGGTGATTGGATTTCGGGGCCCCGTACGCGGCTAGGCTCCCAAAAAGTCCCACACATGTGGTATCCCCATATTCAGGAGAAGCAGCAGAATGTATTTTGGGGTGCAATTCCACATAGGCCCATGGCCTGTGTGAGCAATATATCATTTAGTGCCAACTTTTTGTAAATATTTTTTTTTTTTTGTCATTATTCAATCACTTGGGACAAAAAAAATAAATATTCAATGGGTTCAACATGCCTCTCAGCAATTTTCTTGGGGTGTCTACTTTCCACAATGGGGTCATTTGGGGGGTTTTGTACTGCTCTGCCATTTTAGCACCTCAAGAAATGACATTCAGTCATAAACTAAAAGCTGTGTAAATTACAGAAAATGTACCCTAGTTTGTAGACGCTATAACTTTTGCGCAAACCAATAAATATACGCTTATTGACATTTTTTTTACCAAAAACATGTGGCCGAATACATTTTGGCCTAAATGTATGACTAAAATTGAGTTTATTGGATTTTTTTTATAACAAAAAGTAGAAAATATCATTTTTTTTCAAAATTTTCGGTCTTTTTCCATTTATAGCGCAAAAAATAAAAACCGCAGAGGTGATCAAATACCATCAAAAGAAAGCTCTATTTGTGGGAAGAAAAGGACGCAAATTTCATTTGGGTACAGCATTGCATGACCGCGCAATTAGCAGTTAAAGCGACGCAGTGCCAAATTGGAAAAAGACCTCTGGTCCTTAGGCAGCATAATGGTCCGGGGCTCAAGTGGTTAAAAAAAAATAAAATAAAAAAGTGTCACTTTTATTCCTATTACAAGAAATGTAAACAGCCCTTGTAATGGAAAAATAGCATGAAAGGACTTTTTAAATATGAGATCTGGGGTCAAAAAGACTTCACATCTCATATTTACACTAAAATGCAATAAAAACAAAAACAAAAAACAAAACATTAAAAAAATAAATAAATGGCCCTTTAAGAGCTATGGGTGGAAGTGACGTTTTGACGTCGCTTTCGACTTGCAATGATATGGAGACGGGTGGGGGCCATCTTCTCCTCACTCGTCTCCATGTCACACAAGGGGAATCATCTGATTGCCTCCGCCGCTGCTGACGGCTCCGGTAAGCAGCGGAGGGTACTGGAGCGCTGCGGGACGTCTCCCGCCGCCAATAAAAGTGATCTTACGGCAAATCCGTTGCAGAGACCACTTTTATCTTGAAGCAGACCGCCTGCTGAAGAAGAGGACACTGGGGTTATGGCAGCTAGCTGCTGCCATAACAACGATACTCCTCTTCAAAGTACCGACGTACAACGACGGTGGGCGGTCCAGAAGTGGTTAAGCCCTTCACGCCTAAGGCCCTTTTCACACTGGCGCCTCGGTGAAGAAAGATCTGCTTGCTCAGCGGGAAATTTCTTCGCTAAGCAGGCGAATGACAGGTTCATTCTGTGTCTGTTTTGCATAGCCTTGCTGTTCTCTATGGGGCTGTCAGATGGAAACAGACCGCCTGTCCGTCCAGGTTCCCCCTGCCCCAAAGCACTCACCATGTTGAGGGCATGCGGCCTGGTACGGTTCAGGATTGGGGGGGGGGGGGGGGGGGGGGCGCTCGCTCAACCCCACCCCCTTTCCTGACCTGCCGAGCTGTGTGCCGTTTTTTCGGCGTGGGGGTTCCCCTTAAAATCAATACCAGAACGAAGGGCCTGGTAGGCTCCTTGAGGGGGAACCCATGCCTTTTTTTTTTTTTTTTTTTAACATTTTGCGTGGAGTTCCCCCTAAAGATCCACACCAAACACAGTGCAGACACAATAGTTGGGGATCAAAGTTGGATCCCTATTCATTTAAGTCGGAATTCAAGTTGCAGGGCAAAGTCGGATCCAAAGTGGCACGACTGTTGTGTCGTATGATTATAACTAAAGCATGAGTCCTTTCAGTCACCGATATATAGATATATATATATATATATATATATATATATATATATATATATATATATACACACATATACACATACATACACACAAAGAAAAGACTGGTGTGCAATTAAATAGAACCATAGGTACATAAAGATGCGTATATTAGAATGATGGTATAGGCATATTACAGCTGGATGATAACTGCTGCAAATCGTGAAACCACTATCCTAGGACAGGAAGTTTGTTACTGGCAGGATCACCAGGTGAAAAAAATAAATAAAATGAAAGCAACTTTAGCCCCCCATATCTAGGGACTGGTGAGCAGCAATATATTCAAATTTTTGTTATTGCATATACACTTTAAAATTACTGGCCACAGCAAGCACAAGGAAGTTTACAGAAACATTTGTTGCTTTCCTGCCCAGTTATCACAATCTACATGATTAAGAACAGATTAAAACGCAGTGACTAAACATGTATTTCCCCAATTTCTGGCTAAAATGGACATGGAAAAAAAAATGATCTGCTCAGTTCATTTATTCTTGGCAGGAGATTCTATGGAGAAGAGAAATTCATTACAAAAACACAAGAGCATTATTATTATTAATATTATTTTTATTTTTTTTAAGAACAAGATAAGAATTGACTAAATGGCAATATATGACACGTCCCCCACCTAAAGCAGACCCTAAAGCAGTATTGAAGGCCATTTAAATCCACTATGGCTACTAAAGCAAAAAGGTGGCCGGATGAAACCATCATCATTCCAGATTAACACCGGGCACTTTCACCCCCTTCCTGCCTAAGGCAATTTTCAGCTTTCGGCGCTGTTGTCAATGACAATTGCGCAGCATGAGTCACTTCTGACAAGCTTTCCTAAAACCAAGAGAAAAAAAAAAGGTGACAGGGGAGGGACTTCCATCTGATTGACAGCCTCAGCTCTGTTCCTGTGTGAAGGGGGTGTGTCCCTTCCCCTCCCAACAGCTCTCACAGCTCTCCTCACTGAGCTCTGCAGAGTGTAACTTCAACTCTCCGCCCCCTTTTTCTGAACTCTCAGACAAGCTTTAAAATTCAGCACTTTGAACCGAAGTACAGAAGAGACGACCGCAGATAAACAGGTACAACTTATGTAGGAGGATTTGTTTAATCTCTGTGTAGCACGTGAGGCCAGTCACTTCATTGGGTGTAAGGGTTTACAATCACTTTAACTCATAGTCCACTGACACTTCCTCCAGCTCTGCAACTGCCCATACAGAAATGCAGGCAGAGAGAAAGTGGAAGCGTTTGCAGGAGCCCCCCCCCCCCCCCCCCCCCCTCCCCCCCAGCATACTTACACAAGTCCGATCCAGCGATGTGCACATAGTCTGTGTCTATAGATCGAGTCCGCGGCAGTGACACAATAGGTAGCAGCTTCCTATGGTGGCACAACGAAAATAGGAGAAGCCAGGATTGCCGGTGGGGGGTTACCAAAAAAAAAAAGGGGTGGAGGATCCGGACTGCTCTGTACAAAACCAATGCACAGAGCAAGTAACATTTAAAAAAAAAAAAAAAAAAAAAAAAATAAGAACCCTTTCAACAACCACTTGAAGGCTAATGATGATTCATAAATACCGAGCCACAATAATTTGTATATTTTAGATCTGCTTGGAATTCAGCTTTACTAAGTCACTGACATTAGAGAAGCTTCCACACATCAAGTGTCCCTACACGGTAGTCACATGTCAGTTCTTATTCATGACTTGGCGAGTCGCTGACCAAGGATGGCGGTCCTGAAGCATAAACCACAAATAAAACAAGTCAGCAGTATCAGTTCTCTTATTTCTGTCCCGACATGTTCCCTATAAAAAGGAGAACTCATCACCCGAACTAGGAAGCTCTGCTGATCTCCAGTCTATATTTAAGTGCTCTTTGCGGAAAAATAAATAAATAAAAACATTTAAAAAAAGGACCAAATAATATACACTTATTTGGGTTATTTTTATCAAAGATATGTAGTACTTTTGGAAAATAACATTTACAAAGAAAAATTACTAAATTTGCAAAATGTTATAAACGAAGAAAAATGCATTTTTTTTTAACCAAAATTTTCAGTCTTTTTTCATTTATAATCGCAAAAAAAACCCCAGTGGCGATTAAATATTACCAAAAGAAAGCTCTATTTGTGTGAAAAAAAAAAAAGGGACAACAATTTCATATGGGTACAGTGTTGCATGACTGAGTAATTGTCATTTAAAATGTGAGTGCGCTGAAAGCTGAAAATTGGACGGGTTAGGAAGGGGGTTTAAGTGCCCGGTTGGCAAGTGGTTAACAATCAACATACCTTCAGCAAGCAAACCACATTAATAATCTTAAGATAAAAGCAAATGTGGTAAATAGTTTTTTTTTAACCTTTTTTTGTGGTGGTCACATGAGTGTTTATGCCCCCTGTTTCTTCTCAAGCTCCAAGGAGCTACTAATGGCAATCACCAGTCACAAATACCAGGACCCAGATACCAGCATAGGGTCTACATGCTGTAGGTGGGGATAGAAGGATGACTGAAGGAAAGAAAAGTCATCCTGGGGAACCCATAAATCCATCAAGTTGTAGCTTACACATGACCAACTCCCCCCATGTGACAGAGATGGTGCTTAGTGGTTGGCCCACTGCGGTCATAGGGCAATATAGCAGCATGTTAGGCGATCCCTAAAAGCTCATCTATCCAGGGAAGCCTATTCTGCCTTCAGCTAATAACATCATTTTTTTTTTAATTTCTCCCATCAGTTCATCCCTCACAGTTACTACCTTTTGTTCCACAAGCCTATTAGACTGTAAGCTCCCAGGAGCAGGGCCCTTCTAATCCTCTTGTATTGAATTGTTTTGTTACTATATTGTCCCCTTTTATCTTCTAAAGTGCTACGCAAACTGTTGGCACTATATAAATCCTGTATAATAATAATAATGGCTTTTTTTCTCAGAGGAAAAAGGTGCAGAAACTCCTCCTTTTCTCCGCCCCTACCCACCCCCGAGCACCGTTTCTTGGTTCCACCCCCTACCCACCTCCCATACTGCCCTTTTAAAGAATACATAACCAAGTATTTTGTGCTGATCAGTAATTTGTATGGAATGTGTTAACAGAAAAAGCAGTAAAATAGGTCCACTGTAGCCAGTAACAATAGAGCCCCCTCCAGCAACAGTAGAACCCCCCCCCCCCCCCCCAACAATGGACCACCCGAAACAGAATCCCCCCCCAGCAGCAACAACAGATCTCCCCACAGTCAGCATCAATAGACTCTCCAGCAAATCCTTTACGGATGAAACGCGTCAGCATGACGCCATCACGTCTGTTCTAGCACACGTGCAGACCCACCCACTAGCCCTGGGGATTGGATTCGCCACCGCTGAAGTCACTCAAGCCCGGTCGAACGTCCGGCCATTGCCCCGCAGCACGGAACCAGCAAGTAACTAGGATACCATTACGGCTTTATTCCGCCACTACGCGGCACGCCACTCTATCGTTTCACTTGCATTTACCTGGCTGACGTTTACTTGTCTGGATTTACCGGCCACTCCACTCTGACCAGATGATGACCAAGCACATGGATGACTGGGATGTCCCACTTACCTGCAGTATCTGGATTCCCATGGCCTGGTGAGATCGTTTCTCTTTACATGCCGCTGTTATGTCTTCATAGCCATCTAGGTGCACTATCATCCCCTGCACCTTTGCTTAGCACTGACATAGCTGATTTATGCATGTTTCTTGCTACCGTTGACTTCTATTTGTCAGTGCTACCATCATCAAAGCATGTATATCCATCTGTAGTCACATTTGGGCTTGCCTTCGGCAGTGTACACTGCGGACTTCCTCCCCTCTAGGCCATACACCGTGATCTACTGGCCTGCCACCTACTATTCAGCTTTAATTCATTAGAGACTTCACAAGTCCAGCTGGCCAATTTCACGTGTATGTATGTGTTGTGGTGGCCATCTGCATGTTGTACTTTTTGTTCCCGACAACGTTGTCAATTTTAATTGGTATTAGTTGGTCTTGGTATATCTATTGTCTATCCATGACTTTATCTGGTGTACATGTGGTACTATTTTACATTTTTCAAATTAAACATTTATATTTTTGCTAAGTATGCTTGCTCCTCACTGAAGAATTCTTTGCATCTCTTGTTTTTTGTTATGTCTCCTTAATTCAGAGGAACACATCCATGTAGTATTATTATTTGGATGACAGCAGTTACTAGCATCTGTAAGCAGTTTCTATGCGGGTGATTCCCCTTCTGCTCACAGCTATATGTAATCATAGCAAAGTGTCAGTTTCATTATTTTCTTTGTTGTTTCACATTTTTGCCTGGTGGGATTATACTTCCCTTCTTTATGAACCTTACTTTGCTACCACACACTCCAGATATTACCATCACCACATACTTTTTTAACAGTGGGTCTACTCCAGGGTGCACCCCAAACCCCACCTCTCTTCTTCTTTTTTTTTTTTTTTTTTTTTTTTTTTTTCCCCCCTCCCCTTCTCCTTTCCTTTTCTTTTTTCCCCCTTCCTTCTCCTGTTTTCTCCTTTTTCCCCCCTTCGATTCCATCCCTACTTGTTCCTTCCCATCCCTTCTTCCCTGAGATATGGCTTATCTTCTTGACGAGCATATTGACCGAGAAATTCAGTCGGCCTTCTCCTCCCAACAATCAACTCAAAATACATATGAGGACTCCCTCCAGTCCCTGTTCAGGAATCATAAAAAACTAACTATTAAATTCCTGAATAGGAAGTGGGATATTTCATCACTAAAATCCCATATTGAAAATGGAATTATTCCCAGAGGTCTAAGAGAAAGAGTGACCCCAGCCGGACATCTCCACACACCACGTTTTATACAGGCATGGAAGGCCAGCTGTCTGAAGCGTGGTTTGGAGATTATGCAGTTGATTGTTGATGAGGAACAGGCCCAACTTGATGAAATTCAAACGGAGATTAATAATAGTGCCAGTCTACTGGAACCTTTTAAAACAGACCCCTCATTTGAAAAATATAATGAACTCCTTAAAAAGGAAGTAGAGAAAACTCAAAGAAATTTAAAAACTCATAAACAAGAAAAATTTAAACAAAATTTACTTGACCTTGAAAGTGGTGATTTGTTTGATCCCACAATTCGTAAAGGAAGGAGTCGTTCGCGAAAAAATAGAGGGAGGAGCAACAGCTCAGTTAATACCAAGTCTATCCGTAAACAATACTCCTCCACGGACAGTGACAGTGAACGTAGGGACCTATCGGTGACTTTTTTAGAGAGGGACCAATCGCCAACCGACCATCCTCCAACTACTATAGGGAAGAATCAAACAATAGGAAAAGGGAAAATACCCCTAGACTCACCCTCAGGTCATCAGGGAAGAACAAAGGAAACTCGCAAAAGCCAGAGACAGACGAGGAAGAAGACACACAGGACATAGGTATCCAAAATCCAACAGAGGACCTACCTACAGACATGAAGGTAGTTAACCTGACCAATTTTTCCCTAAACCAGCACCACCTCTCCCTACTTAACAAAGGTCTCTCATTCTCCCCTAAATCAGGGATGAATGAATTTGAAGTGTACAAGGACATTTCCCTTTACTTAAGAAAAGTCCTATTTAGATATTGGCATCTATCTAAACATAATAAGACTAAACAGGACCCTCAAAATAAAGAAGAAAGGGAAGCCCTGGATGCACTTGTTTCCCTTTTAATAGAAAATGAGGACTCCGGCTCGGATTCTGAGATGCCCCCACTGCAGGTTGCCCATGCCCGCACCGCTAATTTATCTATCAAATCGAACAAAATGCCACCCCTATCCAAACACAAAGCCATTGAATTTTTCTTGGCACAGGTTAAAAGAGACCTATCCATGGTCAATTGGAAATATAAGGGCTTAGACAACCTGACTAGGGATGAGAGAAAGGCCCTAAGAGAACTAGAGGAGACTCCAGGCATTGTAATTAAGGGTAGTGATAAAGGGGGCAATCTAGTCCTCCTTACTGAGGACCAATACGAAACTGAAGTACTTAGACTTTTGGGTGACAAACTTACTTACCACAAACTGGATACAAACCCCTTCCCCGGAATTACAAAAGAGCTTAATTACCAGCTGAGTCTGGCTATGGAAGAAAAACTAATTACTAAAAAGGAGTTCAATTTTCTCAGGGTGTCTGAGTTTAATACACCTACTTTCTACATTATACCGAAGCTCCATAAATCCCTAACAAATCCCCCCGGTAGGCCCATCGTATCGGCAGTGAATGGTCCCCTTGAGAAAACGGGTAAGTTCATTGATGCATTAATCAAGGAATTGGTATCTGACCTGCCCTCATATGTGCAGGACACTGGGCATGTACTATCCCATCTAGAGAACGTGGTCCTACCGGAGGGATCAATGTTAGTTGGGATTGATGTTGAATCTTTATACACATCAATTCCCCATTCCTGGGGACTGAAAGCAACTCACTTCTTCCTTGATAAGAAATTTCCCGACCTGGGGCATCAAAATGAATTTATCTGTGATTTACTTAGATTTTTATTGGAGCATAACTGTTTTCAGTTCATGGGGTCCTACTACCGACAGATTAGAGGCACTTCAATGGGTGCACCGTGGGCCCCATCCTATGCATGCCTTCATTTGGGTATGTGGGAGGAGGAATGCGTCTACCATTCCTCGATGTACCTCAGCCATAGTCGCATCTGGCTGAGGTACATCGATGATGTATTTATGGTGTGGGCGGGTACAGAACAGGAACTGGCGCTATTCATGGACGAACTCAACTTAAATGACAGAAACATTAGGCTTACCTACACAGCCCACCAGCATACCCTTTCCTTCCTGGACCTTACCCTTACCGCTAGTAATGGGATGATCAGTACCAAAACGTACAGAAAACCAACAGCAGCCAATACGCTCCTCCAGGCCACAAGTGATCATCCTAGATCGCTGATCAGAGGGATACCTGTGGGCCAGTTCCTGCGCATTCGCAGAAACTGCTCCACACAACAAGAATTTGACACTGAAGCCAGGGACCTATATGATAGATTTCGAAACAGGGGATATTCCCATGGAGTCATTAGAACAGCAAAGAAAAGAGCTGCCCAGACCGATCGACAACAACTTCTCATAAAAAGAAAAGGAAAAAAATCTAAGGCTTCTGATGATGACTATGGGCCCCCTAGGATCATTACCAAGTATGGTTCTCAATGGAAGCAGATTCGGACCATACTTGGTAACCACTGGCATATCCTCTCGGGTTCCCCTTTACTGGGTGAAATAGTAGGTGAACGCCCTCTCCTCACTGCTCGACGTTCTCGGAACCTTAGGGATCATTTGATCCACTCCGAATACTTGAGGTCACACAGCCAAAATTGGTTGACCCAACTTCCACCTCTTAAAGGTATGTTTAGATGCGGCAGATGCAGCATCTGCAAGTATGTGGAGCGCACTGACGTCTTCACTGACTCTGGTGGTCAGAAACAGTTTAGAATTTATAATTTTATCAACTGCAATACCACACGAGTGGTCTACATGATTACCTGCCCCTGTGGCAAAAAATATGTGGGAAAAACAAAAAGAAAACTTAAGACCAGGATCAGTGAACACGTACAGAGCATCCTCAGTAAAGATGACGAGCGCCCCATCCCCTTACATTTTCTTGACCATCATGGTGGGGACCCCACGGGACTTACTGTCAAGGGTATCTATAAATTAAACCTCCCCCATAGTAGGGGTGACTTCGACAGAATACTCTGTCAGAAAGAAAAAATGTGGATATACACCCTTGACAGTATGTCCCCACATGGGTTAAATAATGAATGCAACTTATCAGTATTCCTGACAATTTAACCATTTGGGGGGGAAAAAAACTCCATGTCCCCCCGTTATAGTGTTCACTATTACTTTTGAGTGATAATGTAATTTATCAGTATTTCTTATAATCTAATCTCTGGGGAGGAAAAATCCCCATGTCTTGCTGCTGGAGTGTTCATTATTACTTGAAAGTTTAGATTACCATATCTCCTCCTTCCCTTTTCCCTTTCCCCCCCCATTCTCCCCTCCCCCGTTTCCCCCCCCTCCCCCCCCCTCCCCCCCCCCCCCCCTTCTTCCTCTTTTAATATATTTTTCTTCTTTTCTTTTCTTTTTCTTCTCTCCCCTTTTCATATTGTGTTCTTGGTGGTGGTATTGCACCCGCGGACTGACCCACTTCACTATTATTATTACTATTATCATGTGTTGTTGTGTGTGTTTGTATCACTTGAATGGCTGTCTTTTTGTTGCGCAGGCGCCTAACTAGCGGCCATTTGACGTATTTACGTCCCTAATTGGTATCTCTACTTAAGCCGCCTATCGCAATTACTGCGCATGCTCTGAAGAAATCCTTTACGGATGAAACGCGTCAGCATGACGCCATCACGTCTGTTCTAGCACACGTGCAGACCCACCCACTAGCCCTGGGGATTGGATTCGCCACCGCTGAAGTCACTCAAGCCCGGTCGAACGTCCGGCCATTGCCCCGCAGCACGGAACCAGCAAGTAACTAGGATACCATTACGGCTTTATTCCGCCACTACGCGGCACGCCACTCTATCGTTTCACTTGCATTTACCTGGCTGACGTTTACTTGTCTGGATTTACCGGCCACTCCACTCTGACCAGATGATGACCAAGCACATGGATGACTGGGATGTCCCACTTACCTGCAGTATCTGGATTCCCATGGCCTGGTGAGATCGTTTCTCTTTACATGCCGCTGTTATGTCTTCATAGCCATCTAGGTGCACTATCATCCCCTGCACCTTTGCTTAGCACTGACATAGCTGATTTATGCATGTTTCTTGCTACCGTTGACTTCTATTTGTCAGTGCTACCATCATCAAAGCATGTATATCCATCTGTAGTCACATTTGGGCTTGCCTTCGGCAGTGTACACTGCGGACTTCCTCCCCTCTAGGCCATACACCGTGATCTACTGGCCTGCCACCTACTATTCAGCTTTAATTCATTAGAGACTTCACAAGTCCAGCTGGCCAATTTCACGTGTATGTATGTGTTGTGGTGGCCATCTGCATGTTGTACTTTTTGTTCCCGACAACGTTGTCAATTTTAATTGGTATTAGTTGGTCTTGGTATATCTATTGTCTATCCATGACTTTATCTGGTGTACATGTGGTACTATTTTACATTTTTCAAATTAAACATTTATATTTTTGCTAAGTATGCTTGCTCCTCACTGAAGAATTCTTTGCATCTCTTGTTTTTTGTTAGATCTCCCCACAGTCAGCATCAATAGACTCTCCAGCAACCAGCAACAATAGACCCATCCCTCAACAGTAGATCTCAGCAGCAATAAATTCCAACCAGCAACAATAGATGCAAAAATAGATCCCCTCCATCTAGAATAGATCACTCAGCAGCCAGCATCAATAGATCATGCAGCACACCCCAGCACCCCTTACCATTACATACAGTTAGTGCTGGAGGTGCCGGAACTGCGTTCCCCCACGTTCCTGCTGAAAAAAAGCCCTGATAATAATAATAATAATAATAATAATAATAATAATAATAATGTTCCTCTATATCTATACCAACAAGTTTTGTGTTTTTTCTTTTTTTTCTTTAATTACCCGTATTTTTTGGACCATAGGGCACATCGGGTTATAAGGCGCACTAGCAATGATCGACTACTAACGGGGTTTATTTTCATATATAAGGCGCACCGGGTTATAAGGTTATTTATTCAACTCTTTCACAATAACCATAACATGGTCTTTAACAATAACTCTCAACATTGTTCAGTAAAATAGAAAACAATACACTCACTTTTTCACTTTATTCTTCTCCCGCAAATCCATCAAATTCTTCATCTTCAGTGTCTGAGTTTAACAATTGGGCGATTTCGGCATCAAGCACGCCCGTATCCCTCTCATCATTCTCATCATTATCTGAGTCAGTCTCGTTGCTGTCATCGGTACTTAGCTGTTCAGTGATAATTCTGGCCTTTCTGAAAGCTCGGATGACACTGGAGACTGATACCTTCGCCCAGGCATCCACGATCCACTGGCAGATAGTGGCGTAACTCGCCCGGCGTTGCCTCCCTGTGTTGGTGAATGTGTGTTCGCCTTCTGTCATCCAATGCTCCCATGCAGCTCGCAGTTTAACTTTAAACGACCTGTTGACACCAATATCTAGTGGCTGGAGTTCTTTGGTTAATCCACCCGGAATGATGGCAAGCACCGAATTAGTTTTCTTCACTTGGGTTTTGACAGTATCGGTCAGATGGGCGCGCATGGAGTCATAGATCAATAGGGACGGAGATTTGTCGAAAAAGCCATCCGGTCTCTTGACGTAAACCTCTCTCAGCCACTCACTCATCTTCTCCTCGTCCATCCAGCCCTTCGGGTTAGCCTTGATGATGATGCCAACCGGAAACTTTTCTTTTGGCAGAGTCTTCCTCTTGAAAATTACCATGGGTGGTAGTTTCTGGCCATTAGCCTGGCACCCGAGAACTACAGTGAAGGATGACTTCTCGTTTCCTGTAGTGCGTATAGATACCGTACTGGTCCCTGTTCTCTCGACAGTACGGTTTACGGGGATATCAAAGGTAAGGGGGACCTCGTCCATGTTGGTGATGTGTTCTGGCCGGATCTTCTTTTCATTGATCTTGTTCTTGCAGTAGGTACGGAAAATGGCCAGCTTTTCTTCGTAATCCTTTGGCAGTTGCTGTGACATAGTAGTTCTTGTGCGGATAGAGAGATTACGCCTTTTCATTAAACGGAAGCACCAAGAGGGACCCCCTCGAAAGTCGTTGATCTCCATGTCGCGTGCTATTGATGTTGCTTTGAGTCGAATAGAGACAGTAGAGACACTTCTACCTGCGGTTCTCTGTTCAATAACCCACTGTTCAATTTTGTCCTCCAACTGTGGCCATCTTGCTTTGTTTCCTCGGAAACTCAGTTTGGTCTTCTTTACCTGGCGCAGGGCATCTTCTTGCTTCCTCCACTTCCTTACCATTGATTCATTAATGTTGAATTCTCTCGCAGCTGCTCTATTTCCATGTTGTACTGCGTAACTGATAGCCTTGAGTTTGAAATCCGCTTCGTAAGCATGTCTCTTAACAGGAGCCATTTTTTGGGCAGCGAGACTACGATGGCCGTAATGCCCAATCCAAGCAGTGCAGCTTCGTAGGATTACCAAAGCTAGGAAGCTGCACTGCTTGGATTGGGCATTACGGCCATCGTAGTCAGGAGGTGTGCGCATTCATTCCTTCATTTTCTATACTCGCTGCCCAAAAAATGGCTCCTGTTAAGAGACATGCTTACGAAGCGGATTTCAAACTCAAGGCTATCAGTTACGCAGTACAAGATGCTGGCCGTGCTAAAACATTTTGACAGATTTTTGCCATACATTAGGCGCACCGCATTATAAGGCGCACAGTCGATTTGTGAGAAAATTTAAGGCTTTTAGGCGCGCCTTATAGTCCGAAAAATACGGTATTTGCTGCTGAATGGAACAGTGGAGGAGTGAAGGAAAGAAGAGTATTTGCTGCTGGGGAGGGGAATCAAAGCAAACCTGTTGTATTGCACTATAAAAAGGCAAAATAAAAGTTAACTACAAATAAAATCGCTGAACTTTTCTTTCGTAAAATAAAGACTTGCTACCTTACGACACAAAAGTAGTACACGATTTCAGAAGTCATGCACTCCCTTCATCAGGGCTATAAACACATGACAAAAATATACAAGATGTGTCTAAAAACTTTGGTGAACGGTCCGATATCTCAACGGCATCATGGGCCAGGTGCGCGCGCTTGCATATGGCTATCCAGAGACAGGTCGAGAAGCAAGTGTACGGGACGGAAGCTGTGAGCAGAAACTGTTTACGTCTGGTTCAAACGCTTTCGTGACAGGAAGGAAAGGACTGAGGATGAGCCACGCTCTGGAGGGCCATCGACTAGCAAAATCCAAGACATGAGCGAGTGCGACAAATGCTGGCAGGAGATTGGTGACTGACTACAATTGATGGCGGAGGAATTGGGCATTAGCAAGGACACGGTGCGCACCATCGTCCGTGAAGATTTGGGTAGAAGGAAGATCTGGTCCTGGTTTGTGCCGCACAAGCTGACAGACGAATAGAAAGTAAAACGGATGGCAGCCTCTGGAGATTTCATTACCATGTGTGACCAGGATAGACCTGCCTGCGCACTGTGCGATCCGTGCGCGCTAATCCTTGGCTCAGCACAGCAGACCTGTTCTCTGTCATCCACCGCACACCCCTGATTTGGCGTCTGTGGACTTCTGTATCGCCGCCTTAAGAGCGTCAAGAAAGGCGCATGTTTTGCGGACGTAGCAGCAATCCAATAAGTGATTCTGCTTTCGATTCCTAAAGAGGCTTTTGCTGACAGTTTCCATAAGCTTTATGAACTTTACCTTTTATTGGCCTTCAAAATAATCGCCAACCTTCACAACACACTTTTGGCAATTTGTTTTTATCTTTTGTTTTGTTTGTTTTCCCATTCACTGAACTTTGTAGACACTTCGTACACTAAAATCCATGTAGGTGTATAAAGTTCAAACATGTCAAACCTATGCACTGTATAAAATCTACACATTAAAAATTAAATGTCTTAAAAAAGTCCTGATGTTGGAATAGGAACTGATCAATAGATACCAATCCCGAATTTAATGGATTATATGAGGACTGATGACTTGTTAGTTGTGCAATGAAAGCTCGACTTCTGCTTTTATTAGGACTGTACAAAGTGGAATCTCTGGCTCTCACGCTATACACTAGGCCTAGGGAAATAACATCATCAGCATAAAAGTTTCTGAAAGAAAACATCTGTGTTGCCAAAAGAAACCAGTCAGCTTCTTCCTATCAGAGCAGGTTATAAAATAAAGGGAAAATCTGATTGACTCTTTGTAGGAATTCAGGCTTATTAAAAAGTCTCAAAGTTTTTTACTTTCATGCATTCTATGCACGCATCCAATACTTACCTGAGCCCCATCTCGATCCAGCAATGTGCACGAGAGCCTCTCCCTCATTGGCTGAGATGGGCAAAAGCTGTAAAAATCAGCTCATACACACTGATTATCAGCCGGCTGCAGCGATCCTCCTCTCCTCACCGAGAACTAATGTGTGAGGAGAGGAGAGCCGATCGCCTAGCAACCAGCTCTCTGTTTACATCACATGACGGCTATGACTGGACACTGCTGTCATGTAATCAGGAGGGTCAATCACAGAGCCCTCCTGCCAATCTGAGATGTGCAGTGTCCAGGTGACACGAGCGCATCAGGACCGTGCCGCTGCGCGGGCCCGCAAGCGCGATCCCCCTCCTTCTGAGGGACGTTCCTGAATGTCCACTAGGAAGGAGAGAGCGCCCACCCGGCCGTACATATGCAGTGGCCGAGTGGGAAGTGGTTAAAACAATCTACTGATCTGGCCAGAACCAGCTCTGGAGGGAGTCTATTCCACATCTCTTACTGTGAAGAAACCTTTCCGTATTTGGAGATAAAATCTCTTTTCATCCAGACGTAAAGGGTGCCCCCTTGTCCCCTGATGACCTTAAGACCCCTTTCACACTGAGGAGTTTTTCAAGCGCTTTTGTGTTAAAAAAAAAAAAAAAAAAAAAAAGCGCCTGAAAAGCTCACGAAAACCTATTTCCATTAAAATCAATAAATGCTTTCACACTGAGGCAGGGCGGTGAAAAAAACGCCCCTCTCCATTGAAATTAATGGAAAGCTCTTCAAAAGCGCTCAAATGTTTTACTGGCAGTTTACAAGCGCCCAGTGTGGGGCCTTAAGTGAATAACTCTACACAGAGTTCACTGCTGTTCAAGATGTACAATGAGCACTGGCAATGTAAATGCATTTCCTACCCAGGAAGATCACATGACAGATTAGGAGGAGGGGCGTCAAGCTCGCCATGGCAGCCGCTGGTCACAGCCTCTGAATCATCCTCTTCTGGTGTGTAGGCACAGTCCTGTAGGGAGGAAAAAAAACGTACACGATTAAAGCTGAACTCCGGCCTTCCCTTCAGCCTTGCACAATTGTACAGGCACCTCTCTGGAACTAAAATTGCTTACTCTGATTTTTTTGGCCTGTGTGAACTTCTCACAACATGCATTAGAACTTGCAGCAAGTCAGATAGAGCCTTATGTCCTGGCTGGAAGAAAGGCAGCCTGTCTAGGAACGCCCACTCCTCCAGACTGACCTCTACCCATCAAGGCATTTTGATATCTGCATAACCCTACAAAGAGACAGCCCACTGCCTACATCAGGGCTAAGGGGTCTTCAGACAAATAGTGAGGCAGGGGGCTGAGATGTTTTTAGGAAGCTATGTACAGCAATCCGCTGGCCCCTCCACCAGTCATGATCTGCCTGTATTGCCTAGAGAAGCACAAAAAGACCCAGTGATGACATCCCTGGGACAAAAATAAGGTTATGCAATAAAAAAAATGGAAATATTTAAAATTTCCATTAGCATGTTTATGAAACGGGGAAGGAGAAACCAGAAGGCAAAATATAAGCAGATTAAAAAAGGAGAAGTTCACCCTGTGTAACATATTACACCCATATTAAGTTACAAATGTACCCGCCCCCGTACTCTCCTGATCCCCCCCATTTTGACAGTGAGCGGGGGATCTTCTCCCCCACTTGCTGTCACAAGCTAAAAAAAAACGTGGCCATGTGGATCTGCACCCGCCTGTCCGTGTCATCCATTCACTGTGATCTGTGAATGGGAAAACTACCGACAGCCTTTGCGACTCTTGGCTTGTAGTTCTCAACGAACTACCAGGGTGCTGTTGATCGCTCTTGGTAGTTCATGGAGCTTCCTGTCCAAGTAACTGCCTGGCCATATCAGAGGTATGGGCAGACAGATACACAGTCTGCAGGACCGTGGAATTATAACGGTGATCTGCTGATCGTGGGTGCAATGCTTTACAGACTCAAAAAAAAAAAAAAAAAAAAAAAAAAAAAAAAGCACTTTTTTTAACCTGCAAAAAATGTGTATTTTTTTTTTTTCTGTAAACGTGAACTTATCCTTTAAACTTCAGTGTTAAAGTGATCGTAAAGTCTCATTTATGAAGTCCAGAGGACATGACTCCCCAAATCATCACGGACAGTGGAAATTTCATTTGCATTTCATTTGTAAAGCAAGGTCCCAGAGTCTGGAGGAAGAGTGGAGAGGCATGAGGTCCAGTGTGAAGTTTCCACAGTCAGTGATGATTTGGGGAGCCACGTCATCTGCTAGGGTTGGTCCACTGTGTTTTATTCTAGAGCACTTCATGCGTCCCTCTGCTGACCAGCTTTATGGAGATGCTGATTTCATTTTCCAACAGGACTTGGCACCTGCCCAAAGTACCAATACCTGGTTTAATGATCATGGTATCACTGAGCTTCATTGGCCAGAAAACTCGCCTGACCTAAACCCCATAGAGAATTTGTGGGATATTGTCAAGAGGAACATGAGAGACAGCAGACAATGCAGAGGAGATGAAAGCCGCCATCAAAGAAACCTGAGCTTCCATAACACCTCAGCAGTGCCACAGGCTGATCGCCTCCATGCCACGCCGCATTGATGCAGTGCAAAAGGAGCCCCGACCAAGTATTGAGTGCATACTATACTGTACATAGATATACCTTTCAGTAAGACAAAACTTCTGTATGAAAAATCCCCTTTTTTTTTAATTGGTCTTATGTAATATTCAAACTTTCTGAGATACTGAATTTTGGATTTTCACAAGCTGTTAGAGGTGTGCATCTTTACTGACCTCACGATTCGTTTACGATTATCATGTCAACGATTCAATATCACGATATATCACGATTACAACGCTAGTGCGCATGGTTTTTAAATTCAAGCAGTCAGGAGAACTCCATTATTTTTTTTTATTCCATCTGTTCTTTAAAAAAAAAAAAAAAAAAAGGACAACACTCCCTGCATGTAGCAAGGTCTAAACACAGCAGACAACAAATTAAAGGAGCTCCAGGCTCTCCCCCCAAAATACTAGAGGAGATGGTCAGAGACTGCAGACATGATACAAGAGATGGTCAGAGACTGCAGACATGATACAAGAGATGGTCAGAGACTGCAGACATGATACAAGAGATGGTCAGAGACTGCAGACATGATACAAGAGATGGTCAGAGACTGCAGACATGATACAAGAGATGGTCAGAGACTGCAGACATGATACAAGAGATGGTCAGAGACTGCAGACATGATACAAGAGATGGTCAGAGACTGCAGACATGATACAAGAGATGGTCAGATGCTACAGGAGGTGGTCAGAGACTGCGCACATAGTACAGGAGGTGGTCAGAGACTGCGCACATAGTACAGGAGGTGGTCAGAGACTGCGCACATAGTACAGGAGGTGGTCAGAGACTGCGCACATAGTACAGGAGGTGGTCAGAGACTGCGCACATAGTACAGGAGGTGGTCAGAGACTGCGCACATAGTACAGGAGGTGGTCAGAGACTGCGCACATAGTACAGGAGGTGGTCAGAGACTGCGCACATAGTACAGGAGGTGGTCAGAGACTGCGCACATAGTACAGGAGGTGGTCAGAGACTGCGCACATAGTACAGGAGGTGGTCAGAGACTGCGCACATAGTACAGGAGGTGGTCAGAGACTGCGCACATAGTACAGGAGGTGGTCAGAGACTGCGCACATAGTACAGGAGGTGGTCAGAGACTGCGCACATAGTACAGGAGGTGGTCAGAGACTGCGCACATAGTACAGGAGGTGGTCAGAGACTGCGCACATAGTACAGGAGGTGGTCAGAGACTGCGCACATAGTACAGGAGGTGGTCAGAGACTGCGCACATAGTACAGGAGGTGGTCAGAGACTGCGCACATAGTACAGGAGGTGGTCAGAGACTGCGCACATAGTACAGGAGGTGGTCAGATAACAAATCCATTGAGTCTTTTGGCAACAACTTGGATAGTAAACGGGCCAACATCAGTGCAAAAATAAAAAAAAAAGGAAGATGTTCCAATCAGCAAGAAATATACTGCTTGCAGATCAGTAGATGGTTCCAGAGGGGAGAGATGATAGGGAAATCACAGGAAGAAATTAGACAATAAAAGAGTTTGTGCAGCCCCCAAAGTGTTAGGTACACAGTATACACACACTGGATAGGTGCAGCAGGTGGGGGTGGGGGGGATATGCCACTTCTATACACTCACCCGTACATATATCAAGCATGACAGACTGATCTCTCAGCTCCGGAGCACTCCTACCATCCCCCCTCCTCTCCTGGCAGCTTGTTTCCTGAAGCTGACTCTATGCCTCATCCCAGGGATGTTAACACTGCAGTGATTTGTGTGTCTCAGTTCCATGCGGTCTCGGTGCCCGCCCATCTGGGGGATCATCGCTGTCACTGTCCAGAGCTACAAATCCCGAGGAGGGGGAAGAGCATGGCTGGGGGCAGCGCTCTGAAGCTACATTGTCCAATGAAGAGGGAACAGCGCCAGGCGCAGCCAGCCGGTCGGCGGCTTGTCATTCCAGCAAAGGCACTGCTGTGGGGGGGGGGGCTGGAATGACGTCATGCACAATCGATTATGCTGGATACCACATCAATGCCGAATCGGGAAGGGTATAATCGTGATGCATCGATGCGCCGATCATTCTCAACACCTCCACTAGCTGTAAGCCATAATCAAATATGAAAGGAAAGAAATGCTTGAAATATATCGCTCTGTGTGTAACACATCTATATAAGATATACTAGTTTCACTTTTTGAATTGAATTACTGAAATAAATTAACTTTTTGATGATATTCAAATTTTACGAGGTGCGTGTGTGTATATAAAACCACTGACAGGTAAAGTAGATAACATTGAATATCTTGTCACCCGAAAATGGAGAGGATTTATTAGGCAGCAAATGAGTGGCAACAGAGTCATATGTGGCAAAGGCTCATTGATGCATGTGGGGAATGAAGGCTGGCCCATGTAGTCCGATCCAATAGAAGAGCTACTGTAGCTCAGATTGCTAAAAAGGTAATGCTGCTTCCTATAGAAAGGTGTCAGGTGTCATTCACGGCTTCGTTCCAGACCGTCCCCAGCCGCCGGAGGAGGCCGATTGGTCATCGGGCCTCCCGATGGAACGGGAGGCCCGGTAAGAGCGGCAGGAGGCGGGGGCGTCCCCTCCCGCTCCTCCGGTATAACAGCCAAACGGCTTTTAGCCGCATCGGTTGTTATACCTGGATAGCCGATCGCCGGCTCTAAAAAAACAGTACCTGCAGCTGCGGGCATTATCCTGGTATAACCCTGGAAAGCTGAGTACGCACATCTGCGTACGCTCGGCGGGAAGGGGTTAATATAAGGACATTTACCTGTCCAGGGAGCCTGCGATGTCAGCACCGCAGTCGATCTTTCCAATCAGCTGTCTGGTGCAGCCGCCGCCATTCCTGGTAAAGGAACCTGGCGGTGAAGCCTTTCGGCTTCACAACAGGTTCCCTACTGCGCATGCGTAAAGCGCGCTGCGCTTTCTAACTGGCCCGGCAGCAGAGGAAGGAGGAGGGGCCCGGTCTCCCGGAAGTGGGAAATGGTACCTGTCAAAAACTGGGGGGGGGGGGGGGGGGAATAAGCGGAAGTTCCACTTTTGAGTGGAACTCCGCTTTAAAGAGTAACTCAACTCTGGAAGCTGTGCCAAAAGAGACAAGCAAAATGTAAAAAAAATAAAAATGCACTAGTCCAACGTATAAAAATTGAAAATTCAAAGTGCTGCTGAAACCGTTGGCACTATATAACTCCTGTATCATAATATAATAAATTCAAAATACTAACGCCAACATCGCCCCCAGCTACATCACCAACCTCATCTGCAGAGAATCGCCCAAATTGTCCTCTACACTCTTCCCAGGACGCCTTGCTCCTCCCACTCCTGCCAGAACGCTCCCATCCTCTGGAGCTTCCTACCCCAATATGTCCAGTCAGCTCCAACCTCGGTCCACCTTTAAGCGATCCTTACAAACTTTTTTTTAGGGAAGCTTACTCCACCTCCACCTAAAAATCCATATTCGATGTTAATTCTCCCCAACATACTATATTACTTCAGAACATTACCAATCTCGATCCCTAACTCTTTCTACCAAAATATACAAAGTATGTTGTCCAAATTCATTTGGTGACGCAAACGGGCAAGATGCCCTCTTACGGACACTATGTAAGCATAGAAGCGTTGGAGGCATGGGGGTCCCTATTTTTAAAAGCTACCACACGGCCACAATACTAGAACAATTAAAGTCATGGATATCCCCAACGAACTTCACACTGTGGAGTCAACTAGAACAGGCAGGTATCGCCCCAGGCAATTTAAAGTCTTTGCTGCTCATATCCTCATTTGCAGGCTTACATATCCCAATAATTACTGCATCTATGAAAGCTTGTTTATATCTTCAAAATAGCTGCAAAAAGCCCCGGAAAATTATAATTCACGTACCATTAGGAGCATCTACATTTCCACTAGGAAAAGGGATTCAAAAATCGATCTGATTTAATGGAAGGAGGGAAATTAACTACATTAACTTCTAAAAAGGAATATTCCACAAAAATAATTTCTGTTATACGCTAAACTATCTACACATTACTAAATATGCCATTACCAACCTAACGATCCCTGAACCACTATGGTCATTTTGGACCGCCAACTCATCAAAAAAACAAAAAATGCCATTAAATCAAACTATTGCAGCTTAAAATGCATCAACCACTAGGAAACGGCCCCAAAAAAAAAATCATTTAAGATGGCACCTAACCCCTTACAACAGTTCCAAATTCTCCAAAGATAGAGACAACACCTGCTGGAAGGGATGTGGACAGGTAGGAACCTTAAAAAATATGCTATGGTCTTGTCCCAACCTGAGGAGCTTTTGGAATTCTGTTTCCAGGCTCCAGGTATACCTTTTAAAGCCAATGCGGAACAAGCCTTACTCAGCATAGGTATGGAAAAACGACATCCCCACATGAGATATGTCTCCCTAGCTACTCTTTCAGTAGCCCGAACCTTGATTGCAAAATATTGGAAATCCCAGATCGCTCCGAGTATTTCAGAAGTTAAAAAACGTTAAAAATAGTCATTATATACAGTTTTGAGAGAACTATGGCTCTCATTTAAAAAAAAAAAAAAAAAGGGTACCCAAAACCGTTTCCATGACATGGCAAAAATACAGGACCAAAACCTAAATCTCTGATGTAGGCTCTAGCCAGAGCACTACCAGTCCATACTTTTTCTTTCTGCTTTTTTTATCCTTATCGAATGTTCATAAAACTTCCATATACACTGCCTTGCAAAAGTATTCACCCCCTTGGCTTTTTAACTATTTTGTTATATTACAGCCTTTAGTTCAATGTTCTTTTAATCTGAATTATATGTGATGGATCAGAACACAATAGTCTAAGTTGGTCAAGTAAAATTAGAAAAATTTATACATAAAACTATTTTTCAGATATAAAAAAAAATGATAATTGGCATGTACGTATGTATTCACCCCCTTTGTTATGAAGCCCATATAAAGCTCTGGTGCAACCAATTACCTTCAGAAGTCACATAATTAGTGAAATGATGTCCACCTGTGTGCAATCTAAGTGTCACATGATCTGTCATTACATAGACACACCTTTTTGAAAGGCCCCAGAGGCTGCAACACCTAAGCAAGAGGCACCACTAACCAAACACTGCCATGAAGACCAAGGAACTCTCCAAACAAGTAAGGGACAATGTTGATGAGAAGTACAAGTCAGGGTTAGGTTATAAAAAAAATATCCAAATCTTTGATGATCCCTAGGAGCAACATTAAATCTATCATAACCAAATGGAAAGAACATGGCACAACAGCAAACCTGCCAAGAGACAGTCACACACCAAAACCCACAGACCGGGCAAGGAGGGCATTAATCAGAGAGGCAGCACAGAGACCTAAGGTAACCCTGGAGGAGCTGCAGAGTTCCACAGCAGAGACTGGAGTATCTGTACATAGGATGACATTAAGCAGTACGCATCACAGAGTTGAGCTTTATGGCGGAGTGGCCAGAAGAAAGACTACTTTCAGCAAAAAACAAAATGGCACATTTTGAGTTTGTGAAAAGGCATGTGGGAGACTCCCAAAATGTATGGAGGAAGGTGCTCTGGTCTGATGAGACTAAAATTGCACTTTTTGGCAATCAAAGAAAACTCTATTGCCGCGTACACACGAGCAGGCTTTACGGCAGACTTTGCTCGGCGGACTTTGACAGACTTTACGACGGACTTGCCTACACACAATCCACCAAAGTCCGTCGAATTCATACGTGATGACGTACGACCGGACTAAAACAAGGAAGTTCATAGCCAATAGCTGCCCTAGCGTGGCTTTTTGTCCGTCGAACTAGCATACAGACGGCGGACTTTTCGACCGGACTCGATTTCAATGGATTAATTTAAAACATGTTTCAAATCTAAGTCCGTCCAACTTTTGAGAAAACAAAGTCCGCTGGAGCCCACACACGATCGAATTGTCCGACGAAATCCAGTCCGCCGGGCAAAGTCTGCCGTAAAGTCCGCTCGTGTGTATGCGGCATATGTCTGGCGCAAACCCAACACATCACCCAAAGAACACCATCCCCACAGTGAAACATGGTGGTGGCAGCATCATGCTGTGGAGATGTTTTTCAGCAGTCGGGACTGGGAAACTGGTCAGAGTTGAGGGAAAGATGGATGGTGCTAAATACAGGGATATTCTTGAGCAAAACCCACTGTGTGTGTGATTAGAGGCTAGGACGGAGGTTCACCTTCCAGCAGGACAATGACCCCAAACACACTGCTAAAGCGACACTTAAGTTAAGTGTTTAAGAGTGGTTTAAGGAGAAACATGTAAATGTGTTGGAATGGCCTAGTCAAAGCCCAGACCTCAATCCAATAGAAAATCTGTGGTCAGACTTAAAGATTGTTTTTCGCAAACCATTCTACTTGAAGAAGCTGGAGCAGTTTTGCGACGAGGAATGGGCAAAAATCCCAGTGGTAAGATGTGGCAAGTTCATAGAGACTTATCCAAAGCGACTTGGAGCTGTGAGAGCCGCAAAAGGTGGCTCTACAAAGTATTGACTTTAGGGGGGTGAATAGTTATGCACATTGACTTTTCTGTTATTTTGTCCTATTTGTTGTTTGCTTCACAATAAATAAAAAAAAAAAAAAAATCTTCAAAGTTGTGGGCGTGTTCTGTAAATTAAATAAGGCAAATTCTCAAACAATCCATGTTAATTCCAGGTTGTGAGGCAACAAAACATGAGAAATGGCAAAGGGGTGAATACTTTTGCAAGGCACTGTATAATCAAAAATCAATAACTATCTCTAATGCAATAAGGTCCACACCTTGGGAACAGTTATACTTGTTATTGTAATTGACGAATTTCAGTTGTTATTTCATGTTAATGTTAAATAGTATATTCTTCTCCATGTTGGGGAACGTACTTAAACGCTCTAAGGTGTGTAACTATTTATTTCCATTGTACACTATAAATCCTAATAGTGTTAAAATAGATTCAATAGAGTCAAAAATAAAATTTGCAAGAAAAAGCCATACTTGAGTCACCTCCACCAGATCATCCCCTGCAGCTATTACCTTTTGTACCATCTCCCTTCAAATTGTAAGTTCCATAAGCAGGGCCCTCCTATTCCTACTGTATTGTAATTGTACTGTTCCCCCTTATATTGTAAAGCGCTGCGTAAACTGTTGGCGCTGTATAAACCCTGTATAATAATGATAATAATTATAATGGACACGTCCCCAGTATTGTCTGTGGTCTCCCTTTCCCAGTTACTGACTTACCTTGCTCTGTTCTGCTCGGTGTCCCTGAATGGAGGTGGTCATCTTAGTAGAGGCAGAACTTTGCTTCCTCAACTCGGAGCCTCCAGCAAGAACAGTGAGCCAAAGACCGGAAATTTGGGTTCAGTACCAAACTCTTCGGTTTCGGTGCACCACTACCTACCAGTATATCTTCTGCGCTCCTCTCCTTCACACACTTTACCCCATCGTTCCCACTGCACTCCTCTCTTGCACACACTGCCCTTTTCAATCCAACCGCTACTAAAAAAAAAAACACCCCCGGGATGGACTCATCTTATCTAGTACCTTCCAGCATTTGTACTAAATGTCGTTTTTATCAGATTGTTCTTTAAAAAAAAAATCACCTCTCCTTAGCAAGCGGGCTCCAATCTTCAGGGTGGGCATCTGAGGCCCACTCATTGCTCCTTCCAGGATACGGTGCCGCTGGCTACCCAGCATGCACCTCCCGATCTAGTGCATGCGCACTGCGTGCAAAGCGTGGCTATGGAAATCAAAGCGGAGGCTGCCATTGCCTCCTGGGATTACATAGTAGGTAAGGTTGAATAAAGACAACAGTCCATCCAGTGCAACCTGTGTAGGTGTACGTGTGACACTCATATCCCAGGAGCCAATGGACGGCCGGATATGACATACCTCGCCACGGCAGGGTACAGCAGAAGAGGACCATTATGGTGGACAGATAAGGTAATAGCTTTGAGGGGAAAACACAAAACAAAAAAAACTTCCGATGAGTAATGGAAATATCGAACGCGGAGGGGGAAACAAAAAAAAGTGGGTGGAACTCCGCTTTAAGCCAGCCATACATGGATTTAAATTTAGCCGGCCGATCCACCTACGAGGATAGTGGTTGTACTGAAAAATCAAACAGTTGACTTCTGTACAACCACCTTGTCGGGCTTTTCTCGATCAGCACTGCCGGCTATAGCCAGCAACTCTGATCAGTGTATTCTGATGGCGGGAAAGTCTCCCAGTCAGTGGAACACAAAAGCTTTGTGTGAGCGATTCCCTTACCCACATCGAGCCCCTTCTCCCCAACGCTCCAGCGGTCTACAACAGTGATTCTCAACCTTGTCCTCAAGTACCCCCATCAGGCCATGTTTGCAGGTTTTCTTTTATCTTGCACAGGTGCTTTAAATCACAGTCAATGGCTTGGTATTTTGGACAGCTATTTTATCTAAGAGAAATTCCCAAAACATGGCCTGTCGGGGGTATTTGAGGACAGGGTTAAGAACCACTGGTTTAGGTTCCTGCCACCATCAACACTAAAAGCATAGTTCGTAGCCCTGCACTGAATGTGATGATGCCGTAGGACAGTCATCCACCAGAGCATGGAGGAGCGCCATCTAATAGGAGGTTTTTCCTCCTCCCTATATAAAACAAGCTATTAATGCTTGCACTCCCACTGCAAGGGGTACTTTTACATTTTCCAGGTGCTGGGCTTTAAGTTTTTCATGGGGAAGGGTTAAAAGGGAAAAGGTTAAAATCACTGTCAGTTTTTATTTTGCTTCTGCGTCTCACTGTGGAGATTTCCCTTCCAGTGGTTGTAAACCCTTTTGTGTGATATTTACCTATAGGTAGGCCTAGAATAAGGCTTACCTATAGGTAGTGGAAACATCTCCTAAATGTGCACCATTTAGGAGATACATTTCACTTGTAGTTTGCCGATGTCGTCTTTGGCGCATGTGCTGTGAAGAAATGGAGCACTGTGTGCTGTGACTGAGGACTCCCACGCGTGCGCGGGAGTGACGTCACGCGGCTCCGGCCAGTCACAGAGCCGGAGTCCACGGCCCCGGACAGAAGAGGGTCGAAGATGGACACGGCCTGCACAGGGGGCAGCGTGGGCTTCGTTTGCAGGTAAGTGTTATTAGTATGCGATGCATACTAGCCCATTATGCTTTTCAATTTGCAGGCCTTGCGGGGAGCAAAAGAGGAAGTAAACCCCATCGGTGTTTTTTGTTCTAGAGATGCAACAGAAAGTGAAAAAGTTTTCCAAAGTGAGGGAAATCCCCTTGATGTCCCCATTGGAAGGTTTCCCCTCAGGTTTTGTTCCAGTGACAACCGTACAATGTTGGTTTATCCAGCATTTTGCGATTTAGAAACAATTAGTCAACAAGGAAAAAGTAAAAGCGAATCTCCTCAAAATCTCATCAGTCTGAAAGAAAATTCTGACACAGGGCTCTAACCCCTCACTCTGACCAAAAATGTTTGGTCTGGGAATTCTCTTGCCGACCCACTTAGAGTAGGTATATATACGTTGCGGTGTACTTCCTGGCTTGATGGCGGGCATGCACGCACCCCCTGCTGTTTGTCAGCAGATTTCAGCCAATAATGCTGACATGCTTTATAAATTGCGTACGCCCGTGAAACGGCACCAAACTACGGTACCTAAAGATCTCTATTAGTGACGCTTTAAAAGCCTTAAGACTGTATTCACACTTCAGCGTTTTGAATCGCGGGCAGATTTTGCTGCGATACTGCGTGCGATTTCAAACCTCCGAAGTGTGAATGACAAATCGCGGGACGCACATTTGAGATGCCATTCCTTTGAATGGTACCCAAAATCTCGGTGCAGTTCTGCCGTGATGAATCATGCTACACCTTTGTGAAGCTTGTCATCTAACAAAAAGTTCAAAAGCTACATGCTTCACGCGATGCGGGTTGCCGCAATTTATTACGCGACAATTGCGGCAGAACCACACCGCGATTTTAGGTATCATTTAAATGAATGGCATCCTAAAATGTGCGTCCCGCAATTTGTCATTCACACATCGGCGCTTTGAAATTGAGGCCAGAATTGCGGCGAATCTTCCTGCGATTCAAAACGTTAAAGTGTGAATACAGTCTTACAGGTTACCAGCTTAGAGTTACATAGGAGGTCTGAAGCTAAAATTACTGCTCTTGCTCTAAACGCTTACAGCAATCACCATTTATTAATGCGTGTGGGACTTAGGTAGGCGGAGGGCTGGGAGATTTTCTAAAAAAAAAAAAAAAAAAAAAAAAAAAAAACTTGATTCGAATCGAGTTTTTTTTTTCACCGCGCCGGTCCTGAGGAGCTGTGGGCAGGAGTTTTTAGGCGAGGCCGCGGCTTCGCGACTAGGCCGAAGCCACGGGCTAGGCCGAAGCCGCGGACTCGCCTAAAAACTCCTGCCCACAGCTCCTCAGGACCGGCGTGGTGAAAAAAAAAAAAAAAAAAAAAAAAATCTAAAATAAAAAAAAAAAATAAAAAAAATCTAAAAAAAAATAAAAATAAAAAATAAATCGATTTGCTTAAATTTTAAATCGATTTGACCTCTCAACTCGATTCAAGATTTAAATAAATTTTTTCCCCAGCCCTAGGTAGGCGTTCGTGTTTATGCGCAAGCATGGGGGGGGGGGGGGGGGGGGAGCTGTGGCAGGTCTTCTTTACTGCAAGATCTGGGGTCTATTACACCCCAAATCTCTCTCTGAAGGTGCATGTGATCAGCATAGGGCCAGTCGGCACTGACCAGACAGAGGGTCAGGAGTCGTGCAGCCTCATAGGACAGTCAAAGGAAAAGGAAAACTCCTCCTACAAGCTTTTACCTAGTGCTCGGCCGGACACGTTTAGGCCTCTTGCACACTGCAGCTTTTTTTTTTTTTTTTTTTTTTTTTTTAACTGAGCTAAAATACAGCCCATTAATTGCAACGTGCCTATGCACACAGGCGCGTAAACAAGTACTGTGCATTCTTCAGTAAAAAAAAAAAAAAAAAGTCAGCTTTTTTTTGGTCATTTATGCCTCATGTGCGCAAAATGCTCATTTACATATTGTGCAGAATAAGAACGCGATAATACGTTTTCGTGCACTTGCGCGAAAATGCGCGAGTGCCCGCAAAATTGCGCAAACGCATATACGCGAAAATGCGCATAAACACATACAAAAAGATTAAAAAAAAGTCTGAAAAAGTAGATGCTCAAAAAGGAATATAATGTGCAAGTCGGAATTTGACAGAAAAAGTCCGATGGGAGCTTTTCATCGTATATTCCGACTGTGTGTATGCCCCATCGGACTTTTTCCGTTGAAAATTCGATAGTCTTAGATAGAGAACACGTTCCATATTTTTCCGACGGAAAAAACGCTCGTCTGTATGATGTTCCGACGCACCAAAAACGACGCATGCTCTGAAGCAAGTACGAGACGGAAGCGCTCGGTCTGGTAAAACTAGTGTTCGCAATGGAGATAGCACATTCGTCATGCTGCAAATTCTGTGATCTTTTAATGCAGCGCATTCTTTTGTTCTTTATAATGCTAGAAGAATGAAGTTTGTTTTGCTGCTGATATTCACACAGAGTTCTCACAAACGTATTTCTTTATTATTTCTCGCGATCTCATGAATAATCTTTTTTTTTTTTAAAGCCAGATCTCCATAATAATGTTTAGAATTATTTTTTACTGTCATTTTTTTATTTCATCAAGATCTCCTTTTGTTGGATTATTGAAAAATAATTTTCTAGTGATCTCAATAATTTATTTATTTTGTGTGTCAAGTTACCACAACAACATTATTATCTTGTATTTTTTAACCACAAGCACAAACTGAACAGCAGTAAAACAGTCTGAAAAGCGCAAATCATCTCTCACCAAAAACTTCTACTAACACGAGATAGGGCTCTTTCTCACGGGGCGGATCAGTGATGATCCGCCCCGTGAACACCCGCTTGCTCAACGGCGATCGCTCCGCCGATCCCCGCTGAGCAGAAAAATGACAGGTCCGTCGCTGCACACTGTGCAGCGATGGACCTGTCAGAGCGCCGCTCTCCCCTATGGGGGGGATCGGGTGATGACGGATCGTAGAGTCCGTCGTCACCCGATCCGATCACGGATGGAAAAGTAGGGTTTTCCTCCGTTACACTTTCTGGATCGGAGCGGGTCGGATGTCAGCGGACATGTCACCGCTGACATCAGACGCTCCATAGAGATACATGTATGTCCGTTTTTCCATCCGAAAACGGAAGGATGAAAAACGGACATACGGACCCCCGGTGTGAAAGAGGCCTTAAACACGAGATTAGCAGAAATAGCCCAAAGGGTGGCGCAGTGGCTATTTAACTTCCCTTTTATAGTGCCGTCGTACGCGTTGTGTGTACAGGCCATTAGAAGTTACAAGACTGCTATATACTGTTGATGTGAAAAGGTATTTAGCAGTTTATATTTACTAAAATAATTGCATTTCCATGTTCTGTGTACTGTGGGAGACCAGATATAGTGAATGCAGGGTCCTGGGTTTAGCATCATCTCCCACAGTCCTCTGTGTGGAAAAAGTGTTACAAAACAACAGAACACTGTCCTACTGAATAAGAAACATCTGCTTTGTGAAAATACAATCATGTACTTTGGCAACTAAAACAAGAAACAAAAAGCAGAACGGGAACTTCCCATATGAGACAACAAAGTAGATGGAAAGTCTACAGCTCCAAATCTCATAGCCCCGGCCCAATACTATTAATGTGTTCTGTGGATGCTGGATTCATACTGTTTGTGTTTTGTAAGTGTGCGTTATTTGCTTTGCATGGCAATGCAGTAACTTGCTTTGTTGTGTTCTGCTAAGAATAGTGCATGCTCCTTTTTTGGTGCCTTAGGATGCCCAATCAAATGAAATGGCTGCCTTAACCACTTAAGGACCGAGCCTCTTTATGAGATTTATGAAATTTATTTATGAGCCTCTTTATGAGATTTGTTGTTTATAAGTTAAAAACAAGTTATTGTTTTTTTGCTAGAAAATTACTTAGAACCCCCAAACATTATACATTTTTTTTTCTAACACCCTAGAGCAGGGATATGCAATTAGTGGACCAGCTGTTGCAGAACTACAAGTCCCATCATGCCTCTGCCTCTGGGGGTCATGCTTGTGGCTGTCAGGGTCTCGCTATGCCTCATGGGACTTGTAGTTCTGCAACAGCTGGAGGTCCGCTAATTGCATATCCCTGTTGGGATAACAAAGTCCTTAAGTAGAGGAGAAATGGTAAAAAAGCAGGTAGCTCTCTTCTGGGGAAACTCATAAAAGACTTTAATCCAAGCGGTAAATGTGGAAAGAGATTGTGCTTACCAGATCCAATTGACCCCTTGATTATAGGGGGTCCGAAACAGCATGAATGGGTCCGTGGCAGACTGCTGGGCTGGCTGTCATCTGCAGAGATCTCCTCAGGTCTGAAGTATAAAGCTGATATACCGCTAGATCTTCTCTTTCTCAGTTAGGCAATATCCTTAGGAGCGGGGGGAGGTCCGTGTGGAGATGCCGGGCGGAGAGGTGTCCCATCATTGAACACTGCCACAAGTATTTGTATTCATTGGCGCTCTGTCAGCGTCCTCTCTCTTTTTAAGTGACCTAATAAATGTGGATCATTGGTTACCTTACGGATCGCTCTTAGATTTTTTTTATGTCATTTACTCTCCCTGGGGATCTCTACCTCTCCGCCCGGCATCTCCACACGGACCTCCCCCCGCTCCTAAGGATATTGCCTAACTGAGAAAGAGAAGATCTAGCGGTATATCAGCTTTATACTTCAGACCTGAGGAGATCTCTGCAGATGACAGCCAGCCCAGCAGTCTGCCACGGACCCATTCATGCTGTTTCGGACCCCCTATAATCAAGGGGTCAATTGGATCTGGTAAGCACAATCTCTTTCCACATTTACCGCTTGGATTAAAGTCTTTTATGAGTTTCCCCAGAAGAGAGCTACCTGCTTTTTTACCATTTCTCCTCTACTTAAGGACTTTGTTATCCCTACAGGATTAATTAGATTATTTATTACTCTGTGATCATTTCTTTGCGCTGCACTTATTTTTATCTATTGTATGTCACTGAGGTTGGTGTTATCCTCCTAGTGTTCAGCCTGCATATTTTACCTTTACATTTGGTTTGCGCTGATTGTCTTTCATTTTATCCAATTGCATATCCCTGCCCTAGAGAATAAAATGGGCGGTCGTTGCAATACTTTCTGTCACACCCTATTTGCGCAGCGGTCTTACAAGCGCACTTTTTTTTTGGAAAACATACACTTTTTGGAATTAAAAAAAATAAGAGAACAGTAAAGTTAGCCCAATTTTTTTTATATATTGAGAAAGATAATGTTACGCCGAGTAAATTGATATCCAACATGTCACGCTTCAAAATTGCGCCCGCTCGTGGAATGGCAACAAACTTTTACCCTTAAAAATCTCCATAGGCGACGTTTAAAATCAATTCTACACGTTGCATGTTTTGAGCTACAGAGGAAGTCTAGGGCTACCGATTGCGGCGATACCTCACATGTGTGGTTTGAACACCATTTTCACATGCGGGCGCTACTCACGTATGCGTTCGCTTCTGCACGCAAATTCGGTGGGATGGGGAGCATTTAAAACAATTAATTTTTTCTTATTTTACCTTTTAATTTTTACACTGTTTTTTTTTTTTTTTTTTTTTTTTAAATGGTGTCACTTTTATTCTTATTACAAGGACTGTAAACATCCCTTGTAATAGAAAAAAAGCATGACAGGACCTCTTAAAAATATTTTTACTTTTATGTCACCAGTGCCTAAAGCTAGCCGTAACATGGCTTTTTTTTTTTTTTTTTTTCCGTTCAGCCTCCAGAGCCAATTGAAAAAAACAAAACACAAAGGTGTTATTGTATTCTGACAGCGGGGACCCCTCCCCCAGACATTGGGTGGGAAAGGTCCACACTAGGGTTGCACCAATACCAATTTTTTTTTTTTTTTAATGGCAAGTACTCACCGATACCTTTGCAGTGCGATTTGAGCCCATATAAAATGAATGAACGCAAATCGCACTGCAAAGAATCACATGAGATTCAAACAGCAGTGCAATGCGATTCCTGTCCGAATCACATGCGGTTTCCCCCGCTGCTCCTGTACGAAGCCTGGGGTTACACAGGAGCAGTGGGGGGGGGGGCGACCACATGCGATTCGGACAGGCATCTCACCTCATCCCTTGTGTAAATTGCATGCGATTCTTTGCAGTGCGATTTGAGCACATTCATTTTGTATTGGGCTAAAAATCACACTACAAAAAGGTATCGGTGAGTACTCGCCAATAAAAAAAAAAAATGGTGCAACCCTAGCGTGAACCTAGACTTTAGTGGACCTTCCCCACCCAATGCTATGGGGGGTGGTCCCTGTTGTCAGAATACAATAACACAGCGGGGAGAATTCCTCCACCCACTTCGTGATTTTTTTTCTCATCGTTAAAAAAAAGGACGAAGGAGGAAGGAAGGGGAAAGAAATCCATGTATGGCTAGTAAGGATGAGCTCCAGCGTGTTCGCACAGCCCACCAGAAAGTCGGCACTGCGCTAATCACAGACAGTGAGACATTGCAGCCGCGCATCGGGACAGAGATCGGGAAATGTCTCACTGCCTGTGATTAGCGCAGCGCCGACTTCCTGGCGGGCTCTGCACGTGGGCTGTGCGAACACGCCGGAGCTCATCCCTAATGGCTAGCTTTAAGTACTGGTGACATAGCCCCGCCCCCCCTTCACAGATGAATCCTGGGAAGGCTACGTCACCAGCCCCTTTCAGGGAGATCTTCTTTTTAAAGTATAAAAGGTATCGGAGCATTTGCACACGAGTACTTGTGCGCAGTATTGGTATCGGTGCAACCCTACGTGCGTTCACACGTCACTTGCAGGGCATTTTCATTTTAATGGGGTGCCTTACCTGGGAGAATCATGGGGAAAGAAGTCTACCAACCTTTTTTTTTTACCATGGCACCGCACCATGCAGTTTTGCGCAAGACTAAAAGTCTTCTAAAGGAACAGCGCGCTTCTGGAGCGCATACAATTCTGCTGCATTCCCGGCACCCGGTAATGCCAACCAAGCCAGAGGATCAGCATGACAGACAGGAAGCCCATAACAGACCGGGCATCCCCCGCTGTCATTATATGGGGTCCCTACACTTCCTGATAGGATCTATGTTATGAGGCAATGGGGGGGGGGGCAGAAAGACTGCAAGGGGGCCACAGACTATGAGGAGATCATAGATAGAGGCAACTCACCAACACTTCACCTCAACCTCAGGGTGGTCAGCACTGACTGCACCGGGGATAGGTGATGGTGGCAGGCAGGAGGATAGAAAGATAGAACACCCAGCATACATAGAATATACATATAGAACACCCAGCATGCCATATATATATATATATATATATATATATATATATATATATATATATATATATATATATATATATATATATAACACCCAGCATACATAGTGTGTGTATATAACACCCAGCATACATAGTGTGTGTGTGTATATATATATATATATATATCACCCAGCATACATAGAATATACATATAGAACACACAGCATACATAGAATATACATATAGAACACCCAGCATGCCTATATATATATATATCACCCAGCATACATAGTGTGTGTGTATATATATATATATATATATATATATATATATGTATGTATATATATATATATATATCACCCAGCATACATAGAATATAAATATAGAACACCCAGCAGACATAGAACATATTTATAGAACATACACAGAAGCACTTCACCTGCACCATCTCCTTCCTCCTCCTCCAGCTCCTATCTGTGTCATTTCCTGGAAGCAACACGCTTGCTCCATGTCCCCGCCTCTCCCCTCCAGCAACAAGCTACCCAGTTCTCTGATTGGCGGAACACCCATGAATGACAAGCAAAGGGGAGGGAGTGCGATCACGTGCTTGTAGATCTCTTTCCCTTCCTCATGAGTCTGGGGCGGGTCACGTGGTTTTGCTTCTGTTTCCTCACAGTCTGGGCTCTGCTCCAGATAAGGGGGTGACCGTTTGTTGTCCCCCCCCCCCCCCACACCTTATAATAACAATGAATGACGAGTACCTGTACTTTAGCTTACAGTATTAAAAGCCTAATAAAAAGCTGGTCTCCTACATCTCATAATAACTCGAAACAACCTGAAAATACACGTATTAGAAATATGTAGAATGCAACACATCACTTTAGAGAATGTCATCAGGGCGATCTTTCCTCACTTCACTTCAGATGAATAGAACGTTTGTCTCACTCACCCAGAGGAGGTGATAGGGAGAGAAGGCTACCGGGGAGAGAATCATAGTGAATTTTTAGATTAAAAACTAGATCACCTCAGGGGGTTAAATCTGAGGTGGGATCTGGACTTGCACTAAGGCTACTTTCACACCGGGGCGTTGTGGGGCGTCGGCGGCACTTTACCGTTGTTTTTGCAGAGGTTTTGGGCCGCTAGCGGGGCGCTTTTAACTAGGATTGCTACCTGTCCGGTTTCCCTCCTCTGTATTTGGACCCCCTCCTCTGTATTTGAACCCCCCTCCTCTGTATTTGAACCCCCCTCCTCTGTATTTGAACCCCCCTCCTCTGTATTTGAACCCCCCCTCCTCTGTATTTGCACCCCCCTCCTCTGTATTTGCAATCCCCCTCCTCTGTATTTGCACCCCCTCCTCTAATTGCCCCCCCCGAATTTCTGTAATTGTCCCCCTTCCTCTGTAATTGCCCCCCACGCCCGCCGCTCCGAACCCCCTGCTGTCCAGGCCCCCCTGTGTGCTGGGGCCCCGTGATACCCCCTGTCGGCTGTCATGGGGGTATTGGAGGGAGGAGGATTTGTGCTGATAGGGGAAGAAGATTTGTAATAGGAGGGAATGGGGATAATGGTTATAGCCAGAAGATCCGCGCTCCAGGGTATGTTTGCAACTGCAGCCCCCCTATATAAACCGAGGATACTCACTGGTACCCTCAAAGATAAATTCTAAAAATATATATATATATATATGTACAGGGAGTGGCGCTGTGCATGAGGGAAATAATAAATAATAATCTGCTGGTTACAATTTAGTGCCTATAAGTCATAGAGGAGAAAACATAGTATGAATAAATTGGATAAGGTATGTATCCCACATGAGGATTAATGACTGCCAGTGGGATGGGTGTGTCCCATATACAATAACCGCTGATAATCTCAAATAGTGTTGTATGTTGTGTATTAATAGGTGCCAAAGTGTCAAAAATAATCCAATGGAGTGTTCCAGCCTCTGCGGGAATAGACTCAGTTGATTGAAATATAAGAGGGGGTATCCACACCCTCTAAAGTGCAGTGCTAAAAAATATATATTAAATAAATCCAAATATATGAACTAAATAAATATACATATGTGCAAAGTAAAATTCCAATAAATAAAGAATATAAATTTAAAGTGGATTAGTGAATAGTAAAATTAATAAATAATGATGGGTATAACCCAATTCATAAGCAGCATGAGATCATATGTGACAACACAAAAGTGAAAGTGAAAAAGTCCAGTTCCAAAAAAATTCGTATAGTATCTTCCACCCGACAACTTCCAAACTCTCTAGACATACAATCCCCCTGTTGTGATTCCACTCACCGGAACGCTGTACCCCTACAGGGGTATAAGCATAAGATGTTTCCACTCAGCCGATCACATCCGGATGCCGATCGAATCCTGGTATCCTCTTGCCTCTGATTTCCCAGTCCAGATCAGCCTCTCCAGCCGGTCAGCAGGACGGGGGAACTGGATAATCCCCTAGTGTACTCCTATCTCCAGCCGGACATCCGCTCCAAAGGAATTTGTATGTAATGAAAGGAATTATATCCACATAGCGTAACTCCTTTTTAAATGTTTATCCTCATGTGGGATACATACCTTATCCAATTTATTCATACTATGTTTTCTCCTCTATGACTTATAGGCACTAAATTGTAACCAGCAGATTATTATTTATTATTTCCCTCATGCACAGCGCCACTCCCTGTACATATATATATATATATATTTTTAGAATGGGGATAATGGCCCCCCCAATCACAAAGCAAAACTTCTTTTGGGTGACAGGCATCCCACAATTCTGTTTACGTGATTTTGCCACGATTTGTCGGGTGACAATCGCAGCAAAATCGCACCGCTGTTGGGATGCCATGCCGTGCGCCGCTAAAGTGTTCGGGTCTGGCTTGAAGGAAAGGTGGCAACCCTACTTTTAACCCCCGCTAGCGGCCGAAAAAGGGTTAAAACTGCCCGCAAAGCGGAGCTGCCCATTGACCATTGATTTCAATGGACAGGGGCGCTTTAGAAGCGGTGTATACACCGCTCCTACAGCGCTGCAAAGATACGGCTTGCAGGACTTTTATTGGCGTCCTGCCAGCGCACCGCTCCAGTGTGAAAGCACTCGGGCTTTCACACTGAAGTGAGAGGAGAGGCTCTTTATAGGCGCTATTTTTATTCTATTATTCTATTCTATTATTCTATTCTAGAGCGCCTGTAAAACGACTCAGTGTGAAAGCAGGCTTACATTAACCACTTGCCGACCAGCCGCCGCAGTTTCACTGCGGCAGAATGGCACGGCTGGGTGAAACGATGTTATGTTACGTCGCTTCCCCTGTGGCCAGAGGCGTGCGCGCGCGCTGCTCACCCCTGGAGCCGATGCCAGTGCCGGGCTCCCGCAATCGCTCGCGACACACCGAGTCCTGGGTTCTGTGTGTGTAAAGAGAGACTGATCATGTGTTCATACAAAGTATGAACAGCGCTCTGTCATCTCCCATAGACAGTCCCCTCCCCCTTCAGTTAGAACACAGAGAGGGAACACAGTTAACCCCTTGATCGCCCCCTAGTGTTAACCCCTTCCCTGCCAGTGACATTTTTACAGTAATCAGTGCATTTTTATAGCACTGATTGCTGTATAAATGCTAATGGTCCCAAAAATGTGTCAAAAGTGTCCGATGTGTCTGCTACAATGTCGCAGTCAGGGCCGTCTTTAATATTGATTGGGCCCTGTGCAAAAATGTTCTTGGGGCCCCCACCAGCCCCCCGCCCCCATGCAATTTCGCTCTCCACCTGCTCTGAGACATACAATAAATATCAGCTAGACTGAAAATCAGTTTACTGTATCGGATCAGGCAGCGATTGGTTGCCAGAGGTTACAGCATATCATTACCACTTACTGACTGGTTGCTAGAGGTTACAGCACACATTACGGCTCACTGGTTAGTTGCTAGAGGCACATGATTTCTGCTTGTTGATTGGTTACTGTACAGTAATACCGCTCAATAATTGGTTGCTAGAAGTTACAGCACATCATCTCCTCACGGCCTGCACACCATGGACTGGGGAGGTAAGCGGACCCATCAATAGACAGAAAACTCTTAGGGATTCTTGAACTCCTGGGATTAGTGGCAGTGCTGGGGGGAGGGGGGGTGTGATCAATGGCTATGCTGATTTTTTTTTACCGACTACCAATATAAAGAGGACTTTTAACACTGGCCACCAATGTAATAGAGGTTTACACTGACCACTAAGTTAATAGAAGCATTCACAGTAACCACCAATGTAAGAAGGGATTTACACTGACCACCAATGTAAGGGGGACATTCACACTGGCCATTGGTGTGAATGAAAGGATTCTACACCAAGCACCAATATAATGAGTAGATTTACACTGACCACCAATGTAACAGACACATTTAGCCTGCGTTTACATTTGTGTGTGTCGGGAACGCATGCAAAATCGCTTTTCTAACACCACAGAAATGTGCTGCCTTTTAGCAGATACACAGCAGTGCCATCAATTGTTAATGACACCCTCACCCATCTGCTGGCATGTGCCTTGGCACCGTGTGATTTTGAAAAAGGGTTAGGGACTTTCTTCCGCATTTCTAGTGCATAGAGCAGCCCATTGAAATGAATGGGCTGCTCTAGACGCGACCTACATCTTTATCCACCCTGTCAGTACACCTTTGCATCCTAAAACCCATGCTAACCTCTGCACCCCAAACTTCCCCCATCCTCTCCAATCCTCCACCCCTTTAACTCTACCTGCCTCCTCTGCTCATCTTTGGACCCACCTTCCTTACCTCTATACATCGCCTCCTTGCTCACCTGTGCACCCCAAACTCCTTCTCTGCCTACCTCTGCACACCCCACACTACCCCCTATTAATTTGCTTGCCTTTGCAGAACAGGCTGATGTTAGGCTTAATGACCACAGTTGTAGGCAGGACTTTCAAGCATGCCCCTTTACCTCCCCAGTGGGCAGCATTCAGTATAGGTGATGGTGGATTTGACCTGAGGGGGGGGCATCATATATACATATGAATACCGCCTCTCTCTATTTACATATTAATGCTGGTTATTTACATGCAAACACAGGGTCTGCAGGTGGGTCATCCATACACAACAATAGGGCAGAGCTGGGCAGCATTAGTAGCAGCACTTTACACTGAGATATTGGGACACAGCACAGGACTAAAACTTCAAGGAACAAGGGAATTTAAACCAGGATAGTTGGCAAGTACGAGGCAGCTGCTTTGGGCACCACAACAATGACAGGGCCCAGGGCAGCTGCCCCTTTTGCCCTGCCTTCATAAACGGCCCTGGTCGCAGGCCCGATAAAATTTGCAGATTGCCGCTATTACTAGTAAAAAAAAAATAATAATAATAAAAATGCTATAAATCTATCTCCTATTTTGTAGACGCTATAACTTTTGCGCAAACCAATCAATATACGCTTATTGTGATTTTTATTACCAAAAATATGTAGAAGAATACATATCGGCCTAAACTGAGAAAAAAATACCTTTTTTTAAAGAAAATGGGGATATTTATTATAGCAAAAAGTACAAAATATAGTTTTTTTTCAAAATTGTCGCTCTTTTTTGCTTATAGTGCAAAAAAATAAAAAACACAGAGCTGATCAAATACCACCAAAAGAAAGCTCTATTTGTGGGGAAATAAAGGACGTCAATTTTGTTTGGGTGCAGCGTCGCACGATTGCGCAATTGTCAGTTAAAGCGACGCAGTGCAGAATTGCAAAATATGGCCTGGTCATTCAGCAGCCAAATCTTCCAGGGCTGAAGCGGTTAAGAATGCCTCTCCCCGGAGCCTCCTCTCTCTCGTTTCCTTTCGCTCTTCTGTTTTTTTTTTCACATACCTGGATTATTATTTTTATCTTTTTTATTTAATGTTTTTTTATGGTGTGCTTTCTTATGTCTTCATATGTCTATACGTGTATGAGTGTATGCACGTGTAAGTATGGGGAAGACCTTTTAGGTCGAAACGCGTCAGTAAACCTATACAATAGACATTGGACATATAATGCTGTGTAAAATTTTAATGTTGGCAATTTTTTATGTATGTATTTTTCAATGGCTATACATCCCCCGACCAGAGCTCATATTTTAATAGCAATGTGTTTAATTTTATGACGATAACCTCTCACTAAAGAACCCTTTCTTAATATCTATTTCTTTAATTTATTTACCCTGCTGCGGAAAAACCCCACTGGGGGAACCTTCCCCTATTGTATCTCTATCGGGGCGGCAGCACTAATATCACTCACAGTCTGTGTCTTCCCCATGCTATATACTGTATTAGGCTACTGGTAAATTCTGGTCCATGGGGGGGATTTTTCATGTATACATATGTTATATATCCTTACACATGAGTTTCCTCCTACCATGATTCCATGGCTATCTTTGTTATGTCTTTGTTTTGTTTTTAAAGTATATGTATACATTCTTATTCTTTTATGTATACTGTTTTAACCCCTTTATACATGTTTTTCAATGTTTATACTATTTTACATTGGTATGCGATTAATTATCTCCTGTGACATTTTGACATTTGTATTATACATGTATATTTGTTTTGTCCAGGTGTGCATGTCTCCTTTGACTGATCATCCTATTTGCACAATTGTGTTGAACAATTCTTTTTGACAGGTGATTGATTCTTACCTGTCTTTTTGTGATTGGTTCCAGCCACACACTTTGGTCTATAAAGGAGCATGCATACTCAGTGATAGTCAGCAATGATTAAGCACTTTGTGTGAAACGCGTCTGCTGAACAGTGTGGATCCCTCGTGTGTCACGTTTTTTAAACCTTTGATTCTACAATAAACCAACAAATTTTTCTCTTTGTTGCATGGATTTCCCAGGTTGTGGACCTTGGCAGGCACCCAGTCTTGTTGCCACAGCAGTATTAAGAGATCTTTAACCACCTCAATACAGGGCACTTAAACCCCCTTCCTGCCCAGACCAATTTTCAGCTTTCGGTGCTCTTACACTTGGAATGACTATTACTCAGTCATGCAACACTGTACCCAAATGAAATTTGTGTCCTTTTTCTCACACAAATAGAGCTTTCTTTTGGTGGTATTTAATCACTAATGGGTTTTTTATTTTTTGTGCTATAAATAAAAAAAGACCGTAAATTTTGTGAAAATTGCCTTTTTCTTTGTTTTTGTCATAAAATTTAGCAAATTAGTAATTTTTCTTCATAAATTTTGGCCACAATTTATACTGCTATATATCTTTGGTAAAAATAACCCAAATTAGTGTATATTATTTGGTCTTTGTGAAAGTTATAGAGTCTACAAACTATGGTGCCAATCACTGAAAATTGAAAACATCTGATCAGGCCTTCAGTACATCAGGTGAATCTCATTTCTTGAGGTACTAACAAGTCAGAAAAGTACAAATACCCCCCAAATTACCCCTTTTTAGAAAGTAGACATTCCAAGGTATTAAGTAAGTAGCATGGTTAGTTTTTTTAAGGTGTAATTTTTTCCCACAATTCTTTGCAAAAGGAAGATTTTTATTTTTTTTTTTTTTTTTTTCAAAATTTTCATATTAACTGGTTATTTCTCTCACAGAGCATATGCATACAACAAATTACACCCCAAAATACATTCTGCTACTCTTACCGAGTATGGGGATACCACATGTGTGGGACTTTTACACAGCCTGGCCACATACAAAGGCCCAACATTGAAGTCGCACCATCAGGCGATCTACGAGCATAAATTGCACATCTCATTTCTCAACCACCTATTACACTTTTGAAGGCCCTGGAGCACCAGGACAAAGGAATTGCCCACAAAATGACCCCATTTTGGAAAGCAAACACCCCAACGTATAATCTATGAGGCATAATGAGTCTTTTGAACGGTTATTTTTTTTCCAGAAGTTTTTGGAAAATGTGGAAAAAAAAATAAAAACGCATTTTTTTTACACAAAGTTGTCCATTTATAAGATATTTCCAACACATAGCAAATACATAGCAAAAATGACACCCCAAAATACATTCTGCTACTCCTCCTGAGTATGGCGATACCACATGTGTGGGACTTTTACACAGCCTGGCCACATACAAAGGCCCAACATTGAAGTCGCACCATCAGGCGATCTACGAGCATAAATTGCACATCTCATTTCTCAACCACCTATTACACTTTTGAAGGCCCTGGAGCACCAGGACAAAGGAATTGCCCACAAAATGACCCCATTTTGGAAAGCAAACACCCCAACGTATAATCTATGAGGCATAATGAGTCTTTTGAACGGTTATTTTTTTTCCAGAAGTTTTTGGAAAATGTGGAAAAAAAATAAAAACGCATTTTTTTTACACAAAGTTGTCCATTTATAAGATATTTCCAACACATAGCAAATACATAGCAAAAATGACACCCCAAAATACATTCTGCTACTCCTCCTGAGTATGGCGATACCACATGTGTGGGACTTTTACACAGCCTGGCCACATACAAAGGCCCAACATTGAAGTAGCACCATCAGGCGATCTACGAGCATAAATTGAACATCTCATTTCTCAACCACCTATTACACTTTTGAAGGCCCTGGAGCACCAGGACAAAGGAATTGCCCACAAAATGACCCCATTTTGGAAAGCAAACACCCCAACGTATAATCTATGAGGCATAATGAGTCTTTTGAACGGTTATTTTTTTTCCAGAAGTTTTTGGAAAATGTGGAAAAAAAATAAAAACGCATTTTTTTTACACAAAGTTGTCCATTTATAAGATATTTCCAACACATAGCAAATACATAGCAAAAATGACACCCCAAAATACATTCTGCTACCCCTCCTGAGTATGGCGATACCACATGTGTGGGACTTTTACACAGCCTGGCCACATACAAAGGCCCAACATTGAAGTAGCACCATCAGGCGATCTACGAGCATAAATTGCACATCTCATTTCTCAACCACCTATTACACTTTTGAAGGCCCTGGAGCACCAGGACAAAGGAATTGCCCACAAAATGACCCCATTTTGGAAAGCAAACACCCCAACGTATAATCTATGAGGCATAATGAGTCTTTTGAACGGTTATTTTTTTTCCAGAAGTTTTTGGAAAATGTGGAAAAAAAATAAAAACGCATTTTTTTTTACACAAAGTTGTCCATTTATAAGATATTTCCAACACATAGCAAATACATAGCAAAAATAACACCCCAAAATACATTCTGCTACTCCTCCTGAGTATGGCGATACCACATGTGTGGGACTTTTACACAGCCTGGCCACATACAAAGGCCCAACATTGAAGTAGCACCATCAGGCGATCTACGAGCATAAATTGAACATCTCATTTCTCAACCACCTATTACACTTTTGAAGGCCCTGGAGCACCAGGACAAAGGAATTGCCCACAAAATGACCCCATTTTGGAAAGCAAACACCCCAACGTATAATCTATGAGGCATAATGAGTCTTTTGAACGGTTATTTTTTTTCCAGAAGTTTTTGGAAAATGTGGAAAAAAAATAAAAACGCATTTTTTTTTACACAAAGTTGTCCATTTATAAGATATTTCCAACACATAGCAAATACATAGCAAAAATGACACCCCAAAATACATTCTGCTACTCCCCCTGAGTATGGGGATACCACATGTGTGAGACTTTTACACAGCTTGGCCACATACAGTGGCCCAACATCCAAGTAGCACCATCAGGCGTTCTAGGAGAATACATTACATAGATAATTTCCTGGCAACCTATCATTTTTGAAGGCCCTTCATATTTCTAACACATAGCATGTACATACCAAGAATTACAATCCAAAATAAATTCTATTGCGGAAAGGATAAAAAAAAAGTATTACCTGTGCTTTTAGTAGTGTCCACAGAAGAGAGCACTGGTCCAGGCAGCAGTCAGGGATGTGCTTAGCGACAGCAATAACTATCCAGGCAGCAGGCAGGAATATTGTCTATAGTCGGCACAGCACAGTCCATAGGAATTGTCCAGGCAGAGACAGCCAGCACAGCCATAATATTGGTCCTGGTACACTGTTACCTGCAGACACACATTATTGTACCGCTCTCCAGCCCTTCATAAACATACTGCCTTTTGCTACAGCGAATTATTTTCATAGTCCAGGTAGCAGGCAGATGTGTGGTCCGTTCATGCGGCAGGCAAAGGCATGATGGCAGTAAGTCAGCAGAAGGCTGAGGGCCACAATTGGGTAAGACCTGTGCACAGGGGCACAGGGGTAGAGGCTTCGACCCACCCAAATCTCTATGAAGCCTCCGGACTCCAGACCCTAATCCGGAAATTACAAAACCGGGAGAAAACAAAAAAAATTGTTATCTCCATCCGGAAAAACTATTCTGGAGCCCCTCACATATGTGAGACCCCTGTGTACTATAGTAGCAGGGCAACAGATCAGTCCAAGCGGTAGGCAAAAGCATAGTCCATAAAACAAGCCAGGGTCAGTTAACGTGCAAGCAGTCCAAGCGGTAGGCAGAAGAGTAGTCACAAAACAGGCCAGGGTCAGTTCACGAGCAAGCAGTCCAAACGGTGGGCAGAGGCATAGTCAAAACAGGCCAGGGTCAGTTCATGTGGAAGCAGTCCAAACGGTAGGCAGAGGCATAGTCAAAAAGCAGGCCAGGGTCAGTTCACATTGAAGGCAGTGGCATGGTTATTTGGGGAAGCATGGAAAATGATCAGCGAAAATGGGGAAAATATGGGCTAATAACTTGGGGATGTATGATACAGTTCAAAGCATTCACCAATGCAAAGGCCAGGTTGGGAGGGACACCGGGGACAATGGAAGCTGGTATCTTTTCGAAAACCTCTTCTGCTGCACACACGACATTTTTTTTGCCGTCTTCGGCCTGCTTCCGATGGTGGAATGTTGTACGGGAAGTGCCATTCATGAAGTCGGCTAACAGCATCAGAACGAGGTAATTCTGGGAGGGGTCTTTGTGGATAGATGAGGGACGTGACTACTTCTTCTATGAATTTTAGGAAGGAGGCGGGGCTTTCTGTGGATTTTGTGTAGATTATGTAGGAATTGTAAATGGCCAAATGAATTAGATACATTGCTACCTTCTTATACCAGAATCGGGACCTCCTTATTGACAAATAGGGCTGAATCATTTGGTCATTGAAATCCACCCCCCCCCCATGTAGAGATTATAGTCTTGGACACATGTCGGTTTTTCAATGGGACCTCATCTTCGCTGAACTACAACTGCAGTGTCATCATGAATGGTGGACATCATGTGCACATCCCTCTTATCCTTCCACCTCAAGGCCAGCACTTCATTACATCTCAGTGTTGCTCTTTCCCCCTTTTTCAGCCTTTTGTTCACAATGGATTGTGGGAAGCCCTTCCTATTTTTTCTTGAAGTTCCGCAGGCCAGGGTTTTTTCAATATATAGGTGTCTGAAAAGGGGCAGGCTGGTATAAAAGTTGTCCAGGTATATATGATAGCCTTTTTTTAGAAGTGGGTAAGCCAGATCCCATACGATTTTTCCATTTGTGCCCATGTAGGCTGGGCACTCAGGGGGCTGGAGCTGGGAATCTCTTCCCACATATATGCGGAATGCATATAGATATCCCGTGGCTCTCTCACACAGCTTGTAAAATTTGACTCCATATTTGGCCTTTTTGCTAGGAATATACTGTTTTATTCCTAGCCGGCCTGAAAATGGTACCAGGGACTCATCCACACATATATTCTTCTCGGGGACATAAAGTTCTGCAAATCGTTGGGAAAATGAATTTATTAGTGGGCGAATCTTGTATAGCTTATCTGAATTTGGATGATTGTTGGGAGGGCACTGGGTGTTGTCGTTAAAATGAAAGAATCTCATAATCATCTCATATCGGGACCTGGACATAGCGGCAGAATACATGGCCATATGGTGGATGGGGTGGGTGGACCAATAGGTATGTCCTTCATTTTTTTTTGTAAGCCCCATATTTAGGGTGAGGCCCAAAAACAATTTGAACTCCACAATATTCAAATCTCTCCACTCAAACGGACGGGCATAAGATGATTGGGGGTTGCTGGCAATATACTGCTGGGCATACAAATTTGTCTGGTCCACAATGAACTGCAGCAAAGTGTCGGGCAAAAACAGGTGAAAAAAATTGATCTCTGTAAAATTTTGGGTGTTGGCCTGCACACCTGGCTGTGCTGTGAAAGGGGGAATATTTGGTGATCCCGAGTTGGAAGGCAGCCATGTTGGGTTGGCAAGACCATCTGGCATATAGGTAGCGGCCCTGGCTCTTGGGGGACGTGACACTCCAGTAGTTGGGGGAGTTGAATTTCCTGTGCTGGAACTCGGGTGTGATGTGGCAGCACTGGTACTGGGCATTTGTGCGCGGGGCCCATCTCTGGTGGCAGCACTGGTACTGGGCCTTTGTTCCTGGGGCCTATTGCTGGCGGCAGCACTGGTACTGGGCCTTTCTTCCTGGGGCCTATTTCTGGCGGCAGAGCTGGTACTGGGAATATAATCCCGGTTGCTGGCGGCTTCCTGGGTTCCAGAGTGTCGTGCCCTTTTAGAAGGGACCCATTCTTCATCCGAACCATTGCTACTCTCGATCGGCTCAAATGCCGAACTTGTTTCGGAATCAGAATGGGACTCTGATGAGAGCTCCCCGGTGCTCTCATCAGTCATAGAGAGGATCTGGAACGCCTCCTCACTTGTATATCCTCTTTTGGACATGGCTGTGTGGCGGGTAGCTGTGCGACGGGTGACAGATGGGTGACAGATGGGTGGCAGGTGACGGTCACTGATGGGCTGTGCGATGGGTGGCAGGTGACGTTCACTGAGAGGTGATGGTGTGATGGGCGATGGTCACAGATAGTTGACAGGCGACGGTCACTGATGGGTAACAGGGCACAGTCACTGATGGGTGACGGGTGAGAGGGCCCGGTCACTGATGGGTGACAGGCCACGGACGGTGACAGGTGATAGTCACAGATTGTTGACAGGCGACGGTCACTGATGGGTGACGGGTGCACCGCTAATGGTCACTGGTGGGTGACGGGTGACAGGGCACGGTCACTGGTGGGTGACGGGTGACAGGGCAGGTCACTGATGGGTGACGGGTGACAGGGCAGGTCACTGATGGGTGACGGGTGACAGGGCAGGTCACTGATGGGTGACGGGTGACAGGGCACGGTCACTGGTGGGTGACAGGGCACCGCTGATGGTCACTAATGGCAGTCTCTATGTGACAGGTGCACTTTTTATGGGGTGACTGTTGGGTGACAGATGACAATTGGGGGGGGCGATGGGACAGAAGTGGTGTTGGTGCAGACACTACAAATACAAAGATCTGTAACTCACTGCTCCTGGCTCTTCTCTCCTCACACTGGAAACGGTGTGTGAGGAGAGAAGGGCTAGTAACAGCTAGTGACAGCTCTTTGTTTACACTTAGTGATCGGCTGTGAATGGATCACAGCCGATCACATGGTACACAGTACTGGCCAATGGCTGTAAACTGTCGTCGGTGACGAGCAGTGTTCCCGGGGAACACGCCGCCACCGACGTGCACGCGCAGCGCGCTCACGATCGCGCGCATGCGCCGTGCAGTGCGGGATGTACCATTAGTGATCAGCCGTGACTTCATCACGGCCGATCACGTGGTAAACAGCCATGCCCAGTGGCTGTTCACCCCTGTCGGTGACGAGCGGTGTCTCGGTGACACGCCGCCACCGACAGTACAGGGCTGCGCGCTCACGATCGCGCGCATGCCCTGTTTAAACGGTGGACGTCATATGACGCCCACTCAGAACAATAGGCTTACCGCCCGGCCGTCATATGACAGTGGGCGGTAGGCTACTGGTTAATTTGCAGACAGCCTTGGAGTGGTGTACATTCTTCTTCCCTTTTCCAGCTCCAATCCAAACCCCTCCTTCATGCAGCCAGAGTACCTGTGGGAATGAGCCCTTAATTATATTTTTCTAACAAAGTTACAGGGCTAACAAAATCACCTAGCAGAGATAACATTAGAGCCAGCGCTGAGAGGGGGGGGCCCACACAGGGAGAGGGGTTAGTGAGCATAGGTCCCAACTGTCCCTGATTTCGAGGGACTGTCCCTGATTTGGAGCAATGCCCCTCTGTCCCTATTTCCCCCTCATTTGTCCCTCATTTTGGTCTGATCTATATAGTTGTATAAAAAATGCACTTTTTATCTTTCAAAAGTGTTTCCCAGTGCTAAACCTTTCATCCAAATTCTAAATTGCTGCATTTGTAAATTTTAGAAGCCAATCTAAAGGAATAGTAGTGGTAAAAAAAAAAGACCTTGTGGAATGAATTAACCTTTTTTTTGGTTAATTATCCTTTAAGGGGCGTGGCAGGAGGTGTGTCCTATGCCTACATTTGCTAGCAGGTGTCCCTCATTCCCATCTCTAAATGTTGGGAGGTATGAGTGAGGGACAACAATTGTGTCTCTCTCTTCCTCCAGAAGCTGAAAGCTGGCAGCAGGGAGAGGACCAGCGGTCTCCCCCTATCAGTGGCCCTGCACACAGGTGGTGTTTAAAAACCCCTACTTCACATCAGTTTAGAGTTAACTGCGAAAAATAGCCCTAGAATTTTTGCTCTTACATGTCTGCGGCGATATGTAACATGTGTAGCACAATCAATGTTCTTGCATGTAGGTGCCCCCAACATGTGTGTTTATGTTTGTATGTGCGTGCATTTAGGGGAGCGTTTAGGTGCTTGGGTATAACCAAAATACAAGAAGTCCACATTTCGGGCATTCGCCTCTGGGCCAGTGTTGCCAACTGCCCATTAATTTACGGGCAGCCCGTGAATGTTGCCCATAAATGTCTGCTACGAGCATCAGTGCCCGTAAAAAATATGGCTGCAGGCCGACTGCGCAACTGCGCATGCGCTGTCCCGGAGCCTGCCAGGCTCGGGAAAGTTTGTATGTGCTCAGCTATTTTTGGACGGGCAGGCACATGAGCAGTGATGTAACGGCGACGCCATTTTTTAATGGAACTTTTGGACAGATTACAGCCTCATAGGCTCTGGCTCTCATCTTGCACCATGTCCCTTGGGGTGGAGGCTGTCGGGCTGGTAAGTGAGCGCAAGCTACCCCTTACTAATGAAACTCTTGGTTCAGGAGAATGTAGACGATGGCTTCAGGCAAGGAAGGGGTTAAAGTGGCAGAGACGAAAAGAAGGCAATTTGCCTTCTAGTATGGGAGTAGGAGATGTTGCTAACCAAGGCAAAGTGCAAAGTGCTAATGACAGATTGGGCCCCTCTGGGAGGAATAAGAGAGCAGAGAAATCTCTGGCACAGGAAGAGTTAAGCCAGCTAAGACTGTGGCAGGCAGAGCAAGGAAAAAAAAAGATTAAAATGAGCAAACACAGTAGGAGAGTTTACTAAGCTGCATGTCTGTGGTAGTGGAAGGGTTAACAGTGGAGTACAAGTCTGCTGCAGAAAAAGGGTAAATAAAATCAGATATAATTATTATCTATTATGTCCGCATCCTCTAACCATCTCCTGTATCATGTCCACATCCTCTAATCATCTCCTGTATCATGTCCGCATCTTCTAACCATCTCCTGTATCATGTCTACATCCTCTAACCATCTCCTGTATCCTGTCCGCATCCTCTAACCATCTCTTGTATCATGTTCGCAGCCTCTGACCATCTCTTGTATCATGTTCGCAGCCTCTGACCATCTCTTGTATCATGTCTGCAGCCTCTAACCATCTCCTGTATCCTGTCCGCATCCTCTAACCATCACCTGTATCCTGTCCACATCCTCTAACCATCTCCTGTATCCTGTCCGCATCCTCTAACCATCTCCTGTATCCTGTCCACATCCTCTAACCATCTCCTGTATCCTGTCCGCATCCTCTAACCATCTCCTGTATCCTGTCCACATCCTCTAACCATCTCCTGTATCCTGTCCGCATCCTCTAACCATCTCTTGTATCATGTCTGCAGCCTCTAACCATCTCCAGTATCATGTCCGCAGTCTCTGACCATCTCTTGTACCATGTCCGCATCCTCTAACCATCGTTTAGCACTGAAAACAGGCATTTTATGTACTTTTTTGCAGTGTCAGTAAATTTTTTTGGCTCTGCCAGTAAATTTCATGATTTTTTTCCTGGGCACATACTGCCCTAAACATTAATAGCAGCTAAAAGTGCTTAGTGCTGCTTCAGAAGTGTGAATGGGTGCCTTTTTGGGACTGCTCAGCTGCCTAGATAACACACACAGCTTTGGCAAAATATGTGCATAGTATAAAAGTAATATAAGAGGAAGTGATGGCAGGGGAAATGGAACATTTGTGGTTTATCTGAAATGCAGGTCTGCATTAAAGGCAACAGGTTTACATGTTTTGCATAAAGTGATAACTTTCGCAACACAGATTTGACAAAATGCAAAGAGGAAAATGCCAAGCGTACAGGCAACCGGAACACATTTAAAAATTAATAATAGACAAAAATAGTTTGTACTAATAGCATAGCAGTTAGTAGCCATGCATCCTACCAGGCTCCACCACCCAGATTGAAGTTCGCCTAAATTGGAGAGCCACAACAGGTAGCAGAAATGTGCTCCTGGGAGGCCCTCAGGATGGTCCCCTGGTACCCGAGGCAAAATAGTGCTCAAATAACAGCTTTAGAAGCTAAGATCCCATCCTTTTAGCAAAAGTAAGTAGGCATAAGACAACTCCCCTGCCACGCCCTCTTAAAGGAGAATTATAGAAAAAAAAAACGATTAGTTGAACCCACAAGTGCTTTTTTTTTTTTTTTTTTTTTTCCACTACTATTCCTTTATACTGGCTTTTGAAATTTACAAATGCAGCAATTTAGAAAATGGATGAAAGGTTTAACACTGGGAAACACTTTTTGAAAGATAAAAAGTTAATTTTATCATTTTATATACATCTATATAGATCAGACCAAAATGGGGGACAAACGAGGAGGAAAGAGGAACAGAGAGACTTTGTTCCAAATCGGGGACAGTCCCTCTAAATCAGGGACAGTTGGGAGCTATGACTAGTGTGTTTGGTGGCCATTCACCTCCCTCGGCTGGTCAGGTAAGTGGGCAGTGGTCATCACACCTGCAGCTGGCTCCTCATGAGCTCCCCCAATTAGGGATACTATATTTTACCTTAGGATGTGGGTTGATCTGGATACGATTACCCCACATCCTTTCTTGGAGGGTCAGATGCCTTTTTTCCTCCACGGGAGTAAGTAATATGCATTTACCATCTTCTAATCGCTGGCCATTTGCCATGCCTCACTAGGGTATGTTTTAATCTAACACCCTAACCTGCGATTCTTATTATTAGGCATACTGGCTACTGACTCCTCATTTGACATTCATCTTTGACAATGCAGTCTTTCTTGCCATGTCAACATCACTTTTGTACTACTAAAGGTGTTATATATATATATATATATATATATATATATATATATATATATATATATATATATATATATATATATATATATATATATATATATATGTAGCAGAGCGTCCCAGAGAGAGCCAGGAAAAGTCCTGTTCGGGGTTTATACATCTCCCAGGCTCCTCTCATACAGGTTCAGGGATCTCTGATCCATGGTCCAGTTCAGGTCTTGGTCCTCTCCCCCAGGCTAATTTAAGCTCACCTGCGCAAGACAGCCCTTGCTCTTGGCCTGGGATACTTAGACAAACGTCTGTGTAGGAGAGCAAAAAGGTATGTGTAAGCTGACAAGCTGTAGGATTGCTCAGCTTGGTAGTTAGGATCTGTAAATATTGTTTTTTTTTTTTTTTGTTTTTTTTAAATCATAAAAGGTTTTATTGCTCATATGAAAAAACATATAGTACATTGCATTGATATTTGCACCGTAATCAGCATTTCTTTTTTCCACATAGTAACATATCCATCGATAAGGTGGCATAGTTTGCATTTTGGATCTTTCAGCATTCGGACTCTATGTCCCATCTAATCAAATCGAAAACATATTCTCCATTGTCCCATACCCTCCTCCTCCATTCTCCAATACGCACTCTCGGCGTCTATCTATCGTATCTTTAAACACCTCTTAGCAACCTCATCTGTACCAATTCCATGGGGCTTATACCAGGCACATCCAGCCATGGGTCCCACAATCTGTCAAACTTTCCAGGACTGCCCCTGTGCTGGTAAATATATTTTTCCATTATAAGCGTTTTTCCCATATTTAGTATCCATGTTTTGCTATTAGGTGGCGTAGCCGACTTCCATCCCATCAGTATTACCTTTCTAGCCTGGAACAGCGCCCGTGCAAAAGCGACTCTCGTCACCTCCTCCGTAATCACCCCCTCCAGAACTCCCAGTAAGCAACATAATGGATCTAATGGGACAGTGACCTGGAACACCTGATTTAGCGTAGCCAGGACCTCTGTCCAATACCTATGGAGTTTGGGGCAGCGCCAGAGGAGGTGAATCAAGTCCCCAGACGCCGCCCTGCATCTGCCACACAATGAGTCAGGCGCCTTGCCCATTCTGTACAACTTTACAGGAGTATAATGTACTCTCAACAAGATGTAAAGTTGGGATACCCTCTGTGCCACGTTTAGTGAGCAGGAGTTAACTGCCTGCAGAGCTTCTTCCCATACCTCCCCCGATAGGGGGCCTAAGTCCGCCTCCCACTGAGCAGCCGCCTTTGTGGGATACCCCTCTAACAGTGACGCTAATAACATGTTATAGCATTGTGAAATCATGCCCTTAGTCTCCAATGCCTCCTGCATTATATGAAAAACCGGTGTGGGGGATTGGGACCAGTCAGTTGCATCCCCTTGTGCTTTAATTGCATGCTTCAGTTGTAGATAGTAAAACAGCATACTGGTAGGCAGTGAGTATTTATCTTGTAGATCTTTAAACGATAATAATGTTCCGTTACTGAAAATCTGGTGCAAATGTGTGATACCCTTGCAGCGCCATCTTTGCCCCTGTTGGATCTTAGCCAGCTCAACATATGTTTTATTTTCCCATATCGGGCTATACTTAGTAAAGCCCAAAACGTTTTGTAGTTGTTTAGCTTTGTTCCATACTTTCTGCAACAGTGTATATGTGGGCATTTGTTTATTGGGTTTTTGGAAAAGGTGGGCCTCCAATCCCTCGGGTATTGACTCCGCCCCTGTGCCCACCAGCATAAGCTTAGCCGACGAGCCCAGTGGCAGAGGAGCCATGGCACCTATCAGTTGCTGCAGCTGCGCCGCTAGATAGTATATCCATGGGTTGGGTAGGGATAGGCCTCCCCCCTCCTTAGAGCGCTGCAGCTGTTCCAACTTGATTCTGGGGGGTTTGGTATGCCACAGCAACAGCCGGAATAAGGAGTTAACCACTCTGAATATCTTCAGTGTGATAACTACAGGCGTGTTATGTAGCATGTATAGAAATTGTGGCATCAGAATCATTTTTATGAGATTCACTTTTCCTGCCAGGGACATCCTAAGTTTATTCCAAACATTTATCTTATCTCTAAACCGTGACAGCAGGGGGTAGACATTTAGACTACAAAAGTCTGTAAGTGTAGGCGAGATGTGTATACCCAAATATTTAAATGTAGAAACCACCGGTATCTGGGTCGGGGGTCTCATATTGGTCATCAGGGAGCTGTCTATAAACATTAAGGCAGATTTAGTCCAGTTGATAGTGAGGCCTGAATAACGGCCGAATTCAGTTATAAGTGACATTGCCTGTTCCAGGGATCCCTCTGCGTCTTCTAAAAACAAAAGCATGTCATCGGCGTAGAGCATGATTTTTTCATGCAATTCACCATATTGGAAACCTCTAATCTGTGGGCAATCTCTCACCTGCGCCGCCAGGGGCTCTATAGCCAGTGCGAAGAGCAGGGGGGACAGAGGACATCCCTGTCTGGTCCCCCTGCCCAGCCCAAAGGCATGAGACATTCGATCCGCCACACGTATAGCCGCCCGGGGTGTATCATACAGCAGCCTAACCCACCTGATGAATCTGGGCCCAAACCCAAACTTGGCCAGAACCGCCCACAGATATCTCCAGAACACGCTGTCAAATGCCTTATTGGCATCAAGAGACAGCAAGGCTCTACGGCCCACAGACTCCGAGGGGGTCTGCATGTTCAGGTATAGGCGTCTAAGGTTGGTCGCCGTAGATGTTCGAGGCATAAATCCTGCTTGATCTAAGTGAACTATTGTTCTAACAATCTTATTAACCCGCATGGCCAGTACTTTTGCTAGTAATTTAATGTCGCTCTGAAGGAGCGATATAGGCCTATAGGAGCCCGGGTCTAAGGGGTCCTTACCCATTTTCAACAATAATATAATGTTAGCTCTAGTCATAGTGGTTGGTAGCCTTCCCAATTTAAAGGATGCATTTAATACTTCGAGCAGTTTAGGTAGGATTATTTCGCCATATTGGGTGTATACCTCCATGGGGAGCCCGTCGTCCCCGGGGGCCTTGCATGTAGGAAAAGAGGCAGCTGCCTCCTTCAGTTCGTCCAGCGAAATTGGTGCCTCCAGCTCCCCCCTAGCCTGGTGGGTCAGAGCTGGAAGCGTTATAGTGCCCATGTATGTCTGCAGTTCTTCGTCTGTATAGTTGTCACACGGTTTATATAACTCTGCGTAGAAAGATGCTAGCTCCTCTATAATTTTCTCCGGATCATTCACCAGACGTCCCGAGGAGCTACGTATCGCTCCTATAGCAGGGGACGACTGTTGAGATCTGGCTATCCTAGCCAACAGTCTACCAGTTTTTTCACCCTCTTCGTAAAAAGCTTGTTTAGTAAAAAACCGTTTACGTTCCGCGGCGGAGGACCTCAACCGATCCAGGGACTCCTGGGCCGATATCCATGCCTCCCTCGCGGACTCTGATGAGTCTAAAATAAAAGCGAGCTCCAATTGCTTTACCCGGTCTTCCACCTGTATCAGTACGGCTGCGGAATTGTGTTTTACGTCAGCAATTTCAGCTATAAATGTGCCTCTCAGGCATGCTTTAAAGGCATCCCATCTTACTAATAAATCAGTTTGTCTCCGGTTGTCTAGAAAGTACTGTTCTATCTGTTTCGCTACTCTGTCATGTGAGGTGAAAAGCTTTAGCCAAAAAGCGTTCAGCTTCCACGGTGCTCTAGGCAGTGTGGTCGCCGGTCTAGTAACAAGACAAGCGACTAGGGGAGAGTGGTCAGAGACCCCCCGGGGTAAATATTCTACCTTGTGTATAACACTTAAGAGTTGGGGGGACCCCACACACAGGTCAATACGGGAAAGTGACCCATGGGTTTTGGAGAAGCAGGAAAATTGTTTTGTGTTAGGGTATTTAGCTCTCCATAAGTCAATCCAACCCACCTCTATCAGTAGTCTGCTCAGAATAGTGCCCCTGTTTCCCGAGGGTGGCCGTGCCGGGGGGTGCCTGTCTAGTCTGGGATCCAAGTAGCCATTAAAGTCACCCATGATCATTATTGGGACATCAGGTTTGTCCACCAGGTAAGTCAAGAGGAGCTGTAGAATTTCCCTGGAGAACGGAGGAGGTACGTACACAAACACCAATATCAATGTCAAGGTATACAACCTGCAATGTAAAAACACAAATCTACCCGTGGAATCAATCACAGCGTCTAATTCCTGGTAGGCCAAGGATTTATGTACCAAAACACTCACCCCGCGAGAGAATGCAGTGTGAGTGGAATGGTAGGCCTTGCCCACCCAGGAATACTGCAGAAAACTGACTGTTTCCTTCGTTAGGTGAGTCTCCTGGAGGCCCACTATTGCTGGGTGAAATTTTCTCAGACATGTGCTTATCATGGTACGTTTCAAGGGATCAAGGACACCTCGGACGTTCCATGTCACAACTGGGGTGTTTGCCATGATTGGTATTGTAGAATGAAAAGTCCAGGGTGAGTCTGTTTCTTCGCCTCGTCTTCTAGCCGTAAAGTGTCAATGCATGTCTCGATGACCCAAACTGTCCCGGTACAGCAGGGGTCTCAAAGTACCGGCCCGCGGGCCATTTGCGGCCCGCGGACCGGTTAAAAATGGCCCGCAGGCAGGGCCGATCCAGGACTAGAGGTCGACCGATATTTGGCCATTAGGCCGATATATAGCACTGGCCGCTGTTCCTACTCCCTTCTCCACACTCAGCGCTTGATGCTTGTGTGAAACTGACACGTAACAGCAGGAGAGAGACAGAGGGATCTGTCAGATTTGAGGTTGATGTCGGGGGTGGGCGGGACCTGGCCGGGGTGGGCGGGACCCGGCCAATATCAAACACCAGCCAATGGGATCTGGGCGGGCCGCTACGTGTATGTGGCCCGCCCCTTTTCTTAAGCAGCCCAATCATTGGCTGGTGTTTGATAGCTGCTGGTCCCGCCCACCCCGGCCAGGTCCTGCCCACCCCGACATCAACCTCAATTCTGACAGATCCCTCTGTCTCTCTCCTCTGTGCTACGTGTCAGCTTCACACAAGCATCAAGCGCTGATGCGTGCTGATGAGTGTGGACTGTTCCTTGTCTGTTTCACACGCGGTTACACTCCGCTCAGTGTGCCAACTGTCAGTGCCATCTGTCAGTGCCAGCTGCCAGTGCCACCGCCAATCAGTACCACCTGCCAGTGCCAACCAGTCTGCCAGTGCCACCTGCCACCTCCAACCAGTACCACCTGCCAGTGCCACCTGCCACCGCCAATCATTGCCACCGCCAACCAGTGCCCCTGCCAATCAATGCCACCTGCCAGTGCTAACCAGTGCCACCTTACGCCTCCTGCCAGTGCCACGCCAATCAGTGCCGCCTGCCAGTGCCACCTGCTGCCACCTGCCAGTGCCACGCAAGTCAGCGCCACCTGCCAGTGCCTGCCAGTGCCACCTGACGCCACCTGCCAGTGCCACGCCAGTCAGTGCCAGCTGCCAGTGCCACGCTAATCAGTGCCACCTGCCAGTGCCAATAGTGCCACCTGCCAGTTCCAAACCAGTGCCACCTTCCAGTTCCAAACCAGTGCCACTTGCCAATGCCTGCCAGTGCCACCTTCCAGTACGACTGCCAATAAGTGCCACCTGCCAGTACCATTGCCAATCAGTGCCACCTGCCAGTGCCATCTGTTAGTGCCAATCAGTGCCACCTGCCAATCAGTGCCACGTGCCACCTGCCAGTGCCACCTGCCAGTGACAGACAGTGCCACCTGCCTAAGCCAACCAGTGCCACAGCCAACCAGTGCCATCTGTACTGAGGACATAAAGTGTGTGGTAGAGTGACAGGAGCAAGCAGGGAGGAGTGGAGTGGGTGAGGTTTTTTTTTTTTTTAAATCGGCCTAAAATATCGGCCACAAAAATCGGCATCATATTCGGCCATCGGCCGCCCCGATTTCTAAATATCGGTATTGGCATCGGCCAGAGAAAAACCCATATTGGTCCACCTCTATCCAAGACGTCTTTTTGAACTGCACCCAGGCACCGCAGAGGGGAGGCTCCAAAGAGCTTTACCTCTCCATCTCTTCTGTCCTCTCCGCTGCACGCTGCTGCAGCCCAGAGAGAGAACAGAGCAAAGGAAGGAGCGGAGGAAGGATCCGCTCATCGATCCACCCACCTAGGCATTGACGATCGACCAAAGCCCCAAACCAGGGTCCTGCTGCCACCTCAGGGCGGGAGATTGTGTTCTCTGGGTCCCCTGTCACTAGGCCTGTATGGAAGCCAGGAGGAGAGGACTCGGGAGGCAGATGATCCTGACTGCCAGGAGAGGTGAGTGAGCCATCACACTGAGGCAAAGTCCTTAGTGGGGTGACTGGGGTAGAAATTTGTGCAGTGTGGGGGGTATTTTATGCAGTGTGGAGGGTGATTGTGCAGTGTGGAGGGTGATTGTGCAGTGTGGGGGGTAATTGTGTAGTGTGGGGGTAATTATGGAGTGTGTGGGGTATTTTATGGAGTGTGCGGCTATTTGTGCAGTCTGGGGGGGGGGGGTAATGCTGGGGGTTAACAATGCGTTTGCTGACACCAATGCTGGGTTAATAATGCGTTTACTGACACCAGTGCTGGGTATAATGCGTTTGCTGACACCAGTGCTGGGGGTTAATAATGCGTTTGCTGACACCAATGCTGGGTTAATAATGCGTTTACTGACACCAGTGCTTGGTATAATGCGTTTGCTGACACCAGTGCTGGGGGTTAATAATGCGTTTGCTGACACCAGTGCTGGGTATAGTATAGTATATTATTGCTGGTATAGTTTATTGCTTTTGAAGTTTTAAAAGTTTGCATGCGGCCCCCATGGGATATGAAAACTTGTCATGTGGCCCTCAGGCAATTGGAGTTTGAGACCCCTGCGGTACAGCATTCAGCGTTGTTTCGCGATGACGATCCGAGGCATCTGTGGAAGAAAGTGTGTGGTGTCTTCATATGCAAAAGTGTCCCTCCCGTCTGTAGCAGTGTGCTCCACGGTGTAGATCTCGTTCTGTGGGTGTGAGCAATTTTCCCACAGTGGTCAGGGGGAAATTCCCCCGTTCCGACTGTGCACCTTGAGTTGTGCTTCAAACTGGTGCCAACCGGGCACATTTTAACTGGCCCCTGCAACTGGGCCAAAACTTGAGTGTTCAAAAAGAAAGGGTTTCCTGTGGGTACAACTGTCCCACCTTGGCTTTTGACTTTTCTTGGTATTTTTCTTATAAACAAAGCTCTTGTCTCGCGTTAACTTTATAGATTATTGATATTGTCCCGCAAAATATGTTGTAGACTATAAAATGTCTAATAATGACTGACCAACTTCCCAGCTTCGCATAGTGTCATTCACTCTCCCATATCAGCTTCTCTCCTCCTCCTTAGATCCTGCTCGTTGCGGTCCAACCAGGCGGATGCTTCAGCTGCAGATTCAAAGAATGTGGACTGACCTCTTGCCGTAATACGTAACTTAGCCGGGTATAACATGGCGTAAGCGACTTGGATCTTCTGCAATCTTTTCTTTACTTCTGCAAACTTGGCCCTTTTGCGCTGTACCTCTGACGAGAAGTCAGGGTAAAAGGAAATTTTGGTTCCATTATAGTGCACTGCTCCTTTCTCCCTGGCCAATCGAAGTATTATTTCTCTGTCCTTATAGTTCAGGAGTCTGGCCAGCATTGATCTAGGTGGATTGCCTGGGGGGAGGGGTCTCAATGGTGTACGGTGAGCTCGCTCCACCGCAAAAAACGCGGTAAAAACATCTTTGCCGAATATGTCTTGTAACCACATTTCTGTAAATGCTGTGGGGTCCCTCCCCTCCACCTTCTCTGGGAGCCCCACTATGCGTACATTATTCCTCCTGAGACGGTTCTCGATGTCGTCATTTTTGGCATTGGCCTGAGCTACTTGCTGTAATGCACTTCTAGTATCTCTAGTGAGGGGGGGTAGTACATCCTCCACCTCGCTGATCCTTCCCTCCACTGCTGTGGTCCTCTCCCTGATCTTTTGAATGTCATGGCGCAATAGTGAAACAGTCTCAGTGAGGCTCCCAAATTGTACTTTCAGTCCGTTTACAGACGCTGTGCAGCTCTGTACCGCCCGCAGAATATCACTTAACGTGGGCTGCTGTCCCTCATCTTGCATGGGGTCAGAGCCGTCTGTATTAAGGATCAGGGAGCCCTCTAATGGCAGTGTATCATCCAGCGCCATGGCGCCTTCATGTCCCTCAGTGTCCATTGCCAATGACTGCTGATTCAGGGGGGAAGCACCGCTCTGTCCCTGCATCTTTTGGGCATAGTATACCATGTCCCTGGGCTGCTCTTTCCCCCACTGTTTGCCAGACTTTGCTGTCTTACAGCTCGGTGCCTGTGTCCTGTCTGTGCTGCGGGCCGCACGCTGTGGTAAAGGAGAGCCGGCGCCATCTTGGCCTTCCATGGCCGCCGCTGCTGCTGCTTCTTTCTCCCCTTTTCTGGTCATTCTGGACCTCCGGCACCTTTCGGGAATGTTGTGATGTGTCCTGCAGGGTCGCGGTGTACTGATGGGTCAGTTCTGAGTGCGGATCGGTGGCGGGTTCAGGATATTAAAAGGATCAGTGGCGGGAGCTCCGTGCAGTGCGTCCGCTCACATGCCCGTCCAGGCCACACCCCCGTAAATATTGTTTAGTTAGTGCCGAGACACGGCTAGGTTTTGTTTTGGCTATTTTTGTTCCTATTTGTTTTTTTTTGGAACACTGTACAGCACCTGTATATAGACTTGTATATATCACAAATAAACACTGCACTGTTTGTCACTATTTCACTGGATTTGGTATCTGTGCCTGAAAGACTGCTCATCCCAGGGAGCTTTGTACCTGCTACCTGTCCCCCAGGTTACATATGGTGGAGACTGCGACCAGCTGTAGTAAGTTACTACTTAAAAGGCCAGTACCTAGAGTGACTAAACATGGAGGAAATCCTAAAACAATTGGTGATATCCAATGCTGCACAGCAACGATCCAATGCTGCACAGCAACGATCCAATGCTGCACAGCAACGATCCAATGCTGCACAGCAACGATCCAATGCTGCACAGCAACGATCCAATGCTGCACAGCAACGATCCAATGCTGCACAGCAACGATCCAATGCTGCACAGCAACGATCCAATGCTGCACAGCAACGATCCAATGCTGCACAGCAACAAGCAAACGCTACACAGCAGCAAACGCTATCGCACAGGAGCAAACCAAGGCGCTGTGCCAACAGATTGGTGCTGTGCAGGAGCTATCGCAGAGGCTGTTTGAACAGCTAGCCACTGATGCAAAAGAGGATAGGAAAACCCTGACTGCGGTTGTGGAGACGCTAGCACAGTAGTCACCTGCTAAAGTTAATGTTGTTGGAGACAAGCCCTCAGCCATCCATGTGGGTCGCTTTCTTTCTAAGATGACTGCAGATGATGATCCAGAGGCCTTTCTCTTAACGTTTGAACAGACCGCTGAGAGGGAAGGTTGGCCCAAAACCCAGTGGGCAGGACTGGTCGCCCCCTTGCTGTCTGGAGAATCGCAGAAGGCCTACTATGATTTGGAGTCAGCAGAAGCAGGAGACTATGAAAAGGTCAAGCAGGAAATCCTGGCGCGACTTGGTGTCACCTTGGCAGTTCGAGCACAGCGGGTCCACTTGGTGAGGAAATGGCTACAGCCGGAGTCCCTGTCTGGGCCACAAATAGTGGAGCGTGTGGTCATGGACCGGTTCCTGAGGTCACTACCAGTTCCCCTGCAGAAGTGGGTGAGTCAAGGAGGCCCCAACTCGGCGGACATACTCGTGGAACTCGTTGAAAGGTACTTTGCTGCAGAGAGCCTGGTCACCACCCCTACAGCCGCACGGACTTTCCACCCAAAGCCACGGTCTCCCCAGGCAACCGGTAAGACTGTTCCAGGGGAAGTGGTTGGTAAGCATGGCAAGGAAACGGAGGGGGGGGGAGGATTTTTGGTGCCAGGACTGAAGTTTGGCGTCCCAAACAAGGGAAGCTACTGCCTGTCAGCAAACCAAACTGGGGAAACATCAGGTGTTTTCGTTGCCAAGAACTGGGACATGTTGCAGCAAATTGTCCACAATGCAGTGTGATCTATCTATTAGAAGGCAGTCTATGTTTGCTGCTGTTTCATGCGCTGCAGCACCAAGTATGGGAAAACACATGTGCCAAATGACTGTTAATAATAAGCCTATTACGGCCTTGCTGGACTCTGGAAGTCTAGTGACTTTGGTTACAGCTGAGATGGTTGAAACTGTGAATTTGCATGCTAAAAAAGTTGCTGTGATCTGTGTACATGGGGATACCTGCGAGTATCCTATAGCCACTGTTCAGTTTAAAACTGGCTTAGGTACGGTGACCCATCCGGTCGGACTTGTGCCCCACTTGGTGCACGAGGCCATCCTGGTAGGGACCTCCCTAAGTTTTGGGAAGTGTGGGATCGTCCTGACCCGGTCGCAGTAGCTGACTCAGTGACAGAGCCAGAACTCCTGGCCGCTACTGACAATGTGGGTTCAGGGGGACTCTTCTCATGGCTCCCCGGGTTTTCCTTTCTCAGTTATGGCAGGAGAGCTGGAGGAGCCTGAGGAGGTCCCCACAACCAGTGGAGCTGGACAGCCATCTGCTGAATCTGAGCCTACGTTGGAGTTTGCTGACCTTAATGTACACAAGGAAAATTTTGGTACCGAGCAGAGAAAAGACCCAACCCTTGCCAGGGCCTGGGAAAATGTAATGGTGATTAATGATGTACCTGTCGAATCAGGGGACAGGCTCTGTTTTCCTTATTTTAGCAGCAATAAGGATTTAATGTATCGTGTATGTTAAAAAAATGATGAAGTGGTTGAACAGTTGGTGGTCCCTAAGCCATACAGACGGGTGGTGTTGGAACTTGCCCATGGGCACTTGCTAGGAGGTCATTTAGGGGTTGAGAAAACTACTGAAAAGGTGTTGCGCACGTTTTATTGGCCCGGGATACAGAAGGATATTGAGAATTATTGTCAATCCTGTCCTGTGTGTCAGATGTCAGCCCCACTACCCCACTTCCGAAGTCCTTTAGTGCCCTTGCCCATTATTGAAGTGCCCTTTGAGAGGATTGCCATGGACCTTGTGGGTCCACTCCCCAAGTCTGCCCGAGGTCATCAGCATATCCTCGTAATCGTGGATTATGCTACCCGTTACCCAGAGGCCATTCCCTTACGCACCACATCTGCTAAAAACATTGCCAAAGAGCTGTTTATGGTGTTCAGTCGTGTTGGAATCCCTAAAGAAGTCCTTACAGACCAGGGCACCCCATTTATGTCACGAATAACTAGAGAGCTGTGCAAGTTATTTAAGGTGACGCAATTGCGAACCTCTGTGTACCATCCTCAAATGGATGGCTTGGTGGAACGCTTCAATAAAACATTAAAGAGCATGTTAAAAAAGGTTGTTGACAAGGATGGGAAAAACTGACTTCCTGATACCATACTTGATGTTTGCCATCAGGGAGTTTCCCCAGTCCTCCACGGGGTACTCTCCCTTTGAGTTGCTTTATGGGAGACACCCTCGGGGACTCTTGGACATAGCCAAAGAAACTTGGGAGGGGGAGCAGACACCCCATAAAAGTGTCATTGAGCATATCGCTCAAATGCCAGACAGGATTGCAGCAATCATGCCAATGGTAAAAGAACACTTACTGCAGGCCCAAACAGCTCAACAGAGGATATACAACAGGGGGGCCCAACTCTGTGTTTTCTCACCTGGTGATAGGGTCCTGGTGTTAGTTCCCACTGTTGAGAGCAAGTTCCTGGCTAAGTGGCAGGGTCCCTTTGAAGTAATTGAAAGAGTTGGGGAGGTCAATTACAAAATATATCAACCATGAAAAAGGAAGCCCGAACAGATTTTCCACATAAACCTGTTAAAGCCCTGGAAGGATAGACTGGCGTTAACTGCGAGGTCCCTCCCGGTAACACCTAAGGGTACTGAGTCCCCTCTGATCCCTGAGGTCTCGATTCCAGACACCCTGTCATATTCTCAAAAGCAGGAAACTAGAGAATTCCTGATAAGAAATAGAGAGAAATTTTCAGAGTTACCTGGCACGACTTCAGCAGTTCAGCATGATATTGTTACTGAACCTGGGGTCCGTGTCAAGCTCAAACCATACCGAATTCCTGAAGCGAGGAGAAAGGACATCAGCGAGGAAGTTAAAAGAATGTTGGAGCTAGATGTCATTGAGGAATCCAATAGTGACTGGTCTAGCCCCATCGTGTTAGTCCCAAAACCAGATGGCACTTGGAGGTTCTGTAATGACTTCAGGAAGCTTAATGCAGTGACAAAGTTTGACACGTACCCAATGCCCCAGAGTGGACGAACTTATAGACCGACTTGGCAAGGCTCGCTATCTGACCACTTTGGACTTGACAAAAGGTTATTGGCAAATACCCCTGACTGGTAGCGCCAAAGAGAAGACTGCATTTGTGACCCCGGAGGGTTCCTTTCAATATAAAAAAATGCCTTTTGGGTTGCAAAATGCCCCTGCCACATTTCAGAGGGCCATGGACAGGACTTTAAGACCCCACCGACAATATGCAGCAGCATATCTAGATGACATAGTGGTACATAGCACTGACTGGGAGTCTCACTTGCCCCGTGTCCAAGCTGTCCTCGATTCCCTCTTCAAAGAAGGTTTTACAGCAAATCCAAAAAAAATGTGCCATTGGTCTAGAGGAAGCCAAGTATTTGGGCTACACTATTGGGCGTGGTGTCATAAAACCTCAAGTGAATAAAATAGAAGCCATCCAGGAATGGCCACGTCCTCAGGGCCGGATTTGCCACAAGGCCACCGAGGCCAGGCCTCAGGGCGGCAGTGGTGCAGGGGCGGCGCCGCTCCTGCGGCGACTTCGCGGCCGCCCCCCTATTCGGGCTGCCCATTAAACTCTATTAGGGGCACCAGTGCCCGTAGAAAAGATGGCCGCGAGTCAACCACGCAACTGCGCATGCGCCGTTCCGAAGCCCGCCGGGCTTCGCATGCGCAGTAGCGTGATTGCGCAGCCCGGCGCCATTTTTAAAAAAATTAATGTAATGTCAGCGGTGCGGCAGCGGGGGAGAGAGATGAGATGACATCTCTCATTGCCCGCACTGCTGTTCGGCCCTCCTCCATCAGATAGAAGGCAGCATGGCAAGTGACATCCCCATCTGATGGCAGGGAGCATGGCAAGTGACATCCCCATCTGGTGGCAGGCATGGTGGCAAGTGACATCCCCATCTGGTGGCAGGCATGGTGGCAAGTGACATTCCCATCTGGTGGCAGGCATGGTGGCAAGTGACATCCCCATCTGGTGGCAGGCATGGTGGCAAGTGACATCCCCATCTGGTGGCAGGCATGGTGGCAAGTGACATTCCTATCTGGTGGCAGGCAGCGTGGCAAGTGACATTCCCATCTGGTGGCAGGCATAGTAGCAAGTGACATCCCCATCTGGTGGCAGGCATGGTGGCAAGTGACATCCCCATCTGGTGGCAGGCATAGTAGCAAGTGACATCCCCATCTGGTGGCAGGCATGGTGGCAAGTGACATCCCCATCTGGTGGCAGGCATGGTGGCAAGTGACATCCCCATCTGGTGGCAGGCATGGTGGCAAGTGACATCCCCATCTGGTGGCAGGCAGCGTGGCAAGTGACATTCCCATCTGGTGGCAGGCAGCGTGGCAAGTGACATTCCCATCTGGTGGCAGGCAGCGTGGCAAGTGACATTCCCATCTGGTGGCAGGCAGCGTGGCAAGTGACATTCCCATCTGGTGGCAGGCAGCGTGGCAAGTGACATTCCCATCTGGTGGCAGGCAGCGTGGCAAGTGACATCCCCATCTGGTGGCAGGCACAGTGGCAAGTGACATCCCCATCTGGTGGCAGGCATGGTGGCAAGTGACATCCCCATCTGGTGGCAGGCATGGTGGCAAGTGACATCCCCATCTGGTGGCAGGCATGGTGGCAAGTGACATCCCCATCTGGTGGCAGGCATGGTGGCAAGTGACATCCCCATCTGGTGGCAGGCATGGTGGCAAGTGACATCCCCATCTGGTGGCAGGCAGCGTGGCAAGTGACATCCTCATCTGGTGGCAGGCATATTGGCAAGTGACATCCCCATCTGGTGGCAGGCATAGTGGCAAGTGACAAGCGATGGTGGCAGGTGACACGCTTCCAATGATTCTGCATTATGGTGAGTTGAACTATTTCATTTTATATTACAATGTAATGATAGAAATAATGCGTTTCAATTATCCTGACACCATAACAACCATGGTGCCGGGGATGATTGAAGCACTAACAGCCATTGCCCGCGAAAAATCCTTACCCCTCGCGCGCTTACCCTGAAGTATTTTCAGTCTGTACAATTAAAGCCAGTTATTTTCAGTGTTCTCGTGTGTGGAGATATGTTTTTAATTGATCTATTGTAGCAGTCATCGATAAAGGACAAGAATGGTGGTGTGTGTGTGTGTGTGTGTGTGGGGGGGGGCGGCATTGAAGGACCCGGCCTTGGGGCGGCAAAGGGAGTAAATCCGGGCCTGCACGTCCTGCAAACAAGAAGCAGGTCAGGGCCTTTCTTGGCATTGCGGGGTATTATAGAAGATTTATCCCAAATTTTGCAACTATAGCTGCCCCACTGACAGACCTTACAAAAGGGAAAGACTCTGTAATGGTGAAATGGTCCTCAGTAGCAGAGGAATCTTTCCAAGTCCTGAAGAAGGCTCTTTGTGCACAACCAGTACTGTACTCCCCCGATTTCTCCAAAGATTTTTTGGTTCAGTCGGATGCGTCTGATGTTGGTATCGGGGCAGTACTATCACAGGTACACAATGGGGAAGAACCTAAGCAGAAAGCTCAATGACCATGAGCAAAGGTATGCAGTCATTGAAAAGGAGTGTTTAGCCATAAAGTGGGCCGTGGACGCACTCAGGTACTATTTGTTAGGACGCCAGTTTGAGTTAATAACTAACCATGCTCCTCTGAAATGGATGGCCCAAAAGAAGGAGACTAATAGACGGGTGAACAGGTGGTTTTTGGCTCTACAGGATTACTCATTCACTGTAAAATACAGGCCAGGTGTTGAGATGGGGAATGTAGATGCCCTGTCCCGTGTTCACTCCTGTTGGCCTACAGGTGTTCCAACCCTGGGGTTGAAACAAGGGGGGAGGATATGTAGCAGAGCGTCCCAGAGAGAGCCAGGAAAAGTTCTGTTCGGGGTTTAACCACTTCAATACCAGGCACTTAGACACCTTCCCGCCCAGCCCAATTTTCACCTTTCAGCGCTGTTGCAATTTGAATGACAATTGTGCGGTCATGCTACACTGTACCCAAACAATTTTTTTATCATTTTGTTCCCACAAATAGAGCTTTCTTTTGGTGGTATTTGATCACCTCTGCGGTTTTTATTTTTTGCGCAACAAATAAAAAAAGACCGAAAATTTCGAAAAAAAACAAGTTTTTCTTTGTTTCTGTTAAATTTTTTTGTAAATAAGTATGCTTTCTCCTTCAATAATGGGCACTGATATAGCGGCACTGATGGGCACCGATGAGGTGGCACCAATGAGGTGGCACTGATGAGGTGGCACTAACGGGCACTGATGATGGGCACTGATAGGCGGCACTGATGGGCACTGATAGGTGGCACTGGTATGCGGCACTGATGGGCACTCATAGGTGGCACCGATTGGCACACATAGGCGGCACTGATGGGCACTCGTAGGTGGCATTGATTGGCATATATGGGTGGCACTGATGGGTACTTATGTGTGGCACTGATGTGTTGCACTGATGGGCACTGATAGGTGGGCACTGATGGGCACTGACAGGTGGCACCGATGGGCAATGACTGGTGGCACAGATGGGCAATGACAGGTGGCACTGATATAGCATTGCTGGGCATTGCTGGGCATATCATTGGCATAATAGTGCCAATCAGTGCCCATTTGTGGGCACTGATTGGCACAGATTGGGCACATGTGGATGGCCATGGGGTACATACCTGGCCATCCACGTTGCCCCTTCCCTGGTGGTCCTAGTGGCATCCCTGGTAGTCCAGTGGGGTGATCTGCGGGGGGGCTGCGCTGATAAACAATCAGCGCAGACCCCCCCTGCCAGGAGAGCCGCCGATCGGCTCTCCTCTACTTGCGTCTGTCAGACGCGAGTGAGGAAGAGCCGATCAACGGCTCTTCCTATTGACAGCTTGATCAGCCGTGATTGGACATGGCTGATCACGTGGTAAAGAGCCTCCGCCGGAGGCTTTTTACCAAGATCAGTGTAGCGGTGTGTCAGACTGACACACCGCTCCACCGATCGCCGCGATGCGCGCCCCCGGGGGCGCGCTGCGGCATGTTATCCTGCTGGACGTCATATGACGCCCAGTCAGGATAACACAACCACTTCCCGGCCGTCAATCCGCTATAGGTCGGGCGGGAAGTGGTTAAACATCTCCCAGGCTCCTCTCATACAGGTTCAGGGATCTCTGATCCATGGTCCAGTTCAGGTCTTGGTCCTCTCCCCCAGGCTAATTTAAGCTCACCTGAGCAAGGCAGCCCTTGCTCTTGGCCTGGGATACTCAGACAAACGTCTGTGTAGGAGAGCAAAAAGGTATGTGGAAGCTGACAAGCTGTAGGCTTGCTCAGCTTAGTAGTTAGGATCTGTAAATATTGTTTAGTTAGTGCCGAGACACGGCTAGGTTTTGTTTTGGCTATTTTTGTTCCTATTTGGTTTTTTTGGAACACTGTACAGCACCTGTATATAGACTTGTATATATCACAAATAAACACCGCACTGTTTGTCACTATTTCACTGGATTTGGTATCTGTGCCTGAAAGACTGCTCATCCCAGGGAGCTTTGTACCTGCTACCTGTCCCCCCAGGTTAATATAATATATACTGTGTATGGGGGTGTATATATATATAATTTTTTTTTTTGTTTAACCACTTCAATACCCGCCCATAGTCATATGACGTCCACAGATGGGATCTCCCATCCTGGGTGGGCGTCATATGACGCCCTGGGATTCCCGGCCGCCTAGGGGGCGCGCGCGCGCCCGCCGCGTTCCTCGGGACCCGGTGCGTGTGCCCGGCGGCCGCGATGTCAGCCGGGCACCCGCGATTGCCGGTTAACCGGACCGGCATGTGGATCTGTGTGTGTAAACACACAGATCCACAGCCTGTCAGCTCTGAGGAGAGCGATCTGTGTTCCCAGAACGGAGGAACACTGATCGGTCTCCTCCCCTAGTGCGTCCCCTCCCCCTACAGTTAGTAATCACTCCCTAGGAAACATATTAACCCCTCCCCGCCCCCTAGTGGTTAACCCCTTCACTGCCTGTCACATTTACACAGTAATCAATGCAATTGTATAGCATTGATCGCTGTATAAATGTGAATGGTCCCAAAAATGTGTCAAAAGTGTCCGATGTGTCCGCCATAATGTCGCAGTCACGAAAAAAAATCGCGATCGGCGCTAAAAAAATAAATATTTTTTTTTAAAAACGCCATAAATCTATCCCGTATTTTGTAGACGCTATAACTTTTGCGCAAACCAATCAATATACGCTTATTGCGATTTTTTTTTTTTTTTTTTTTTTTTTTTTTTTTTTTTTTTTTTTTTTACCAAAAATATGTAGAAGAATACGTATCGGCTGAAACTGAGGAAAAAATTAGTTTTTTAAAAAAAAAATTGGGATATTTATTATAGCAAAAAGTAAAAAATATTGTGTTTTTTTTCAAAATTGTCGCTCTTCTTTTGTTTATAGCGCAAAAAATAAAAACCGCAGAGGCGATCAAATACCACCAAAAGAAAGCTCTATTTGTGGGGAAAAAAGGACGTCAATTTTTTTTGGGTACAACATTGCACGACCGCGCAATTGACGTTTAAAGTGCGACAGCGCTGAAAACTAAAAATTGGCCTGGGAAGGAAGGGGGTGAAATTGCCCTGTATTGAACCGGTTAAATTGTCCAATTGATACAATCGAAGTAGACACTTACCTTACCTACCTGTCACACGTTTTCCTTTACACATCTTGTCCCCTGCATTCAGATTCACTTCACTCCCCCTTTTTTTTTTTTTTTTTTGCCCTTTCTGTACCACACCATTACTCTTGCTGCTTTTTCACCTCACTTTGCCATCTCATCCCCCTTTTTATTTCTATTTTTATTCTTCACTTTTGCAACATGTTATCACTTTTTCCTTTCCTCCTCACATCACTTTTTTCGCCCTCCACTGTTCTCCATCACCCCTTCATTCTTGATCTTGCTTCCATTCCACCTTGTCTAATTTTTCTATGCAATTGCTCTGTTGTTTTTTCACTTCACTTCTCTCGTCTTTTCACCCTTTTCACACTTTCCACTCAATCATCATGTTTCTTTATTTATTCTTCACTTTTTATTTCCTTATCATGCTGTGTTTTACACACTTGTCCTCACTCTTTTCTCCCCTACCTTACTTTGTTTGCTGCCTCAATTTTCCTTTCTCCTTTTTTCCCATCCACCACACAGCACTTTCCCATCACTTTTCACACACGCTTTCATTGTTTTCAACATTCCACTCTCTTTCCCCCTTTTTTTTTCTCTTTCCATTCACTCTATTTTTTCTTTTTTATTATTTCTATCTATTCCATCCAGACTATGGATGGTTCCTTTTCAACTGTCTTTTCTTCAGTAATATCTAGTCTCTTCACTTCCCTCACTGACCAACCACTTAAAGTGGAGTTCCACCCACTTTTACAACTCTTCAGCATCCCTCACTAAACTGTGCACTGTAAATGAATTGGATATTTTTTTATTTTTTTTTCTCAGCACCTACTGTATATCTACTGTATTCATTTTTCACTTCCTCCTCCCTGGCTGTGGCCCATCGCATCATTTCCTGTTTGCAATGCCTTCTGGGAAGGGGCAGCAACTTCCTCTGACACTGCAGTTGCTATGGAAACCTGACCTGAAACCTATCACACCGCTTGTGCTGCACTGAGCATGTGCGAGATCTGCAAGGATGAGATCCAGGAAGAAATACAGTCTGGCTTCAGATGCCCACACTTAAGATGGCCACGGCCTGCTGTAAGTTTCTAAAATAACAAACTACTGCTTTAAACTAACAAAACAGACCTTAGTTTACAGACTAACTTTACCAGAATACATTAAGCTTGTGTATTATAGGGGTATTTTTGTTTAAAAAGTATCATTTTGGCCGGAACACCACTTTAAGGACTAGCCTCGTTTTGAGATTTTGGTGTTTACATGTTTTTTTGCTAGAAAATTACTTAGAGCCCCCAAAACATTATATATTGGGTTTTTTTTCTAACACCCTGGAGAATAAAATGGCGGTCATTGCATTACTTTTTTTCACACCGTATTTGCGCAGCGGTCTTACAAGCGCACTTTTTTTTGGAAATAATTCACTTTTTTGAATAAAAAAATAAGACAACAGTAAAATTAGCCCAATTTTTTTTATATTGTGAAAGATAATGTTACGCTGAGTAAATTGATACCCAACATGTTGCGCTTCAAAGTTGCGCCCGCTTGTGGAATGGCGACAACCTTTTACCCTTAAAAATCTCCATAGGCGACGTCTAAAAAAAATTCTACAGGTTGCATTTTTTAAGTTACAGAGGAGGTCTAGGGCTATAATTATTGCTCTCACTCTACCGATCGCGGCAATACCTCACATGTGTGGTTTGAACACCGTTTTCATATGCGGCGCTACTCACGTATGCGTTCGCTTCTGCACGCGAGCTCGTCGGGACGGGGCGTGTTTAAAAAAAATTTTATTATTTATTTTACCTCTTATTTTTTATTTTTACACGGTTTAAAAAAAAAAAATTGTCACTTTTATTCCTATTACTAGGAATGTACATCTCTTGTAATAGAAAAAAGCATGACAGGTCCTCTTAAATATGAGCTCTGGGGTCAAAAATATTTACACTAAAATGTAATTAAAAAAAATAAAAATTGTCATTTGAAAAAATGACATTGAAAAAATGTGGCTTTAAGAGGTATGGTGGGGGGGGCCATCTTCCCCTCACTGATCTCAATACCCAGCAAGGGGATAGGCGCGTTCACCTTCGCCGCTGCCGACAGCTCTGGTAAGCGGCACCCGCCTCTCCCGCCACCGATAAAAGTGATCTCGCGGTGAATCTGCCACAGAGACCACTTTTATCTTGTAGCGGACCGCCCGCTGAAGACGAGGATACCGGGGTTATGGCAGATAGCTGCTGCCATAACAACGATATCCTCCTTCAAACAGCCCCTGTAAAACGGGCGGTCCGTAAGTGGTTAATATAAATATTACTTATATATCAATCATTTACAACGGCATATATATAAAACAAAAAAAATAAAATAAATTATAAAATAATTTTTCAAAATGCTCCCCTGGTTGGATCTCATTGTCCGTGCAATGAAATAAATTGAATTTTAATAATAAAAAATGTAATATAGGCATTACTTACTATATATGAATTTACGCTCTGGAACTCTGCCGCAGGTGTTGACCCCACTCGGCCTGGTGGGCCTTGGTGGGTATACCTACGTGTGACTCTCTGTAAGCCGCAGTCAGCGAGATGCCGTCTCCCTTTGGGGCATTATCTGACCTTGAATAACGCGGGACCATCTGACAGCTTTTATGGAAATCTTGGTTGGGAGGTCCCCACCGCATGTATTCTGGTAACTATGTGAGATGGCCATTTTGTGTACATATAGCCCGTCATGCATTTTCCAATCTAATATGCTAAATGCAATTTCTTTGCAGCAAACCTATCCTCTGAAGAAAACCCCTACGAAACGGGTCGAAGCGCGTCAGTTGTCATACATTAGACATGTTTGTCATGTAATGTTATGTACATTTCTGTGTTTGCTACCAGGCGGACTGACCATTGAGCCACTCGGGCACTGCCCGAGGGCCCTGGGCCACTAGGGGGCCCCATCAGGGTTGCCAGGCTTAGTAAAACCAGGGACAGTATGTAAAAATCTGTTTTTTTTTTGTTTGTTTTTTTACATCTGTCTCTGAAATGTCCCTTACCTACATCCTTTTGGTCTAAAATTCCCGAGATTATAGCTGCCCCACCTCTCCAGTACCTTCTCAGCCAATAGAAACGTGTGTGTGTGTATACTGTGTGATTGTATACTGTGTGTGTGTGGCCCCATAATCTCTGATTGCCTGGGGGCCCCATAATCTCCTATTGCCCAGGGGCCCCATGAGTTGTCAGTCCGCCCCTGTTTGCTACATTTGCACTATTGGGTATACCCCCTCTAGAGCTCATATTTTAACTATCATGGAATTATTGTATGCCAATAATTTTTAAATAAAGAACAATTTTTCCAATTTATCTACCACTTATTTACCTCGCTGCTAAAAAAAACTCCCATTATATGACTAGTGAGTATGTAAGGCTTCGTTCCTTTTAAAAGATTGACAACGCCAGACCTCGCAACACTGTAAGAATGCCACGGTAGACCACACCATTTTACAAGGGGGATGCTTGTAGGCAGGTGCAGTTATCCTTCATGCCTGTAGGTGGCATAATGCCATTATTGCATGGGAAGGGGAGTCTCATACGGGAATTGATCCCTTAGTGATTCCACCCGGTCCCTCGAGAGAAGAAAGTAGTCTGATTGGACACTAAACTCTCAAGAGACTTGGGGGCCATTTTGGGTGAGGGAATCTTTTAAATAGGGGACCCCACGTCTTTTTAATGAGCTTCTGGCGAGTGAGTAGTAGGGAGAGGAACCAGCTTGTAAGGGACAGCGTTTAGCACAGGGCTGGCTTTCAAACCTGGAATAGCCCATCAAAGGTTCTTTCTTCAATTTATACACAGTGGTGCGAAGGTGAGGCGCCAGTACAAACTGCGGAAACTTCCTCAGCCCATGCCAAGAAGGTACCCTACCGCTGGTAACAGAATGTGAATCTCTCTCTCTCTCTCTCTCTCTCTCTCTCTCTCTCTCTCTCTCTCTCTCTCTCTCTCTCTCTCTCTCTCTCTCTCTCTCTCTCTCTCTCTCTCTCTCTCTCTCTCTCTCTCTCTCTCTCTCTCTCTCTCGGCAAGAGGATTGCTCAGAGCTGGATTAACTCTTCATAGCAAGACTGGGCACAGATGACTTGACATCCTCTACTGTACCAGGTAGAAGTCTTCATTAAAACATTTTTTTTTCAGGTCTACATCCAGTTTAAGGAAAACCATCAATGCACACACCTGCAGGATGTCATTTCTTACAACCAGTCCACTGTATAGAAGACATGAATGTTTCAGTTATTAAAAAGAACTTTAAAAATACTCAGGAAAGGAAAACTTCTTAACTAAGAATGATCTTGCGTCTGTGCTGGACAGAAGATACCTTTGTCAGTGTGCATGGTATACCTCTTACTTGCAGAGAGCAAGCTCAACACTCACATAACGTGTACTATATGTAAAACTGAACCCTTGAATCATGCATGTGTTTTGCCCATGCCCCTGTTGGTGTTAATAACACATTAACGGTTTCGTTTACTTTAACCACTTCAAGTCTGGACACCTTCAACCCCTTCCAGTCCAGGCCAATTTTCAGCCTTCAGCGCTGTCACACTTTGAATGACAATTACTCAGGCATGCAACACTGTACCCAAATTAAATTTTTATAATTTTTTTTTGAGACAGATAGAGCTTTCCTATGGTGGTATTTAACCACTTAAGGACTGCCCCATGTACATATACTGCGGCAGGGCGGCCCTTAAGCGCAAAATCACGTACCTGTACGTGATTCCTCGGATCAGCTCTGGGGTGTGCACGCGTGCCGCCAGAGCCACGCTCCCACTGTGTGATTAGACACAGTGGAAGCCAATCAGCGGGTCACGGCCGCCGGGACCTGCCAATGGTACGTAGGAGAGGCAGAATGGCGTTCTGCCTATGTAAACAAGGCAGAGCGCTGCTCTGTCAGAGAGGGAGAGAGAGCAAATCAGGAACACAGATGTCTCACTTCCTCCAGCCAGTTCTCTGGTATCATATTCTGTAAACCGGTGGTTCGCAACCCTGTCCTCAAGTACCCTCAACAGGCCATGTTTGCAGGTTTTCCTTTATCTTGCACAGGTGCTTTAAATCAGAGTCAATGGCTTGGTATTTTGGACAGCTTTTTTAGCTAATGCCGCGTACACCCGAGCAGACTTTGCCCGGCGGACTTTTCGACCGACTTTATGACTGACTTTCCGAATGAACGGACTTGCCTACACACAATCCACCAAAGTCCATCGAATTCATACGTGATGACGTACGACCGGACTAAAACAAGGAAGTTCATAGCCAGTAGCCAATAGGTGCCCTAGCGTGGCTTTTTGTCCGTCGAACTAGCATACAGACGAGCGGACTTTTCGACCGGACTCGAGTTCGACGGATAGATTTAAAACATGTTTCAAATCTAAGTCCGTCCAACTTTTGAGAAAACAAAGTCCGCTGGAGCCCACACACGATCTAATTGTCCGACGAAATCCCGTCCGCCGGGCAAAGTCTGCCGTAAAGTCCGCTCGTGTGTACGCGGCATAAGAGAAATTCCCAAAACATGGCCTGTTGGGGATTCTTGAGGACAGGGTTTAGAACCACTGCTGTAAACAATGATATTGCATATTCTCTGTATTGCTATCAGTGCTGAAGATCAGTTTATCTGTTGCTGCAACCACACTATGTCAGATTTGTATAACACATCAGTACACTATATGCTGTGTGTGCCAGTATGTCCTCTCAATACAAGCCACCTAATGTACTCCCCTCCTACAAGCTGCTTGCTTAGTCTGTGTAGGACAGTGAACAGAACAAGTATTCCTATGCAAATACAAGAACTAATATCAATCAGAAACCCAAAATCTAAATTTAGCCTAGGTTCACGTATGTGCGTTTGCATTTCCTTTCATTTTGTTAATTGTTTTTGCATTGCTATGTGCATGCTGAGATCTCATGGGTCCTTTTTAACTTTGCTTGGCTGATAAGTATCTTTCCCTCTTATAATGTAAGCTTGTTGGGATTCCATATAAACATCTTGAAACATATATATTACATTACGAGTTGATTGCTCTTGTTATATATATTTCATAGATATGAGTATTTTCCTCTCCCTGATGAAGACTCGATTGAAACTGGTTGGGACCCCTGAGCTCTTCATCACTTACTAATGACCTCTCAACTCTGTCACTTACTACTGACCCTTGAACTCTGCATCACTTTTGCCTGACCTTTGAACTCTATCACATACTACTGACCCCTAAACTCTGCATCACTTACTACTGACCCTTGTGTTCCCTGTGTTCTCTGCGTCACTTACTTCTGACCTCTAAGTCACATACCACTGACCCCTGAATTCCACATCACTTACTACTGACCCCTGAACTCGTTGCGTCAATAACTCCTGACCTCTAAGTCACATACTACTGAACCCATGCACTCTGCCTCCCTTTAAGGCAGTGGTTCTCAACCTATCTAGTGCAGTGACCCCTTGATAAAATTTCCCAAGTTGTGGGGACCCCTAACAGTAAAATTATTTTCATTGGTCGCGTTTGATGGCATAGTGGCAGCGTTTGCTGGCACAGTGGTGACAATTGATGGGCACAGTGGTGACAATTGATGGGCACAGTGGCGACCTTTGCTGGCACAGTGGCGACAATTGATGGGCACAGTGGCTGCGTTTGGCACAGTGGCAACAATTAAAGGGCACAGTGGCTGCCTTTGCTGGCACAGGGCGACAATTGATGGCACAGTGGCGGCGTTTGCTGGCACAGTGGCGACAATTGATGGGCAGAGTGGCTGCATTTGATGGCACAGTAGCGGCGTTTGCTGGCACAGTGGCGACAATTGATGGGCACAGTGGCTGCATTTGATGGCACAGTGGCGGCGTTTTAATGGGGGTTTTTTTTCAGATTTTTTTTCAGCTTGTTTGCGCCCCATTTATATATAAACGTCCCGGTTGGTTCCTCAAAAGTGTTTTTTACGTGCCAGTGCTAGCACCCAAACATGTATCTAGCACTGGCACAGAATAACCACTTTCGAGGAACCAACTGGGATGTTTATATAGTATTGATATGTATTGTTCCATAATAAAAATGTTTTTGTCATGTCAGCATTTACTTTTAAAAAATCTATGTCTTGATTGCCCTGGTGACACACAGTGCAAAATGCTTTTATAATTGCTGTGTCTGACTTACCAAAAATCACAGATGTTCTTCAGCTTCCCTCTTGGTACACTCGTCCGCAGCAAGCGGACTTCGGTGGGTGTAAAAAGATGTCCGCTTGCCAACTTCTAAGTGTAGCCTTACTGCGGACGAGAGTACCAAGATGGTGGCGACGGAACATCACTTCCGTGCGGTCTCTCCTCTCCAGGAAGTGACATCTCGCTGGCCGAGACGGACAGACTCCGGCAGTAACTTTGTGTCCGTCTCGGCCAGCATTCGCGACCCCCTGGGGAATCTGCAATCGACCCCCAGGTTGAGAACCGCTGTTTTAAGGCATGCCAAATAGTGCAATGAAAACCACACGCAACTATTGCCTTGACGCGCTGCACTCCTGTCCTGCCCTTCTTTCTTTTCCTCAGACAGGAGGGCCCAACATGTGATGTTGCACATAGCCAAACTGTTTTAAGAACATGCCCCTGGATCATACAACTGTACCATTAGTAATGTGGTGTACCTCATTCAATGCAAAAAATGCACCCAAGGATCCTATATTTATAAATCAGAACAGAAATTGCAAAAAAAAAAAAAGAATTTTACACAGACACGCGATAAAAGAGCTTAACCACTTCAGCTCAGAAAGAATCTACCCACTTCCTGACCAGGCCATTTTTTGCGATACGGCACTGCGTCACTTTAACTGACAATTGCGCAATTGTACCCAAACAAAATTTATGACCTTTTTTTCCCACAAATAGAGCTTTCTTTTGGTGGTATTTGATCACCTCTGCAGTTTTTATTTTTTGCGCTATAAACAAAAGAAGAGCGACAATTTTGAAAAAGACACAATATTTTTTACTTTTTGCTATAATAAATATCCCAATTTAAAAGAAAAAAAATCTTCATCGGTTTAGGCCAATATTTATTCTTCTACATATTTTTGGTAAAAAAAAAAAATTATTTTATATTTTTATGGCATTTTTATTATTATTATTATTATTATTATTATTTTTTTACTAGTAATGGCGGAGAACAGTGATTTTTATCAGGACTGCGATATTGCGGCGGACAGATCGGACGCTTTGGACACTTTTTTGAGACCATTGACATTTACACAGCGATCAGTGCTAAAAATAGCCACTGATTACTGTATAAATGTCACTGGCAGAGAAGGGGTTAACTCTAGGGGGCAATCAAGGGGTTAAGTGTGTTCCCTGGGAGGTGTTTCTAACTGTGAGGGGATGTGACTGGCTGGAGGAGGAGCCAGATTGTTGTTCCTACTTGGTAGGAACAGACAATCTGTTTCTCCTCCCCTGTCAGAACCCGGATTTGTGTGTTTACGCGAACGTGGGTGGCCGGCGGCAATCAGGTCCCCCACTGTGCAGCGGGCTCATGCCTGCTATGGCTCCTAAAGGAGCCGTCGTACATATACGGTGATTCGTGCAGGAGAGCCATCCTGCCGCCATATATGTACAGGAGCTGGTTGGGAAGTGGTTAAAGTGGAACCCTCCATATACCCAGTGGAGTGAACAGCCTCAGATGATACATAGAGATGAAACAAATCTCCCTACATAAGTTTTACATGTATATCTGCCATTTTCATCTGTGTATATCCTTTAGAAAGTGCACATTGTGTTACAGTTTGTACCTTCCTGGTTAGCACTGGGAGTAGATTATTGGCATACAGCCAAGACAGCTGATTGGAGGAAAGGCACACGCCCCCTCTCGTCATAGGCAAAGGAAGAAAGAAATGTGCACAGCTCTGCTCCTAGACGCAAGCTGATTGCTAATCTATTTATAGCAACCTCTCCCGACACATACTTCTATCTCCTGTCTCGGTGAATGTGTGAGAAGTTATCAGGCTGATAACAGAGCAGGAGACAGCTATGGGACATAGTGCTTTGGAGAGAGATAAGAAAATACTACAGATATACGTGCCCAGCTCAAATTTCATGAATCAGGTTTACATCCACTTTAAAGTGGATGTAAACCCACCACTCACCCAGTATAAACTAATGGCACAGTATTAATGTGTATATATACAGTCAGGTCCATAAATATTGGGATATCGACACAATTCTAATCTTTTTGACTCTATACACCACCACAATGGATTTGAAATGAAATGAACAAGATGTGCTTTAACTGCAGACTTTCAGCTTTAATTTAAGGGTATTTACATCCAAATCAGGTGAACGGTGTAGGAATTACAACAGTTTGTATATGTGCCTCCCACTTTAAGGGACCAAAAGTAATGGGACAGATTAACAATCATGCATCAAACTTTCACTTTTTAATACTTGGTTCCAAATCCTTTGCAGTCAATTACAGCCTGAAGTCTGGAACGCATAGACATCACCAGACGCTCTCTCTCTCTCTCGCCCCCTTCAACCCTCTTTTTCCTACCACCCTCTCTCTATTCCCCTTTTTCTCACCCCCTCTCTCTCTCTCCTCCCCTCTCTCTCACCCCCTCTTTCATTCACCCCTTTCTCTCTCTCTTTCCCCCTCCCTCTCATCCCCTCTTTCAACCCCCCCCTCTCTCTCTCTCAACCACTCTCTCTCTCTCTCTCTCTCAACCACTCCCTCTCTCTCTCAACCACTCTCTTACACCTCTCTCTCTCCTTAATTTAATTTAACAAAAAATTGTTCGCGTTTTCATTTTATTTATTTTCATAAAAAGGCCCACCAAAATCCTTAGCACCAGGCCCATGATGCTCTTAATCTGGCCCTGCCTGTACGCGATTCCTCAGGTTGGCTCTGGGGTGTGCATGTGCGCCTCCGAAGCCGCGCTCCCGCTGTGATTAGACACAGCGGAAGCCAATCAGCAGGTCGCGGCCGTCGGGACCTGCCAATCGTACGTAGGAGAGGCAGGATGGCGGTCTGCCTATGTAAACAAGGCAGACCGCTGTTCTGTCAGAGAGGGAGAGAGAGCTAATCAGGAACACAGATGTCTCACTTCATCCAGTCAGTCCGTCCCCCACACAGTTAGAAATCACTCCCTAGAAGCACACTTAATCCTTTAATCACCGCTGATGTTAACCCTTCCCTGCCAGTGTCATTTATACAGTGACAGTGCATTTTTTTTAGCACAGATCACTGTATTAGTGTCACTGGACCCCAAAAGGTGTCACTTAGTGTCAGATTTATCCGCCTCAATGCCGCAGTCTTGCTAAAAATCGCTGATCGCCGTGATTACTAGTAATAACAATTAAAAAAAATAAAAAGTCCATAAATCTATCCTATAGATCGTAGATGCTATAACTTTTGCACAAACCAATCAATATATGCTTTTTGGGATTTTTTTTTACCAAAAATATGTAGCAGAATACATATTGGCCTAAATTGATGAAGAAAACAGAAAATTTCCTATCAAGTAATTACCATAATCTTCCTTTCCTGATGGACTCCATGGCAGCCTACGTGTGGGTTAATCCCACCTCTCATACCTCATAGGACCCTTCTCCCATAAATCTTTGCTTCTAGCCAGAGGTTGTCTTCCATAACTTGGCCTACTCCAGCAAATGGGAGGGAACTCCTCCTGCCATGGAGTCCATCAGGAAAGAAAAATTACAGTAAGCATGTGATAGGAAATTTTCAGTTTTCCTGACAGACTCCATGGCAGCCAACGTATGGGAAATAACTAGCCATACACACCCGGGTGGGCAATTGCTGGTCAAAGAAAAAAAAGTTTAATTGGCACCATCAACAGACAAAATATGCAAACCAGAATTAACCGAAGACAAAGAGGCCAGTTATACGCAGTAGTGCGTCATGAATGTATTAATTGAAGACCATAAGGCCGCTTTGCAAATCACTTCTGGGGCGACATGTCGGGAAGCCGCCCATGATGTAGACACGCTTCTGGTTGGCAAACCCATAGCCTTATAAGCCCACTGAATGGCCTGAACAATATATGCTGCGATAGTCCTGGAAGAAGCACGCAATCCTTTGTGTTTCCCATGGAAGAGAACAAACAAATGCTCAGATTGGCGAAACGGAGCTTTGGCTTCTAAATACTGTTTCAGAACTTCTCCAACATCTAGAGGGTGGATACTAGAGTCCTCAGCTGACCGGAACGTTGGAAGAGCAATCTCCTGATTCTCGTGAAAGACAGATGATACTTTGGGGTTTGATCCCAGCATAGGAATCAAGACTACCCGATCAGGAAAAAAATGTTAGGAATGGCTCCTTGAATCCTAAAGAGCCAATTTTCGGAGACCCTCTTAGCTGATGTTATGGCCACCAGAAAGGCAACTTTAAGAGAGAGCTCCTTTATAGATAACTGATCCATGTGTTGCATCTCTCTTCCTGAGAAGAAATCCAGGACAAGGGGTAGGTCCCACTTGGAAAACCTCGGCTTTCTCTGAGGTCTGAGCCTTATTGCTCCTCTGAAGAACTGTAATTAGAGTGAGGCTGCGCTAAAAATGGTATTGTGATGAACAGATTACCACACATAAATATATATATATATATGAAATTTACTCCAACACACCAAAAATTGAAAAAAAAATATAAATAAAAAAATTAGTCCATAAAATGCAAAAGTAGATGAACTCTTGAACTGACTTCCAGCACCACCATAAATCCGTGCACCTCCACAACATGAAGTACGTGCTTACCGGAAGGCAAGCTGTTATGAGCCTGCGGCTAATACCCAGCCAGGGCCTTTATCCAGGGAGTATAAACCAACAGTTCGGGGATACTTGATTAATGAGGTGAATTTGTACAGCAAACGACCAGGGAGACTCGGTCACTCAGTGCTCATAAATGTAGACCAGGTATTACCCAGAATAGAAAGTAGCTCACCATAGTGTAAATTGTTTTATACAAAAAATGTATTAAATCTTAAAAGCTGCACTTAGAAGTAGAAATTAAAATATCAAGGTTTTAAAAGCCGGCCGACTTGCGAGCACCCATCCACTCAGCTAAACAATGCGATGACGTCAGCACGCCACTCCTCCTATCGCGCGTTTCGTCACACACTGATGTCGTCCTGGGGCATGGGCGACGCACTCTCTCATCACGTTATATAGTAAACAAGAACTACGCCTCAGTTTGAGTCTTGAGCAGCAGAACCAAATCCTACATATAGGAGATTAAAGGTATACAAGTATGACTAATCCCAATGTTAAAAGTATAAAATTGCGATTAGCAATGTTGGTGTATCTTAGAGGAACAAGAATAATATGACAAACCAAAAAGGCCTGCAAATAAATTGGACCAACCAGTAATTAAATAAAAATTCCGGGGCCACACATAATTCAGAGAAATAGATGGAAACAAACTGCTAAGACAGAATGATCGGTCACCTCCAAACATATTGGCCAGTTAATCACTCCAGGGACATCCCTGGAAATTTCAACCGTATCAGATGAATAGGTTGTTAACGTTGTACCGTTACCAGGTGGCATCTTCTCGGATATAGGCCAAATTTAAGCTATGGGGACAGAGAAAACCTCATCTATGCCCCCAGTGGGAAAGGTAATTATTACAACAAATATGATTTGAGCACACAAATAAGTAGCAGCACTAAAGATCTTAGATAGTTTATCTCAGATTAGGTATATGTAAAATGATGCAAGCCAAGGTATGGAAAAACATTTGGTAACACACCCAAGGAACCAAATCAAACACCGTACCCAACACCATCTAGTGGTATACTACTCTACTATGCAATCTGTAAAATGCACATTAAGGGGCTCAGCTATAAATTTGGATCAAACAATATGTTGATTACAAAAAAGAGAGGCCACAACAAAGGTTGTTAATCCGAACTTCATAAGAAAGGTGAACCCTAATGACAGAGTGAATCACCAGTTCATCTCTCTACAGGTATTAAATATCAATAAGTGAGAAATACGCTTAAGAGTTAACAATAAATGCATTTACATCTATGTCAACATTTAAACCAAATGGAATATAGCTTTTAATCCTATGTATCCAAGATATCTCAAGTCTAGATATGCCTCTGACTAAAGAGCTATCTCTTCACTGTGGGCAATATTTGTCTATTCCCAAAAATATTGTCTTTGAGGGATCTTTATTATGGGCCACTAGATAGTGTTTGGAGACCGAAAGTTTCAAAAATCCATTTTTATTATTTGTTTTTGTTAATCTCACCGAGAGGGGGTGCTTGGTCCTGCCTACATATTGAAGCCCACAAGGGCATTGGAGTAAGTAAACAACCCGTGCCCCAGGATGACATCAGTGTGTGACGAAACACGCATCGGGAGGTGTGGCGTGCTGACATCATCGCGTTGTTTAGCTGGGTGGATGGGTGCTCGCAAGCCGGCCGGCTTTTAAAACCTTGATATTTTAATTTCCACTTCTTGTAAGTGTAACTTTTAAGAACCAATACATTTTTTGTATGAAACGATTTACACTATGGTGATCTGCCTTTCTATTCTGGGTAATACCTGGTCTACATTTATGACCACTGAGTGATCGAGTCTCCCTGGTCGTTTGCTGTACAAATTCACCTCATCAATCAAGTATCCCTGAACTGTTGGTTTATACTCCCAGGATAAAAGCCCTGGCTGGGTATTAGCTGCAGGCTCATAACAGCTTGCCTTCCGGTAAGCACGTACTTTACAGGGGCAGACCCAGAGCCTAGTCTCGGGAGGGGCACTGCCAGAAAATACTTTTTTTTTGTGGACAATTTATTGGGGAAATGGCTGTTGTTGGTGCTTTAATCATCCCAGCACCATGGTTGTTATGGTGTCAGGATGATTGAAGCGCATTATTTCTATTAATACATTGTAATATAAAATGAAATCATTCAACTCACCATAATGCAGAATCAGTGGGAACCCCGAGCGTGTCACTTGCCACCGTCGCCTGCCACATTTTGTGGATTGTCACTTGCCTGCCACCAGATGCAGATTGACACCTGCCACATGTTGCGAATTGTCACTTGCTACGTCAGCTGCCACTAGATGCGGATTGTCACTTGCCACACCTTGTGGATTGTCACTTGCCACGTCACCTGCCACTAGATGCAGATTGTCACGTGCCACGTCATATGCCACACATTGCGGATTGTCACTTGCCACGTCACCTGCCACTAGATGCAGATTGTCACTTGCCACGTCATCTGCCACTAGATGCGGATTGTCACTTGCCATGTCACCTGCCACTAGATGCGGATTTTCACTTGCCACGTCATCTGCCACTAGATGCGGATTGTCACTTGCCACGTCATCTGCCACCAGATGTGGATTGTCACGTGCCAGGTAAGGTGGTGTTTTGCTTGTCTCTTGTTTCTTTGTCCCAGAGACAGGCAGCAGAGAGATAATGTAATCTCCCTGCTGCCCATGCTACCTGCACAGTGAGGGCGGAAGTTACTGCAGAGATGTGGGGGCGGTGAGAGATGATGTCATCCCTCTGCTCCCCTGCCCGTCGGCTTGCTGATTGGCCAGCCGCCCCCACACACACACGTAGCCTGCTCAGTCTCACCCGCCCATCCACACATGGAGCCACCCGGCAGCCCGGCCAATCTGCTCTCTCACCCGCCTGCCTGCCCTCAAACGGAGCTGCCCGGCCCTCCCGCTGAGCCGCCCGCTCTCTTATCAGCCTGCGGAGCCGCCCGCTCTCTGAGCCGCCCGCGGAGCTCACCCGCCCGGCCTGCAACGGATTTCTCGAGGGTGGCAATTGCCCCGTTGCCCCCCCCTGGATCCTCCCCTGGTACTTTATGTGGTGGAGGTGCACATATTTATGGTGGTGTTGGAAGTCAGTTCAAGAGTTCATCTATTTTTGCATTTTATGGACTAATTTTTTATTTATATATTTTTTTCACTTTTTGGTGTGTTGGAGTCCATATCCGATATACATTATCTCACAAAAGTGAGTACACCCCTCACATTTTTGTAAATATTTTATTATATCTTTTCATGTGACAACACTGAAGAAATTACACTTTGCTGCAACGTAAATTAGTGAGTGTACAGCTTGTATTACAGTGTAAATTTGCTGTCCCCTCAAAATAACTCAACACACAGCCATTAATGTCATAACCGCTGGCAACAAAAATGAGTACACCCCTAAGTGAAAATGTCCAAATTGGGCCCAATTAGCCATTTTCCCTTCCCGATGTCATGTGACTCATTAGTGTTACAAGGTCTCAGGTGTGAATGGGGAGCAGGTGTGGTAAATTTGGTGTTATCACTCTCACTCTCTCATACTGGTCACTGGAAGTTCAACATGGCATCTCATGGCAAAGAACTCTCTGAGGATCTGAAAAAAGAATTGTTGCTCTACATAAAGATGGCCTAGATTATAAGAAGATTGCCAAGACCCTGAAACTGAGCTGCAGCACGGTGGCCAAGACCATACCACGGTTTAACAGGACAGGTTCCACTCAGAACAGGCCTCGATATGATCGACCAAAGAAGTTGAGTGCACGTGCTCAGCGTCATATCCAGAGGTTGTCTATGGGAAATAGAGGTATCCATTTATCAGGATCTGCAGCATATTCCAGTTGCCACCCGTGGACCCTATTCATTTCACTTGTTATCACGTTGTGGACTTTTTCAAGTGTTTATATACATATTTGCACATTTATTAGGAGTACATAAGGTTTATGTTCATACATTTAAAAAACATTTCACTCCTTAAATTTTTTTACTTTTTTGCTACTATATGGTCTTTTCTCATATGACCGTTTTCACTTAGCGCTGCACTTGTACCCATTGACATACACTCGCAGGCTGCAGCATCGATTCTCTCAGCTCTCGCACAGATCAGCTGTGAGAGCAGAGAGAACCGATGTATACTTTCAGTTTCCATTGAGTACTATGTGATTGCTGTGATTGGACACAGCAACCACTTGGTACAAGACCATGTAATTACCCAGACACAGCAGTAATGTGATCCACTGTGTCCGGGAGACACATCGATCACCAGGCTCCCGGGTGCGCGCTCTGTAAGCCGCAGGATCTGCAGATGCGGGCTGTCGGTAGGCGGGAAGCAGTTAAAGTGGTACTGAAGAGTCAGCAGGTAGATTCCTTATTGCAGGAAAGACATGCAATGTCTCTTCCTCAATAGAATACACCTACCTGCCTGCTCGCAGCATTCTCTGGCATGTAAAATGAAGGCCCCTTGACCCGCCCCGCCCTAAGGAAAGGAAGCCTTGACTGCTGGATGCTTAGCCAAGCAGGATGTCAACCTAATCAGGGATTCCGAGTGGCTCCGTTGGGATTGGTTACAATGGCACGAGGTGACTGGGTGGAGCCGGAACTCTAGAAAAGGCTACGGAGAGGCACGTCCCACTACTTTCGAGAGAAGTTGACGTCACAAGAGTTGGCCACCCACCCGCCCGTTGTGATTTCGTCACAGCTTCCTTGGCGGTTTTACCTTGCCAGCAATTGGTATTACTTTATGGGCTATGCCCTCAAGTTAATTACGGGGTCAGTTTAATGCCTGTCTCGCACTGATGGTGGAGACCGGCCTCTTAGACTATACGGTTTGGTTATAGATGCTCACGGTGTAACTGTGACCGGCATGGTATTTGTATTTAGAAGGTTGTTATACTAAGATGTTCAATAAAGCTGTGGCCTTGCCCTACTTCCAACTTAAAGTGGCCTATGTGTCTTTTTGGGGGGCAAGGGTTTTGTTGTGGCTTAAAATAAGTGAGGGGTAAGACAAGACTAAGCTTCTCAGTAGTCATGAGCTGTGCATGTGCAACCTTAGTTACCTTGCCAGCATGGTGCCTGTGTGCCAGGATGACTAACTCCTGCGCATGCACAGGAGTGATGTCATCCTTCACCTGCCCACCGGCCAATGAAGGCAGCCAAAGATCGGCACCCAGGAGAAGATGCTGTATTTGATTGAGTTTGTTTTCTGTTTAATGTCTTTGTCTTCTAGGAAGACATGACTGTGGGACTACTGGCAGCCATGTTTTCACTGTAATCTGAGTACTTTCCCAGGAATTGGCCATGCAATCACAATGAAAAACAGTGGCGGCTGGTGTTCAATATTTGGGGGGGGGGTGGCTGGAAAACCAACTCCACCCTCCCCCCACGCGGGAGACAGATGGGAAGGCGACGATCACCTCCGGAAGATGGACGGGGGTAGGCAGCGATCAGAGGCCTCCTTAAATTAGGAGGCAGATGGTAGGGCTGCTGCTCCTGGCTCCGCAGTGCTCTGTCCCCCGAGCCCACCCTTTTTTGAAGCCAGCCAATTAGAGCCTCAAGCTCTGATCATGTGCTTAAAAAAAAAAAAAAAAAACCCCCATTGAAATCCATGCGTCCGGCACCCTGTATGTAGATTAGAGTCCGGGTGCATGGATTAGGGGGGCGGTGCCCCTGCGCCCCATATGAACGGGCCGCCACTGATGAAAAAAAAAATATAATAATTTGCACAAGCTTTTGGTCGTTTTTAATATATTATTTTAATTCATTTTTACTACAGGGTCACAGGGTGCACTCCTTGTTTTTTAATACTTGGGTGGAACAGGCGTGTAAAGGATCAACAACAAAGAGTGGCACACCTCTAGGTGGACACTCGTGGCTTTTAACAGGGTCCCTCCACCAATCAAATCTATGAAAGGAGGCCCGCAAATGACATATTGATAAAAGACAAATTGTGTAAACTACTATTGTAGTCCCTTTGGACCCATACAGTCCCAATAGGCCCACGTAATGGAGCTGAACAAGGGTTTAAAGTCCAGCCTGTGTGATTGACAACCACGGCTGCCCCCCAGGGTAAAAAGGAGACATTAGTGTGGACACAAAAGGACAGGAAGTGTTTTTTTTGCATTATTACCAGGCAAAACAAAGCCTGAAAATAAAATAAAACCACTAGCGCAACATCTAAGGACTGGTAAGCTACAATAAATTGCATTTGTTTTTGGGTTTAGATACTCTAGAAATTTGATTGTTATCTATGTATAACAGCTGCTAAAACCCAGCCCTAGCCATTGCAGTTACAGTACCAGGAAAATTGTACAGACAGTGAGTCAGATTCTAAAAAAGGAAATGGGTTGGCAGGACTACAAAAACGTTATAGTTTCACAGTCTGGGCAGTCATAATATTATTTACTTTAAAAACCAGTTCCTTCATCTACCTTTTTGTTTCAGATCAAAGCAAACATACAGTGCCTTGCAAAAGTATTGACCCCCTTGGCATTTTTCGTGTTTTGTTGCCTCACAATCTGGAATTAACATGGATTGTTTGAGGATTTGCATCATTTAATTTACAGAACATGCCCACAACTTTGAAGATGTTTTTTTTTATTGTGAAGCAAACAACAAAAAAGGACAAAATAACAGAAAAAGTCAATGTGCATAACTATTCACCCCCCTAAAGTCAATACTATGTAGAGCCACCTTTTGCGGCTATCACAGCTCCAAATTGCTTTGGATAAGTCTCTTTGAGCTTGCCACATCTTACCACTGGGATTTTTGCCCATTCCTCCTTGCAAAACTGCTCCAGCTCCTTCAAGTTAGATCAGTGTTGCCAACCGCCCGTATTTTTACGGGCAGCCCGTAAAAACAGGGCACTTTTCACCGCCCGTAATTGTCCGTAGCACGGGAAAAAGTGCCAGTAAAAATGGCTGTGACCAGCTCAGCTTGGAACTGCGCATGCGCAATTCCCGGAGATGCCCGAGAGCCAGCTGCCGAGACGATCCGATCTGCACCTCGGAGAATTGCTCCGCCCACCACCGCCTCTCAGCCAATCAGCATCACTGTAACCAGCCCTCCTCCTGCAGCCCGCCACATTTGACAAGAAGATGCGGCCAGCCGAAAGTGTGGCTGTGCTGTATTGAGGCGGGCGGGAGTCTGCTCTGCTCTGCCTCCTGCACTTCATATTACCAGGCATCATCCTCGCTTGTTCTCCTGGCCACACTGTGACAGAGGAGAGGCACGGCTGTGGGCTGCATGTTCTAGAGAGCCTGCTTCTCCTCTGTCAGGACCGGAGCAGCTGTGAGTCTGTGACAAGGAGTGAGCCAGAGCAGGCTCTCTGTGATGTCCTCCCCCCCGCCCCTCCTCCCCCTTCTCCGGTCAGCAGAACGAGCACGGAGATCAAGGACACACAGACAGGGCTGTGTGCATTCTTCCTCACCCTTCTACCAGCAGTGGGGGTGGTGATTAATAAAGCAGCAGCAGGATTGAGCAGTTTGCAGAGGGTGACACGGAGTTGCAGGTAATCATTGTGCAGTAACCCCTAGCAACCAAATAATGAGCAGTAATGTATAGTAACCAAATAGTGCTGGGCAGTAATGTACAGTAACCGAATGGTCGGCAGTAATGTACAGTAACCGAATGGTGGGCAGTAATGTACAGTAACTGAATGTGGGAGCAGTCTCTCTCTCTCTCGCTCTCTTTGGGGACAAAAATTAAAGGGAACTCTCTCCAGTTTGACATAGGTGACAAAATACTGATGGGTTACAATAATCCGCCTTTACTATACTCAAAATAAGAAATATGTTTTTCGACCTAATATCTACGTTAAATCACGTTGCTAATTGCACATGTAACTTGTTTGTTGCCTAAACACTGAAATTCGCACTTAAAACTGTAATTTTTTACGCTTTTGGAAGTGCCAGTAAAAACGTGGCGGTGCCAGTAAATTTTAGGTGTTGTGCCAGTAAATTTCAATCTGGTAGGTTGGCAACACTGAGTTAGATGGTTTGCGCTTGTGAACAGCAATCTTTAAGTCTAACCACAGATTTTCTATTGGATTGAGGTCTGGGCTTTGACTAGGCCATTCCAACACATTTACATGTTTCCCCTTAAACCACTCAAGTGTTGCTTTAGCAGTGTGTTTGGGGTCATTGTCCTGCTGGAAGGTGAACCTCCGTCCTAGCCTCAAATCACACACAGAGTGGTACAGGTTTTGCTCAAGAATATCCCTGTATTTAGCACCATCCATCTTTCCCTCAACTCTGAACAGTTTCCCAGTCCCGACTGCTGAAAAACATCCCCACAGCATGATGCTGCCACCACCATGTTTCACAGTGGGGATGGTGTTCTTTGGGTGATGTGATGTGTTGGGTTTGCGCCAGACATAGAGTTTTCTTTAATGGCCAAAAAGTTCAAATTTAGTCTCATCAGACCAGAGCACCTTCCTCCATACATTTTGGGAGTCTCCCACATGCCTTTTAGCAAACTCAAAACGTTCCACTTTGTTTTTTGATGAAAGTAAGGGCTTTCTTCTGGCCACTCTGCCATAAAGCCCAACTCTACGGAGCGTACGGCTTATTGTCGTCCTATGTACAGACACTCCAGTCTCTGCTGTGGAACTCTGCAGCTCCTCCAGGGTTACCTTAGGTCTCTGTGCTGCCTCTCTGATTAATGCCCTCCTTGCCCGGTCCATGAGTTTTGGTGTGCGGCCGTCTCTTGGCAGGTTTGCTGTTGTGCCATGTTCTTTCCATTTGGTTACGATAGATTTGATGGTGCTCCTAGGGATCATCAAAGATTTGGATATTTTTTTATAACCTAACCCTGACTTGTACTTCTCAACAACATTGTCCCTTACTTGTTTGGAGAGTTCCTTGGTCTTCATGGCAGTGTTTGGTTAGTGGTGCCTCTTGCTTAGGTGTTGCAGCCTCGGGGCCTTTCAAAAAGGTGTGTATATGTAATGACAGATCATGTGACACTTAGATTGCACACATGTGGACATCATTTCACTAATTATGTGACTTCTGAAGGTAATTGGTTGCACCAGAGCTTTTTATGGGCTTCATAACAAAGGGGGTAAATATATACGCACATGCCAATTATTATCGGTTTTTTATTTCTGAAAAATAGTTTTATGTATATATTTTTTTAATTTTACTTCACCAACTTAGACTATTGTGTTCTGATCCATCACATATAATTCAGATTAAAACAAATTGAACTAAAGGCTGTAATGTAACAAAATAGGTAAAAAGCCAAGGGGGGTGAATACTTTTGCAAGGCACTGTACAGTATAGTCGAGGCTTTTTTTCTTAGAGAATAGGTTCAGGAACTCAACCCCCCAACCCCAGCAGGGGAGAGTAGCGATGTGGTGCTTTGCGCACACAGTGTCATATGGTGGATGTGGCCAAATTGCACTAATAGTCAGAGGGCTTTAAAGGAACATTGTTAACCGCTTGCCGACCGCCTCACGCGGATATACTGCGGCAGAAGGGCTCGTACAGGCAGAATCGCGTACCTGTACGTTCCCCTTTAAGAGGCGGCCAGTAGGCGCGCACGTGCCGCCGGCAGCAAGCTCCGTGAGTTGGGTTGCGGGTCCTGCGGACTCGATCGCTGTGGGGATACCCGCGATCGCTTCACGGAGAGGAAGAACGGGGAGATGCTAATGTAAACAAGCATCTCCCCCGTTCTGCCTAGTGACAGTGTCACTGATCTCTGCTCCCTGTCATCGGAGCAGAGATCGGTGATGTGTCACACACAGCCATGCCCCTCACAGTTAGAAACACACCCCTAGGACACACTTAACCCCTACACTGCCACCTAGTGGTTAACCCCTTCAATGCCAGTGTCATTTTCACAGGAATCCAGTGCATTTGTATAGCACTGATTGCTGTATAAACGACAATGGTCTCAAAAATGTGTCAAAAATGTCCGATGTGTCCGCCATAATGTTTTGTAAACGCTATAACTTTTGCGCAAACCGATCAATAATCGCTTATTGCGATTTTTTTTTCTACCAAAAATATGTAGAAGAATACGTATCGGCCTAAACTGAGGAAAAAATTGTTTTTTTAATATATTTTTTGGGGGATATTTATTATAGCAAATAGTAAAAAAAATGTGTTTTTTTCAAAATTGTCGCTCTTTTTTTGTTTATAGCGCAAGAAATAAAAAGCGCAGAGGTGATAAATTACCACCAAAAGAAAGCTCTATTTGTGGGAAAAAAAGGAAGTCGATTTTGTTTGGGAGCCACGTCGCACGACCGCGCAATTGTCAGTTAAAGCGACGCAGTGCCGAATCGCAAAAAGTGCTCTGGTCAGGAAGGGGGTAAATTCTTCCGGGGCTGAAGTGGTTAAATAAAACCAGGAGAGCCTAACACACAGAGTGCAGGGGTAAGGAGTGCATTACACACAGAGTGCAGAGTTCAGGCATGGGCTACATACAGAATGCAGGGTTACCAACCCCTAAACAAAAAAAGGTTGAGGACCCCCTTTTTTTTCATGCCTTCTGCATTTGTTTTCTCTTTCTTCCTATCCCCTTGTCTTAGTCTTTGATCTCTAGATCATGGGTCTCCAAACTTTTTAAACAAAGTGCAAATTTACCATCCTTCAGACTTTACAGGGGCAGGACTGTGGCCTGCGTGAGTAGAAAATGTCCCAGCATCAGTAAATACTGCCCCATCATTAGTTTTATCAGGAGGAATAGTACCCCATTTTTTGTGTTAGCAGGAGGAATAGTGCCCCATGGTTGGTATCAATGGAATGGATTGTGCCCCATCGATGGTGTCAGTGGCAGGAATAGTGCCCCATGGTTGGTAACTGTCACATACCATACAGATGAAATCGAGGTCAAGGCAAGCCGGAGTCAATGTTGGAGAATATCAGGATGGTCAGGAAGCTGAGTCAGAATCAGATCAAGGTTGTAAACAGAAGCAGGATCCAGGGGAAACCTGCAGATCAGACAACAAGGCCCTAGTGCAGTGATGGTGAACCTTGGCACCCCAGTTGTTTTGGAACTACATTTCCCAAGATGCTAACCTACACTGCAGAGTGCATGAGCATCATGGGAAATGTAGTTCCAAAACATCTAGGGTGTCAAGGTTCGCCATCACTGCCCTAGTGCATCTGTCATCAGTGGCAGAATTACCAGGGTTGCAACAGTCACACTTGCGGCTCGACCCTGGCATTCCGCCATTGTCTGGGGGGGGGGGCCAAGCCCCTGTACCTCTGGCTGGCATCTAACTATACAGGGGAGGGGGGGCGGGAGGGGAGATCGGCAGCTATGTGATGTCCGTGGGATGTCCCTCCAGCGAGCACAGTTCACTTACGGAGTGTCAGTCAGTGTATACAATGGAGAGGGGAGGGACCTCTGACCCGAGCAGGCACCAGATTCAGTGCACAAGTTTGTCGCTCAGCTTGCACACTCTTGCCGATACATGCTTGGGTCAGAGGCCCCTCCCCTCTCCATTGTATACACTGACTGACACTCCGTAAGTGAACTGTGCTCGCTGGAGGGACATCCCGTGGACATCACAAGGAAGCATGTAAAAGGGCTACTGCTTCTTGCATTTAGACTTCTCGTGTAAGGTAAGCCCGACACTGGCCTCCCACCTGTCACCTGTGACACTGGCCCCACCCCTGTCACCTGTGACACTGGCCCCCCACCTGTCACCTGTAACACTGGCCCCCCACCTGTCACCTGTAACACTGGCCCCCCACCTGTCACCTGTGACACTGGCCCCCCACCTGTCACCTGTGACACTGGCCCCCCACCTGTCACCTGTGACACTGGCCCCCCACCTGTCACCTGTAACACTGGCCTCCCACCTGTCACCTGTGACACTGGCCCCCCACCTGTCACCTGTAACACTGGCCCCCCACCTGTCACCTGTGACACTGGCCCCCCACCTGTCACCTGTAACACTGGCCCCCCACCTGTCACCTGTAACACTGGCCCCCCACCTGTCACCTGTAACACTGGCCCCCCACCTGTCACCTGTAACACAGGCCCCCTACCTGTCACCTGTGACACAGGCCCCCTACCTGTCACCTGTGAAACTAGCCCCCCCACCTGTCACCTGTAACACTGCCCCCCACCTGTCACCTGTAACACTGGCCTCCCACCTGTCACCTGTGACACTGGCCCCCCACCTGTCACCTGTAACACTGGCCTCCCACCTGTCACCTGTGACACTGGCCCCCCACCTGTCACCTGTAACACTGGCCCCCCACCTGTCAGCTGTAAAAATGGCCCCCCACCTGTCACCTGTAACACTGGCCCCCCACCTGTCACCTGTAACACTGCCCCCCCACCTGTCAGCTGTAACACTGGCCCCCCACCTGTCACCTGTAACACTGGCCCCCCACCTGTCACCTGTAACACTGCCCCCCCACCTGTCACCTGTAACACTGGCCCCCCACCTGTCACCTGTAACACTGGCCCCCCACCTGTCACCTGTAACACTGGCCCCCACCTGTCACCTGTAACACTGGCCCCCACCTGTCACCTGTAACACTGGCCCCCCACCTGTCACCTGTAATACTGCCCCCCCACATGCCACCTGTGACACTGGCCCCCACCTGTAACACTGCCCCCCACCTGTCACCTGTGACACAGGCCCCCTACCTGTCACCTGTGACACAGGCCCCCTACCTGTCACCTGTGACACAGGCCCCCTACCTGTCACCTGTGACACAGGCCCCCTACCTGTCACCTGTGAAACTGCCCCCCCCCCACCTGTAACCTGTAACACTGCCCCCCCACCTGTCACCTGTGACACTGGCTCACCACCTGTGAAACTGGCCCTTCACCTGTGACACTGGCTCCCCACCTCTCAGCTGTGACACTGGCCCCCACCTGTCACCTGTAACACTGCCCCCTCACCTGTCACCTGTGACACTGGCTCCCCACCTGTGACACTGGCCCCTCACCTGTGACACTGGCCCCCACCTGTCACCTGTAACACTGCCCCCCACCTCTCACCTGTGACACAGGCCCCTCACCTGTCACCTGTGACACTGGCCCCCCACCTCTCACCTGTGACACAGGCCCCCCACCTCTCACCTGTGACACAGGCCCCCCACCTCTCACCTGTGACACAGGCCCCCCACCTCTCACCTGTGACACAGGCCCCCCACCTGTCACCTGTGACACAGGCCCCCCACCTGTCACCTGTGGCACAGGCCCCCCACCTCTCACCTGTGACACAGGCCCCCCACCTGTCACCTGTGACACAGGCCCCCCACCTGTCACCTGTGGCACTGGCCCCCCACCTGTCACATGTGACACTGGATCCCCACCTGTCACCTGTGACACCGGCCCCCCACCTGTCACCTGTGAAACTGGCCCCCCCACCTGTCACCTGTAACACTGCCCCCCCCACCCGTCACACTGCCCCCCACCTGCCATATAGCCCCATGTCATACTATCTCCCCATCACACTGCCTCCAACCTGTCATACTGTCCCCTGTCACACTGCCCCCTTGGCACAATACCTTCCTGTCATACTGCCCCCCTCCTGTAACACTTGCCTTCCATCATTCTGCCCCCTCGTCACACTGCCCCCTTCTGCCATATTTACCGCCGTCATACTGCCTCCCTCTTGTTACACAGCCCCCCTCCTTTCACAGTGCTCCCTCATTACACTGCCCCCCTCCTGTCATACTTCCCAGGTAGGGATGAGCTTCGTGTTCGAGTCGAACCCATGTTCGACTCGAACATCGGCTGTTCGACCGTCCGTCGAATTGCGAACGTTATGGGCCGTTCGCGCCAAATTCGTGTGGCGCGTCACGGCCCATAATTCACTGCGGCATCGCAGTGCATTGCTGGCTGATGATTGGCCAAGCATGCACTATGACCCGCATGCTTGGCCAATCACAGCGCCGTCAGTAGAGAGAGCTGTAATTGGCCAAAGCCAGGGTGGCTTTGGCCAATTATGGCTCAGGGGATTTAGTACACGCCCCACACTATATAAGGCCGCCTGCACGGCGGCCCTGTGTAGTGTGTTCCGGTGTGCTGATAGAGAGAGAGACAGACAGTGTCATTTGATTTGAGAGCTAGATTAGGCTAGATCTGTTCCTGCTCTTTACATTTAGTGCAGTGCGTCCTGCTCACAGTGTTCAGCTAGATCCGTTCCTGCTATTTACATTTAGTGCAGTGCGTCCTGCTCACAGTGTTCAGCTAGATCCGTTCCTGCTATTTACATTTAGTGCAGTCAGTGCGTCCTGCTCACAGTGTTCAGCTAGATCTGTTCCTGCTATTTACATTTAGTGCAGTGCGTCCTGCTCAGTGTTCAGCTAGATCTGTTCCTGCTATTTACATTTAGTGCAGTGCGTCCTGCTCACAGTGTTCAGCTAGATCTGTTCCTGCTATTTACATTTAGTGCAGTCAGTGCGTCCTGCTCACAGTGTTCAGCTAGATCCGTTCCTGCTATTTACATTTAGTGCAGTCAGTGCGTCCTGCTCACAGTGTTCAGCTAGATCCGTTCCTGCTCTTTACATTTAGTGCAGTGCGTCCTGCTCACAGTGTTCAGCTAGATCCGTTCCTGCTATTTACATTTAGTGCAGTGCGTCCTGCTCACAGTGTTCAGCTAGATCTGTTCCTGCTATTTACATTTAGTGCAGTGCGTCCTGCTCACAGTGTTCAGCTAGATCCGTTCCTGCTATTTACATTTAGTGCAGTCAGTGCGTCCTGCTCACAGTGTTCAGCTAGATCCGTTCCTGCTATTTACATTTAGTGCAGTGCGTCCTGCTCACAGTGTTCAGCTAGATCCGTTCCTGCTATTTACATTTAGTGCAGTGCGTCCTGCTCACAGTGCTCAGCTAGATCCGTTCCTGCTATTTACATTTAGTGCAGTGCGTCCTGCTCACAGTGTTCAGCTAGATCCGTTCCTGCTATTTACATTTAGTGCAGTGCGTCCTGCTCACAGTGTTCAGCTAGATCCGTTCCTGCTATTTACATTTAGTGCAGTCAGTGCATCCTGCTCACAGTGTTCAGCTAGATCCGTTCCTGCTATTTACATTTAGTGCAGTGCGTCCTGCTCAGTGTTCAGCTAGATCCGTTCCTGCTATTTACATTTAGTGCAGTGCGTCCTGCTCACAGTGTTCAGCTAGATCCGTTCCTGCTATTTACATTTAGTGCAGTGCGTCCTGCTCACAGTGTTCAGCTAGATCTGTTCCTGCTATTTACATTTAGTGCAGTGCGTCCTGCTCACAGTGTTCAGCTAGATCTGTTTCTGCTATTTACATTTAGTGCAGTCAGTGCGTCCTGCTCACAGTGTTCAGCTAGATCCGTTCCTGCTATTTACATTTAGTGCAGTGCGTCCTGCTCACAGTGTTCAGCTAGATCTGTTCCTGCTATTTACATTTAGTGCAGTGCGTCCTGCTCACAGTGTTCAGCTAGATCCGTTCCTGCTATTTACATTTAGTGCAGTGCGTCCTGCTCACAGTGTTCAGCTAGATCCGTTCCTGTTATCTTCCTACTGACAGGCAGGCTTGTCTGGTTACAGTATATAAAGCTACCTGAAGAAAATTACAGGTGTTCTATCCCAGCTTAGTGCAGCTACAGGCCATTAGTATGTCTGGAAGGCCAAGAAGGAGAGGCAGACAGTCACAAGCCAATAAGAGAGGGCAAGCAGGCTCTGTGTCTAGTGCTGGTCGTGGAGACGGTGCATCCTCATCAGCCCGTGGCCATGGGACACGCTTGGCCTTTTTTTCGGCAGCTGGCCGTGTTGAGCCGCAACATGCAGAAAACTTGGTCGAGTGGATGACCAAGCCGTCCTCATCCTCCTCATCCTCTCTCACCCATGCCCAGGGTGCTTTGTCTGGCAAAGCAGCGGCCTCTTCCCTCAGCTCAATGTCATCAGTGACTCCTTCCCTAGCTCCACCATGTCCTCATGAGGATTCCCTCGAACTGTTTGACCACAGTGTTGGGTACATGCTCCAGGAGGATGCCCAGCGTTTGGAAGGCTCTGATGATGATACTGAGCTCGATGAAGGCAGTAACATGAGCACGGACAGAGGGGGTGCCCAAGAAGGACAGCAATCTGGCAGTCATGCTCCCCCTGCTGCAGCATACTGCCAGGTTTGCTCCAGTGATGAGGAGGGAGGGGATGATGAGGTCACTGACTCAACGTGGGTGCCTGATAGGAGAGAGGAGGAGGAGGAGGAGGCGGCACATCACCAACGAGGCAGGATGCCCTCCAGGGGCCAGCCTAAGGGCAGCACATTGACTGCATCACACCCCAAAGCTCCACATGTGCAGGGCGCTGCAGTCTCTGCGCGTTATTCAAAAAGTTCTTTGGTGTGGGCCTTTTTTGAGACGAGTGCATCAGATCGCACCGCTGCTATTTGCAACATATGTCTCAAGCGTATCTCGCGTGGCCAAAACATCATCCGCTTGGGTACCACATGCTTGACCAGACATATGTTGACCTGCCATGCAGTTCGTTGGCAAGCATATCTAAAAGACCCACACCAAAGAACAAAGAGGATCTCTCCTTGCTCCTCATCAGCTGAGATTTCCAACCCCACTAGACCTTCAGTCCTCTCTGAGACCTGCAGTGAGAGGAATGAAGGTGTAGAATTAGGTGTGTCACAGCCAAGTACTTGTGGGCAATCTGCTTTTGGTACACCGACGCCAGATTGTACCAGGCAAATTTCCCTGCCCCAGCTGCTGCACCGCCGAAAGAAGTTTGCTCCCAGCCATCCACATGCCCAGCGGTTGAATGCTAGCTTGGCAAAATTGCTAGCACTTCAACTGCTGCCTTTTCAGTTGGTAGACTCTGCCCCCTTCCGTGAGTTTGTGGAATGTGCGGTTCCTCAGTGGCAGGTACCCAAACGCCACTTTTTCTCACGGAAGGCGATTCCAGCTCTCTACCGGCATGTGGAAGGCAATGTCCATGCCTCGCTGGACAGGGCGGTCAGCGGTAAGGTGCATATTACCGCTGACTCATGGTCCAACAGGCATGGACAGGGACGTTACTTAAGTTTCACGGCGCATTGGGTGACTCTGCTGGCAGCTGGGAAGGATGCAGGACAAGGTGCAGTAGTGTTGGAGGTTGTTCCGCCACCACGCCTCCAAAATGCTGATTGTGACACACCTCTCTCCTCCACCCCCTCCTCTTCTTCTTCCTCCATGGCCTCTTCCTCGGAACCAGCGGTGCTCCGTAGGCGTTCAAGGGGCTACGCAAGTACGCAGGCCAAAAGATGCCATGCGGTGCTTGAGCTGGTGTGCTTGGGGGACAGGAGCCACACTGGGGCAGAGGTTCTGTCAGCTCTGCAGGGGCAGGTTCAGAGGTGGTTGACGCCACGCCAACTTAAGGCAGGAATGGTGGTTTGCGACAATGGCACCAACCTCCTCTCTGCCCTCCGACAGGGACAACTGACCCATGTGCCCTGTTTGGCTCACGTCCTTAACTTGGTGGTGCAGCGGTTCTTGGGCAGGTACCCGGGCTTACAGGATGTCCTGAGGCAGGCCAGGAAAGTCTGTGTGCATTTCCGCCGGTCATATAATGCCAGTGCTCGGCTGACGGACCTCCAAAAGGAGTTTAACCTGCCCAAGAACCGCCTAATCTGTGACATGCCCACCAGGTGGAACTCGACATTGGCCATGCTGCACCGGGAAACACTTTTTGAAAGATAAAAAGTGCATTTTATAAACAACTATATAGATCAGACCAAAATGAGGGACAAATGAGGGGGAAAGAGGGACAGAGGGACAGTCCCTTGAAATTAGGGACAGTTGGGAGGTATGCATACTGCCCCCTCCTGTCACACTGCCAACATCATACTGCCCCTTCTTGTCACACCGCCCCCCTTCTTTCACAGTGCCCCCTCTTATCACACTCCCCCCCTCCAGTCACACTTTCCAGATTCCAAATTTTCTTTGGTCACACTGCCCCCCTCCTGTCAAATTACCCCGTCATACTGCCCCCGTCACACTGCCCCCCATCCTTTCACAATACCCCCCATCATACTACAGGTCAGGGGCCCTTCATGGTTTCTTGCACTGGGGCGCTGAAGGTTTATAGTTACGCCTCTGTCTGTCATCCTTATATATGGCATTTGGCGCCAATGCCAGGAAGGTTGTCCCTGGAATTGTGCCCACGCATGCGCATTGGCCTCTGCCTCTGCCTCCACCCATCTGCTGCACTATGGCCAGCATCTTCCTGACAGTATCAGTGGAAGGGATAGTGCCCCTTTGATGGTGTCAGTGGGAGAAATAGTGCCCCATCATTGGTCTTAGCAGGAGTAGTGCCCCATCGATGGTGTCAGTGGGAGGAATAGAGCCCCAATAATGGTGTCAGTGGGAGAAATGGTGCCTCATCCTTGGTGTCAGTTGGAGGAATAATGCCCCAAGGTCCGGATAGAGGCAAGCAGAGGGCAGCATCTGGCCCCTGGGCCACAGTTTGGAGACCACTGCTCTAGATCTTAAAAATCAAGTATAAAGGAAAAATGTGGTGAAAAAATGAAATTGTGGGTTTAACCAATCATTTTTTGCACATTAATTCTTCATGGGCCATGTAACTCGGTGTGTAGTGTGTCTTTTGCTTACATAATTTGTGATAAAAGGAAAGAAAGTAATATGAACATAAAGTTACTAAAATACTTATACTAATGGTGTCCATATTCCGACAGTTCTTAACATAATAATGTGAAATGTGACTGACTGTATATATTTAATATTTAAGTATTAAATTTATCTTCCCCCACACTTTTCAGAATTTATATTTCCACTTTGGAGGACAAACAATCTGAAGCAAAAGTGCCGACAGAATTCTCTTCTCCTACAGGTTTAGGAGTTTAAATGATTGCAAAAGTATAGCCATAGCAGCCTTACAGCTATTATGGGGTCCGGGAAAGGGAGGGGGGGAGGTTGTACATGTAAAGATAATACTAATCCAGTCCTGTCTCTCACACCAGAACATCAAGCCCCAGAACATGCAAGTGTTGGCAGGGCTGGGACAAGTGGTGGGCAAGTGGGGTGGCTGCCCTGGGTGCAATGGCTTATTGTAGGGATGAGGGTGCCTTCCTTTTCTTACAAGGCTGACAGGAGGAGTGACAGCGGCAGTGATTTTGACAAACGAGTGACAGTTGGAACGGGGGGGTGATTTTGGCATGGCGCTCCTTGCACTGAATGTCCTTGTCCCGGGACTGGGTGTGGGTATACTTTAAAACGGTTGTAAACTGCTGGGTGCTTTTGTTCTTTTTTTTTTTTTCAGACCTGCAAAGTAAAGCCATAATGTGCTAGTATGCATACTAGCACATTATTTGAAACTTACCTGAAAAGGAAGTATTCCATCTTCAATCGTCTTCCTTCCGGGTCCGCAGACTCTGGCTGTGTGAGTGCCTGGAGCCGCAATGACATCACTCTTGCACATGCACGGGGGAGCCGTCATTTACAGCAGAGATATCTTAAGGAATGGCCTGGGTGGACGTTCCTTCAGAGCGCATGCGCTGATTTTGTCTTCAGCTGCTTATATAGTAAATGTCTCCCAAACAATGCAAGTTTAGGAGATATTTACAGTGCCCATAGGTAAGCCTTATTATAGGGTTACCTAAAAAGCCCCTTTCACACTGGGGCGCTTTGCAGGCTCTACAGCGCTAAAAATAGCGCCTGTAAAGCACCCTGAAACAGCCCCTGCTGTGACTCCAGTGTGAAAGCCCGAGTGCTTTTACACTGGAGCGGTGCGCTTGCAGGACGTTAAAAATACTCCTGCAAGCAGCATCTTTGGAGCGGTGAAGCAGCGGTGTACACACCGCTCCTGCCCATTGAAATCAAGGTGATACACAGAGATGAAACAAATAATCCTGCATACGTTGTACTTGTTTATCTGCAGTCTTCTTTTCTCTACATCTGTTTAAAGAGCAGAGTTTATAAAGCTTGCCCGAGAGTTCAGAAAACAAGGTCGAGAGCTGAAATTACACTCTCCTCATTTACAATGAGCAGAGCTCTGAGAGCTGATTGGAGGGAAGAGACACCCCCCCCCCCCCTTTCACACAGCACACAGGAACTAAGAGGAGTTTGTCAATCACAGGCTGTGTGCTGGAGATGCCTCCCTTGTCACCATTCTCCTCTTTGTGTCAGGAAAACCTGTCAGAAGTGACTCATGCAGATATCAGAGGAATGAGGCAGCAGACAGAAATAACACTTAGTGCTCTTGATTGGGACAAGTACACACTATAGAGGGACATGTTTTGTTCAAATTTCATGTCTGAGGTTTACAACCACTTTCAGGTGTGCTACATAGCACTTTTGGCATCCTAAAATGGCAATCAGTATTATAGCCAAGGGTCCTTTTAATTTGTTTTAGGTACACCTTAAGGTGCTGTAAATGCTATTACAGTTTCATGAATCAGGGCAATATGTATTTAGCTTTTAGCAAATATCTCACAACTGAACAGAGGCCAAATTACATGTTGAAGAACACAACATAAGGTGGGGGACAGACAGTCTGTAGCAATACCAGAACATTGGGACAGACAGTTTGTAGCAATACCAGAACAATGTCATTTTTAAAAAGTCCAGAGACCTACAGCTGCAGGTAAGAATGGAGCATCCATCACATAAGTAACATCATATAAAGTTCATCTCCTAATGTAATCAGGGGCACAGTTCAAGTCACTGCCTATATCCCCGTCTTCATTGTTTTCACAGGGAAGATTGTCCATAGCTGGGGTGTCTGTATCATGTACACTACAGAGCAGTGTGAACTGGCTCATGTTTACTACATCTCCATTGGGATAGCTGGCCAAAACATTGGAGAGGTTCTTTGGAGATGCAACCATTGGGACACCTGTCCAGAGATCAGTAGAGTTTCCGAGAGATACAGAATTTAAATCAATGCTAAAGTGGTTATCTATAAGTGAGAGGTTCAAAGAGTCATCAAAACCATTTGCCAAATTTGAAAGGAGGATCCCGGAGCTACCAAAGGCATCTTCAGATGAGGCTTCCATGCTGCTCTCTGACAATGGGATGACTGCAGGGTGCCAGGTGTCCCCCATGGACATCATGACCGGAACACCTGAGCCTTCTAAGAGCTTAATTTCTGTGAGGTCCTGGAGTGCACCTCCTGAATGCTCTCTGGTTGGGGCTTCATTGCTGGACAAACTGTTGTCTTGATTTAGGGCTGCTTGTTGGTCCTCATTCTCGGCGTTCAGATTATTTGCAAGGTATGGAGCATTGCCCATTGTTGCAGGATTCTCATATATCTGCTCATTCTCAAGGCTTTGTAGATCCTCAGTATATATCGTGAGGCACAGAGGAGATAACTGATCAGGTCTATGAAAAAGGCTTCTTGAGTCTGGAAGAGATGCCTTCAAGGGAAATTAAAGTTTTTGGTCAGTTTCTTTAAACATTCTTAACCAGTTATGAACAATCTGCATCATTGGGTGTGTAGATTAAAAAAACACAAAAACAAAACACATGCTCCTATTTAACCCTTTGGTAGCCCTTAGTTTAACCACTTGATCTCCAGAAGATTTTACCCCCTTCATGACCAGGGCATTTTTTGCTGTTCGGCACAGCTCTACCTTACGATCATGCAAATTTTTATTACACAAATAGAGCTTTCTTTTGGTGGTATTTGATCACCACTGGGTTTTTATTTTTTGTGATATAAATGTAAAAAGACGGAAAAATAAAAAAAACAAACAAAAAAAAAAACAATATTTTTCACGCTCTGCTATAAAACATATCCAATAAAATTTTTTTTTTAAAAATCGAATTTCTTCATGAATGTTGGGCAAAATGTATTCTGCTACATGTCTCTGGTTAAAATCCCAATAAGGCTGGATTCACACCTATGCATTTTTAGTGCTTTTTGCATTTTGCTGATTTGCACTACAGAACGTGTTCCATAGGAAACCATGTTAAATGGACTGCAGTGCAAATCTGCAAAATGCAAAAAGCACTAAAACTGCATAGGTGGGAATCCAGACTTAGTGTATATTTGGTTTGAGTGAAAGTTTTAGCATCTGGTATAGATACTGGATTTTTCACTTGTTTTTTTAATATACTAGTAATGGCGGTGATCAGCAACTTATAGTGGGAATGTGATAGTATGGTGGGCAATCTGACACTGGCTGGGGATACACTAAGTGACTAACTGACATCAATAGTGACACAAATACAGAAGTCAGTGCTAATACTATACACTGTCACTGTAGTAAAGACACTGGCTGGGAACGGATTAACATCTCAGGGCAATCAAAGGGTTAAATGTGCCTAACTATGTTTACTGTGTGTGTTATGTGCTGCTTTTACTAAGCGATCTTGCTGTTTTTTCCCTCTGCTTTGCAGGGAATTAAAAAATATAGCAAGATCGCCTGTCAGTGTTCAGAGCTCTGTGCTGTTTACAACACAGAGCTCCCTTCCATGGATGACTGATTCGATCAGCAATCGGCAATCAATCACTGATCAGCTTGTGCTGTAACAAATTACAGCACAGCCTGTGCATATCGCATGCGCATGCTTACCGCCTAATTTTTGCAGTGGCGATGGCATATGTACGCCCCTGTCTGGCTGCTCTTGCACCTTAAGAGGCAGCGATTGGGGGGGTGGGACACAAAAAAATGCAGGTCAACCACCTGTTTTTTCCTGCCCCATCCTGCAAGTGTAAACAAGCCCTAATTAACCTCTTCCACTTCTTGCCTACTACGTTTTTACCACTATTGTTAAAACTTTATGTATTTTTTTTTATTTGTTTGTTCCTTATTTTTTTTTAGCAACACATTAAAAAAAAAAAAAAAAAAGAAGCTTGAAATTATATAAAAAAACCTTTATTTCATTAGTAAATAACCTCACTATGCTTTGTAATAAAAGTAACATTTTTCAATTTTTTGTTAGTTTTTTTATACAGATTGTATTTAAATGATATGAAATGATATTTTTCAAACAATATTGCCAAATAAAGCCTTGTTTGTAGTGAAAAAAAATGAATTACTTTTTAATTTTAAAGTGACATTAAAGTAATTTTTTTTCCATAAAACAGATAACAATAATATAATTTACAAGCATAAGGTTGAACCAGGGATGATTGTCTCTGTCTTAACAAAATGGAAATTTGACTTTTTTTTGTAAAAAAGCACCTCTGTATCTTTTGTTACTGAGATTTAATTCCTATGTATGTTCACTCCTTAATGGTTATAAAAAGTTTGTGAGAAAAAAAAGAAACTATTTATTTTCTATGGTTTTCTAACATTAAATGTTAATTTGACTTTAAAGCGGCATTAAACCCAAAAGCAAAAGTGTATTATATTGCAGCTTAAAGAGGAAGTAAACCCTGATGGGTTTTTCGTCCTTTCTAATTCCCTGCAAAGTAAAGGCATAATGGGCCAGTATGCGTCTAATTGTATATACAGTAACAAATTAAAGCCAAACTCCAGCTCCCACTTTATAATCAGTTACAGTAACAGTATATTTTTATTTTCGGATAAAGGTTTGCGTGAGAACATAAATAGCTGATCATTTTAACCCCTAGGTAATGACGGCACGCAAATATGTGTTTAATTTAATTAATTTAAGCAAATATGTGGCCTCTCAGTGGGTGGGCCTTGGTATTTGGGCCAGTCTAGTATGAGCAGCATTCTGATAGGAGGAGAAAGCAGAGTGAGAACAGTGATTGGCTTCCCAATGTGATGAAGCCCCTTTGTTCTACAATCAGAAGGCTAGAGATGGATGAACAACTAAACAATACTGTGTAACACCCTTTAACCGCTTGCCGACCAGCCACCGCAGTTGCACTGCGGCAACATGGCTTGGCTGCGCGAATCGCCGTCATTTTACGCTGGTTCCACTTTTGTCCCCCTACTTGCCCACGGAGCCGATGCGAGTGCCCGGCGGGTTCACGATCACTGCCAGGCTCCCGCGATCGCTCGGGGCACACGGAGAACCAGGATCTGTGTTCATACAGAGTATAAACAGCGATCTATCTCTTCCCCTACACAGTCCCCTCCCCCCTTCAGTTAGAACACACACTAGGGAACACAATTAACCCCTTGATCGCCCCCTAGTGTTAACCCCTTCCCTGCCAGTGACATTTTTACAGTAATCAGTGCATTTTTATAGCACTGATCGCTGTATAAATGCCAATGGTCCCAAAAATGTGTCAAAATTGTCTGACGTGTCCGCCATACTGTCGCAAGTCCTGATAAAAATCGCAGATCGCCGCCATTACTAGTAAAAAAAAAAAAAAAATAATAAAAATGTCATGTCATAAAACTATCCCCTATTTTGTAGACGCTATAACTTTTGAGCAAACCAATCAATATACGCTTATTTCGATTTTTTTTTTTTTTCTACTAAAAATATGTAGAAAAATACACATCGGCCTTAACTGAGGAAAAAAATATTTTTTTAATATATTTTTGGGGGATATTTATTATAGCAAAAAGTTAAAAAAATAGCATTTTTTTCAAAATTGTCGCTTTTTTTGTTTATAGCGCAAAAAATAGAAACCGCAGAGGTGATCAAATACCACCAAAAGAAAGCTCTATTTGTGGGAAAAAAAGGGATGTCAATTTTGTTTGGGTGCAATGTCGCAAAACCGTGCAATTGTCAGTTAAATCGACACAGTGCCGTATCGCAAAAAGTGCTCTGGTCAGGAAGGGGGTAAAATCTTCCGGGGCTGAAGCAGTTAAAGAAAAGCAAGGTCAATAATCTGATTTCTAGCAAAAGTTCCTGGATCACAAAACTGGCAGAACAGAATATTTAATCCTTTGACATGTAAGTCAGCTCACATATATTTATTTCAACTCTGTATTTACCATTTTGATTGGAGTTTCATTTCAAATCCCAAGTCTGGGCTTATTTTTAAATTTTTAAAAAAAGCAGCAGATTCAATGAAAAAAAAATAAATAAAAAATCTATAGCTGCCCCCCCTGCAATACATTATTCCCGCCACAAGATGTCCTTGCCTCATTCAACCAGGAAGACCGGGTGGATACAGTGAATGCAGAGAGTCATGGACCCACCCTTTAAGTGGGCCTGACTACGACCCCCTATTTACATTGAATGATGCAGAGTGATAATGAAATATTTACATCAGCATCACTCTTAGCATCGTTGAAGACCACCCATCGCTGGAGAAGATTAGGAGAGGACCTAGAGCTTTGCATGACCAGCCTGAGTTCATATGGAAACGTTAACTATATACACAAAAATGGAAAATATATAGCCGCTGTGGCCTCCAGGAGGGAAGGCGGAGTACTGAATCTTTAACAACAATAATCCTATTAAAACATGTTAATGTTTCCGTTTGTAGTTATTACTGGAATAGCGCACCCCACGTAGGAGCTGCTGATGAATAGGGATCCCCCACCCTGCACACGCAGGCACCCCGAATTTCCACTTTGATGGGAATAGGAATATTATGGGATGCTCACTCAACTTCAAAGAAATCTTCAGGGACAACTCTCCTATATACAGTCTATATACACACTCCTCAACTTCCTCCAACTCTTGCTTGTAGAGACCACAGACCCAATTGGAACACTGATAGTTAATCCAACAAAAGGCAGCAATCAGATTCGGTAGCAAAAGCCCTTTACAGGCAGGGACCGCGGACCCCTTTGGTGTGTAGCAAAAGGTCAGTGTTCAGCATACATTCTTGCGGCTGCTAATCCCAGCACCACCTCTTTAACTGCTTGCCAACCATCTCACGCCGATATACGTCGGCAGAAGGGCACGTACAGGCATATTAACGTACCTGTACATTGCCTTTTGAGAAGCAGCTTGCGGGTGCGCGTGTGCTGCGAGCTCCGTGAGTTGTTGTTACTGATGTAAACAAGCATTTCCCTGTTCTGCCTAGTGATGGTGTCACTGATCATAGCTCTCTGTGATCGGGAGCGGTGATCAGTGTCATGTCACACGTAGCCCCTCCCCCCCACAGTTAGAATCACTCCCTAGGACACACTTAAACCCTACAGCGCCACCTAGTTGTTTAACCCCTCCACTGCCAGTCACAGTAATCAATGCATTTTTAATCGCACTGATCGCTGTATCAATGTGAATGGTCTCAAAATAGCGCCAAAAGTGTCCAATCTGTCCGCCATAATGTCGCAGTCACGATAAAAATCGCAGATTACCGCCATTACTAGTAAAAAAATAATTATTAATAAAAATGCCATAAAACTATCCCATATTTTGTAGATGCTATAACTTTTGCGCAAACCAATCAATAAACGCTTATTGCGATTTTTTTTACCAAAAAATCAAAAATATGTAGAAGAATACATATCGGCCTAAAATGAGGGAAAAAAATGTTTTTTTAATATATTTTTTGGGGATATTTATTATAGCAAAGAGTAAAAAATAATGCGTTTTTTCAAAATTGTCGCTATATTTTTTTGTTTATAGCGCAAAAAATAAAAACCGCAGAGGTGATCAAATACCACCAAAAGAAAGCTCTATTTGTGGGGAAAAAAGGACGTCAATTTTGTTTGGGAGCCACATCGCACGACCGCGCAATTGTCAGTTAAAACGACGCAGTGCCGAATCGCGAAAAGTGCTCTGGTCTTTTGCCAGCCAAATGGTCCGGGGCTGAAGTGGTTAAGCACTGCCAGCCCATCTGGCTGCAGGTGCCCCCTTTCACTAGCCCACCTGGCTACATCTTAACAGTTCTCCTTGACTGTCACACTGACCAGCCACCTGACTTCTCCCTGGAGATCTTCCAGACGTTCTGACTCTCTCCCGCTGTCCTCACACCTGCTCCTGTGCATCCAGAATAGGACTCCTGCGTGTGTTGTAAGAGGATCCCTCCTGTACCCAAGCCCCAGGCCTGAGGTCACCCGGCCAGACTAGGGGGCACTCTCAAGGGACACCGACAGCCTCCTCAGCACTCCATCTCTAGGTTCCACCTGACTTTCTGCCCCTATTTAAGAGGGGCCCACTCCCTGCCAGCCCACTTGCTGAGGAGTAGCTAGGGCCCTCCTCAATACCCTATGCAGCTCATCCTAACCTCCCACTCATTCTTCTGAAAGCTTCTGCAAGCTTCCACAAGTAGGGCGAGGGACCAGAGGTGCTGCCTGATGAGTCATTCAGGTCAGGACTCTGTGCAGGCCAGTCAAGTTCCTCCACCCCAAACTTGCTCATCCATGTCTTTATTGACCTTGCTTTGTGCACTTGTCCAAATCATTTGGTGGAGGGGGGATTATGGTGTTGGGTTGTTTTTCAGGAGTTGGGCTTGGCCCCTTAGTTCCAGTGAAGGGAACACTTAAGGTGTCAGCATACCAAGACATTTTGCACAATTTTATGCTCCCAACTTTGTGGGAACAGTTTGGGGATGGCCCCTTCCTATTCCAATGTGACTGCACACCAGGGCACAAAGCAAGGTCCATAAAGACATGAATGAGCCTAAGCCATCGCAAAGGTGTTCTATCAGGACTCTGTGCAGGTCAGTCAAGTTCCTCCACCCCAACTCGCTCATCCATGTCTTTATAGACCTTGCTTTATACACTGGTGCGCAGTCATGTTTGACCAGGAAGGGGCCATCCCCAAACTGTTCCCACAAAGTTGGGAGCATGAAATTGTCCAAAATGTCTTGGTATGCTGACGTGTTAAGCGTTTCCTTTACTGGAACTAAGGAGCCAAGCCCAACCCCTGAAAGACAACCCCACACCATATGATTTGGACCAGTGCACAAAGAAAGGTCCATAAAGGGGGGTGGAGGAACTTGACTGGCCTGCACAGAGTCCTGACCTCAACCTGACAGGACACCTTTAGGATGAATTTGAGTGGAGACTGCGAGCCAGACCTTCTCATCCAACATCAGTGCCTGACCTCACAAATGCGCTTCTGGAAGAATGGTCAAACATTCCCATAGACACACTCCTAAACCTTGTGGACAGCCTTCCCAAAAGAGTTGATAGCTGCAAAGGGTGGGCCAACTCAGTATTGAACCCTACGGACTTGTTTTTTGCAGGTATATGCTCTGGGGCCGCACTTCACATCTCAGTGAGTCAATGACCTGGAGAGAATGTGACATATCAGGAATCCTGACACACCACAGCCTATGTATGCATTCCAGGACAATGACTAAGTAGTGAAGCCAAAAATCATAGAGCATGATGAGTCAGCCTTGGGAGCTGCCATGTTCCTGTCCTTACATGTTCCTTTTAATAAAAACCTTAACTTGTAAAAATGTCTCTAACATAAGAAAGATGCTCTTACCAAAACCTTTGGGGTGAAAATCTTTTTCTTGCTAATATATCCTGTTTGATCAAGGAAGATTAGAAGCAGCAGCAATATAATGAAAAGAATTACTCCAGCAGTAATCCAAAACACTTTATTGTCACCTAAAAAAAAAAAAAAATACACATTATTTTTATTTAACCACTTTGGATTCGGATTTTCGAATCCAAAGTGAAGATTCAAAAATTCAGAAATTCGGAAATTTCGGATTTCCGAAAAAAGCAAAAAAACTAATAAAACGAAAACTAACAAATTTTTTCTCAGTGCACATGTCTAGTCTGATCTATTCCTTGGCAGTCATCTCATTAGCAGTACATTAAAGAGACCCTGTCACCAGGGCCGTCTTTAAAGCAGGGCAAAAGGGGCAGCTGCCCTGGGCCCTGTCATTGTTGTGGGGCCCAAAGCAGCTGCCTCATACTTGCCAACTATCTCGGTTTAAATTCCCTCGTCCCTTGAGGTTTTAGTCCTGTGCTGTGTCCCGATATCTCAGTGTGAAGTGCTGGTACTAATGCTGCCCAGCTCTGCCCTATTGTTGTGTACAGATTACTCAGTTACAGACCCTGTGTTTACATGTAAATAACTGTCATTCATATGTAAATAATGATAGCATTCATATTTAAATTGCTGAGGCCGACGGCATAGATATGTAAATAAAGGCGGCATTCACATGTATATCATTCCTCCCTGCAGTGAGGAGGATGTGCTGTAACCTATAACAACCAATCAGTGAGCCGCATTACTGTACAGTAATAGCAACCAATCAACAAGCAGAAATGATATGCTGTAACCTAACCTCTACCAACTAATCAGTGAGCCTCAATGTGTGATGTAACCTCTAGCAACCAGTCAGTAAGCAGTAATGATGTGCTGTAACCTCTGGCAACCAATCGCAATCGCTGCCTGATCTGATACAGTAAACTGATTTTAAGTCTAGCTGCTATTTATTGTATGTCTCAGAGCAGGTGGAGAGCTAAATTGCATGGGGGGGGGGGCAAGAAAAGTTTTGCCCAGGGTCCAATCAATATTAAAGACGGCCCTGCCTGTCACCATTTTAAAGATTGCAGGTAAAATAAAGAGTTAATAGTCATGTGACCGCCTGCTCGGTTCCGCTAATTTTGCTGGCTGGGGTGTTGAGACTCCTTATGTGTTTGTCACTATGGTTTCATTCACACTTGCAACCAGGAGGTAGTAAAAGCAGGTGGTTGAGCCACAGTTTTATTGCCCACTGACCTTTCCACCTGAACACGGACTGTTATTTAGGGCTGTACACATGGTGCAGCAAAAAGGAAACAGCATGTTGTATTCAGAGGGCGTTACTGCCACCGAACATGACCCATGCAGGTCTATGGGGTCATGCTGCAACTGCCTTGCAACCACATCCAATGCATGCGAGTGCAACGCAGTGGTGCTCCAGTTACAGGGTTTAATCAGACAGGGAGAAGATGACATGTCGCTTCCTCACCACCTGTCAAACACCTCTGAAAAGTGATCCACTGCAGACTGCTTTTCAGTGGGGTGGCAAAAGCAGCGACGTCACTAATTGGTTTCCGTAACCAACTCCTTCAATGGGCAGGCTTGCAGGTACGCCATGCGTCTGTAGAGGGTTGTTCCGCCCCCAAAAAAATGAAAAGCCAGAAGCTACACATACTGCAGCTACTGGCTTTTAACAATAGGACGCTTACCTGTCCAGGAGTCCAGCGATGTCGGCACCGCAGCTGATGGAAACATCAGCTGCCGGGTGCTGCCGCCGCCATTGGGGGTAAGGGTACCCAGCAGTGTAGCCTTACGGCGTCATGCCTTGAACCCTACTGCGCATGCGCGAGGTCCCGCTCCTCTCTCCTACTGGCCCGGTGACAGGGAGAGGAGGAGGGAGACAAAAAACAGAAAAGAGAGGGCGCACCGGCCTTGTGCATAATCCTTAAAAAAGTTTATCAAAAAAGAAAACGTAAAAGTTACTACTCACAAGGGTAGATGAAAATCACGCATAATGGTCTAATGATGGTGGTGGTAGATCCACCGATGGCAGTTTCCAGACCTATGGACAAGACGTGCAGGCCGCTGCTGGCTGACACGTTTCGAAGGTAGCACCTTCTTCTTCAGAGCCTTCTTCACACCTTCTGAAGAAGAAGGTGCTACCTTCAAAATGCGTCAACCAGCAGCATCTAGATCTTTGAACTGTCGGGCTTACACATTTATGCGCAAGAGTTTTTGTTTTGTTGTAGAGGAGGAGGGAGCCCCGTGGTGATGTCACGGCCCGCGGCCTGGACTTCCAGAAGTGGGAACGGGATACCTGTCAAAGACAGGTATACTGTCCCCCCTCCCCCCCGAAAGGTGCCAATTGTGGCACCGGAGGGGGAGAGGGGACAAATGAGTGGAAGTTCCACTTTTGGGTGGAACTGCACTTTAAAAGGCAGTGGGTGAGTGTTATCTCCCTATATGATTTTTTTTTTAAGGCTCAAAAAATTTAAATCAATTGTAATCATAATGTTACAGGGCGTATGTGCCGTAATTTATCAAAATTTAGCACTTCAATTTACACTTTAAAACCACTTCCGGACCACCGAACGGTCACTTTGAGTATGGAAATCTTTGTCATGGCAGCAGCTAGCTGCCATAACCCTGGTATCTTCGTGTTCGGCCGGCGGTCCGCTACAAGATAAAAGTGGTCTCTGCGGCGGATTCGCTGCAAGATCACTTTTATCAGCGGCGGGAAAGGGGCCCCCTCCCCCCGCTCTGGTGCCCTTCCGCCGCTTACTGGAGCCGTGGGCAGCAGCGGAGGCGATTCGGTTCTCTCAGTGGCTGTGCATGAAGAAGAGTGAGGGGAAGATGGTCCCCACCCGTCTCCATGATATTGCAGGGCGAAAGCGACATCAAAACATCACTTCCGCCCATTGCTCTTAAAGGGCCATTTTTTTTAAATCATTTTTTGAAATTATTTTTTTTTTTATCTTTATTTTTTTTATTGCATTTTAGTGTAAATATGAGATTTGAGGTCTTTTTGACCCCAGATCTCATATTTAAGAGGTCCTGTCATGCTTTTTTTCTATTACAAGGGATGTTTACATTCCTTGTAATAGGAATAAAGTGACACAATTTTAATTTTTTTTTAAAACAGTGTAAAAATAACAAAAAAAAAAAAAAAAAAAAAAAGGTAAAACAAACAAAAAAAAAAGTTTAAACGCGCCCCAACCTACCGAGCTCGCGTGCAGAAACGAACGCATACGTGAGCAGCGCCCGCATATGAAAACAGTGTTCAAACCACACATGTGAGGTATCACTGCGATCGGTAGAGCAATAATTCTAGCCCTAGACCTCCTCTGAAACTCAAAACATGCAACCTGTAGAATTTTTTAAATGTCGCCTATAGAGATTTTTAAGGGTAAAAGTTTGACGCCATTCCACGAGCGCGCGCAATTTTGAAGCGTGACATGTTCGGTATCAATTTACTCGGCGTAACATTATCTTTCACAATATAAAAAAAAATGGGCTAACTTTACTGTTGTCTTATCTTTTAATTCAAAAAAGTGTATTTTTTCCAAAAAAAGTTTGTAAGACCGCTGCGCAAATACGGTGTGACAGAAAGTATTGCAACGACCGCCATTTTATTCTCTAGGGTGTTAGAAAAAAAATGTTTAATGTTTGGGGGTTCTAAGTAATTTTCTAGCAAAAAAAAAAAGAGGCTCGGTCCTTAAGTGGTAACATGATTTTCTACCACCTGACACAAGTGTCGGACAAAGTAGATAAATTCAAATTAGGGGTAAATATAAACCTCTTATAGGTGGGTCTGCATAATTATAATTGATTAGGACTAAATGTTCAAATTCTTACAAAAGCTGAAGTGGAACCAGCAAATGAACACCGAGCTGAACCATTTATTTTGCCAAACTATTTGCAGTACTGTTCATCGGGTCTTGCAATCCAGGAACCCCTGTTAGACATCAGATCACCTCTATTCAGTCATAAATGAATGAAGTCACGGATACCTTCCACGCGAGATCCTTCTGTGATGACACATTTCTTTGGAGATGGAACTGATAGATCCATGTTCTCTGAATCCATGGACACCGTCACACAATAGGTGGTACTGGGATATAGTGATGGGATAGATATAGTAAAACTTTCCACAGGGATGGCTTGTCTGTCAACTTGAATAGGCTCCTGTGTGGTTTAAAATAATAGAGTTATCCCAACATGAATTCAATATCAGTCACAGTGTTCATTTAAAGTACATTATCAATTCTAGGGTGTGGACAGAGAGAAGAAGGGATCATGGAGATGAAAAAAAAAGGTGGTCCCTAGTGACACCCCACCCTGAGATGGCATTGAGGGACACCCTGCACAGCTTACAATTTTGCAACCCGGACCTTTATCAATAAAAATAAATAAATAAATTGTTTTCTATGTTATCTTATCAGTACATGTACACAGGGTCGTTTATAGTCGTTTCTAGGTAGTTGAGTATAGAGGCCTTTTTTGGAAAGCAAAAAAAATGGGTTCAGAAGCTGAGTCTAGAGGCATTTCAAGCGCCAAACACTTTTAAACGCGCTAACTCGCGTTTAGCTGCGCTTCGTTTACAGGCGTTTTTAAAACGCTTCTAAACGCAAACGCGGCAAGTAAACACGGCAAAACTGATGTTTTAAATGTGGGTTACTATCTGTCAAGTTAAATCGTTCAGAAGAGGTTGTAAAATCGTCCCATGTACATGAAGCCTAAGTCATCACCCATACCGCCTGGAAGTCCCTGATCCAAAGATATTTTCTTTTATTGGTTGAAAGGTTTGTTTACAGATGGCTTTTTAACCATCACTTTTTATTACATCACAGTTCCCTCCCCTTCACACCAAAATCCCTCCTTCGCATTACTGTCCTCAGCCCCCCCCCCCCTTCCTACTGCCCTCAGCTTCCCCCATATTACTGTCCTCATTTCCCCCATATTACTGTCCTCACTCTCCCCATATTACCGTCTTCAGCCTCCCCATATTACTGTCCTCAGCCTCCCCATATTACTGTCCTCAGCCTCCCATATTACTGTCCTCAGCCTCCCCATATTACTGTCCTCAGCCTCCCCATATTACTGTCCTCAGCCTCCCCATATTACCGTCCTCATTCTCCCCATATTACTGTCCTTATTCTCCCCATATTACTATCCTCATTCTCCCCATATTACTGTCCTCATTCTTCCCATATTACCATCCTCAGCCTCCCCATATCACTGTCCTCAGCCTCCCCCCATTACTGTACTCAGCCTCCCCATATTACCATCCTCAGCCACCCCATATCACTGTCCTCAGCCTCCCCCCATTACTGTACTCAGCCTCTTAATATTACTGTCCTCAGCCTCCTCATAATACTCTCCTCGCCCCCCCATATTACTGTCCTCAGACCCCCTGTCCTCAGCTTCCCCCCATTACTGTCCTCAGCTTCCACCAGATCACTGTCCTCAGCTTACCTCATATTACTTTCCTCAACTTCCCCCATTACTGTCCTTTGCTCCCCATTACTGTCCTCAGCCTCCCCATTACTGTCCTCAGCCCCCCATATGACTTTCCTCAGCCCCCCCATATTACTGTCCTCAGCCCCTCATATTACTGTCCTCAGCCCCCCATATTACTGTCCTCAGTTCCCCCCTATTACCGTCTTCAGCCTCCCCATATCACTGTCCTCAGCCTCCCCCCATTACTGTACTTAGCCTCCCCATATTACTGTCCTCAGCCTCCCCATATCACTGTCCTCAGCCTCCCCCCATTAGTGTACTCAGCCTCTTCATATTACTGTCCTCAGCCTCCTCATAATACTCTCCTCGCCCCCCATATTACTGTCCTCAGCCCCCCCCCGTCCTCAGCTTCCCCCAATTACTGTCCTCAGCTTCCACCAGATCACTGTCCTCAGCTTCCCTCATATCACTTTCCTCAACTTCCCCCATTACTGTCCTTTGCCCCCCCATTACTGTCCTCAGCTTCCCCATTAATGTCCTCAGCCCCCCATATGACTTTCCTCAGCCACCCCGATTACTGTCCTCAGCCCCCCCATATTACTGTCCTCAGCCCCTCATATTACTGTCCTCAGCCCCCCATATTACTGTCCTCAGTTCCCCCCTATTACCGTCTTCAGCCTCCCCATATTAGTGTCCTTAGTCTCCCCATATTACTGTCCTCAGCCTCCCCATATTACTGGCCTCAGCCACCCATATTACTGTCCTCAGCCTCCCCATAATACTCTCCTCGACCCCCACATATTACTGTCCTCAGCCCCCCCTGTTCCCAGCTTCCCCCCATTACTGTCCTCAGCTTCCCCCATATCACTGTCCTCAGCTTCCCCCATATCACTGTCCTCAACTTCCCCTATATTACTGTCCTCAGCTTCCCCCATATTACTTTCCGCCGTGAATTGCGGTCATCAGTATACGCCGGACGGAGTTACCCTGATATACATATGCTGCATACGCTGGGTGCCAGGATATAGGCACCATAAGATGTGAGTTCATTCATGTTTGTTTTTTACTTCAGAATAAATCCTACGGTTTTACGCTATGAGATCTCCCTCCATTATTGTTTTCCCATTTACATCTGAAGAATAACCTAATAAAGAGCTTTCCAGTGGAGATACCACCTAGGGGAGGATTGCCCAACAAGCGCAAGTGACCACACTAGAGATAGGTGGTGAATATCTAGGGTTAGTGAACATCCATGTGGGGCCCCTGAACTGAGCACAAGTGGAGCCCCTGTCCTTACTGAATGTTATGAGCACTTCATACATTACAGCACCATGGGACTGGTTTGCTTACTAAAATTTTATTTAAATTATGTCAAACACCTAGTGTGGTGTATATTTGCACGTTACTGGACTTTCGGGGAAGGCTTGAGTAATCTTCCTGTAAGGTCAGATCTAAATCACATCAATACAGACGAAGATCCGACTTGGAGGCGACTTCCGTTGAAGTCTAAGGTGCACAAGTGTGATAGAAGTCACCTTAAAGTAGTACAGGAACCTTTTCCAAAGTTGGAGCAACTTCAGTAGTGCTAATTAATACAGCTCTCATTGACTAACATTCAAATATCATGTGACTTGGAGTCTCACAAGTCGGATCCCAGTGTGAAGAGAACATTAGCTTTCTGCCTGTATAATCTTGCTGGCTGTCACAGAGAAAACTGAATGGATGAATTTTACAGTCACTGGACAAATGTAATCTGCTTGGATCTACTCCAATTATACTGCAAAAATACTCCAATTATACAAATTGATGCAAGTTTACAGTTTTACTGGTTACCTTTCAGAGGCAGGGCAAAGCACATTAGTACCCTGTAGTACTGATATGCTTTTTTTTTTATTATTCTCTATTTTATTATGTAAACAAAGATACACAAATACATATAAAAAAATCACATTTCTAGGTCAACATTCCTTATTACATACATTGCTTACAATATACAGTTATTCTCCCTATTCCCCCCACCCCCAACAAAAAAAAGGGGGAACCCCCTCTCCTCCCACTGCCCCTGGGCCCCTAAACCTATATCAAATTCCTCCAACCCTCTGATTTTTTAAACTCCATCCATTTTCCCCATATGTTCCAATATATCTCTAATGAATCCTCTACTTTATGGATTGTTTCCTCTACGGCTCTCACCATTTCCACTCTTACTACCCACTCCTTCATATTCAACACTTCTTGGGTTCTACATAAGCTCGGCATCAGACCTTTAGCTGCATTTAGAAGGTATAGGACTAAGGTATTCTTGTATTGGGCCACTGTCTTTCTCGTATCATGAAATAGACATGCCCAGGGATCATTCTGAATCCGTTCTCCCGTTATTTGGTGGATCGCTGCTATAATTCTACCCCAATAAGGTTGTATCTTTATACATTCCCACCACAGTTGTGCAAAGGTCCCCGGGGCACTACATCCCCTCCAGCCAGTGGTGTATTTAGGTTTTGTGCTGCCCTAGGCCTGACTAAACGTATGCACCCCCCTAATTTAAATACAACCCACCCCATCCTGCTGAGGCCACACCCCTTCCTGTTTAAGACCCACCCTATCATCTGTAAACAACACCCCTTCCTCTTTAGGCTTATTTGGCACCTTTCAGGGGGGAACGGGTACCTGTTTCTGACAGGTACCCTTCCCCACTTCCAGGAGACTGCGCTGTCCCCTCTGAAGTTTGCCCCCCCTCCTCCTTCCTCCACTGGGCCATTCAGAAAGTGAAACGCACTTCGCACATGTGCAGTAGGGAACCGGTCGGTTTCCCTTACCATGAATGATAGTGGCAAAACCCGAGAGCCAATCCGAAAATCAACTGAGGTGTCGACATCGCTGGATCCCTGGACAGGTAAGTGTCCTAATATTAAAAGTCAGCAGCTACAGTATTTTTAGCTGCTGAGTTTTAATGCTATCACGGGGGGGGGGAGGGGGGGGGGAAGGGGGGGGGGGTCTCACGGTGCCCATCAATTGCAGCCTCACTGTGCCCCAAACGCAGTCACTGTGCCCCATCAAACGCAGTCACTGCGCCCATCAAATGCAGCCACTGTGCCCTCAAATGCAGCCACTGTACCCATCAAATGCTGCCACTGTGCCCTCAAACGCAGCCACTGTGCCCATCAAATGCTGCCACTGTGCCCTCAAACGCAGCCACTGTGCCCATCAAATGCTGCCACTGTGCCCATCAATTGCAGCCACTGTGCCCCATCAAACGCAGCCACTGTGCTCCATCAAATGTAGCTACTGTGCCCATCAAACGTAGCCATTGTGCCATCAAACATAGCCATTGTGCCTTTAAACGCAGCCACTGTGCCCATTAATTGTAGCCACTGTGCCCCATCAAATGCTGCCACTGTGCCCATCAAACGCAGCCACTGTGCCATCAAACGCAGCCACTGTGCCCATCAAACGCAGCCACTGTGCCCATCAAACGCAGCCACTGTGCCATCAAATGCAGCCACTGTGCCATCAAATGCAGCCACTGTGCCCATCAAATGCAGCCACTGTGCCATCAAATGCTGCCACTGTGCCCATCAAATGCTGCCACTGTGCCCATCAAATTCTGCCAGTGCCCATCAAATGCTGCCAGTGCCCATAACACTAATATACTTTATTCAATCATTGTACCTGCTGTCCTGGGGGTTTCCCTCGTGCTCCTCTCTCTCCTCCTGACGTCACAGCTAGATCCCGCCCCAGGGCCGAGGAGAAGATTCACTGCAGGAAAGCCCCCACCCGTCTTGCCGATTCCCGGCTCCCGCTGCCGCCTCCCGCAAACTTGCAGCCCACGGCGGCTGGCTTTCTGTAGCGGCGCCGTGGTGTATGGGCGTGCTTGTCAGAGAGTAGGGGGGGCGTGAGATGCTCGCCTCCACCCTCTGCCAAGTACGCCCATACACAGTGGCGCCGCTACAGAAAGGCCGCCGTGGGCTGCAAGTGTGCGGAAGGCGGCAGCGGGAGCCGGGAATCAGCAACACGGGTGGGGGGGCTTTCTCTCATGCAAGGGGGCGGCCCTTTTTGCCGTCCCCCGCAAAATGCCGCCCTAGGCCTTGTCGGCCTAGGCCAAAACACAACCCTGCGTCCAGCAAGTTAGGGTACCTTGTGCCCCGAGCCTGTGCGCTCTCTGTGGGGTCACGTACCATCTCGCCAGAAGTTTATAGCACATTTCCACTGTCCTTATATCACTTGATGAGAAACAAGCTGTCCTAAGGATTTTCCTTTTATGTTCCTCATCCCTAAGAAAACCTCCTCCCACTTTCCCAGATAGGGGAGGAATTCAGGTTTTACTTCCTTAATCAAAATTTTATACATTTTAGATATGCTTCAATTTAAACTAAGAGGGGAGCAAAATAATTTCTTCATTAACCTCACGTGTCCTTTTCCCTGCAATGGTTGTGATAGTGATTGTGTAAAGTGCTTTAATTGTGCATACCTCCATTTGTATAGTGGCTTATTTCCCCATGTATGTGTGATTTCAACATACATATATATCCTATTACCTTTCATCACATCTTGCAGTAATATTTCCTCTTCTTTTGCCCATCTAGTGAAATATATGTGTAGCAATAACTCTCGATGGAGCTGCTGGTTTAAGCCGGTCTGTTACCTTCACTCTCCTTCCCTCTGTTTCACCGGCACCGGGTCTAGGGTTCCGTTGAGTTTACCTCTGGACGATACACGCACCAACACTTGAGTACGTTTTCAATGCTTTATTAAACGATTTACTAAGGAAGTAGCAGGAAAGAGGCAGAAGGGAAACTGCAGAAGAAACTCAAATATCTTCTTGTAGGATTCTTGACAAATGTCCTGGTAGAATTTGGATATTACAATAGAATGCGCTCCCCTCGTGGGACACACTCTTTGCTCGCCTGGATAGGCCTCTCTCACTTGCCTAGCAGCCAGTACGTAGCACGAACAAAAGTCTCTGCCACAGACTTGTTTGGGATAAACCCGTACGATCCTCTGCCACAGGATGTATTGGTCTTTCTGCAATGAACGCCAGTCACAGTGCTTGAACCTTTAAGCCAACCCGGCAACACTATGCTGTATAGTTACTTTTAGGATACGTCCTCCAACCGAGTCACCAGGCCCCTCTCCAGACCAGCACGCTGCGTGATCCTTCCATGATGGGTCCTCCCCTGGGATCTCCTCGGTTGTCCAGCTTCTTCACTCGGGATAGACAGCTCAGGACCATTCCTCGGCTGCTGTGGTAGGCCCCAGACAAGCTTCTGGGCCCACCCCTGCGCCGCAGCGAAGTGGGCCTCCGGAACGCAGGACCACGAGATTACTCTCTAACGCATACCTGTTGGCCAGGAGGGCCAGCAGGTGGCTGTAAAAACGAACCCCACAATATGGCGTCTGTCCCACAAATACCCTCGCCCAGAATGCAACTCGGAGGACCACCTCCACCGAGTTGTCTCCGGGACAGAAGAGCATCCATACGCTTCAGCGCGTTGCCTTTGCAACACTAACCAGTGATAACAGTGACACCCTCCGGTCAGCATGGAAACACACGCAACGTCAGCCAAGCTGGAACAGAGGCAAACCTAACCTTCTTAACGAACAAGTTACTAAATTTACCTAACATATGGTAGATCGCAAATCTACCAGCGCTACATATGTGTTCCTCTTTCCCTGGCTTAAAATAATTTGTGCCCAATATAGACATTAGTGGTGAGTTGTATTCCCAGTGGTGCAATCTCCCTTACCCATCCCAAATCTTAAAAAGTGTTTCTAGTTAGTGTGTTTTTGCTAGTAGCTACCGTAAATCGCGATATTGCCATGGTATCCAGACCATCTTTCATAGATCTACCTTACTTTGTATTATCTCTATATTTACCCAACTTTTCCCCTCTTTGTTATGAATCCACTCTGCAATCCGGGAGACAGAAATCGCCTGATAATATTTCTTGAAATCCAGTGCTGCTAGTCCCCCCCCCGTAGGGCGTTTGTATCTATATATATATATATATATATATATATATATATATATATATATATATATATATATATATATATATATATATATATATATATATATATATATATATTTTAGTACCATTAATCTTAAGTTCCTAAAATACACCTGAGGTACTGCTATTGGAATCATTTGAAAAATGTAAATCATCCTAGGTAAGATATTCATTTTTAAAGGCATTAATTTTACCTATCCATGAGAGAGGCTTATATCTCAATTTTTTTTAAATGTTCCTTAATCTTATTAAGCACTGGTATGTAGCTGGCTTCAAACATAATCCCCAAAGATGGAGTCAATTTTATTCCCAAGTACTCCATTCCCTCCTTACACCATACAAAAGGGAATTTCAGTTGAATTGCCAGTTGTTCCTCCCTTGGGATGGTAATGTTCAAAATCTCGGATTTGGACATATTTATTTTAACCACATGCCGCCTGCCATATAGCAAAATGACAGCGGCAAAGTAGTTTCAATAGCCTGACCGGACTTCATATGACGTTGCCAGGATATCAAGCCACTGCGCGCCCCCGGGGGCACACATCGCGGCGATCGTTGTTGCGGTGTGTCAGTCTGACACACCGCAACTCTGATCTCGGTAAAGAGTCTCTGACAGAGACTCTTTACCATGTGATCAGCCGTGTCCAATCACGGCTGATCACGATGTAAACAGGAAGAGGCATTGATCGGCTTTTCCTCACTCGCGTCTGTCAGATTAATTATCAGCGCAGCCCCCCCGAGGATGCCAACACTGGACCACCAGGGACGCCACCAGGACCACCAGGGATGCCACCACTAGTCACCACCAGGTATGCCACCCTAGACCACCAGGGATGCCAATCAGTGCCCACAATGGATGCCAATCAGTGCCCACAATGGACATCACTGATTGGCAGGCATTATTGTTTGGCACCATGAGTACCATCTATTAGTGTACATCAGTGCCACCTATCAGTGCCATCCATGCCCATCCGTGCCATCTATCAGTGCCCATCCGTGCCGCCTATCAGTGCCCATCCGTGCCGCCCATCAGTGCCCGTCCGTGCCGCCTATCAGTGCCCATTAGTGCTGCCTATCAGTGCCCCATCAGTGCCCATCATCAGTGCCACCTCATTGGTGCCCATCAGTGCCGCCTTATCAGAGCTAGTCAGTGAAGGAGAAAACTTACTTATTTACAAAGTTTTGCAACAGAAACAAAAAAAAATTTCGGTCTTTTTTTTATTTGTTTAGCAGAAAATAAAGATCCCAGAGGTGATCAAATACCACCAAAAGAAAGCTCTATTTGTGGGAACAAAATAATAAAAATTTAGTTTGGGTACAGTGTTGTATGACCGCGCAATTGTCATTCAAAGTGCGACAGCGCTGAAAGCTGAAAATTGGTCTGGGCAGGAAGGTGTATAAGTGCCCGGTATTGAAGTGGTTAAAATTAGACAACTTTCCGTATTTACTCAGCTCCTCTAGTATAATTGGAATTGTTATCCTAGGGTTGGAGACGTAAAAAAAGCAAATCATCCTCATAAGCGGCTACTCTGTAGTCCCGTTCCCCTTCTCTCACCCCTCTAATGTCTGGATTTTTACAGATTGCTGCTAACAGAGTTTCCAATGCCATTACAAACAGCATTGGGGATTGGGGGCACCCCTGCCTTGTCCTGTTAAATAGTTCAAGGGATGGGAATAGGTTCCTGTTTATTCTAGTTTTAGCTGTTGGGTGATGATAGGAAGCAGATATCCATTTCATCATCCTAACCCCCAAACCTAGGTATCTTAATGTTCCAAGCATAAACTCCCAGTCCACCCTGTTGAAGGTTTTTTCAGCATCTATCGACAGAAATGCGACCGGGGTTTCCCCTGCTATGTACTTAATGAATCAAAAACATCGACTTAAGGCAGTTGTCCCTTCCCTCTCTCCCTTTTACAAATCCTACCTGATCATTATGTATCCAGCTCGGTAGTAGCGGTTTTAATCTCTCTGCGATTATTTTAGCAAAAATCTTTATATCTGTATTTAACAGGGATATTGGCCTATAACTCGCTGGGGCTGCTGGATCCTTCCCTTCTTTTGGAATGAGAATTATATAGACCAGGGGGGGGGGGGTCTCACGGTGCCCATCAATTGCAGCCTCACTGTGCCCCAAACGCAGTCACTGTGCCCCATCAAACGCAGTCACTGCGCCCATCAAATGCAGCCACTGTGCCCTCAAATGCAGCCACTGTACCCATCAAATGCTGCCACTGTGCCCTCAAACGCAGCCACTGTGCCCATCAAATGCTGCCACTGTGCCCATCAAATGCTGCCACTGTGCCCTCAAACGCAGCCACTGTGCCCATCAAATGCTGCCACTGTGCCCATCAAATGCTGCCACTGTGCCCATCAATTGCAGCCACTGTGCCCCATCAAACGCAGCCACTGTGCTCCATCAAATGTAGCCACTGTGCCCATCAAACGTAGCCATTGTGCCATCAAACATAGCCATTGTGCCTTTAAACGCAGCCACTGTGCCCATTAATTGTAGCCACTGTGCCCCATCAAATGCTGCCACTGTGCCCCATCAAATGCTGCCACTGTGCCATCAAACGCAGCCACTGTGCCCATCAAACGCAGCCACTGTGCCCATCAAACGCAGCCACTGTGCCCATCAAACGCAGCCACTGTGCCATCAAATGCAGCCACTGTGCCATCAAATGCAGCCACTGTGCCCATCAAATGCAGCCACTGTGCCATCAAATGCTGCCACTGTGCCCATCAAATGCTGCCACTGTGCCCATCAAATGCTGCCACTGTGCCCATCAAATTCTGCCAGTGCCCATCAAATGCTGCCAGTGCCCATAACACTAATATACTTTATTCAATCATTGTACCTGCTGTCCTGGGGGTTTCCCTCGTGCTCCTCTCTCTCCTCCTGACGTCACAGCTAGATCCCGCCCCAGGGCCGAGGAGAAGATTCACTGCAGGAAAGCCCCCACCCGTCTTGCCGATTCCCGGCTCCCGCTGCCGCCTCCCGCAAACTTGCAGCCCACGGCAGCTGGCTTTCTGTAGCGGCGCCGTGGTGTATGGGCGTGCTTGTCAGAGAGTAGGGGGGCGTGAGATGCTCGCCTCCACCCTCTGCCAAGTACGCCCATACACAGTGGCGCCGCTACAGAAAGGCCGCCGTGGGCTGCAAGTGTGCGGGAGGCGGCAGCGGGAGCCGGGAATCAGCAACACGGGTGGGGGGGGCTTTCTCTCATGCAAGGGGGCGGCCCTTTTTGCCGTCCCCCGCAAAATGCCGCCCTAGGCCTTGTCGGCCTAGGCCAAAACACAACCCTGCGTCCAGCAAGTTAGGGTACCTTGTGCCCCGAGCCTGTGCGCTCTCTGTGGGGTCACGTACCATCTCGCCAGAAGTTTATAGCACATTTCCACTGTCCTTATATCACTTGATGAGAAACAAGCTGTCCTAAGGATTTTCCTTTTATGTTCCTCATCCCTAAGAAAACCTCCTCCCACTTTCCCAGATAGGGGAGGAATTCAGGTTTTACTTCCTTAATCAAAATTTTATACATTTTAGATATGCTTCAATTTAAACTAAGAGGGGAGCAAAATAATTTCTTCATTAACCTCACGTGTCCTTTTCCCTGCAATGGTTGTGATAGTGATTGTGTAAAGTGCTTTAATTGTGCATACCTCCATTTGTATAGTGGCTTATTTCCCCATGTATGTGTGATTTCAACATACGTATATATCCTATTACCTTTCATCACATCTTGCAGTAATATTTCCTCTTCTTTTGCCCATCTAGTGAAATATATGTGTAGCAATAACTCTCGATGGAGCTGCTGGTTTAAGCCGGTCTGTTACCTTCACTCTCCTTCCCTCTGTTTCACCGGCACCGGGTCTAGGGTTCCGTTGAGTTTACCTCTGGACGATACACGCACCAACACTTGAGTACGTTTTCAATGCTTTATTAAACGATTTACTAAGGAAGTAGCAGGAAAGAGGCAGAAGGGAAACTGCAGAAGAAACTCAAATATCTTCTTGTAGGATTCTTGACAAATGTCCTGGTAGAATTTGGATATTACAATAGAATGCGCTCCCCTCGTGGGACACACTCTTTGCTCGCCTGGATAGGCCTCTCTCACTTGCCTAGCAGCCAGTACGTAGCACGAACAAAAGTCTCTGCCACAGACTTGTTTGGGATAAACCCGTACGATCCTCTGCCACAGGATGTATTGGTCTTTCTGCAATGAACGCCAGTCACAGTGCTTGAACCTTTAAGCCAACCCGGCAACACTATGCTGTATAGTTACTTTTAGGATACGTCCTCCAACCGAGTCACCAGGCCCCTCTCCAGACCAGCACGCTGCGTGATCCTTCCATGATGGGTCCTCCCCTGGGATCTCCTCGGTTGTCCAGCTTCTTCACTCGGGATAGACAGCTCAGGACCATTCCTCGGCTGCTGTGGTAGGCCCCAGACAAGCTTCTGGGCCCACCCCTGCACCGCAGCGAAGTGGGCCTCCGGAACGCAGGACCACGAGATTACTCTCTAACGCATACCTGTTGGCCAGGAGGGCCAGCAGGTGGCTGTAAAAACGAACCCCACAATATGGCGTCTGTCCCACAAATACCCTCGCCCAGAATGCAACTCGGAGGACCACCTCCACCGAGTTGTCTCCGGAACAGAAGAGCATCCATACGCTTCAGCGCGTTGCCTTTGCAACACTAACCAGTGATAACAGTGACACCCTCCGGTCAGCATGGAAACACACGCAACGTCAGCCAAGCTGGAACAGAGGCAAACCTAACCTTCTTAACGAACAAGTTACTAAATTTACCTAACATATGGTAGATCGCAAATCTACCAGCGCTACATATGTGTTCCTCTTTCCCTGGCTTAAAATAATTTGTGCCCAATATAGACATTAGTGGTGAGTTGTATTCCCAGTGGTGCAATCTCCCTAACCCATCCCAAATCTTAAAAAGTGTTTCTAGTTAGTGTGTTTTTGCTAGTAGCTACCGTAAATCGCGATATTGCCATGGTATCCAGACCATCTTTCATAGATCTACCTTACTTTGTATTATCTCTATATTTACCCAACTTTTCCCCTCTTTGTTATGAATCCACTCTGCAATCCGGGAGACAGAAATCGCCTGATAATATTTCTTGAAATCCAGTGCTGCTAGTCCCCCCCCCCGTAGGGCGTTTGTATCCCTATATATATATATATATATATATATATATATATATATATATATATATATATATATATATATATATATATATATATATATATATATATATTTTAGTACCATTAATCTTAAGTTCCTAAAATACACATGAGGTACTGCTATTGGAATCATTTGAAAAATGTAAATCATCCTAGGTAAGATATTCATTTTTAAAGGCATTAATTTTACCTATCCATGAGAGAGGCTTATATCTCAATTTTTTTTAAATGTTCCTTAATCTTATTAAGCACTGGTATGTAGCTGGCTTCAAACATAATCCCCAAAGATGGAGTCAATTTTATTCCCAAGTACTCCATTCCCTCCTTACACCATACAAAAGGGAATTTCAGTTGAATTGCCAGTTGTTCCTCCCTTGGGATGGTAATGTTCAAAATCTCGGATTTGGACATATTTATTTTAACCACATGCCGCCTGCCATATAGCAAAATGACAGCGGCAAAGTAGTTTCAATAGCCTGACCGGACTTCATATGACGTTGCCAGGATATCAAGCCACTGCGCGCCCCCGGGGGCACACATCGCGGCGATCGTTGTTGCGGTGTGTCAGTCTGACACACCGCAACTCTGATCTCGGTAAAGAGTCTCTGACAGAGACTCTTTACCATGTGATCAGCCGTGTCCAATCACGGCTGATCACGATGTAAACAGGAAGAGGCATTGATCGGCTTTTCCTCACTCGCGTCTGTCAGATTAATTATCAGCGCAGCCCCCCCGAGGATGCCAACACTGGACCACCAGGGACGCCACCAGGACCACCAGGGATGCCACCACTAGTCACCACCAGGTATGCCACCCTAGACCACCAGGGATGCCAATCAGTGCCCACAATGGATGCCAATCAGTGCCCACAATGGACATCACTGATTGGCAGGCATTATTGTTTGGCACCATGAGTACCATCTATTAGTGTACATCAGTGCCACCTATCAGTGCCATCCATGCCCATCCGTGCCATCTATCAGTGCCCATCCGTGCCGCCTATCAGTGCCCATCCGTGCCGCCCATCAGTGCCCGTCCGTGCCGCCTATCAGTGCCCATTAGTGCTGCCTATCAGTGCCCCATCAGTGCCCATCATCAGTGCCACCTCATTGGTGCCCATCAGTGCCGCCTTATCAGAGCTAGTCAGTGAAGGAGAAAACTTACTTATTTACAAAGTTTTGCAACAGAAACAAAAAAAAATTTCGGTCTTTTTTTTATTTGTTTAGCAGAAAATAAAGATCCCAGAGGTGATCAAATACCACCAAAAGAAAGCTCTATTTGTGGGAACAAAATAATAAAAATTTAGTTTGGGTACAGTGTTGTATGACCGCGCAATTGTCATTCAAAGTGCGACAGCGCTGAAAGCTGAAAATTGGTCTGGGCAGGAAGGTGTATAAGTGCCCGGTATTGAAGTGGTTAAAATTAGACAACTTTCCGTATTTACTCAGCTCCTCTAGTATAATTGGAATTGTTATCCTAGGGTTGGAGACGTAAAAAAAGCAAATCATCCTCATAAGCGGCTACTCTGTAGTCCCGTTCCCCTTCTCTCACCCCTCTAATGTCTGGATTTTTACAGATTGCTGCTAACAGAGTTTCCAATGCCATTACAAACAGCATTGGGGATTGGGGGCACCCCTGCCTTGTCCTGTTAAATAGTTCAAGGGATGGGAATAGGTTCCTGTTTATTCTAGTTTTAGCTGTTGGGTGATGATAGGAAGCAGATATCCATTTCATCATCCTAACCCCCAAACCTAGGTATCTTAATGTTCCAAGCATAAACTCCCAGTCCACCCTGTTGAAGGTTTTTTCAGCATCTATCGACAGAAATGCGACCGGGGTTTCCCCTGCTATGTACTTAATGAATCAAAAACATCGACTTAAGGCAGTTGTCCCTTCCCTCTCTCCCTTTTACAAATCCTACCTGATCATTATGTATCCAGCTCGGTAGTAGCGGTTTTAATCTCTCTGCGATTATTTTAGCAAAAATCTTTATATCTGTATTTAACAGGGATATTGGCCTATAACTCGCTGGGGCTGCTGGATCCTTCCCTTCTTTTGGAATGAGAATTATATAGACCAGGGGGGGGGGGTCTCACGGTGCCCATCAATTGCAGCCTCACTGTGCCCCAAACGCAGTCACTGTGCCCCATCAAACGCAGTCACTGCGCCCATCAAATGCAGCCACTGTGCCCTCAAATGCAGCCACTGTACCCATCAAATGCTGCCACTGTGCCCTCAAACGCAGCCACTGTGCCCATCAAATGCTGCCACTGTGCCCATCAAATGCTGCCACTGTGCCCATCAAATGCTGCCACTGTGCCCTCAAACGCAGCCACTGTGCCCATCAAATGCTGCCACTGTGCCCATCAATTGCAGCCACTGTGCCCCATCAAACGCAGCCACTGTGCTCCATCAAATGTAGCCACTGTGCCCATCAAACGTAGCCATTGTGCCATCAAACATAGCCATTGTGCCTTTAAACGCAGCCACTGTGCCCATTAATTGTAGCCACTGTGCCCCATCAAATGCTGCCACTGTGCCCCATCAAATGCTGCCACTGTGCCATCAAACGCAGCCACTGTGCCCATCAAACGCAGCCACTGTGCCCATCAAACGCAGCCACTGTGCCCATCAAACGCAGCCACTGTGCCATCAAATGCAGCCACTGTGCCCATCAAATGCAGCCACTGTGCCATCAAATGCTGCCACTGTGCCCATCAAATGCTGCCACTGTGCCCATCAAATGCTGCCACTGTGCCCATCAAATGCTGCCACTGTGCCCATCAAATTCTGCCAGTGCCCATCAAATGCTGCCAGTGCCCATAACACTAATATACTTTATTCAATCATTGTACCTGCTGTCCTGGGGGTTTCCCTCGTGCTCCTCTCTCTCCTCCTGACGTCACAGCTAGATCCCGCCCCAGGGCCGAGGAGAAGATTCACTGCAGGAAAGCCCCCACCCGTCTTGCCGATTCCCGGCTCCCGCTGCCGCCTCCCGCAAACTTGCAGCCCACGGCGGCTGGCTTTCTGTAGCGGCGCCGTGGTGTATGGGCGTGCTTGTCAGAGAGTAGGGGGGCGTGAGATGCTCGCCTCCACCCTCTGCCAAGTACGCCCATACACAGTGGCGCCGCTACAGAAAGGCCGCCGTGGGCTGCAAGTGTGCGGGAGGCGGCAGCGGGAGCCGGGAATCAGCAACACGGGTGGGGGGGGCTTTCTCTCATGCAAGGGGGCGGCCCTTTTTGCCGTCCCCCGCAAAATGCCGCCCTAGGCCTTGTCGGCCTAGGCCAAAACACAACCCTGCGTCCAGCAAGTTAGGGTACCTTGTGCCCCGAGCCTGTGCGCTCTCTGTGGGGTCACGTACCATCTCGCCAGAAGTTTATAGCACATTTCCACTGTCCTTATATCACTTGATGAGAAACAAGCTGTCCTAAGGATTTTCCTTTTATGTTCCTCATCCCTAAGAAAACCTCCTCCCACTTTCCCAGATAGGGGAGGAATTCAGGTTTTACTTCCTTAATCAAAATTTTATACATTTTAGATATGCTTCAATTTAAACTAAGAGGGGAGCAAAATAATTTCTTCATTAACCTCACGTGTCCTTTTCCCTGCAATGGTTGTGATAGTGATTGTGTAAAGTGCTTTAATTGTGCATACCTCCATTTGTATAGTGGCTTATTTCCCCATGTATGTGTGATTTCAACATACGTATATATCCTATTACCTTTCATCACATCTTGCAGTAATATTTCCTCTTCTTTTGCCCATCTAGTGAAATATATGTGTAGCAATAACTCTCGATGGAGCTGCTGGTTTAAGCCGGTCTGTTACCTTCACTCTCCTTCCCTCTGTTTCACCGGCACCGGGTCTAGGGTTCCGTTGAGTTTACCTCTGGACGATACACGCACCAACACTTGAGTACGTTTTCAATGCTTTATTAAACGATTTACTAAGGAAGTAGCAGGAAAGAGGCAGAAGGGAAACTGCAGAAGAAACTCAAATATCTTCTTGTAGGATTCTTGACAAATGTCCTGGTAGAATTTGGATATTACAATAGAATGCGCTCCCCTCGTGGGACACACTCTTTGCTCGCCTGGATAGGCCTCTCTCACTTGCCTAGCAGCCAGTACGTAGCACGAACAAAAGTCTCTGCCACAGACTTGTTTGGGATAAACCCGTACGATCCTCTGCCACAGGATGTATTGGTCTTTCTGCAATGAACGCCAGTCACAGTGCTTGAACCTTTAAGCCAACCCGGCAACACTATGCTGTATAGTTACTTTTAGGATACGTCCTCCAACCGAGTCACCAGGCCCCTCTCCAGACCAGCACGCTGCGTGATCCTTCCATGATGGGTCCTCCCCTGGGATCTCCTCGGTTGTCCAGCTTCTTCACTCGGGATAGACAGCTCAGGACCATTCCTCGGCTGCTGTGGTAGGCCCCAGACAAGCTTCTGGGCCCACCCCTGCACCGCAGCGAAGTGGGCCTCCGGAACGCAGGACCACGAGATTACTCTCTAACGCATACCTGTTGGCCAGGAGGGCCAGCAGGTGGCTGTAAAAACGAACCCCACAATATGGCGTCTGTCCCACAAATACCCTCGCCCAGAATGCAACTCGGAGGACCACCTCCACCGAGTTGTCTCCGGAACAGAAGAGCATCCATACGCTTCAGCGCGTTGCCTTTGCAACACTAACCAGTGATAACAGTGACACCCTCCGGTCAGCATGGAAACACACGCAACGTCAGCCAAGCTGGAACAGAGGCAAACCTAACCTTCTTAACGAACAAGTTACTAAATTTACCTAACATATGGTAGATCGCAAATCTACCAGCGCTACATATGTGTTCCTCTTTCCCTGGCTTAAAATAATTTGTGCCCAATATAGACATTAGTGGTGAGTTGTATTCCCAGTGGTGCAATCTCCCTAACCCATCCCAAATCTTAAAAAGTGTTTCTAGTTAGTGTGTTTTTGCTAGTAGCTACCGTAAATCGCGATATTGCCATGGTATCCAGACCATCTTTCATAGATCTACCTTACTTTGTATTATCTCTATATTTACCCAACTTTTCCCCTCTTTGTTATGAATCCACTCTGCAATCCGGGAGACAGAAATCGCCTGATAATATTTCTTGAAATCCAGTGCTGCTAGTCCCCCCCCCGTAGGGCGTTTGTATCCCTATATATATATATATATATATATATATATATATATATATATATATATATATATATATATATATATATATATATATTTTAGTACCATTAATCTTAAGTTCCTAAAATACACCTGAGGTACTGCTATTGGAATCATTTGAAAAATGTAAATCATCCTAGGTAAGATATTCATTTTTAAAGGCATTAATTTTACCTATCCATGAGAGAGGCTTATATCTCAATTTTTTTTAAATGTTCCTTAATCTTATTAAGCACTGGTATGTAGCTGGCTTCAAACATAATCCCCAAAGATGGAGTCAATTTTATTCCCAAGTACTCCATTCCCTCCTTACACCATACAAAAGGGAATTTCAGTTGAATTGCCAGTTGTTCCTCCCTTGGGATGGTAATGTTCAAAATCTCGGATTTGGACATATTTATTTTAACCACATGCCGCCTGCCATATAGCAAAATGACAGCGGCAAAGTAGTTTCAATAGCCTGACCGGACTTCATATGACGTTGCCAGGATATCAAGCCACTGCGCGCCCCCGGGGGCACACATCGCGGCGATCGTTGTTGCGGTGTGTCAGTCTGACACACCGCAACTCTGATCTCGGTAAAGAGTCTCTGACAGAGACTCTTTACCATGTGATCAGCCGTGTCCAATCACGGCTGATCACGATGTAAACAGGAAGAGGCATTGATCGGCTTTTCCTCACTCGCGTCTGTCAGATTAATTATCAGCGCAGCCCCCCCGAGGATGCCAACACTGGACCACCAGGGACGCCACCAGGACCACCAGGGATGCCACCACTAGTCACCACCAGGTATGCCACCCTAGACCACCAGGGATGCCAATCAGTGCCCACAATGGATGCCAATCAGTGCCCACAATGGACATCACTGATTGGCAGGCATTATTGTTTGGCACCATGAGTACCATCTATTAGTGTACATCAGTGCCACCTATCAGTGCCATCCATGCCCATCCGTGCCATCTATCAGTGCCCATCCGTGCCGCCTATCAGTGCCCATCCGTGCCGCCCATCAGTGCCCGTCCGTGCCGCCTATCAGTGCCCATTAGTGCTGCCTATCAGTGCCCCATCAGTGCCCATCATCAGTGCCACCTCATTGGTGCCCATCAGTGCCGCCTTATCAGAGCTAGTCAGTGAAGGAGAAAACTTACTTATTTACAAAGTTTTGCAACAGAAACAAAAAAAAAATTTCGGTCTTTTTTTTATTTGTTTAGCAGAAAATAAAGATCCCAGAGGTGATCAAATACCACCAAAAGAAAGCTCTATTTGTGGGAACAAAATAATAAAAATTTAGTTTGGGTACAGTGTTGTATGACCGCGCAATTGTCATTCAAAGTGCGACAGCGCTGAAAGCTGAAAATTGGTCTGGGCAGGAAGGTGTATAAGTGCCCGGTATTGAAGTGGTTAAAATTAGACAACTTTCCGTATTTACTCAGCTCCTCTAGTATAATTGGAATTGTTATCCTAGGGTTGGAGACGTAAAAAAAGCAAATCATCCTCATAAGCGGCTACTCTGTAGTCCCGTTCCCCTTCTCTCACCCCTCTAATGTCTGGATTTTTACAGATTGCTGCTAACAGAGTTTCCAATGCCATTACAAACAGCATTGGGGATTGGGGGCACCCCTGCCTTGTCCTGTTAAATAGTTCAAGGGATGGGAATAGGTTCCTGTTTATTCTAGTTTTAGCTGTTGGGTGATGATAGGAAGCAGATATCCATTTCATCATCCTAACCCCCAAACCTAGGTATCTTAATGTTCCAAGCATAAACTCCCAGTCCACCCTGTTGAAGGTTTTTTCAGCATCTATCGACAGAAATGCGACCGGGGTTTCCCCTGCTATGTACTTAATGAATCAAAAACATCGACTTAAGGCAGTTGTCCCTTCCCTCTCTCCCTTTTACAAATCCTACCTGATCATTATGTATCCAGCTCGGTAGTAGCGGTTTTAATCTCTCTGCGATTATTTTAGCAAAAATCTTTATATCTGTATTTAACAGGGATATTGGCCTATAACTCGCTGGGGCTGCTGGATCCTTCCCTTCTTTTGGAATGAGAATTATATAGACCAGTAATGATCCCTCCCGCAAAGTCTCTCCTTCTGCCAGAGTAATCAGGTATTCACATAGTTTAGGGATCAGAAACTTTTGGAATCTTTTATAATACAGAATACCCATCGGGACCCGGGCTCTTTCCCAGGGCCATACTTTTTATTGCTCTTGCTACCTCTTCCTGGGTAATCGGCCCCGCAGGTACTCATAGACTTCTGCATCATGTTTCTCTATATCTTCCCTTCTCTGATTCACCTTATATAAATGCGCTATAATATGCATGGAATACCTTCGCTATTTCAGGGGACGAATGTACATTCTCCCCCATATCGTTTTTAATTTTAGGGATAAAGGATAAGCTTTTTTTCTCCTTTACTGCTCTGGCCAGCCATTTCCCGGATTTATTACCCCATTGTTACCTCTCTTTGTTTACTATATGAAAAGCACGTTTTTTATCCTGTTCTAACAGTTGTATTAATTCCTCTCTTTTTGCTATTAATTCTTGTCTCTCTATCTTTTACTTGGAGTGTTCAGTCCTCTTACAATATAAGAAACTAAATTATTGTGGTCATAGTTTATTATAGGGAGCACCTGGCAGGCCACCACCCCAATCAATACCACCTCCCCCCCCCACCCTTAACATATATGTTCAATGTATGGATCCGATCTATCCAGATATCGTCCAGTTCCCATACCTCCTGGGGGGCAGTTACTTCTGACCTTACTGACCCCTCTACTGGCCCTCCAACCCCCACCCCTCCATCTATTTTTTTCTCTTTGATAATATTCCTACCTACACCTTCTCCAAATACATGCTCCAACGTACCCTGCAGCCAAACGCACCTTGCCATTGGAACAGGAAGATGCTACAGGGTACTACAGGCTGCCATTAAAGTGGAATTAAACTGCACTTTTAAACTTGTATCTACAGGTGATGTAAGCTTAAAATAAGGCTTACCTGTAGGTACAATGAATATCTCCTAAACTTGCACTGTTTAGGAGCTATTCACACAACATGCAGCCAGTGACGTCACCAGCACATGCGCTCTGAAGGGACGGCATACCGTGCTGGAGCTGAGGGCTCCCGCAAGCATGCGCGGGGGGTGATGTCATTGCTGCCCCGGCCACTCATGCAGCCGGAACCCGCGAACTTGGAAGGAAGACCGGGTGAAGATGGCAGCGTTGGGAAGCTGTGACAGCGCTACGCTGGGAGGCTCGTGTAAGTCTGTCATAATGTGCTAGTATGCGATGTATACCAGCACATTATGACTTAAAACTTCAGGGGGGGACCCATTGCTTTTTCTTTTTTGGTGGTTTACCTCCGCTTTAAGAATTAATGACACATATTGCACATGCCTCTGGGCACAGATTGTCCTTAACAAGATCGCACTTGTTCCCCATGTGGTTCTATGGTGATTCAGTATCCAGCCATTCCTGGGGGGTGGCCATAGGTTTTGATAAGACCACGGTATTTGCTGTAAAAGAGCAGCTGGCAGACCCAAAGGGTAGGTTCCTTTTTTAAAAAAGGGGAGATTGTGTAACATGGAATGTACGCTTGTAAATATTTACTCCCCAAATAGGGAACCAGATAAATTTTTAAGGAAAGTTTTGAAAAAACTCGAGGTATTTAAGGAAGGTAAACTTATAATAGCAGGAGACTTAAACTTGAGTATAGACCCTTGGGTAGATACTACGGGGGATCGATCCGTTGATCCCCGCTGAGCCGGCGGATGACAGGTCCATCTCCGCTCACTGTGCAGGGAAGGACCTGTCAGAGCTCTACTCTCCTCTATGGGCGATCGGATGAAAAAAGACCGCCTGTCCGTTTTCATCCGATCTGTCAGACGGATGAAAAATAGGGATTCCATCCGTCTGGATTCAGCGGATTGCATGTTAGCGGACATGTCACCGCTGACATCCGTCACTCCATAGACCTGCATGGAGCGTCCGTTCAGGTCCGCCTAAAAAACTGACAGGCGGACCTGAACAGTCCGCATGTGTGAAAGGGGACTAAGGCCTCGTATACACGATACGAAAATCAGAAGGGAACATTCGTAAGACGAGCTGTCTGTGGATTTTTTGCAATCTTTGAAAATGAATTACTTCATAGTGCATACAGCTAGAGCAGTGTTCAACCTTTTTCAAGTCAAGGGACCCTTTAAAAATATGCACAATCTCGAGTCAACCCATTCTAAAATGTAAAAAAATGAAACGCATAATTTTACATTTCTTCTTCCTCGTTTTCTCTCCCCCCTTTGCAGCTAACATCATCCAATGCTGACAGAGGGGGGTCAAACAAAGATGCTGTGTAGGTGCCTGATGCCCTTCTTATCAACCAATGAAGTCAGTGGTCGTTAGGACTGCACAGCGCCCCAGATTGTAGTGCTGCACAATGAAACCCGTGGTTTTGAGTACCAAAAAAGAAGACTTGATCCACAACTTGGCTTGTACACAATTTTTTGGCATTTTTCCAAGGTACCCCTGAAGAACCCAGACGGCACCCCAGGGTGCCTAGGCACCATGGTTGAAAAAGGCTGAGCTAGAGAGATCCACGAGGGCTTATTTTACTGCTTGTTAAGAATTTGTAAATACTTGAATGTCCATAGTCTGGATGCATGTGCACCTCATCAGAAAAAAAAAGGGAAAATGTGCTTGTATCAAAAAACAGTTTTTTTATTTTTCCCTAACATATACTTTAACCACTTGCTTACTAGGCACTTAAACCCCCCTCCTGTCCAAACCAATTTTCAGCTTTTAGCGCTGTCGCACTTTGAATGACAATTGCGCGGTCCTACAACACTGTACCCAAACGAAATTTTTATCATTTTTTCCCCACAAATAGAGCTTTCTTTTGATGGTATTTGATCACCTCTGCGGTTTTTAGTCTTTGTTAAAAAAATTAAAAAGACAGAATTAAAAAAATATATATATTTTTTTATATTTTGTTATAAAATTTTGCAAACAGGTAATTTTTCTCCTTCGTCGATGTACGCTGATGAGGCGGCACTGATGGGCACCGATAGGTGGCAGTGATGGGCACTGTTGGGTGGCAGTGATGGGCACTGATGGGTGGCAGTGATGGGCACTGATTGCTTACACTGATGGCAGCACTGCTAGGTGGCACTGATTGGCACCACTGGTGGGCATTGATAGGTGGCACATGTGGGCATTGATAGGTGGCACTTGTGGGCATTGATAGGTGGCACTGCTGGGCACTGTGGGCACTGGAAGGTGGCAATGGCAGGTGGCACTTGCAGGCACAGATGAGGCATATGTGCCTCCTTCCTCTTCGGGACCGATGTCCCTTTGACATAAGCCGGTGATCGGGGTTTTTTTCTTCCTCACGCTATCAGCGGGAGGAGAAAAAAAAAACGATCACCGAGCTTTTGTTTACATCATGTGATCAGCTGTCATTGGCTGACAGCTGATCACATGGTAAGGGGCCGGGACCGGCCCCTTACTCGGATCTGTGATCATCCGAGTCTCTGTGCACAGAGGAGGACGTCCCATGACGGCCTCCCGGAAATTGAGGTCCGCACTGTGGCCGTCATTTGGCTATGGCCCGGAACTCAAGTGGTTAAGTAAAAGAGGTTGCAACAGATCTGAATGTGTGTATATTGATAGCGGTACTGACATTTTCTATCTGTACAGTGAAGATGATAATTACCTTTGTGGGGGAGTCTAGCTCGATTTTGTAATCTATGGCTGGATAGGCTGTCAGGATGGAGTCAAAGGTCTTTTTTTTATTGTTCCATAAATAAGAGATGGGTAGACTAATAGAGACATTAATACCGCTGCCCGCGGCCACAACATCCACGATCGGAGGACCCACCACAGCTGAAAAGAAAAAATAAGATAGATATATGCCTTTTAAAAATATCCAGTACAAAGATATCTGAGGTTTAACAAAAGATCTCTTAAAGCAGAACTTTACTCATAACAACTTGCTAAAAAATAATGTTCTTTAGCAAGGAACATACATTCCACATTAACAATTATGCTACCAAAATTAGTGTGTACTGTAAATTACCTCCAGCATTGCTCCTGTTTCTTCTTGTGGAAGGTTGCCATTTTGCTAAAGCCCAGAGCCCCTGAGTAGCAATAAATCTTTAGGTTGTCAGATTGGCCTCTACATTTTCGGCACAGTGCCAAAAAATAGGGAGCAACTGAGCATGTGCAGAGCAGGGGGAGAAAGTGTATTACTGGATTTTAAACAGTATAGGCACTCATTTTTATGTTTTACATAGCTATACCTGTAGAGAGGGCCAGCCTGAAGGACTTAATTCTTTGACTAATTGTCCACCTTTAGGCTCCATGCACACTGGAGCTCATAAACGGCCGTTTTTGGGAGTTTGGGCGTTTTTTTTTTAACAGCCCATAAACTCCCCTCTATGTTATCCTATGTGTCCATGCACACATGGATGTTTTTGAATTTTTATCAGCAGTGGAGTTTATGGGCTGTTTTCTGAACGCCATAAAATCGCGTTCAGGAGTCGTTTTCCTGGCTACAAAGAACGCCAAACGCTGATAAACGTCGATAAACGCTCAAAACTTGGCTCACCACCGTTTTTTAACCTTTTTTGATCCATTGAAAAAAAAAACCCCTAAAAAAACGCTAACGCGGAAAAACGCTAAAAAAAGCTCATAAACGCTATTGCAAGAACGTTAAAAAACGTTGAAAGACTACGCTGCAAAGCTACTGACGTTTTTATAACGTTATTTTAACGTCCAGTGTGCATTTTGGATGGAGCTAGGGAGGGTTATACCCTATGCCAGTTTTTTTCCCCCCTCTGTTCCTCAATAGTGAGATTTTCCTCCAACAAAAAATATTGTTGCAGAAGAGGTTGTATTACTTACTTTTTACCTTGCTCCAGCAGGCTTCCATCTGGGGTGCATCTGGTCCCCTGCAGCCTCCTCTCTAAGCTGCTTTCATTTGTGGATGGACATTTACCCACACTACATACAATACAATTAAAAGTATGTGATGATTCAGAGGGACCATCCATAGACCAGAGCTTCTGGAAGAAGAGGAGAGCACTGGAGGTGGGAGTCAGGTAAGTAATTCAGCCTTTTCCTCTAACCCTAGACTTAAAGTGGAGTTCCACCCACTTTTACAACTCTTCAGCATCCCTCACTAAACTGTGCACTGTAAACAAATTGGATATTTTTTTATTTTTTTCTCTGCACTTACTGTATATCTGCTGTATTCATTTTTCACTTCCTCCTCCCTGGCCGCGGCCCATCGCATCATTTCCTGTTTGCAATGCCTTCTGGAAAGGGGAAGCAACTTCCTCTGACACTGCCGTTGCTATGGAAACTGACCTAAAACCTATTACACTGCTTGTGCTGCACTGAGCATGTGCGAGATCTGCAAGGATGAGATCCAGGAAGAAATACAGTCTGGCTTCAGATGCCCAGACTTAAGATGGCCACGGCCTGCTGTAAGTTTATAAAATAACAAACTACTGCTATAAACTAACAAAACAGACCTTAGTTTACAGACTAACTTTACTAGAATACATTAAGCTTGTGTATTATAGGGGTATTTTTATTTAAAAATTATAATTTCGGCCGGAACACCACTTTAACAAGCATTAACACCTTGCAGCATACGTGTGTGTGTCACTTCAAGGATATTTTTTTTTCCCTGGAGTTGGGCTTTAAATTAGTACAGAATTCTCCTGGACGTTAGACATGTGCAATTCATTTTTCCTGAATTCGTTTAACAAATTTAACAAATTTCGTTAATTCAGAAATATCCGAATTTCCAAATTGATCAGAAATTCGCAATTCAGAAATTCTAAAATTCAAACCTTGAAATTCGGAAATTTGAAAATTCGAAAATAAGAATGAAAATCCAAAAATTCAAAAGAACGAAAATCTGAAAACCTGAAATAATAAGTTTATTACTAACTACTAAATTATAGGTATTGAAATTTTCTTTCAAATTTGGCTGTTAGTGAACGTAATGAATACGAATTATCCGAAATAACGAATGCCGTATCTAAACGAATGGAGCGTAACAAATTAATAATAATAAATAATAATAATAATAAAAACGTTTAATTATTATTATTACTATTATTTATTATTGACACAAAAAAAGAGAGGAAAGTGCACCAAAAATGAGCCAAGTCCATAAATCATTGAGGATACAAAATAAGGTAGTACTCAGTATTACCAGGGGGGCGGACTTTTTAGGCTAAGAAACAGTGGAGAAGATATAGCAGTATAAAAAATATAGATTTATTGAAAAATACAAATATCTAAAAAACAATGACAATTGTAACATATAGCATCTTATTATTGTGCTCATTGCACAATAATCATAGATGCTATATGTTACAATTGTCATTGTTTTTTAGATATTTGTAATTTTCAATAAATCTATATTTTTTATACTGCTATATCTTCTCCACTGTTTCTTAGCCTAAAAAGTCCGCCTCCCTGGTAATACTGAGTACTACCTTATTTTGTATCCTCTATTATTTATTATTAATTAGTATCGTTCCATTTGTTTAGATGCGGCATTCGTTATTTCGGATAATTCGTAACTTCAGATAAATTTGTATTTTTTACGCTCATTAACAGCTAAATTTGAAAGGAAATTCCAATATCTATAATTTAATAGTTAGTTATTATTAGTTAGTCAGTATTTCAAATTTTCTTTCTTAATTTCGAATTTCCGAAAAAAAATGAATAAAACTAAAAGGAACACATTTTTCGGCAGCGCACATGTTTACTAGACGTGTCAAATTTATACATCCCCTGAAATAAGATGTCATTTTTGGTGAGATACTCTTGAATACTCTTTACCCTAAAGTGATGCAGACACTGCAGCTTTAATTATGACACTAAAGCCTCGTACACACGGTACGATTGTTGGCAGAGGATTGTCTGTTGACAGACTGTTGTCCTAAAATCTGACTGTTAATACGCTCCTTTTGACAATTGTTGTCCAACTTTCGGCCAACAAATGTTGGATGGCAGGCTAGTAAATTTTCGGCGGACAACGGTTTGATGTCAGATTTTCATATGGTCAGTACACAAGTCTGTCACATTAAAGTCGAATGTACAAACACACCTGCTTGGAATCAATGCTCACCAAACACGAAATTAGCAGAAGGGGCCCAAAGGGTGGTGCTCAAGAGCTGAAATTCCTCGTAGCACGTCATTACGTTCGTGTTTGTGGTGCGACAATTGTGTACCGTTAGGATGCAAGACAAGTTCCTGGCACACGCCCTTCGACAAAAGTCTGACGCTTTGTTGGCCAACAATCGTACCGTGTGCACGAGGCTTTAGATTGCTCATCGGTGATAATGAAGACAGACCCTCCTATTCTGAAATCAGTTTGAAAAAGTGAAACACACAGACTTCTTCAGAACCAAGAAATATAAGAGGCATTAACACATTGAGTTGCCATGCATTAGCACAATGTTTCTCAGTGCGATAATGGTAAGTCATTAACGTTTCCTTAATAAAAGGCACCCAAACACAGAAAAAAATGATACCTGCACCTATTATAAATGCAGCGCACTGCAATGATGTTCATGTGCACTGTGGTGTGTTGCAGTGCAGGCGTCCACTATTGTAACTGTGCAATGGGATGCACCACAATACGCTTATTGCCATGCACTGCAGTAACACACTTTTTACTGGAATACCATAACAAACCAATGTAAAGGAGGCCACAAAATTACTAAAATCTGTAATATACTTAGTTTACCTAGAGGAGATGTAGGAGGATGTAGAAAGTAAAGCACACAAGATATACAGTTAAAGATACCCCCATGAACATACTTACTGTCAGTTAAAGGTTTAAAGATGGGCGTTGGGGGTGAAGGGTCCGACCTCTCTGTAGATGTGAAGCTCTGCACTCGTGCGCTGTAACGGCCCCAGATTCCACTGAACACCTTGGTGAGGTCACATTGGCGGGTTGTAATATTGGAACAATTGTCAGCGGGGAGAAATAGTCCACTGATATAATAGGCGAGATCGGAGGAAATGGTATAGTCATTAAATGGTTATTCCCATATTACTTATACTGTCTATCTCACTGCCGCTTCTCTTTTTCGGACCATTCTCTGTAAACCCGAGAGATGGTTGTGTGTGAAGATCCCAGTAGATCAGCAGTCTTTGAAATACTCAGACCAGCCTGTCTGGCACCAACAACCACTCAAAGTCACTTAAATTCCCTTTCTTCCCCATTCTGATGCTCGGTTTGAACTTCAGCAAGTCGTCTTCACCACGTCTAGATGCCTCAATGCATTGAGTTGCTGCCATGTGATTGGCTGATTATTTGTGTTACCGGCAATTGAACAGGTGTACCTAATAAGGAGGCCGGTGAGTCTATCTATCGTCCACAATCCTCCACAATCTATCTATCTATCTATCTATCTATCTATCTATCTATCTATCTATCTATCTATCTATCTATCTATCTATCTATCTATCTATCTATCTATCTATCTATCTATCTATCCTACAAATGATAACACCACACATACTAGTTTGTCTGATATTAAACACGATGGAATATGGCAGAATCAATATTTGGTTCCTCCCATAATAAAAGCTTTTTTGGGCCATACTTCTCCTATGGGTCATGACGTGTGCCTACTTTCGCCCCGCTGAGAGCGGGTTTTTGCCAGTCACTGCTCCCCAATCTGAGCAGACCAAGAACTGAGCGATCACTGGTCATGCGATCTTTAAGCTCTCGGTCTTGGAGCGATCATAGGACAGAGGTGAGTAGGGAGGTTTATTTTTTTTACAGTAAAAACCCCTCTCGTGATAAGGCCTTGTTCCAGTGGCGGTGTGTCCATGAGGGAGCACGGGCGCCGCCCCCTCTTTCCAGCCAGCCCTTATATGTAAAATGGATAGATTCATGCATTGCATGAATCTGTCCATGGCCGCCACTGCCACCCCCTATTCAGGCGTCTTGCCCCTTTTCGGACGCTGGGTGCCTGAATTCCAGCGGTGGGAGGTATTTTTGAAGCACCTGATAAGAGCCATAGGCTCTAATAGGCTTAAAAAAAATGGACTCAGAGCATTGCGCAACGAGCCCTCCCAAGTGTGTTAGCAAAGCAAAAGCTTTGCTAACACTGAACCACCTTTCCGCCAATAAGGGCACATGGGTCTAATACCCGTCACCTGAGGAGACACACAGGAACCATGGAGGATGCAGGAGCCTTCGCCTGCCCGTCCCACAGCTCGTCGCCGTCACCGGGATAGGGTAAGTGCCGGTCTGACAGCAATTGGGCGAGCGGGGGGTCACAGTGACTGCATATTATAGGCACAGGCTGCATATGATGGGCACAGAGGCTGCATATGGTGGGCACAGAAGCTGCATATGATGGGCACAGAGGCTGCATATGATGGGCACAGTGGCTGCATATGATGGGCACAGAAGCTGCATATGATGGGCACAGAACCTGCATATGATGGACACAGAGGCTGCATATGATGGGCACAGAGGCTGCATATGATGGGCACAGAGGCTGCATATGATGGGCACAGAGGTGCACAGAGGCTGCATATGATGAGCACAGAAGCTGCATATGATGGGCACAGAAGCTGCATATCTTGGGCACAGAGGCTGCATATGATGGGCACAGAGGCTGCATATGATGGGCACAGAGGTGCACAGAGGCTGCATATGAGGGGCACAGAAGCTGCATATGATGGGCACAGAGGCTGCATATGATGGGCACAGAGGCTGCATATGATGGGCACAGAGGCTGCATATGATGGGCACAGAGGTGCACAGAGGCTGCATATGATGAGCACAGAAGCTGCATATGATGAGCACAGAAGCTGCATATGATGGGCACAGAGGCTGCATATGATGGGCACAGAGGTGCACAGAGGCTGCATATGAGGGGCAAAGAAAGCTGCATATGATGGGCACAGAGGCTGCATATGATGGGCACAGTGGCTGCATTTTATGGGCACACATCCATGCGAGGGCTGTGTTTGCCTGCACAGGTGTTCTGTACTTCCTTGTACAGGCAGTCCTATTTATGTCAATTGGGACACAGCCGCTGCTCCAAATTTGACAGCCCTGCAGGTGCTACAAACCCTCGGGGCTCTAGGACCCAGAACAGACCTTATTGGGATTTTGAGAAATCAAAAAGTTTCCTCATATCAGTCATAAATCCTGGAGCCCCTCGGCATGTATATGTCAGACAGCTAGGTGACATACACTCACCGGCCACTTTATTAGGTACACCTTGCTAGTACCGGGTTGGACCCCCTTTTGCCTTCACAACTGCCTTCATTCTTCGTGGCATAGATTCAACAAGGTGTTGAAAACATTCCTCAGAGATTTTGGTCCATATTGACATGATAGCATCACACAGTTGCTTCAGATTTGTCAGCTGCACATCCATGATGCAAATCTCCCGTTCCACCACATCCCAAAGGTGCTCTATTGCAGGGATATGCAATTAGCGGACCTCCAGCTGTTGCAAAACTACAAGTCCCATCATGCCTCTGCCTCTGGGTGTCATGCTTGTGGCTGTCAGAATCTTGCTATACCTCATGGGACTTGAAGTTCTGCAACAGCTGGAGGTCCACTAATTGCATACCCCTACTCTTTTGGATTGAGATCTGGTGACTCTGGAGGCCATTGGAGTACAGTGACCTCATTGTACTGTTCAAGAAACCAGTGGTGAGATGATTTGATCTTTGTGACATGGAGCATTATCCTGTCAGAAGATGGGTACACTGTAGTCATAAAGGATGGACATGGTCAGCAACAATACTCAGGTAGGCCGTGGCGTTTAAACAATGCTCAATTGGTACTAAGGGGCCTAAAGTGTGCCAAGAAAATACCCCCCACACCATTACATCACCACCAGCCTGAACCATTGGTACAAGGCAGGATAGATCCAAGCTTTCATGTTGTTTATGCCAAATTCTGACCCGACCATCTGAATGTCGCAGCTGAAATCTAGACTCATCAGACCAGGCAATGTTTTTCCAATCTTCTGTTGTCCAATTTTGGTGAGCCTGTGCGAATTGTAGCCTCAGATTCCTGTTTTTAGCTGACAGGAGTGGCCCCCGGTGTGGTCTTCTGCTGCTGTAGCCCATCTGCTTTAAGGTTTGATGTGTTGTTCACTCAGAGATGGTATTCTGCATACCTTGGTTATAACATGTGGTTATTTGAGTTACTGTTGCCTTTCTATCATCTCGGACCAGTCTGCGCATTCTCCTCTGACCCTTGACATCAACAAGGCATTTTCCTCCACACAACTGCCGCTCACTGCCGCTTCTCTTTTTCGGACCATTCTCTGTAAACCCGAGAGATGGTTGTGTGTGAAGATCCCAGTAGATCAGCAGTCTTTGAAATACTCAGACCAGCCTGTCTGGCACCAACAACCACTCAAAGTCACTTAAATTCCCTTTCTTCCCCATTCTGATGCTCGGTTTGAACTTCAGCAAGTCATCTTCACCACGTCTAGATGCCTCAATGCATTGAGTTGCTGCCATGTGATTGGCTGATTATTTGTGTTACCAAGCAATTGAACAGGTGTACCTAATAAGGAGGCCGGTGAGTCCACAATCTATCTATCTATCTATCTATCTATCTATCTATCTATCTATCTATCTATCTATCTATCTATCTATCTATCTATCTATCTATCTATCTATCTATCTATCTATCTATCTAAGTCTACAAATAAACAATACCATACATACTAGTTTATCTGATAGAGCACATTGTAGAAGATGTCAGATTCCGTGTTCGGTTCCTCCCATCTTAGGATGTGCTTAAAATTTCTTGAAGTGATATTGAGGTTCCTTGGAGGTAGAAGAATTCCTACAGCTGTGGACATGAGAAGAAAACTATTTATAATGTTTTTAGGTGGCCGGACAGCAGCAGATCTATGCTAGTAGCTACTGAGATGAACATTAGGCCATATTCACACTTACAAATGCAGCCATTGACAATTAGACACGGGAGACCTGGTGTGGGCTTCCTGCGATTAGCTGTGGGCGGAAAACACCATTGAAAGCTTTTTTGCAGGCGTTTGCATGTAATTGCTCATAACTCGATGGGCCCTAGGCACAGGATTGGCCCTGGAATCTAAGGATCATGTGATAGATCGGGGGGGGGGATTCAGTATTCAGCGTAAAGGCACAGTAAGTAGACGATACTTAAAAAGAAAAAAAATTTCAATGCAACATCAAGATCAGTTTGCAGTAATCAATAGCAAAAATAAAACAGATGTGTAAATGCAATACATGTTAAAATCCGCAGGACTGCTCTACAAAGGAGGCAAAAGATGTAAGACATCAAGAAAAAAGCAAGCTGTGAATAACAGCAATACCATAGCTCCCAACTGTCCCTGATTTCGAGGAACAGTCCCTCTGTCCCTCATTCTTCCTCATTTGTCCCTCATTTTGGTCAGATCTATATAGATGTATATAAAATGCACATTTTATCTTTTAAAAAGTGTTTTCCACCACTAAACCTTTCATCTGATTTCTAAATTGCTGCATTTGTAAATTCCAAAAGCCAATATAAAGAAATAGTAGTGGTTAAAAAGCACTTGTGGGTTTAACCAATCTTGTTTTTTTTTTGTACAATTCTCCTTTAAGGGGGCGTGGCAAGGGGTGTGTCCTATGCCTGCATACTTTTGCTGATAGGTGTCCCTCATTCCCATCTCAAAATGTTGGGAGGCATGGCAATACATAGGTCACTTTCATCTTACATGAAAATAAAAGTATTTAAAGTGAATGATTGAATCTCCAATCATTTTTTTCTCTGATCTTTATCCCATTAAGGGAAATTTCCCTTCACTTTCTGTCCTGTAAACTCAATAGGAAGTGAGTGGAAATCACTCTTAAGCCCCATACACACTATTCAATTTTCTGCAGATTTTAGTCTTTAGATTTACCAACATGTAGTGCAAGGACCTGCCTGATTGCATACAAATTGAAACTCTAATGCCGCGTACACACGGTCGGACATTGACCGGACATTCCGACAACAAAATCCATTGATTTTTTCCGACGGACGTTGGCTCAAACTTGTCTTGCATACACACGGTCACACAAATGTTGTCGTAAATTCTGATCGCCAAGAACGCGGAGACGTACAACACGTACGACGAGCCGAGAAAAATTAAGTTCAATAGCCAGTGCGCCTCTTCTGCTTGATTCTGCATGCGTGGAATTTTGTGCGTCGGAATTGTGTACACACGCTCGGAATTTACAACAACAAAGTTTGTTGTCGAAAAATTTGAGATCCAGCTCTCCAACATTTGTTGGCGGAAATTCCGACAGCAAATGTCCGATGGAGCCTACACACGGTCGGACTTTCCAACAACAAGCTCACATCGAACATTTGTTGTCGGAAAGTCCGACTGTGTATACGCGGCATTAAGGTTTGACCCCATATCATATGGTTTTGGTAAATCTGAAGACAAAAATCTGCAGAAAATCTAATAGTGTGTATGGGGCATTAGACAAATAGGTGAGATAAGATAGACAGCAGTACAGGAAAAGAGCCTTTAACCACTAGCCGACAAGCTGCTGTCATTATACTGCGGCAGGTCGGCTCTTTTCCGCAAATCGGTGTAGCTGTACGTCAGCCCTTTAAACAGCTAGCGCAGGCGCGAACGCGCCCGCTGCATGGTGCGGAAGCCGATGCGCGTGGCCGGCGGTCCTGATGACTGCCGGCCACGAAAGACAGAACCGGGATTTGTGTGTGTAAACACACAAATCCCGGTTCTGTCAGGAGAGGAGAGACAGATTGTCTGTTCCTACTAGCTAGGAACAAAGATCTGGCTTCTCCTCTAGTCAGTCCTATCCCCCCACAGTAACACTGTGGGAACACATTTAACCCCTTGATCGCCCCCTAGTGTTAACTCCTTCCCTGCTGGTGATCTTTACACATTATTCAGTGCATTTTTATAGCATTGATCGCTGTATAAATGTCAATGGTCCCAAAAATGTGTCAAAAGTGTCCAATCTGTCGCAGTCCCGATAAAAATCACTGATCGCCGCCATTACTAGTAAAAAAAAAATTTTTAAATGACATAAATCTATCCCCTATTTTGTAGACGCTATAACTTTTGCACAAACCAATCAATACACGCTTATTGAGATTTTTTTAAACAAAAATATGTAGAAGAATACCTATCGGCTAAACTGATGAAGAAATTTGTTTTTGTTTTTTTAAATTTGGGATATGTATTATAGCAAAAACTAGCAAAATTTTTTTTTTTTTTCAAAATTGTCGGGTTTTTTTTGTTTATAGCGTAAAAAATAAAAACCGCAGAGGTGATCAAATACCACCAAAAGAAAGCTCTATTTGTGGGAAAAAAAGGACATCAATTTTGTTTGGGTACAATGTCGCACGACCGCGCAACTGTCAGGTAAAGCGACGCAGTGCCGTATCACAAAAAATGGCCTGGTCATTAGGGGCAGTGGCGGAACTACCGCCATAGCAACCCATGCGGTTGCTATGGGGCCCGCGATCGCTATGGGGCCCTGGCCCGCTGCCGAGTGGGGCCCTCCAGCCGGGCCCTCGGCATCGGCAAGCTCCTGTGCAGGGACAGAATAAGCGGCGCCATCCCTGTCCCAGCGGCGTGACGTCACTCGGCCGGAGCCGCGATGGGAGGAGAGGCGAGAACTACTGCAGCCTGCAAGCACAGGCAGCGCCGCCAAGGAGGAACCTCATACACCGGTCCATGACCCACTATTGCAGAGAGTCAGCGAAGCGATCACTCACATTTCCGGGTAGGGAAGCAGCACAACTAAATTAAGCTGATGCAGCCACCCAGTGATGCCATGCAGTCTGAAGAATACGAACTGTCTTTAGACTGTGACTTTGATTTTTGTAATATGCAGCATGGCGGGGGGAGGGGGTAAATGTCCTGCACTGTAACTGACTGCTGTATTAATGTCCTGCAGGCTGCACTGGTCACAGTCACTAATGAATGAATTTACTGGTCACTGAGGAATTAATTTACTGGTCACTGAGGAATTAATTTACTGGTCACTGAGGAATTAATTTACTGGTCACTGAGGAATTAATTTACTGGTCACTGAGGAATTAATTTACTGGTCACGGTCACTGAGGAATGAATTTACTGGTCACTGATGAATGAATTTACTGGTCACAGACACTGATGAATTAGAAATACTGTGCCACATGAGTGTGATAATCTGTTGTTCAATGGAATTATTATTTTTTTTTTTTCGTGGGGGGGGGGGGGGGGGCTGTTTGCAAGGGGGGCCCCATATAACATTTTGCTATGGGGCCCTGTGATTTCTAGTTACGCCCCTGATTAGGGGGCAAATCCTTTCGGGGCTGAAGTGGTTAAGCTGAACCAGCATATCTGTACTTTGTAGGATAGGCTGTCTCTTATAGTAACTGAACTTTATTCACAGCGTCAGACAGAATTTTTTGGATGAGTTCGCTCTTGACTCTCTCCCAGCCACCTCATGGGTCCCCGGTCCATGAAGAGTCACCTCTGGTACTTCTCTAGAACTCCATCCCTCTCAGCATTGTTTACAGGTATTGAGCAGGCTCTCCTCTGCAGAACACCTGGATAGGCCTTAAACAGACCTATCAGCCAGTAGGACACCTGGATAGTCCTCAGGCCTAGCAGCCAGGAGCTGTGCCACACACACACCCAGTCTGGGCGGAGAAGACCTAGATCACCTGACTCTCTCCAAATAAATACTTTCTCCCAGCATGCAAAGCGGCCAGTCTGATTGGCTGAGAAAGGTATGTTTATTCTTAATCTGCCTTCACTGTAGCTCATCATACTAATGCCAGAGGTGACAGTGCCACTTACTGACAAAAGGGAGAAGCCACAACTAAAACAGGATTAGGAGGAAGACCATTTGGTCCATAAAGACTACAAATAAGCCAGGCTAGCTACCACCCAGCACAGCCAAATATACCTGTAGCCCTGTTTTGGGACAAGGGTGCTACATTAAGGCAGAAGTTTTTTTATCCTAATGTATTCTATGCAATAAGATAAAAAAAACCTTCTGTGTGCAGCAGCTCCTCTAATACTTACCTGGGCCTCATCTAGATCCAGCGATGTTGCAGGAGAGTCTTGGCTGCCCGTCACTCTTCCTCCTCATTGACTGAGACGGCAGCTCTGCTGTCAATCAAAGTCAGTGAGCCAATGAGGAGAGAGAGGCAGCGGCTCCGTGTCTGAATGGACACACAGAGCAGCGGATTGGCTAGGGTGCCCCCATAGCAAGCTGCTTGCAGTGGGGGCACTCGGCAGGAGGGAGGAGCCAGGAGCGACGCAGAGGGACACAAGAAGAGGAGGATCGAGTCTGCTCTGTGCAAAACCACTACACAGAGCAGGTAAGTATAGCATGTTTGTTATTTTTAACAACAAAAAAAAAAATACAAGACTTTAGTATCACTTTAAATCATCTATAGGAAATAGTAGTTGTTGGAGCAACACATATTTTAGTTCTGTGTGTGGTTTTGCATGTTGTACAGAACGCCAAGGATGGGTCCTCGACGGGTGCTATGTGGCACCAATATTTGGGTTATGGTCCCCTTTAAGGGAAATGTGTATGTACTCATGGGACCCGGAATTTTGGAGGTCCAGAGTGACGTTCGGGTGGGAAAGGGACCTCCACTTCTGACTATGGGGACTCCGGGAAGCAGCACATAAAACAGGAAGCTCTTAGCATTGGAGGAGGGGAGTAGGAGTTTGAGGACAGAGACAGCGGCTGGAGCTGCTGGGCTCGTGATCGTCACTGGAAAGATCGGGGTTCAGGTAAGAAAAAGGGGGGCTTTGGGTGGGCAGCTGTAGCACAGAAGGTTTTTCATCTTAAAGAGGGAGTCCACCTAAAAAAAAAATATTAAAAGCCAGCAGCTACAAATACTGCAGCTGCTGACTTTTAATAAATGGACACTTACCTGTCCCAGAGTGCCCGCGATGTCGGCATTTGAAGCCGATCAATCGCTCGGGTCTCGGCAGCTGCAGCCGCCATCCTCGTGAGGGAATGAGGAAGTGAAGCGTTGCAGCTTCACTTCCTGGTTCCCTACTTCGCATGTGCGAGTCGTGCTGCGCGTCCTAACTGGTCCCCGCTACAGCGGGGGGTGCGGGAAGGGGTGTGACTCCCGTGGGAGTCTATTCCCGGAAGTGGATGCAAATACCTGTATTAGACAGGTATTTACAAAAATAAATAAATAAAAAATAAATAAGATGTATATGCTTACCTATTTCCAGGCTGCTCCAGTCCAGTCATGTAATCTCCCCTGTGTCGGCCAGCGGTGGCTGCAGGGGAGAGGAGAGAGGGCTCCGACAATGGCTAGTAAAGCCTGGAGTGGTGACAACACCCATTGGGCTCAATGGCCCATCTGTTGTTGGTGCTCCCTCCTCTCCGCTGCAGCCGTCTCTGGCTGATGCAGGGATCATGTGGCTGGACCAGAGCAGGCTCAAAATAGGTAAGTACTCAGTGGCCACCCGTCCATTAGGGGCACAGGGGCTCCGCCCCCTTAATCCATGCATCTGGCCCCTAAACCACATGCGGGGCAACGGATGCATGGATTTCAATGTTTTTTTTGGGGGTTTTTTAAGCACGTGAATTATGCCGTGTAAACACGGTCGGACTTTCCGGCATACTTGGTCCGGCGGACCAGAGTCTGGCGGACAATCCGCCCGTGTGTAGGCCCCAGCGGACTTTTCCGGCGGACTTTTTCCCAAAAGCCCGCCAGACCTAGATTTGAAACAAGTTTTAAATCTTTCCGTCGGACTCAGTTTCTGGCGGAAAGTCCGCTCGTCTGTGTGCTAGTCCGACGGAAAGCCCGCTCGTGTGTATGCTGGTCCAACGGACCAGATACGACGCGAGGGCAGGGTATTGCATTTCGCGCTCGCTGCAATAGGAAAAACAAATTTTCCTATTGCGGCGAGCGCGGGGAATACCAGGCCCTTAGGTCTGGTATGGATTATAAATGGAAGCCCCTACGCCAAAAAAACGACGTGGGGCCCCCCCTAAAATCCATACCAGACCCTGATCCGAGCACGCAGCCCGGCCGGTCAGGAATGGGGGTGGGGACGAGCGAGCGCCCACCCCCCGTCCTGAACCATACCAGGCCGCATGCCCCCCCCCCAAAAGCACCTTGTCCCCATGTTGATGAGGACAAGGGCCTCTTCCCGACAACCCTGGCCGTTGGTTGTCGGGGTCTGCAGGCGGGGGGCTTATCGGAATCTGGGAGCCCCCTATAAGAGGGCCCTCAGATCCCGGCCCCCCACCCTATGTGAATGAGTATGGGGTACAAGGTACCCCTACCCATTCACCTAGGGAAAAAGTGTCAATAATAAAACACACTACACAGGTTTTTAAAATAATTTATTAAACAGCCGCGGGGGGGGGGGGGATCTTCTTCCGGCCTCGGGGGTCCCTCCGGTTCATCTTCTCCTGGCGTCCGGTTGGTTCTTCTCCGTTCTCTCCGGCCTCTTCTCCCGGTGTTCCAGTTCTTCGGCCGGCCCCTCCGCTGTCTTCAGGTAGCTCTCTTGCCAGCGGAGGTCCGGACTTCTGGGCTTCTTGTCTTCTCTTCTCTTCTCCAGATGTTGACACGACGCTCTCTCCGGCAGGACTGCTCTCTGAGGGCTCCGTTGTGACTTATATAGGCGGAGACCCCGCCCCCTCATGGTGTCACATTCCCTGGGCATGCTGGGACTGTGACGTTTTAGGGGGCGTGGTCAACATCACCCAGTGACCACGCCCTCTAAAACGTCACAGTCCCAGCATGCCCAGGGACTGTGACATCATGAGCGGGCCTATATAAGTCACAACGGAGCCCTCAGAAAGCAGTCCAGCCGGAGAGAGCGTCGTGTCAACATCTGGAGAAGAGAAGAGAAGACAAGAAGCCCAGAAGTCCGGACCTCCGCTGGCAAGAGAGCTACCTGAAGACAGTGGAGGAGCCGGCCGAAGAACTGGAACACCGGGAGAAGAGGCCGGAGAGAGCGGAGAAGAACCAACCGGACGCCGGGAGAAGATGAACCGGAGGGACCCCCGAAGCCGGAAGAAGACCCCGAAGCCGGAGGAAGATCCCCCCCGGAGCTGTTTAATAAATTATTTTAAAAACCTGTGTAGTGTGTTTTATTATTGACACTTTTTCCCTGATGTAAGGGGGCCCTCTGGGGACCCTGATGTAAGGAAGGGGCTCTCTGGGGACCCTGATGTAAGGAAGGGTCTCTCTGGGGACCCTGATGTAAGAGGGGAGCTCTCTGGGGACCCTGATGTACAGGGGGACTCTCTGTGGATCCTTTTGTAAGTAGGGAGGCTCTCTGAGGATCCTGATGTAAGGGTAGGCTCTCTGGGGACCCTGATGTAAGGGTAGGCTCTCTGGAGACCCTGAAGTAAGGGGGGGCTCTCTGGGGACCCTGATGTAAGGAAGGGTCTCTCTGGGGATCCTGAAGTAAGGAGGGGCTCTCTGGGGACCCTGATGTAAGGAAGGGGCTATCTGGGGACCCTAATGTAAGAGGGGGGCTCTCTGGGGACCCTGATGTAAGGAGGGGCTCTCTGGGAACCCTGATGTGCGGGGGGGGGACTCTCTGGGGATTCTAATGTAAGTAGGGAGGCTCTCTGAGGATCCTGATGTTAGGGGAGGCTCTCTGGGGACCCTGATGTAAGGGATGCGCACTATGTAACGATATTTTATATATGTATATATATATATATATATATATATATACACACACACACATTTATATTATATACATGTGTATGCCCGCACAAGCGTATGACTTTCTCTACTTCACTGCTATGGGCTCTAGCCCGAGATCTTTTGTAGACCTAGCAACACCCTTGGTAGGGGCCCTTCATGGTTTCTTGCACTGGGGCCCTGAAGATTCTAGTTACACCTCTGTACAGCTTTCTTACACCACATGTTAGTTAGCATAAGTGTTAGGAGGGGGAGTGTCAGTGCATTAACACTAGTACACAAGTAAAAAACTGATATAATATATCAGTCTGAAATCTATCGTTAACATTAAAAAACATTAAAAAAGTGATCCCAAAACACTGACCTAGCAATGGAAGATGGCACAGCTGCAGCAGACATTGTAGACGGACCATCATTCACATCTGTAACAAAAAATCTGCAAGAAATACATAAAATATGCAATAAATACAAGATGAAAATGCATATAGAAGTGCCTTCTGTAAGACATGATCCAGCCTGAACAGTCTGACGATCTGAGATTCCAGTTTTTACAATGTAGCAATAAAAGCATCTTTGTCTTTGAGTTTGGGATCAGACTTTTTTTTGGCAAGCTATCTGCAGGAATGATGTCAGGACATTAACAGCTTCCTGAACGCCCCATAGCAGCAGGGCTGCAGTTAGAAACCATGGGGCCCCTTACAGGCAACCTGACACGGGGCCCCATACAGGCAACCTGACACGGGGCCCCATACAGGCAAGCTGACACGGGGCCCCATACAGGCAAGCTGACACGGGGCCCCATACAGGCAAGCTGACACGGGGCCCCATACAGGCAACCTGACACGGGGGCAACCTGACACGGGGCCCCATACTGGCAACCTGACACGGGGCCCCATACTGGCAACCTGACACGGGCCCCATACTGGCAACCTGACATGGGCCCCATACTGGCAACCTGACACAGGGGCAAGCTGACACGGGGCCCCATACAGGCAACCTGACACGGGGCCCCATACAGGCAACCTGACACGGGGGCAACCTGACACGGGGCCCCATACTGGCAACCTGACACGGGGCCCCATACTGGCAACCTGACACGGGGCCCCATACTGGCAACCTGACACGGGCCCCATACTGGCAACCTGACACAGGGGCAAGCTGACACGGGGCCCCATACAGGCAACCTGACACCGGCCCCATAAAGGCAACCTGACAGGGGGCCCCATACAGGCAACCTGACACGGGGCCCCATACAGGCAACCTGACATGGGGGCAACCTGAGACGGAGCCCCATACTGGCAACCTGACACAGGCCCCATACAGGCAACCTGACACGGGGCCCTGTACAGGCAACCTGACACGGGGGCAACCTGACACAGGCCCCATACAGGCAACCTGACACGGGCCACGTACAGGCAACCTGACAGGGGGCCCCGTACCGGCAACCTGACAGGGGGCCCCGTACCGGCAACCTGACAGGGGGCCCCGTACCGGCAACCTGACAGGGGGCCCCATACCGGCAACCTGACAGGGGGCCCCGTACAGGCAACCTGACAGGGGGCCCAGTGCAGGCAACCTAACAGTATTACCTGGCACACGTTGCAGATTGTCACTTGCCACATGTTGCGGATTGTAACTTGCCACGTCACCTGCCACACGTTGCAGATTGCCTGCTAAGGTGCAAATTGTCACTTGCCAGAGTGAAGAGAGGCAGAAGAGAGATTATGTCATCTCTCTGCTCCCCCGCCTGCCGGCTTGCTGACTGGCCAGCACCTCCACTCACCTGCCGATTGGCCCACCTGCTCACTCACCCGATGACTACCCCGCCCGCTCACTCACATGCCGACCCACACTGACTGGCCCACCTGCTCATTAACCTGCCCGCTCACTCACCCGCTGACTGCCCCGCCCGCTCGTTAACCTGCCCGCTCACTCACCCGCTGACTGGCACGCCCTTTCGTTAACCTGCCCGCTCACTTACCCGCTGACTGGCCCACCCGCTCGGCCGCCGGCCAATCACTAATTTCTGGGGGGGGGGGGGCAATGGCCCGTTGCCCCCCCTGGCTCAGCCCCGCTGGAGTGTATAGGCTGGCGTGTTGGGTCAAAACAGCAAACTCATCGAAATCTCCAATTACTGATGCTGTAGAGCAGGGGTCTTCAAACTATGGCCCTCCAGTTGTTCAGGAACTACAATTCTCATCATACCTAGTCATTTCTGTGAATGTCAGATTTACAATGGCTCATGGCAGTTTTGCAACAGCTGGAGGGTCATAGTTTGAAGATCTCTGCTGTAGAGCAACCGGAAGTGACGTGAATGGAGATTTCGACGAGCTGGCCATTTTGATAGAACACCGTGATTTGGGATCCGACTTGTAAGCCCCCAAGTCACATGATATGTGAAACCCCATGTTAGTCAATGAGCGCTATCTTAATTGGCGCTACTGAAGTCGCTCCGACTTTAGAAAAGGTTCCTGTACTATTTCAAGGCGACTTCTATCCAACTTGTGCCAATTAACGGAAGTTGCCTTCAAGTCGGATCCTCATCTATATTGATGTGATTTGGATCCGACATTACAGGAAGATTACCCAGGCATTCCATGAAAATTGCTTCAAAGGCACGTCAAGTCGCATCAGGTAGTACTCAAGCCGCCAGGAAGTCGTCTGGTAAAGTCGCACTGTAAGTTGTGCAACTTTCAGGTCGCGGCAATATGAACCCTGCAGTTTCATCATTACATTTCCCCTCCAAAAAACAAACTGCAAAACAGGGTTTTTTTTTTAATCAACAAACGTTAAAATAAAATTAAGCTGAAAAATAAAATAAAAATACATGTTGACAGGTAGGATGACAGAAGAGACCTATAAAGTCCATCATATTTTCTATTTCTGCTTTATGAGGAACACAAACTTATTATCAGATGACTAGGGCTAAAACAACTAATCGATTAATCGACAACTAATTAATTAGGAAATTAATTGATTACTATTTTCATAATCGATTAATCGGCCAGTAACATAATGGGGTTAAAAGAATTAAAATTAGCCCTTTAGAGTACAAAAAGAGCAAATAATCGCTACTGTAAATATTACTTTCACTGTTGCACAGTAAAAAAAATGAACCCCTTACAGTAGATGATTATTTGCTCTTTTTGTACTATAAAGGGCAAATTTTTTACTTTTTTTAACCCCATTATGTTACTAAACGTCTTCTATATGGCATCTATGTGTTTTTTGGTGCTTTTTGCAGAAACCGCACTACAATTCATTTAACGTTCACATCTATGTTTTTTTCAGCTGCTGCTTAATTGGAAAGGGTCAGGGACTTTTTTCAGCACAAAAACGGTGCTTTTTTGGTTCAATATACTTCAATGGAGAAGCTGCAGAAAAGCATGTAATGCGTTTTTTGCAGCAATTTGTGTTTTTTTTTATCTGCCCAACAACAAAATGGCTAAAAGGGCATATAAAAAAATGCAAAAACGCAAATCGCAGCAAAATCACGTGCGCAAAAAATCAAAACGCACAGCAAAAAGCACTGCAGAAACAGATCAAAAGCAAACTGCATAGGTGTGCACCGAGCCTTATGCTGGCCACACCGATCAATTTTCAGACAAGAATATTCATATGAAAAATCTTTGTACATTCGCTGAATGAAAGAATGTTGTTTGAAATTTTCACTTGCTTTTAACATTCTGTTTTAAAATGTAATTTCTGAACGAAAACCGCATACACTGTCTGAGAATTCCTTTGACCAAGACGTTTTCTATAATTTCTAAATTTTCCCGTCTCTGTGGTTGAAAACAAACGTCGTTTTGACCCCACTAACGATTAGAAAATCGAATGAACGTTCTTAAAATGAAATTTTGTTTTGAAGGAAGACATTGTTTCTGTATGGCCAGCATATAATATATTATGCCGCGTACACACGACCGGACTTTCCAGCAGAATAAACTCTGTCGTTGTTTTTGACGGAGTTCCGACGGCGTTCCGCTGAAAAGGACTTGCCTACATACGATCACACCAAAGTCCGATCGTTTAGAACGCAATGACGTACGATGGGACAAGAAAAAGGAAGTTCAATAGCCAGTAGCCAATAGCTGCCCTTGCGTCGTTTTTGGTCAGTCAGAATAGCATACAGACGAATGGTTTTCCCGCTAGGAGTTGATTCCTTCGCAAAGATTTGAAACATGTTCTATTTCTAGGTCCGTCAGTATTTTTGAAAGAAAAAGTCAGATGAATCCCACACACGATCGGAATATACGATGGCATGATACCGTCGGACCTTTTCTGACGGAAAGTCCAGTCGTGTGTACGCGGCATAACAGTTCTGTTTGAATATCTGCAAAACAGTCTTTAACTTTTTTTTTTAAATAAAAAAATTTGAACTCTGAGTCTGATGATATTTACCAGATTCAACCTCTAACAGTATATACAGTATATATCTCTTCTGTCCGTTATTCTGAAGTGGATTGACCACTTCAGAATAATATTATTATAATATAATATATTATATAATATATATAATATAATATAATATATTTGCAGACGATACTAAGCTAAGCAGGGCAATAACTTCTCCGCAGGATGTGGAAATCTTGCAAAAAGACCTGAACGAATTAATGGGGTGGGCGACTACATGGCAAATGAGGTTCAATGTAGAAAAATGTAAAATAATGCATTTGGGTAGCAAAAATATGAATGCAATCTATACACTGGGGGGAGAACCTCTGGGGGAATCTAGGATGGAAAAGGACCTGGGGGTCCTAGTGGATGATAGGCTCAGCAATGGCATGCAATGCCAAGCTGCTGCTAATAAAGCAAACAGAATATTGACATGCATTAAAAGGGGGATCAACTGCAGAGATAAAACGATAATTCTCCCGCTCTACAAGACTCTGGTCCGGCCGCACCTGGAGTATGCTGTCCAGTTCTGGGCACCAGTCCTCAGGAGGGACGTACTGGAAATGGAGCGAGTACAAAGAAGGGCAACAAAGCTAATAAAGGGTCTGGAGGATCTTAGTTATGAGGAAAGGTTGCGAGCACTGAACTTATTCTCTCTGGAGAAGAGACGCTTGAGAGGGGATATGATTTCAATTTACAAATACTGTACTGGTGACCCCACAATAGGGATAAAACTTTTTCGCAGAAGAGAGTTTAATAAGACTCGTGGCCACTCATTGCAATTAGAAGAAAAGAGGTTTAACCTTAAACTACGTAGAGGGTTCTTTACTGTAAGAGCGGCAAGGATGTGGAATTCCCTTCCACAGGCGGTGGTCTCAGCGGGGAGCATTGATAGCTTCAAGAAACTATTAGATAATCAACTGAATGACCGCAATATACAGGGATATGTAAGGTAATACTGACACATAATTGCACACATAGGTTGGACTTGATGGACTTGTGTCTTTTTTCAACCTCACCTACTATGTAACTATGTAACTTCAGCCCCAGAAGGATTTACCGCCTTTCTGACCAGAGCACTTTTTGCGATTCGGCACTGCATCGCTTTAACTGACAATTGCGCGGTCGTGTGACGTTGTACCCAAACAAAATTGACGTCCTTTTTTTCCCACAAATAGAGCTTTCTTTTGGTGGTATTTGATCGCCTCTGCGGTTTTTATTTTTTGCGCTATAAACAAAAAAAGAGCAACAATTTTGAAAAAAACAAACAATATTTTTTAATTTTTGCTATAATAAATATCCCCCAAAAATATATAAAAAACAATTTTTTTCCTCAGTTTAGGCCGATATGTATTCTTCTGCATATTTTTGGTTAAAAAAAAATCGCAATAAGCATATATTGATTGGTTTGAGCAAAAATTATAGCGCTTTCAAAATAGGGGATAGTTTTATGGCATTTTTATTACTAATTTTTTTAGTAGTAATGGCGGTGATCTGCGATTTTTATCAGGACTGCGACATTATGGCGGACACATCGGACACGTTTGACACCATTTTGGGACCATTGTCATTTATACAGCGATCAGTGCTATAAAATTGCTCTGATTACTGTGTAAATGACACTGGCAGGGAAGGGGTTAAGCACTAGGGGGCGATCAAGGGGTTAAGTGTGTCCTAGGGAGTTATTCTAACTGTGGGAGCGATGGGCTACTACTCACATGAAAGCGATCACCCCTCCCGATGACAGGGAGCAGTGATCTCTGTCATGTCACTAGGCAGAATGGGGAAATGCCTTGTTTACAAAGGCATCTCCCCGTTCTTCCGCTCCGTGACACGATCGCGGGCACCTGGCGGACATAGAGTCCGCGGGACCCGCAGTCACGGAGCACGCGGCGAGCGCGCGCACCCCCAATGCCGCATCTTAAAGCGGGCGTACCTGTACGCCCTTTTGCCCACCCGTGCCATTCTGCTGATGTATATCGGCGTGCGGCGGTCGGGAAGGGGCTATAGATTTTACTCCCTAACCATAGAGTCGGTTATTTATATTTACTACTGCATGTAGAGATATTTAAGAATAAATTGCCTTTTTTTTTTTTAAACTTTACATATTAACTAAATTATACACCACACTTTTTTTTAAGGTTATTAAGCGATTAAAAGAAACAATAATCGGCCAACTAATCGCTTCTGAAAATAATCGTTAGTTGCAGCCCTACAGATGACAGATGACGCAGTGCCTGCACCGACACGTATTGGCCGATTAGTGAAAGCTGATTCCTGCACTATACACAGACGTACACTGACACTCACCTGCCTGCAATCTCTGCTCGTCTCTCGCTGTACATACAGCTTTGCTTTCTTTGAAGCGATGAGAATGTCACAATACGGTTCCGCCTCCGTCATCTCAGCACACTGCCCATTGGATGAGCAGGCAAGTGAACTGCACCTGGAAATATGGAATGTGGTCACTATTACAACACTTGTCAATCATAGGTGGCTGTGAACTGGGCACAATATTTCTGAATAGCAGAAGTTTCCAGCTTGTGGCTTCCTGGCTGTAACACGACAAGTGGTTTTAAAAAGAATTTACAAAGCTATTAGCAGAGTGAAAAGTAAATTAGTTCTGTGTTAATGGGGCAGAAAACAAATATAAAATAGACTATATATCCTCCTGTGCTGCTCAAAATGTAAATCATTGATTTTAAATGGGAAATACTGCATTTCACCACTAGATGGAGTTAAAGTATAATTCCAGGATAAACCTAGCTAGTCCTAAAACTGTTCCCTCCTTACACCTATGCTCAGGGGCAAAATGGGGCAGCTGCCCCGGGCCCAGTCATTGTTGTGGAGCTCAAAGCAGCTGCCCCTAGAGCCTGTGCTATCTCCTGAGAGATAGCCAATTGATAAATGGATCTGGCTATCACTCAGGAGATGAGGGCGGAATTAAATGTTGGGGGCACTGGGCATTGGTTGGGTGTTATGTCTGCAGCCTGTGAGGTATTTGGCCAGCTCGGTGAAGTGAACCTTGTCCGGAGAAAGCGTCTGTCAGTCCCGGGCACAGTCACACTGACCCCCCTCCCTCACCATGCCCAAACAGCAGACCATTGGCCCGCTGAAGAACTTCTTTTCTGAAGGGTTTAGCAAGGTGTGCACGGTGTTCGCCTGACATTCTCTGTACACTATCAAGGGGAAACCGCTGGTTGGGGGGCAATGCAGGGGTCTGTGGAGGGAGCGGGTCCTGTGTACTGATGGGGGCAGTATGGGAAAGGGGGTCCTGTGTAAAAATGGGGAGTAGTATGGCGGGAGGGGGCTGTGTAATCATGTGGCAGGAGAGTCCTGTGTAAAGATGGGGGTAATACGTGAGAGGGGGTACTTGTGTAATAATAGGTAGTAGGGGGTGAGGGGTCCTGTGTAATGATGGGGAAGGGGGTCTTGTGTAAAAATGGGGAGTAGTATGGGGGGAGGGGGCTGTGTAATCATGTGGGAGGGGAGTCCTGTGTAAAGATGGGGGAGGGGAGTCCTGTGTAAAGATGGGGGTAATATGTGAGAGGGGGGACTTGTGTAATAATAGGTAGTAAGGGGTGAGGGGTTCTGTGTAATGATGGGGAAGGGGGTCTTGTGTAATGATGGGGGTAGTATGGGGGAGGGGGTCATGTGTAATGATGGGGGGGACCCAAAATATGTTTGCCCAGGGTCCAATCAATATCAAAGATGGCGCTGCCTATGCTAACTAACCTGTGTAAGAAAGGTGTATATATGTTTCGATTTTCAGGCCGCTGCGATCTGGTCACCTGACAGAGGCATAACTAGAAACTTCAGTGCCCCAGGTCAAGAAATCATGAAGGCCCCCCCCCCGAAAAGCATGATTTTGATACTATATTTCTATCCACTGTACAACAAAGTAAAACATGTCTGTTTCTGATTTCAACTGGACGGGGGGTGGTAGCGGTGGTACTCGAGGGGGGGTTGCCACGGTGGTACTTGAGGGGGGGTGGTAGCGGTGATACTCGAGGGAGGGTTGCCGCGGTGAAACTTGAGGGGGGGGGTGGTAGCAGTGGTACTCGAGGGAGGGTTGCCGTGGTGGTACTTGAGGGGGGGTGGTAGCGGTGGTACTGGAACAAATGATCACACTTTTTTGGTGTTTTTTTGCTTGCTAGTCTCATATCGAAAACCAATAGGTTACTAAAGTTATGAAAATTCTCGTATGACAGAATACAACTTCGAAAGTGATCTAATGGGTTGTATTGTATTGTAATGTATTCTTTCATTTATGATGGTCTTGGACTTACACTTTTTTTTTTACAAATCCTGTACTGATTAAACCAGTGGTCTCCAAACTGCTGCCCTTTGCTTGCTTTTATCCGGCCCCTGGGGCACTATTTCATCCACTGATACTAACAATGGGGCATAATTTCCCCTGCTGACATAAACGATGGGGCACAATTCCTCCCAATGACACCAACAACTGGGCCCACTAACACCAGTGAAGGGACACAATTCCTTCTAATGATCCAATGACACCAACAAATAGGCCCAATGACACCAATGATGGGGCACAATTCCTCCCACTGACACCAACGATAAGACACAATTCCTCCCAATGACACCAACAAATAGGCCCAATGACACCAATGATGGGGCACAATTTCTTCCACTGACACCAACGATTGGACACAATTCCTCCCAATGATACCAAAAATTTGGCCCAATTACACCAATGATGGGACATAATTCCTACCAATCACACCAACAATGGGGCACAATTCCTCCCACCAAAGATGGTGCACCATATTTTTTTTCACTGATTTCGAGACCTTTTCTATTCCCAATGGCCACAGGGCAATACAACACACGTCCACCCAGACGGCACACACAGAACACGGATCACCTGACTCCACCCAAATATATATGTTCCCCCAGCAGGCCAATGGATTTAAGTAAACCCCTGCCCATTGGCTGAGATACCCCATATACCCATAATTTGACCTTGCATTGCCCTTCTCATATCTAATGCCACCAGGTACCGGGCCACCTAGCGGCAAAAGAGAGAAGTGCAGCAGTTACAGACTTATGCCCCGTACACACGGTTGGATTTTCCGATGGAAAATGTCCTATCGGAGCGTGTTGTCGGAAATTCCGACCGTGTGTGGGCTCCATCGGACATTTTCCATCGGATTTTCCGACACACAAAGTTGGAGAGCAGGAGATAAAATTTTCCGACAACAAAATCCGTTGTCGGAAATTCCGATCATGTGTACACAAATCCGACGGACAAAGTGCCACGCATGCTCAGAATAAATAAAGAGATGAAAGCTATTGGCCACTGCCCCGTTTATAGTCCCGACGTACGTGTTTTACGTCACCGCGTTCAGAATGATCGGATTTTCCGACAACTTTGTGTGACCGTGTGTATGCAAGACAAGTTTGAGCCAACATCCGTCGGAAAAAATCCTAGGATTTTGTTGTCGGAATGTCCGAACAAAGTCCGACCGTGTGTACACCCTAATAGAGTGAAATCAATTGATCCTCAACAATTAGCCAAGGCAGCTATACCCGGCAGGTAAATTTAGGAGTGACCCTGCCTAAACACCAGGGTGCTACATCTACAAGAATTTTTTTGTGTTTTTCCTTTTGGATAATTTCGCATAAACTGTCATGATCAACTCTCGAAAGCTTTGTACTAATGATCGGATTATTGTACGATCGCTTCCAAAGTGGTATTTATCGTCCGATTTCTCATCATGTGTACTAGGCATATGCTTTGTTTATATTTAATGTCTGAGGTTTACAACCACTTTATGATTTCTCTGAACCCATTTGCAGTCTAAGAAGGGGAAATCTTGATATTCAATTCAGTCCTTTTGTAGGACTGATAAACCATCTACTGTCAAATTAAAGAATGGGAAGCCAGACACTGCCAAGGGGGATATTAAAGCGGACTTTGTTGTTTTAACTTTCGATAGTAAAACACTTTTTTTCTGCCAGTAAATACCTTATACAGCTTGTATAAGGTATTTTACAAGGTATCCTGTTTCTTGTCTGGTCATTAGCCTAGGCTTATGACATCATGCACAGCTCTCTCTCTCACTCTCCTGAAAGTTTGCCAAGAAGGGAGGGGGATGAGTCTTAAGAGGGCCAATGAGAGCTGCAGAGCTGGAGGTGTGCCTGTGTGTGTCTGTGTAAATCCAGGAAGTGAACAGGCAGCAGCTTCAGCTGCCCACAGTTAAAATGGTTGCAGCCAGAGTTAGTAGAGGGAAAATTCTGCAGCATATTTGCAAGTACGGAATCGCAGTATATATAAAATAATATGAAAAGTGGTTGGAGGGAAGCTTCAGAATGGCAAAATGTTTTTTATTACAAATTATGTGAAAAGACTGCAGTTCCTCTTTAATTAATGGCAAAAAAAAACATCATAAGGAGAGAGCTTTTTTATGTGACTAAAAGGATGATATTAAAATTACACAAATCATTTAAATTACAGTTTGGGCTTAAATAGTTTTACATTCCTTGTACTTAGGCTGGCCATACACTATACAATCTACTTGTACAATTTTCTTTTAGATTTACCAAAACCATATAATATGAGGTCAAACCTAAACAATTTCAATTTGTATGCAGCCAGGCAGGCTCTTGTACTGTACTACATAGTTGAAGGTAAATCTAAAGAAAATTGAGTAAGAAAATTGTATAATGTATGGTCAGCTTTAGGTTTAATATGGCTAAGCCCAAATATTCTGCGCATATTGGCCACACCCATTTTTCACAGTGACAAGCTGCAAATGATGCACAATTTTAACCTTCCCAGGTTGTCCCAGATATAGGCAATTATATTCACACTGGTAAGACACGACAGTACCACTTTGAATACAACTTTGCCCTGCGACTTGAAGTCCTTCATGTGTCTGACTTCAATGAACAGGGGTCCGACTTTGATCTCTGACAATACCAGGCACTTTGTCTGGTATTAATTTTTAGGGGGAACTCCACGCCAAATAAAAAAAAAAATGGCATGGGTTCCCCCTCCAAGAGCATACCAGGCCCTTCGGCCTGGTATGGATTTTAAGGGGAACCTCCACACCGAAAAAAAACGGCGTGGGGGTCCCCCCCAAAATCCATTTTAGACCCTTATCCGAGCACACAGCCTGGCAGGTCAGGAAAGGGGGTGGGGATGAGCGAGCTGCCCCCCCCTCCTGAACCGTACCAGGCCACATGCCTTAAACATGGGGGGGTGGGTGCTTTGGGGCAGGGGGGCCCTGTGCCCCCCACCTCAAAGCAGCTTGTCCCCGTGTTTATGAGGACAAGGGCCTCTTCCCGACAACCCTGGCCGTTGGTTGTCGGGGTCTGCGGGGGGCATATCGGGATCTGGAAGCCCCCTTTAACAAGGGGGCCCCCAGATTCCGGCCCCCCACCCTATGTGAATGAGTATGGGGTACATTGTACCCCTACCCATTCACCTTAAAAAAAAATATAAAAAATAAAACACATTACACAGGTTTTTAAAGTAATTTATTAAGGCAGCTCCGTCGTCTCTTCCGATTTCTTCTCCCCTCTCCGGCTCTTCTGCCTCCTCCACTGACGTCTTCTGCCTCTGCCGGTTCTTCTCCCCTCTCCGGGTCTTCTACGCTCTCCACTGATGTCTTCTAGCCCTCTCCGGTTTTTCTCCCTCTGTCTGCTGCCTTCTCCGCTGTCCAGGTCTTCTCCGCCAGCTTCTTGCTCTTTTGCTGGGTCTCCTCCGCTGTCCTCTCCCTCTGTTCTTCTTCCGATGTTCACTCGATAATCTCTCTCGCTCTAATGCCGGGTGCGCGGTGTGCCACTACTTACATTGGGGCAGGGTCACCGGAGACCCGTCCCTTATGACGTCACCACCCATCATGCCCCGGGCGGTGACATCATAAGGAGCGGGGCCTCCGGATGATGTCACACTGTGACCCCGTCCTATGCCAATATAAGTAGTGGCACACCGCGAACCCAGCATTAGAGCGGGAGAGAGCATTGAGTCAACATCGGAAGAACAGAGGGAGAAGACAGCAGAGAAGACCCAGCAAAAGAGCAAGAAGATAGCGGAGAAGATCCAGCAGAGGCAGAAGACAGTGGACAGTGGGAGAAGAACCGGAGAGAGAGTGGAGAAGACCCGGCAAGGGCTATAAGACATCAGCAGAGAAGACCTGTAGAGGGGAGAAGAGGTCGGAAGAGACACCGGAGCTGCCTTAATAAATTACTTTAACACCCTGTGTGCTGTGTTTTATTTTAGACACTTTTTTACAGGTGAATGGGTAAGGGTACAATGTACCCCATACTCATTTACATAGGGTGAGGGACCGGGATCTGGGTGTCCCCTTGTCAAAGGGGGCTTCCAGATTCCGATAAGCCCCCCGCCCGCAGACCCCGACAACCAACGGCCAGGGTTGTCGGGAAGAGGCCCTTGTCCTCATCAACATGGGGACAAGGTGCTTTGGGCCCCCCCTGCCCCAAAGCACCCGCCCCCCCATGTTGAGGGCATGTGGCCTGGTACGGTTCAGGAGGGGGGTGCTCGCTCGTCCCCACCCCCTTTCCTAACCTGCCAGGCTGCGTGCCTGAATAAGGGTCTGGTATGGATTTTGGGGAGGACCCCCACACCGTTTTTTCAGCATGGAGGTTCCCATTAAAATCCATACCAGACCAAAGGGCCTGGTATGCTCTTGGTGGGGAACCCATGCCGTTTTTTTTTTTAATTTGGTGTGGAGTTCCCCTTCAAGATCATCAGAGCACAAATCACATGTCAAAGTCGGATCAGTCAAGACGGTAATCCGACTTTGATCCGACTTCAGTGATATTCAATAGGCTGAAGTTGAATCAAAGTCGGACCAAAGTAGTGCAGGGAGCGTTTTCAAAGTCAGACCGACTTGTGTCGGACCAGTTAGGATGGCTCCCATAGGGAAACATGCAACATGCGTCATGAGCTCCCAATGTCAGAGTGTTTGTTGTACCAGTGTGAACCCAGCCTAATGCTACAATCGAGACAAATTATTTTGATAACACCATTTGTACTTTTGCTTCAAGTGTGAAAATACTATGAAATGTACAAATTTCTCACTAGCAAACACATATATGAGAGAACAAAAACCAGAGACCACCACTAGCAGCTTCTAAGTATTATTCACCATATGCCCCTGTCTAGTCAGTGTGGTTTTCACAGCTCTACACGCTGAGGTTCAGGGGATGCAAAAGAAAAAAAGAAACCGATAGATACCTAAGTTATAAATGGAGTGCCAGAGATTTAATAGCGGAGAAAAGGGGTACCTACGTCCTGTCAATGTAGAAGCGATTGTTGTTTGAGGCTATAATGGACTTTAATGGTACCATAACACTTGGGATACAAAGGTAGAAAAAAAAAGTTGAATTTTATAAAATTTACAACATATTAAAACATACAGATTTAAAAAGCTCTGTTAGTTCAAACATATAGGGTGCAACTAAGAAAGATAGTGATACCAGTTCACCCTGTAGCAATCATATTGGCATGCTCAACATGTTTCGTGGGTTATTAATCGCTTCTTCAGGAGCTTTATTTGTATATATATGATGTTTATAGAACAAAGATATTGTATTGTATAATTATTTTTTTCTCTATTTTTGTAGTATTATACAATATCTCTGTTCTATAAACATCATATATGTACAAATAAAGCTCCTGAAGAAGTGGTTAATTACCCGCGAAACATGTCAAGCATGCCTGTCAGGAAAAGCCCTCTTGCAAATATCCCAGCAAACTAAAGTTTAAAGGAATGCCTGTGCACAGAAGCGCCATCCGGCGCTCTCGCGCGCGCAATAGCGCCAAAAGCGCTAACATGCGTACGCGCATGCGCAATAGTGCCAATAGCGGCGCCCTGTGACAGCACTTGGCGCCAAAGAGGCTATTTAAGGAGGACTGTTCCACTGATGCCTTGCTGTCCGGTCTACAGCGTTCCTGAAGACCCCTTGTGCCCTGTTACTTGCATATTGCTACCTGATACCTGTTGGACTGTTCCTGACTACTCTGTTTGCTGCCTGCCCTGACCCCGGCTTTTGGACTTTGACTACTCTCCCGGATTTACCTTCTGTACCTGATCTGCCCGCCTGTGTTTGACCCGGCTTGCCTGTACCCTGCTGTCTACGTCCTGCTGCTGGACTACAAGACACCTCCCTGCTGTCTACATCCTGCTGTTGGACTACAAGACACCTCCCTGCTGTCTACATCCTGCTGCCGGACTACAGGACACCTCCCAGCTGTCTACATCCTGCTGGTGGACTACAAGACACCTCCCTGCTGTCTACATCCTGCTGCCGGACTACAGGACACCTCCCAGCTGACTACCTGATTCAGCTCTCTGCTCCAGCCTTCCAGTCAGGCACTTGTGCCCCTTCGCACTCCCGAGCCCCTGTCATCACTACCAGGGGTTCCCGAGTCGGAGGTATACGAGAGGCCGTTCCCTGCATTCCGGGCTCCACCTACCAGGTACGTGACAATGCCATTATGAATGCTACAAGGTGAACTGGTATCACTATCTCTCTCAGTTACACCTTGTATGTTTGAACTGACAGAGCGTTTTAAATCTGTATGTTTTAATATGTTGTAAATTTAATAAATTTCAACTTGTTTTATCTACCTTTGTATCGCAAGTGTTATGGTACCATTAAAGTCCATTATAGCCTCAAAAAACAATCTCTTCTAACCTATAGATACCAATAAGAAAACGGATTTCTCTAGTAGGACCAGGGAGAGAAAGTTTTCCACATATTATTATTATTCTTTTATTGTGTCTTATGAAATACTGTACGTCTGACCGACTGAAAGGACAATGTGCGGTAACCAATTGTCTTCCTTTACCCTTACAAATTGACAACCTGGAGTTGTTCCATGCACTGTATATTTGGGATGCACTGTTACAATTTTTTTTTACAGCAAGTACAAGTGCTGATACTTTTTTTTTTTTTTTTTTTTTGGTACTCGCTGATACCAATGACTGATACCTACCGGCAACTGTTCTGTTTACATTTCAGCTGTCAGCAATGGTACAAAGCATTGAAAAGTTATTTACAAATTAAATACATTTTTTTTTTCATCTTGTCCTTTTTTTTGTCACACGTGTAAATATGTTAAAGGTGTAAAAATATTAACGAACAAAGTAAACAAAAACAAAAAAAAAGTTTATAAAATGGAAGCGAACAAAAAAATATCAGGAGGAAAATAATAATTAAACGGAGAAGGAGAATAAAGAGTTAATTAAGGCTGATTAAAGTAAATGAAGGATTAATAAGGGGTTAAACAGAGGAACATTTAATAAAGAAAAAAAATAAACTTGACAGGTTGTTTAACCCTGACTTCATCTGCAGATCGAAGTTCATCCCTTTGATCTGTAGATGAATAAACAGAAAGATACAAAATGAAACAATGTCTCCCTTTTAACTTTCTGTTTCAGCAGCTGAGCAATGTTGTTGATAAACATTGGCAGCCGTTTTTTTTTTTTGACAGCTCCAAATGCCAGGACTTTATTTACACTTACACATTACACATTACACAACAGGGGAACCCCACTGACAGCTGAATGAGTCATCAGTTGTTAAGGGTGCGATGGCTCCGCTTCTTAACAACTGGTAATTGCATGCTTTTTTTCTGTTTTCAGTTGTGGGGGAATCCTGCTGACAGCTGAAAGAACCGAGCCTGAAAGTATTGGAACATTTGCATGAGTACCGATACTCGTGCAAATGCTTAGTATATCAGCACCTTTACTGATATTGGTATCGGTGCAACCGTACTGTATTTGTACAGAACTATTATAGAAATGTATTTTCTGCTTGTGTGATTGGCTCACTCTGCACTGAGCTACAAGCTACAAGGAATCCCCTGCAATAAGTTCTGTTTTCTTTGCCCGTCCTACCTGGAGAACTTACTTCAAGGTTCTGGGAGCAATTATGTCCCCATTTCACCTAGCAACAAGTCAGCTAGCCAATGGGTTTGTTACATGTCAGGGGGAACCACTCATTTCAAACCTTACTTAGACCTGGGCAATTGTGACGTCATTCTCCTTCCGGTGAGATCTGGGGAATGTAGAATTCTCCAGGTCTCACTGAGAAAACACTCCAGTTGCTGTGCTGCAGATTTCTCTAAAAAAATATAGAGTACTCAGCATTCCCTGTGATCTTGTCGGATGATGATGTCACCCCCTGCACCACAGTAAACAGAGAAGAAGTGAGCGTAATATGTTATTTTTCCCCCTTACAGGAAACGGGGCAGTGGCCAATAGCTTTCATCTCTTTATTTATTCAGAGCATGCGTGGCACTTTGTCCGTCGGATTTGTGTACACACCATCGGAGTTTCCGACAACGGATTTTGTTGTCGGAAAATTTTATATCCTGCTCTCAAACTTTGTGTGTCGGAAAATCCGATGGAAAATGTGTGATGGAGCCTACACACGGTCGGAATTTCCGACAACAAGGTCCTATCACACATTTTCCGTTGGAAAATCCGACCGTGTGTACGGGGCATAAAAGAGAAGTATGGTTGGTGAATATGGACTACACAAGTACATAAGGGCATCATGAATGTAGCCCTGATTGAAGCAGGGTACAAGGTGTTTGGGAGATGGTACTTACTACCAGAACATCTCTCGAAAATGTACCCTGATTCGTCACCCTCCTGCTTCAGAGGCTGTGGCCAGGTGGGCTCTGCTCTCCGCATATGGTGGACCTGCTCCAAGGTCTGGAAATTTTGGATACAAGTTCATTCCCTAATTTACTCGATCACCTTGGTTAACATTACTAAAGATCCTGCTCAATGAACCCATGATAAATATTCCTAGATACACACAGACTTTAACCACTTCTGGACCAGGAGCTGCAGTTTTACAGCGGCAGGTTGGCTCGGCTGGGCAAATCGACGTTACCTTACGTTGCTTTTCCTTTTGGCCACTAGGGGCGCGTTCCCGCTTCGTGTGCCTGGAGCCGATGTGAGTGCCCGGCGGGCGTGATGAGCGAGAACTGGGATCTGTGTGTGTAAACACACAAATCCCGGTTCTTTCAGGGGAGTAGAGACAGATTGTGTGTTCATACTAAGTATGAACACCGATATCTCTCCTCCTACACAGTCCCATCCCCCCCATAGAAACGTTGGATTGAGAAGGAGGCTTGGTTAACAGTACAGGAAGTGCTCAATGTAAGGGCGGAAATACACTCTACTGTGGACTCAGAAAACAATACTTAAGATGGCGCTGCCTTACCCCTGGAAACAAGTTTTTTTAAAGTTTCTTTAAACTGTAGGTAATATGCGATTTGGGCTGGATTACAGTGGCTATAGTTTGATAATTACTTATTATAATGGACTAAATGAAAATAAGCATCAGAGTGGGAGAGTTTACCTACTCTTTAAGTTCTTTATGTGACAAGCTACTTTGCAGGATATGTAGCTGATATATTCGATACTCTGTCTATTGTTGATGTTCACCTGATATTTGAATAAGTCAATGGCTTGGTGCCATAGTGTTTACTATATTAGTTAAAGTTAAATCTTATATTATTATGGTTTTCATTTGCTCAGTCGGAGGGGTGGGCGGGGGTAGTCCTGCTTGACCCTTTTGCTGGGCCTATAATATTTACCGACAATAAGTCCCATTCTTGGTCTAGCCTTCTAAAAATACAGTTTCATATGTTATGATACATGAGACTCTTCATGGTTGATAACTTCGAAGTAGTTTCTCATACTTGCTTATGGCCTTATTAGGGGTCCATGTTTGGACCCCCTCATTCTCCACATATGTTATGGTCCTCACTGTTCGTACAAAGACTATACTGACAATTCTATTTTTGTACTTGACTTGGTTTACTTACAAAGTTCTATTACGCTTTGAAATCTTAATAAAAAGATTGAAACAGAAAACAGGTCGATGCAGCATCAATCCTATGCTGCATCTGTCTCCCGCCAGCTCTGCACCGAGAAATGATTGATCAAACACCACTAATTGCTCAGTTCTCTCCCTCCGTGACTGTCAGTCATCGGCTCCCTGATCTCCCATTCAGTGCTCACTGGAGTGTTGGGCTGGGGAGGGTGCGGCTGGCTCAGGCTCTCAGTGGCGCAGCTAAGATGCTAAATCAGCTGTCGGTCCAAGGATCTGGGTGGATCCTGACAGTAAAGTCGGGATCTTTCCCCAGCCTGGACCAGCCGAGGTAGCGCTAGCCGACAGTGGGCATTAGGCGTGCATTAGGCTGGTTGTCTTGGGTACGACCGGCATGCCCATAGATGGATCGAATGTCCCTGCATAATTTGCCGAGATTTGATCCATCTATGGCCAGCTTTAGGCGTAGTGGGACATGTAGACAGATGGGCGCCATACACTTTTAGATAAAAGAAGGGATTTTATTTTATTAAAGGACTTTTAATTTGAGACCGACAATACTGTGTTATAATTTCCTAGCAGACATCACCAATAGCAAACATTATTTTCCTCCAGGGGAGTCAACCAGCATCTTTTCTTGAGCTTCTAGTGTAAAAGGCCTGAAGACACCGTCAGTAGGATCCTCCTTTGGGGCTCAAACGATATTCATGAAGGAACAGGTCTCAGCACCAGGCCTGAGCACATCCAGGTCCCTTCGGGCAGATTAGGTCTAAAGAAGTGACTCCATCACATGCACCCTCTCCAGGCCAGAGCCTGGGGGGAAGAGAGCTTGCACCACTGGCACAGGAAACTCTTAGTGGTGGGCTGGGAAAAGATATGAATATTCATAATCCCCACCTACTGTGTAATCTCACACTAATACCAGAGGTGACAGCGACACCTACTGACAGAAGTGAGAACTGACAACCAGACTAGACCTAGGGGACGCTGAACAAAGCACAGACTACAAATGGCTGACTGCAGCCATGCCTAACTAAATTTAGAGACACTCCTGCTTAAGGTGGCTAGAACAAATGTTGCAAAGGGTGTCGCTATCAGCATTGTCATTGCTGATTCACATGCCTGTAGTTTAAAGCGGTTGTATACCCGGTTTGGTCATTTTTACCTACAGGTAAGCCTATAATAAGGCTTACCTGTAGGTAAAATTAATATCTCCTAAATGTGCACCATTTGGGAGATATTCACCCTGCATGCAGCCAGTGACATCACTGGCGCATGCGCTCTGAAGGTTGGCATACCTTCAGAGCTTCGTGCCAGAACCGAGGTCTCCCGCATGCATGCCTGCGTGACTGTATTACAGCTCTGGCCAATCACATAGCTGGAGCGCGCAAACCCGGAAGAAAGACAGGGGGAACATGTCAGCCCTCTTAGCAGTGACATTACAGTGCTGGAGGGCTTTGTTCCAGGTGGGTATTTCATAATGTGATGCACACTAGCACATTATGCCATTGCCTTGCAGGTTTTTATCTCTTTACTTTTTGCAACATCCGTGGTTTACAACCACTTTAACAATCAGCATCTGGTCATAGTGCTGCCCACTGCTTTCTGGATTGACATTACTGGCTCTGTTGCTGAAACGCTCCTACTGTGAGCTGTAGCCTGGGAGGGGGAGCATGTGAGACACAAATGAAGGAGTATTTGACTCAGTCAAGAAAGGTAAATATTAACACTGTTCTGTTTCAAATGTAGCTGTATGCATTGACATACAGTATCTCACAAAAGTGAGTACACCCTTCACATTTTTGTAAATATTTTATTATATCTTTTCATGTGACAACACTGAAGAAATGACACTTTGCTACAATGTAAAGTAGTGAGTGTACAGCTTGTATAACAGTGTAAATTTGCTGTCCCCTAAAAATAACTCAACATACAGCCATTAATGTCTAAACCGCTGGCAACAAAAGTGAGTACACCCCTAAGTGAAAATCTCCAAATTGGGCCCAAAGTGTCAATATTTTGTTTGGCCACCATTTTGTTCAGCACTGCCTTAACCCTCTTGGGTATGGTGTTCACCAGAGCTTCACAGGTTGCTACTGAAGTCCTCTTCCACTCCTCCATGATGACATCACGGAGCTGGTGGACGTTAGAGACCAGAGGCGTAACTAGAATCTTCAGGGCCCCGATGCAAGAAACCATTAAGGGCCTCCCCTGACCCCCGGATAGGGCTCTTTTCTCCGAGCCCGATGGCGGAACACCAGGGTCCGGTCGCAAGTGGGTGGCTGCATGTAAAGGAATAGATTTCTCCCCCCCCCCGCTTCTCCTCCTCTCCCTCCCACATGCATTCAGCGGCTGCAGGAGGAAAATGGAGAGATGGGTTCCTCTATGTCGGTGTTTCTCAATCTTTTTCCAGTCAGGGCACCCTTGAAGTGGCTGCACTGCAACCACCCTGCAACTGTGTGCATTGCATGCAGTTGCAGCATAGTGATGATGCATTTAAGGGGTTAAAACAGGCGGTCAGGAGGCAACATATTGCCTCTTTACCGGCTGTCAAATGCCTCTGAAAAGCGATCTGAGCATGGATCACTTTTCAGAGGAACAACATTTTTTTTTGCTGGTACTATGAACAAGCAAAAAAAAAAAAAAAATTGGTTCTAATGGGACACATATAGGGGGTCAGGATTAAAAGCGCATACATAAAATGTGCATATATACATGTAAACACACATACATACACACACACACACATACACATACATACATAAATACACACACATATAAACCAGTGGCAGATGGTGCTCAAAATTTTTTGGGGGGGCGCAAGCAAACTGAAAAATTCTTTAAAAAACGCATCAATTGCAGCCTCACTGTGCACATCAATTGCCACCACTGTGCCCATCATATGCAGCCACTGTGCCCATCAAACGCAGCCACTGTGCCCATCAATTGCCGCCACTGTGCCCATCAAACGCAGCCACTGTGCCCATCAAACGCAGCCACTGTGCCCATCAATTGCCGCCACTGTGCCCATCAAACGCAGCCACTGTGCCCATCAAACGCAGCCACTGTGCCCATCAAACGCAGCCACTGTGCCCATCAAACGCAGCCACTGTGCCCATCAAACGCAGTCTCTGTGCCCATCAAACGCAGTCTCTGTGCCCATCAAACGCAGCCACTGTGCCTATCAATTGCCACCACTGTGCCTATGAAACGCAGCCACTGTGCTTATCAATTGCCACCACTGTGCCTATGAAACGCAGCCACTGTGCCCATCAATTGCCGCCACTGTGCCCATCAAACGCAGCCACTGTGCCCATCAAACGCAGTCTCTGTGCCCATCAAACGCAGTCACTGTGCCTATCAATTGCCACCACTGTGCCCTGAAACGCAGCCACTGTGCCTATCAATTGCCACCACTGTGCCATCAAATGCTGCCACTGTGACCCCCCTGCCCGCTCGCAGTCTGCCCGGCACTTACCCTGTCTCGGTGGGGCAGCGGGTGACGTCGACGAGCGGGGTCCTCCATGCGTCTCCTCCCATCCTCTCCTCCTGATAGGCATCCAATAGCGGCGCCTGTCGTTTCAGCTAATCAGGTGACGTGTAACAGACCCGAGCACCTGATTGGTGGAGAGGCGGTTCAGTGTTAGGAAAGCGAATATTTATTCGCTTTTCTAACACACCTGGGTGGACTATGAGTGCCAAGCATGGCACTCGCAGTTCACCTATTTTGAAGCTTTAAAACACCCCTGCCGATGTAATTGAGGCGCCCGGCGTCCAAAAAGGGGCCAGGCGTCTGAATAGGGGGGGCAATGGTGGCCATAGATAGATTCACACTATGCATGAATCTATCTATTTGTGATAGAGGGGTGCCTGGAGAGAGGGGGCAGCGCCCATGGGCCCCTATGGACGCACCGCTACTACATACATACACACACATGTACATATACATAGATGCACACACACTCACACACATACATACATGCACACACACATGCACATACATACACACACACACACACATACATGCACATACACATAAACACACATACAGTAGATAAAAAAACGGCAGAACTTTACCTTAGCTCTTCCTGTCGGGTACTGCACTGTAGGGGGAGACAAAGAGCACAGCACACACACTGCTTTCACTTTGTAATCAATGTGAGCAGCTCCCTGCACAGTGCCGAATACAGTTCGGCTTAGGATCGGACAGCTTGTCTCCGCTCCCCTATCAAAGTAGTGTATACAGGGGGCCCTCAAGGGCCCCCTGCAGCAAAGGGCCCGGTCGCCATGGCAACCTCAGCGACCCCTATAATTCCGCCACTGTTAGAGACCTTGCGCTCCTCCACCTTCCGTTTGAGGATTCCCCACAGATGCTCAATAGGGTTTTGGTCTGGAGACATGCTTGGCCAGTCCATCATCTTTAAGCTCAGCTTCTTTAGCAAGGCAGTGGTCGTCTTGGAGGTGTGTTTGGGGTCGTTATCATGTTGGAATACTGCCCTGTGGCCCAGTCTCCGAAGGGAGGGGATCATGCTCTGCTTCAGTGTGTCACAGTACATGTTGGCATTCATGGTTCCCCCCAATGAACTGTAACTCCCCAGTACCAGTAGCACTCATGCAGCCCCAGACCATGACACTCCCACCACCATGCTTGACTGTAGGCAAGACACACTTGTCTTTGTACTCCTCACTTGTCGTTGACGCTACACACACTTGACACCATCTGAACCAAATAAGTTTATCTTGGTCTCATCAGACCACAGGACATGGTTCCAGTAATCCATGTCCTTAGTCTGCTTGTCTTCAGCAAACTGTTTGCAGGCTTTCTTGTGCATCATCTTTAGAAGAGGCTTCCTTCTGGGACGACAGCCATGCAGACCAATCTGATGCAGTGTGTAGCATATGGTCTGAGCACTGACAGGCTGACCACCCACCCCTTAAACCTCTGCATCAATGCTGGCAGCACACATACGTCTATTTGCCAAAGACAACCTCTGGATATGACGCTGAGCACGTGCACTCAACTTCTTTGGTCGACCATTGAGAGGCCTGTTCTGAGTGGAACCTGTCCTATTAAACTGCTGTATGGTCTTGGCCACCGTGCTGCAGCTCAGTTTCAGGGTCTTGGCAATCTTCTTATAGCCTAGGTCATCTTTATGTAGAGCAAAAATTATTTTTTTCAGATCCTCAGACAGTTCTTTGCCATGAGGTGCAATGTTGAACTTCCAGTGACCAGTATGAGAAAGTGAGAGCGATAACACAAAATTTAACACACCTGCTCCCCATTCACACATGAGACCTTGTAACACTAACGAGTCACATAACACTGGGGAGGGAAAATGGCTAATTGGGCCCAAGTGGGACATTTTCACTTAGGGGTGTGCTCACTTTTGTTGCCAGCGTTTTAGACATTAATGGGAGGGGCTGGGGAAGACCCGGCTGTCATGGTGCACGTGGTGTACGTTGGCAATAATGACAAAGTCAGAGGCAGATGGAGTGTCCTAAAGAACGATTTTAGGGATTCGGGAGCTAAATTGAGGAAAAGGACCTCCAAGGTAGTATTGTCAGGAATACTACCGGTACATCGAGCCACACCAGAAAGACAGAGGGAGATTAGGGAAGTAAACAAGTGGCTGAGGAGCTGGTGTAGTAAGTACAGGGGTTTTTAAACTAGGCAAAGGGGGGAGGGCCCAGAAGTAGAGAAAGTCAGTGCGGAACATATTCCAGAGGGTAGTATTGGGGGCATTAGTGGTAGGTTGACTAAAGCACATAAACCCAAGGTAAGTATAATAACAAGTCCTAGTTGCAATCTCAGAACACCCAATAAGAGGATAGTATGCGACCGGTCCAAACTACGTGGCATGTTCACCAATGCCAGGAGCCTGGCGGACAAGATGGGTGAACTAGAGATACTGTTGTACGAGGAGGATTTGGATTTTGTGTGAATTTCAGAGACCTGGTTCAACAGCTCTCATGATTGGCTGGCAACCATTCAAGGGTATACCCTTTATCGCAGGGATAGAGGGTAAAAAAGGGGGAGGGGTATGCCTATATATCAAGAATAATGTACAAGTGAATGTGAGAAATGACATCACTGAGGGAGCTAGGGAGGAGGTGGAATCCTTATGGGTAGAGCTCCAAAGAGATGAAGCTAAGGGGAAAATATTACTGGGAGTATGCTATAGGCCCCCTAACCTGAGGGAGGAGGGGGAGACGGATCTCCTATCACAAGTTGGATTAGCAGCAAGGATGGGAAGTGTTATCATAATGGGGGATTTTAATTATCCAGACATAGACTGGGTGGAGGAAACCGCGCCTTCAGCTAAGTTTCGCCAGTTCCTAAAATGACAATTTCATGGTTCAGATGGTAGACTCACCAACTAGAAATAAAGCGTTACTGGATCTACTGATTACCAACAATACAGACCTGATCACGGATGTGGAAATACGGGGCAATTTAGGAAACAGCGATCACAGGTCAATTGGCTTCAGTATAAATCACACAAATAGGAAACATAAGGGGAATCTAAAGACTCTGAATTTCAAAAGAGCCAACTTCCCTAAACTACGAACCTTGCTAGAAGGCATGAATTGGGATAAAATCTTATGCCCCGTACACACGATAGGATTTTCCTACGGAAAATGTGTGATAGGACCTTGTTGTCGGAAATTCCGACTGTGTGTAGGCTCCATCACACATTTTCCATAGGAATTTCCGTCACACAAAATTTGAGAGCTGGTTCTCAAATTTTCCGACAACAAAATCCGTTGTCGGAAATTCCGATTGTGTGTACACAATTCCGAAGCACAAAGTGCCACACATGCTCGGAATCGAGCAGAAGAGCAGCACTGGCTATTGAACTTTTTCTCGGCTCGTCGTACGTGTTGTACGTCACTGCGTTCTTGCCGTTCGGAATTTCCAACCAACTTTACATTGTAGCAAAGTGTATTTTCTTCAGTGTTGTCACATGAAAAGATATAATAAAATATTTTAAAAAATGTGAGGGATGTCTGTCCAGACGGTATGGTCACCTGCTGACTTGGCATCATCCACAGGCAGCTTAACTCTTCAATAAGACACTAAAGTTAAATCAACACAAATTTTCTTCATCTAATTGCAGTATAGACAATGCTTTTTCCAATCTTTTAAAGTGCAAGGAGCCAATGACTTTCCTAAGCCCTGTCTCTGCGAAGTACAAGCACTAACTGTGGAACCTTGGAATAAATAGGGAGGGTCTTGCTAGGACTGAACTAAATAGCACTAAGCTCAAAAGGGATACCAAAATCACATAATAAACAAGTTGTAGTGGCCCAAAACTGCCACTAGATGTCAACAAACTACAAAACAATAGTAATGATGCAGTTCAATACAACCCAGGAAAAATTACAAAAAAGTGGGGCAGAAAAAACATAACTGGAGTTGGTACTTGTGTAGATTGTCATACGAGAGCCTTTTGTTTTACTTTAGGCTTGGTTCACACTGGGGCGACTTGGGATCCGACTTGTACGCCCTCAAGTCGCCCCAAGTCGCCCCAGAAATAGTTTGAATGGGAGTGAACGCTAGCGTCTTAATAGACGCTACTGAAGTCGCTCCGACTTCAGAGCGTACTCCCTGTACTACTTTGATCCGACTTGGTAGGCGACCTGTACCATAGAAATCTATGGAAGTCGCCTCCAAGTCGGATCTCTCTGTAAAGTCAAGCGACTTTGCAGGGAAAACCCCTCCCTCCCCCCCTCCCTCCCAGAGAGCTGATTGGCCACAGGCGAAGTCGCCTGTCATGGAGGCGACTTCAAGTCGCCTTGTAATTTGCTAAAGTCGCGTCGAAGCCGCGTTGAAGTCGCCGTGCAAAGTCGCGCTGAAGTCGTGTTGCCCCAGTGTGAACCGACCCTCAAGGATATGCCCAAATATTCAGAGCAATTAACACTTTCTTTTGCGGGGACATGTTGCATGTAGCAAACTTTTTTTTCCCAAAGTGTCACTTTTTCTCATGCTCAGATGTTGGGAGGTAAGTCAGTGCTCCTTCTAACATACCTCCCAACATTTTGAGATGGGAATGAGGGACACCTACTAGCAAATGTATGTAGACATAGGACACGCGCCCTGCCATACCCCCTTAAAGGTGAATTAACCCCAAAAAAAGGTTAATTAAATCCACAAGTGATTTTTTTTTATCACTACTATTCCTTTATATTGGCTTTTAAAATGTACAAATGCAGAAATTGGATGAAAGGTTTAGCACTGGGAAACACTTTTTAAAAGATAAAAAGTGCATTTTATATACAACTATATAGATCAGACCAAAATTAGGGACAAATGAGGGGGAAAGAGGGACAGAGAGACATTGCTCTAAATCAGGGACAGTCCCTCGAAATCAGGGACAGTTGGGAGGTATGTTCTAATGCTACAAATGAGACGGATATCCTTTTGATAACACCAGTCATACCTCTGGTTCGATTGTGGAAATACTGAGAAATGTACCCCTGGCATAGTTACATGGTTACATGGTAGGTGAGGTTGAAAAAAGACACAAGTCTATCAAGTCCAACCTATGTGTGATTATGTGTCAGTATTACATTGTATATCCCTGTATGTTGCGGTCATTCAGGTGCTTATCTAATAGTTTCTTGAAGCTATTGATGCTCCCCGCTGAGACCACCGCCTATGGAAGGAAATTCCACATCCTTGCCGCTCTTACAGTAAAGAACCCTCTACGCAGTTTAAGGTTAAGCCTCTTTTTTTCTAATTTTAATGAGTGGCCACGAGTCTTGTTAATTATCTTCTGTGAAAAAGTTTTATTTCTATTGTGGGGTCACCAGTACGGTATTTGTATATTGAAATTATATCCCCTCTCAAGCGTCTCTTCTCCAGAGAGAATAAGTTCAGTGTTTACAACCTTTCCTCATAACTAAGATCCTCCAGACCCTTTATTAGCTTTGTTGCCCTTCTTTGTACTTGCTCCATTTCCAGTACATCCTTCCTGGGGACTGGTGCCCAGAACTGGACAGTATACTCCAGGTGCGGCCGGACCAGAGTCTTGTAGAGTGGGAGAATTATCGTTTTATCTCTGGAGTTGATCCCCCTTTTAATGCATGCCAATATTCTATTTCCTTTGTTAGAAGCAGCTTGGCATTGCATGCCATTGCTGAGCCTATCATCTACTAGGACCCCCAGGTCCTTTTCCATCCTAGATTCCCCCAGAGGTTCTCCCCCCAGTGTATAGATTGTATTCATATTTTTGCCACCCAAATGCATTATTTTACATTTTTCTACATTGAACCTCATTTGCCATGTAGTTGCCCACCCCATTATTTGTTCAGATCTTTTTGCAAGGTTTCCACATCCTGCGGAGAAGTTATTGCCCTGCTTAGCTTAGTATCGTCTGCAAATACAGAGATTGAACTGTTTATCCCATCCTCCAGGTCGTTTATGAACAAATGAAATAGGATTGATCCCAGCATAGAACCTTGGGGTACCCCACTACCCACCCTTGACCATTCCGAGTACTCCCCATTTATCACCACCCTCTGAACTCGCCCTTGTAGCCAGTTTTCAATCCATGTACTCACCCTATGGTCCGTGCCAACGGACCTTATTTTGTTCAGTAAACGTTTATGGGGAACTGTGTCAAATGGTTTTGCAAAATCCAGATACACCACGTCTACGGGCCTTCCTTTATCTAGATTGCAACTCACCTACTCATAGAAGGTTAGTAGATTGGTTTGGAAAGAACAATTCTTCATGAATCCATGCTGATTACTGCTAATGATACCGTTCTCATTACTAAAATAATGTATATAGTCCCTTATCATCCTCTCCAAGAGTTTACATACTATTGATGTTAGGCTAACTGGTCTGTAATTCCCAGGGATGTATTTTGGCCCTTTTTTAAATATTGGTGCTACATTGTCTTTTCTCCAATCAGCTGGTACCATTCCAGTCAGTAGACTGTCTGGATAGTACAAGTATATGATGAACTGGACTTTACAATTATCTCATTAGCAAACACAGTAATCTGACAAAAAAAGCAGTGACCAGCACTAGCAGATTCTTAGTATTATTCATCATATGGTCCTGTGTAGTCAGTGTGGTTTACACAGTTCTACACGCTGAGGTTCAGGCATTGCAAGTGGTGGTGTGCAAAAACAGTGACCAACAGGCACCAGTTAGATAACTAATTTCACAAGTAGCATCAGTGAAAGGAATATAAACTAGCTGATACATTTTGATACCTGAGCAAGTTGGTCTTGCTCAGAGTTACGCTTTAGAGACTCCAGTTTTATATTTGTTATATACGTAGGGGTCCCCCTTAACCACTTGCCTACCGGGCACTTTCACCCCCTTCCTGGCCAGGCCAACTTTCAGCTTTCAGCGCTGTCTTACTTTGAATAGCAATTGCACAGTCATGCAACACTGTACCTATATGACATTTTTATATATTTTTTTTTTCACACAAAGAGAGCTTTCTTTTGGTGGTATTTAATCACCGCTGGGTTTTGTATTTTTTGCAAAAAATTTTTTAAAAAGTACAGAAAAAAAAGTTTTCTTTAGTTTTTGTAAGAAAATTTTGGAAATAAATAATTTTTCACATTCACTGATGTGCGCTGATGAGGTTGCACTGGTGGGCACTGTCAGGCAGCACTGATGAGGCGGCACTGATGAGGTGGCAATTATGAGGAGGCACTAATATGCCCCACTGATGAGTGGCACTGATGAGCACTGAAAGGCAGCACTGACTTGCATCACTAATGGGCACAGATCGGCATTACTAATAGGCACAAATTGGCATCACTTCTGGGCACTGACTGTCTTCACTGCTAGACACTGTTGGGGCTGCACTGATAATCTGGGCACTGATTATCTGTTTAGTCTCCCCTGTGAGGAGATGCCGCTGACCGGCTCTCCTCTCCTCTCACTCTCTCAGCAGGGCTGCTGCAAGGATTTTTGACACCCTAGGCAAAACCTAAAATTGCCGCCCCCCTGGCTGCTCCACCCTTGACTCCACCCCCTTTGTCCTGCCCATGTATGCCCCACCTTTTTAATGAAGCACCCATCAAATTCAGCCCACCAGCACCCATTAAATGCAGCCTCGCCAGTGCCCATCAAATGCAGCCTCACCAGTGCCCATCAATGCAGCCTCACCAGCACCAATCAAATGCAGCCTCACTAGTGCCCAGCAAATGCAGCCTCACCAGCGTCCATCAATGCAGCCTACCAGCACCCATAAATGTAGCCTACCAGTGCCCATCAATAAATGTTTGCTTGCTTCCATTCATTCAGGAATCGGGACACAGACACAGTCCTCCGCCACCGCTGCGCCTCTGACACTATATGCGAATGGAGCGGCGGCTGCCTGCTTATGCTGAGACTTAGTTGCTTGCTGCAGAGAGAAGAGAGTAGGAACACCAGTGGCCGGGCACCCTAGGCAGCAGTGCGCTCTAGGCGGCTGCCTAGTTTGCCTAGTGGTAACACCGGCCCTGTCTGTAAGTGTGAGGTGAGGAGAGCCGATTACCGGCACTTCCTTGTTTACATGTGATCCGCTGTGATTGGACACAGCTGATCACGTAGGTAAAGAGCTGCATCATTGCCCAGGGACACAGCGTGCCCGCAATCGCCACGCAATCGAATGAAACTGGGGCGACGTTATATGACATTGTCCCAGAACAAGACAGAGTAATTTTCCTATGATAACATAGCTGAAGCAAACTACCTCCCACTTGCCGTATAGACAAATGACGGCATGGGAGGTAGGTTGCTTCAGCTGCGTTATCATGGGAAAATTGCGATAACCTTATTTCTAGGCATATAGCCAGTTGTGACTTTGTTATATATATAGCACACCCCACGTAGGAGCTGAAATTAAAGGTATTCCCCACTCCTGCACAGCCAGGCACACCAAATCTTCCCAGACACGCAGAGTCAGAAAACAGTCCGTAGCTTTGTTTCTTTTTTATTAGGGGGTTAACAACTTGGATAGGGATGGGAGGTTATGGGATGCCCATTTGACTTTAGCAACCTTCAGGGACAACTTCCTATATGCATTTATACACAGACTCCTGTTCACTTTCCTCCTGCACTTCTCTTAGTTTTTCTCTTGCTCGGTATCACGTACCTGATCAGAGGCTGAAATGCTGGGAGGGCTTCCCTTGCGACTAAGTGCAGAGCGCTCCCTGAAGATGGCACAGGGGGAGCTATACTCAAAGCGGCAGGGGTTGCTGGCTGCGGCAAGCTGAGATGAAGCAGAGAAGTCCACTGGTGGGCAGCTGATGAGAAGGTTAGACTGCTAGGCAGGGGTACCCCGGAAGTACCAGATGAGATCGTGCAGCAGGGAGTACCAGGAGCAGTGTCAGGAGCCAGGCCGGGGTTCATACACAGGACTGCAAGCAGTAGCAAAGTCAATGAAACAAGCCAGGGGGTCATACACAGTGCAGCAGATCAGAGCGGAGTAACAGGAACAAGTCAAGGGTCAAGCCGGGGTCAATGTAGATCAGATAGGTCAAGACAAGCCGGGTCGTTAACAAGTAATCCAAGACAATAGGAACAGGAACTCAGGAATGTACAAGAAGCTGAAGATCATGCAGCAGTTGGTGACTGCTGCAACATGCTTTAAATAATATACTGGTGCCTGGAGTCTCTCAGGTAGTGCGTGTGCTTTGGCGCACACGTGTGCGCATTGGCGCGCGCCTGCACACTGAAGAATACACTGTCCTGACAGCTCTCGCCCGCACGCAAGCATGCACATTAGTGCTGGAGAATTTGTGTTTGTTGATACAAGATTCTGCTGGCCATAGATGTCAGTTCTCCTGCGAGTTAGTCCCTGACACTCAGCCTCTGCCGGTACACTCCTAGAGGAACTTGACAGTCTCCCTGTCAGTTCAGAAATGCGCATTGCAGGCAGGAACTCACAGTCCCTTAACAGTGGCACATATGGAGTGACATAGCATGTAACTTTCCCCTCTTTGTGGTCACTGGCCCCAGCATCACCTCTTTAGGCCCTGCCAGTGCCAGCCCTCCTGGCTGCAGCTGCCTCTCTACACCAGTCCACCCGAGTGACTCTTTATCAGCCCACCTGGCTGACTCTCAGGAGGTCTCTCAAGGAAGGAGTGAAGACTTAAGCACACCGCTGTCTTCAAGGGAGACGGGCTACATGTGGCAGCCTCCCACCTTGTTAGTCACCAACAGTCCTGAGCTACTCACACTACCCTGTCTTGCTCCCAGGAAGACCTCCTGTGTGTTTTAGCAGGATTCCTGGCCCAAGGCAGGAAACCCCTTCCCCCCACAGACTAGGGAGTACTCCTCAGGGCCACCAACAGCCTCCTCAACACTGCATTTCTATGTTCCACTAGACTGCCCTGCTGGCATAGCCCATGTCTATTTATGGAGTTATCTCAGCCCCTTGCCAACCCACTTCTGAGGATTGGCTGAGGCCCCATAAATATTTAAGGTAGCTCCTCCTAAACCCCCCTCTACTTCTAGAAGATTTTCCAACCTTCTAGACCAGGGGGAGACACCAGAGAGCTGCCAGGATGAGTCATCCAGCCCTGAACTCCAATGCACCCTCACCCAATTAAGTCTCACCAACTTCACATGTGAGTCAGAGTATGGTTGGCCTACACCAGGGATATGCGATTAGTGGACCTCCAGCTGTTGCAAAACTACAAGTCCCATCATGCCTCTGCCTCTGGGTGTCATGCTTGTGGCTGTCAGAGTCTTGCTATGCCTCATGGGACTTATAGCTTTGCAACAGCTGGAGGTCCGCTAATTGCATATCCCTGGCCTACACTAACTCTATCACACACCAGAGGTGCTACATATAGAATAGAGCACAGACATAGAACTGTATTGTTTCAGGCAAATGACACGTGATCTATCCTTATCTCTTAGCTGTACAAGCGTTTTTGTGTATTAGTGTGGGATTACATTCTGGAAAGGACCATTTGGGTTTTTTTTTTCCACCTACCTTTTATTTCATCCTTTACTGGACTTTATAGAACACTTTTTGGACTTTTTTTTTCGTGTTTTTATTAGCACATATATACCAGTATATATATTTCTATATATTTCTTATATGTATTTCATATCCTAACACAGGTTTAATTCAGATTTTTTCTTGCTATCAGTTTGCTGATATATATTCTCATTGGGTTGTTCTGACGGGATATTGCACCAATCGGTGTTCCTATTCTGCACACATTTGATTTTCTTTTTGTTTGGGTTGCACATCTACTTTCTTACATCTATTGTAGAATAAACTTAGTAAGCTTCCAACCTCTAGAGTGTTTGCATGGCTTCTCCCTGTGAACGTAGCTTTTTGGGCACATTTTTGGATATATTTTCTTTCTGGATGCAGCTGCTGCTCAGCCGAAAATTTTCCAGCAGGCTCCTTCAACAAAATTTGATTTGATTTAATATTTTAGGAAGTATAGCTGGCTGGGCCACCCATGGAGCGAATTTTGGACAGCTCTTCAGGAACCAGCTTAAAGTGGAACTAAAGTCAGGAATACTCACCTATTCTCCAACAGTCCAATGCCAGGAATGTCTCTCACAAGTACCAGCCTCTTCTTCTTGGCACCGGTCTTTGGCCGATGTATGATGATGTCATGATTAGAATACCTATTAGGTTTTTTTGGTATCTGTGCACCTGCTAGGGAGATTCACAATCTCTATTTGTCCTGTTTAACATTATCACTGAAAGTGAAAGTAAAAGAAAATCTCAAATTTTGGGTTGTCCCAGAAAAGTAATAGAGGGGAAATCTTCCAATGTGGACACTAGTCCTGGTGACCTGGGGGGGGGGGGGGGGCACCAAGGGATTCCCTTAATTTGCAGGTGTTTTCGTTCACTTCCTGTTTTGGCTATGGCACAGGAAGTGAGGGGAAATCTCCAAAATGGGACACAGATGACAAAAAAAAAATCTGACGGGTTATAACTCTCGCTTACTGTATCCAAAATGGAAAAAAAAAGTTTTGCCTATAGTTCTACTTTAACTGTCATTAGCCAGCAGTTTGCAATTGGCTGCAACTTCCACTAAAGAAATTTATGATGAGCACGTCAAGGTTCAGGCACTTTCCGTTATGGGGTGACACCCGTATCTCAACTGTGCTGCTGTTTTGTCACCCTGTCACATCCTCCGCTGGTGTAGATTACATACTGAAACCATTGTCACCATCAGAAAGCTGATCCTGACCAATGATGTACAGCTGACTCTGGAGTTAGTGAATGTAAACAGGAAATGGCTCAATGATACTGGAGAAGATCAGCAGCACTGAGATGAAATTGAAAAAAGGATAAAACAAATTGAAAAATGAATTTAATGGAAAGAAAAAAATAAAAATTGTTTATTATATATTATTTGCTTTAGCAACCTATCATCCAGTTACGGTTTTCTATCCTATTTAGTCTATTTACCAGTGGCCGCCCACTCATTAGGGTCGCAGGGGCGCCGCCCCCCTCATCCCAACCCATAATCTTCATGCAGGGCGCCGGACGCATGGATTTCAATGTGTTTTTGTTTTTTTAAGCACATGATTGGCTTTAAAAAAAGGGTGGGCGCAGAGCACTGTACCCTGAGCCCACCCAGTTATGTGACATTCTAGATTATAAGCTCTAACAATCAGGGTCCTCTGATTCCTTCTGTATTGAATTGTAATGTAACTGTACTGTCTGCCCTCATGTTGTAAAGCACTGTGAAACCGGTTGGCGCTATATAAATCCTGTATAATAATAAAAAAAAAGCAGATTAATATTTGCTAATGTCTTCCTGCTTCTCCTCCTGGCCAATCAGAAAGCAGGTCCTGAGACCCGATTAGTCTTAGGACTCCCGGCCATCGGGGTATCAGGACCCGCTTTCTGCTCAGCCAGGAGGAGAAGCAACGGCCCCGTCAGTAACAGCCTCTTATAATCACACACATAGGTTGGACTTGATGGACTTGTTTTTTTTTTCAACCTCATCTACTATGTAACTATGCAACTATGGAGCCCTACCCCGGATTCAGCTTGCCATTGGTCTCCTCCTCGCACCTGTACTGCAGCACCGAAGCATAAGGTAAGGCCATGGATCGCCGCATCCCCGATCAATCGCGTGCCGCGGGGGGGGGGGGGGTGTAGTGCGAGTGCTGCCCCCCCCCCCCCACAATATTGAGGACCAGCTGCCATTGCTATCTACTAATCTATTTTAAATGCATTGCGAAAACAAGCTGCCAAATTACATGCACACAGAGTTGAAGGAGTTGGAGAAATGACACACACACAGCCTACTTAAATGCCCTGCACAGCTCTGTAATGATTTTCAATTAGAGACAGACAGACAGAAAGGAAACAGCTTCTGCTATACTTTTTTTTAGGAAACCCATAATGCTCTATCACTCCAGTGTTATGAGTACACCATTTATTCATTTTTTTTGGGGGGGGAAACAACGTTTATATATAAATATTACAAAACATCAGTTCAAAAACATATAAACGTAAAAATAAATTGACTTCATTGAAACCATTGTAGATTCTCTTCAAGCCTTCTTCATGGTCATTCTTTCACAGTATGTCACGTAAAACGGATCTGAAACAGGAAAACAAACTCCTCTCCGATGATACAATAGAAAATGTCTGTCTTCAAGTTCTGAGGTTCCCTTACAAAGGAAATCAGCATCACATATTAAGATACTTTAGCAACTATTTGTTATGAATTAAGACAATGCTTTCCATTAGGCTGGAGTTCCTCTTTAATTTGAAGGAAATGGGCCCTTTCCATGCTCCAGGCCCCAGTGCAAACTCAATGCCTGCCCTTCCAGCAGTTCTTATTCCGAGGATTAAAAGCCTAAATGAGAAAATGTTTTATCAAACTGTAATCCCGTTTTTGGTGAGTGTAGAAATATTTGTGTCCGTCCCTTGCTCCGCCATTTGTTCTTGTTTGTTTTCTGCCCTTAATACCACCAAAGGGATATAGACAAGGGGACTTAACTCATTGCTGTTATCCAGAAACCTTTTAACCCGTGGAAAGGATTCCTTTAGGTATAAAAAAAATGAAAAAGGTCAGTAAAATACTACAGATTACACAACCCATCCAATACTCGTACGAAGTTAAAATATGTAACTGAGTATACAGTGTATATCCAGTATACTGTACATCCATAGTATGCACAAGCTCAAAGCTGGGCAGGTATAAAAGACAAATAATGCAGCTCCTGATTCATTAATACATAATTTTTTTTAAATGCAAGCAGTGCAATTTACTGAATTTGGTTTGATATCACCCACTTGCAATCCACTGTGCAGCAGAGCTTACAATGGAAGAGGGAAATGCAGCACAAGGATAAGGTGAGTTGCGCTGCTTTTTTATATACTAACTAGAAACATTCTGATAGGAAGATACAGCAGAGTGACAGAGAGGATAGCTCATCAGTCTGGTGCTTCTCCTTTTCCTGTCCATTCAGAGACTGGGGAAGAAAATGATATTTACCGCAGTAGAGACAAATCAGACAGGGCTGTGCTGTGCGGTAGAGATGTGTAAATATTGGGATTGTGGGATTGGAGAGATGGAAATACAAATCCATGGGTACAGTGGCAGCTGTTGCTCAATATTTTTTTTGGGGGGGGGGGGGCAAACCAACGCCGGCTGGAGATAGACAGGAACGCGGCTATTTACCCCCCCTCCCGCGTGGGAGATGGACAGGAAGGCGGCGATCAGAGGCCTCCTTACCTTAGGAGGCAGGTGACGAGGATCCGGGGTAGGGCCGTTGCTTCTCCTCCCAGCTGAACAGAAAGTGGGTCCTGAGACCCGATTGGCCGGGAGTCCTAAGACTCCCTGGCCAATTGGGTCTCAGGACCCACTTCCTGATTGGCCGGGGGGAGACTCAGGAAGACAATAGCGAATATTATTATTATAATACTATTGTCACACAACTGGGTGGGCTCAGCTCACAGTGCTCTGCGCCCCGAGCCCACCTTTTTTTGAAGCCAATTAGAGCCTCAGGCTCTAGTCATGTGCTTCAAACAAAAAAAAAAAACCTTTGGAATCCATGCGTCCGGCGCCATGTAGATTAGGGGCCGGGCGCATGGATTAGTGGGGCGGCGCCCCTTATGGACAGGCCGCCACTGCTTGGGTAGGTAAAATTGCTCGTATATTTATATCATCTCTGTCTACCTGGAGATACGCTTTAAGTGATCTCCTGCTTCACCCTAACCCTCACATTCCATGAGAAGCGTTCTGGCTTTTTAAACTGTTTATATATCTGTTCATCGATCCATTCAGCCACTTCCTATCTATTCATATAGCCCTAATTTCTGTCTATCTATTTCTCTATATAGTCACAATCCATTCTCCATTCATAAGGGGAAAGGAGGTATCACCGCTCCAGGAGGATCGACCAAAAGTAAATCTCTTCACCAGTTAAGAAGCCACAGGTGCAAGCAATGCATATAGCAAATAGATAAAAAGTGGTACTGGACAGCTGCACTCCGAATATGCCTTTTATTCAAAAACTACAAAAAATACATGCCACAGCAGAACAAAAGAGCTAACGCGTTTCACACTATGTAGTGCTTAATCATAGCTTAGATTAAGCACTAAATATAGTGTAAAATGCGTTAGCTCTTTTGGTCTGCTGTGGCATGTATTTTTTGTAGTTTTTGAATAAAAGGCATATTCGGAGTGCAGCTGTCCAGTACCACTTTTTATCTATTCATTCTCCATTCATCTATCCATTCACTCCCTATTCATCTACTGTCACACCATCAATTTATCCACCATCCAATGTCAGTCCGTGTATTCTTTCACTAAGCATACATTGATTGATACATCCATCCATTCACTCCTTATACATTCATTCCATATCCATCCATTCATCCATCCATTCACTCCTTATTATGCCCCGTACACACGGTCGGACATTGATCGGACATTTCGACAACAAAATCCATGGATTTTTTCCGACGGCTCAAACTTGTTGGCTCAAACTTGTCTTGCATACACGCGGTCACACAAAGTTGTCGGAAAATCCGATCATTCTGAACGCGGTGAAGTAAAACACGTACGTCGGCACTATAAACGAGGCAGTAGCCAATAGCTTTCATCTCTTTATTTATTCTGAGCATGCGTGGCACTTTGTGCGTCGGGTTTGTGTACACACGATCGGAAATTCCGACAACGGATTTTGTTGTCGGAAAATTTTATAGCCTGCTCTCAAACTTTGTGTGTCGGAAAATCCGATGGAAAATGTGTGATGGAGCCCACACACGGTCGGAATTTCCGACAACAAGGTCCTATCACACATTTTCCGTCGGAAAATCCGACCGTGTGTACGGGGCATTAGACATGTGCAATTCATTTAGTTCCGAATTCGTTTTTTAACGAAGTTTGACAAATTTGTTATTTTCCAAATTTCGAATTTCCTAATTTTCACAAATTCTTAATTTCGGAAATTCGAAATTTTGGAAATTCAAAAATTCGAAATTAGGAAATTCGAAAGTTCAAAAATTTGGAAATTTGAAAATCCAGAAATAAGAATGAAAATCTGAACATTCAAAAGAATGAAAATCTGAAAATTCGAAAACCCGAAAATCTGAAATAATAACTAACTAACAATAAGTATTAAATTACAGGTATTGGAATTTCCTTTCAAATTTGGCTGTTTGTGAACGTAACGAGTATGAATTTATCCGAAGTTACGAATCATCTGAAAAAACTAATCTAAACGAATGGAACGTAACGATCTAATAATAATAAATAACAATAATAATAATAAAACTTTTTTATTAATATTATTTATTATTAATTTGTTCCATTCCATTTGTTTAGATGCGGCATTCGTTATTTTGGATAGTTCGTAACTTCAGTAAAATTTGTATTCGTTACGTTCACAAACAGCCAAATTTGAAAGGAAATTCCAATACCTATAATTTAATTGTTCGTTATTATTAGTTAGTTATTATTTCAAATTTTACTGATTTTTTTTTCTTTTTTTTCAGATTATCGAATGTTCGAATTTCCGAATTTTCGAATTACGAAAATTCGAAAATTTGAAAATTCGGAAGTTTGAAAATCCGAATTTTCGAATTCCGAATTTCCGAAAAAAGCAAAAAAAACAAATGAAACGAAAATGAACAAATTTTTTGTCAGTGCACATGTCTACTCCTTATCCATCCATCCACTCCATATCCATCCACTAAGTATACGTTGATTGATACAACAATCCATTTACTCCATATCCATTCTCTCTCTCTCTCTCTCCCCCTCTCTCTCTCCCCCCCTCTCTCTCCCCCCCTCTCCCCCTCTCTCTCTCTCTCTCTCTCTCTATATATATATATATATATATCTATATCTATCTATATATATCAATCCAATGTCAGTCTATGTATCCATCCTATCTATCCACTAAGCAAACGTTGATCGATACATCCATCCGTTCACTCCACATGCATCATCCAATGTTGTCAGGCCATGTATCCATCCACCAAGCATACATACATGGATTGATACATATACATGCATTGATACATGCTTGTATATGCATGTATACATTGATACATACATTCATCCACCCATCCCTCCGCCATCTATTTGTTTATCTCTCCATCCTACGTCCATCCTCCCACACACTCCATCAGGTTCCGTTCACACTAGTGCTACAGCAAAGTCGCAGGATTCCGAGTGCGACTTTGTTGCGACTTTCATGTGACTCTACACTCTCTGGCATTTAAGCTGCAAGAAGCTTGCATCAAAACAGTGCAGGAACTTTTTCAAAGTCACTGTGACTTTAAGTCGCATAGATTGGAACTGGTGCCATTAAAAACAATGGGCTGCGACTTGTCATGCGACTTTGGACACAAAGAAGTCGCACTAGTGTTGGATTGGAGCCTCAGTCTTCTCTGCCCAGATCAGGGGTAAAACATACAGGAAATGAAAAGTGAAATCTGATTGGTTCTCTTACCAAAACGTCTGGAGTGAGGATATGTTTCCTGCAGACACCTCCCGCCTGGTGAAGAATGTTTGTAAACAGCACCAACCCAACCACCAGAATGAGGAGCACAAATATCACTACAATCCAATAGACTCTTCCATCACCTGCAATGAGAAGTATGGTATAACCGGTGTGCTGCTGGTATGGTACACTCGTGAGGTTCATAAGGATGTTGGAAGTCAACAAGGAGTTTTATGATACACTATATTACCTAAAGTATTGGGACGCCTGCCTTTACACGCACATGAACTTTAATGACACCCAACCCTTATGCCCTGTACACACGATCGGACTTTCCCGACAACAAAATCTAGGATTTTTTCTGAAGGATGTTGGCTCAAACTTGTCTTGCATACACACGGTCACACAAATGTTGTCGGAAATTCTGAATGTCAATAGCCAGTGCGGCTCTTCTGCTTGATTCTGAGCATGTGTGGACTTTTGTGCGTCGGACTTGTGTACACACGCTCGGAATTTCCGACAACAAGTTTTATTGTCGAAAAATTTGAGAACCTGCTCTCAAACATTTGTTGGCGGAAAGTCCGACAGCAAATGTTCTATGGAGCATAGGCACGGTCGGACTTTCCGACAACAAGCTCACATCCAACATTTGTTGTGGGAAAGTCCGAACGTGTGTACGAAGCATTAGTCCGTAGGGTTCAATATTGAGTTGGCCCACCCTTTACAGCTTTAACAGCTTTAACTCTTCTGGGAAGGCTGTCCACAAGGTTTAGGAGTGTGTCTATGGGAATGTTTTACCATTCTTCCAGAAGTGCATTTGTGAGGTCAGGTACTGATGTTGGACAAGAAGGCCTGGCTCTCAGTCTCAACCATATCTTTATGGACCTTGCTTTGTGCACTGGTCCAAATCATTTGGTAGAGGGGGGATTACGGTGTGGGGTTGTTTTCCAGGGGTTGGGCTTGGCCCCTTAGTTCCAGTGAAGGGAACTCTTAAGGTGTCAGCATACCAAGACATTTTGGACAATTTCATGCTCCCAATTTGTTAGGAGTTTGGGGATGGCCCCTTCCTGTTTCAACATGACTGCTCACCAGTACACAAAGCAAAGTCCATAAAGATATGGATGAGCAAGTTTGGGGTGGAGGAACATGACTGGCCTGCACCTCAACCCGGGAGAACACCTTTGGGCTGAATTAGAGCGGAGGCTGCGTGTCAGGCTTTCTCGTCCAACATCAGTGCCTGACCTCACAAATGCTCTTCTGGTAGAATGGTCAAACCTTCCCATAGACACACTCCTAAACCTTGTGGACAGCCTGGCTTATCGTACTGTCCTGCCATTTTTTATTTTACAAAAAAGCTAAGAGAGTCAAGTTATCACATCATTGAAAACTGAAAAATGGCCTGGTAATAACAGGGTATTACAGGCTGGTACTCAAGTGGTTAACAACAGAGCATAGACTGTGAGAGGGATGGTCAGCCAAACAGGCCCTATTGTTTGGTATGTTTAGCAATCTAACTTTGCAAAACACACTTAACAAGAGGAAAGATAACAGGTATGATCTGGCCATTGTACTGTTTTTGTACTTCATTGTGTAGTCATAGGCTGGGTCTGGGATGTTGGCCAAGCTGTTGTACACACTATAAGTTTTTTTTCTGTATCAAAGTTTTATAACGTTCTTCACAAAGAGTAGAAAAACAACAATATAGATATTTGGGTAATGTATAGTTTACAAAATTGGAAAGGGTCATATACCGACAAAAGGACTATCAGTTTTTTTTTTTCGTTCAATCCAGCAGGCTTGAGTGAAAAAAAAACTGGAGAGCTTTGGAGGAGATCCTGTGTTAACAATCCGATGTTAGTAAACGATCTCTCCACTGAGCTATTGTGTTCTGACCGGGGGGGGGGCGGCGGCCCCCCTGCCAGAATACATTGATCAACGCTCTCAGCCAATGGCCAATCTGCAGACCTCTATTCAACAGAAGCCGGTCGGTCAGCCGGCTTTTGTCTGACCGACTGCCCTTCATGCGGAAAGAACATTGGCCGGTTTTTATTGAACCAGCCAATACCGTGCAATATTCAGCCCGTGTGTAGGGGGCTTTAGTTAGTGGGGCTGAAAAAAAGACACAAGTCCATCCAGTTCAACCAATAGAAATATAAAATCAAAAAAATAGAAAACCTCATAGATCCTTAGTTAATCCAGAGGAAAGGGAAAAAAAACAATAAAGCATAATCCAATTTGCTCCAGAGGGGGGAAAATATCCTTCCTGATCCCTTAGGAGGCAACTGGGTATTCCCTGGGTCAGCTACCCCTTATTATCTAAAAATGTTAGTATCCAGTTATATTTTGGCATTTAGGAATGCATACAGACTTTTTAAAAATAATCTACTGAGCTTGCCAGAACTAGTCTTTGGGGGAGCCTTTTCCACATTTTTACAGCTGTTACTGTGAAGAACCCCTTCCGTACATCATCCATCATCATCATCATCAACATCACCCACCATCAGCAAACAGGAAAAAGTGATTTTCCTTTTATTTTGGGTGTGAAAACTGAAAAAATATATATATTTTTTACTTACATCTTACACGTGGAGGTTTAGTGAGGATACATTTCATTGGAGATGCTACTAAAGGGTTATTAAGATCGCTAGAAGCATTTACAGACACACAGTAATTGCTGCATCCCACACTGTCTGGTATCAGTTTAGTATAAATTTCGTTACCAGCCTCGGTTTCCTGTATTAAAACCTGTTCAAATAACAAAATGAGATTACTTTAAAAATAACTTTTAAATTTATCTTAGCTTTCACGTAAATCAAGAAAATTAGCAAACAAATTCTTTTGCCTTTCTCATACTGACATCAGCAATATGTGCTGGGTTAATCAGGGGTCATACTTGTTTAAAAGATTCCTTTAATTTGCAGGGATTTTATCTCATTTTCTGGTTTGGCTATGGGACGGGAAGTGAAGGTAAATCTCCCCGATGGGAGATTGGGGAGATTTACCCCTCCCTTACTCTATCCAAAATGAAAAAAAAAAAGTTTTTCCTCTAGATCCACTTGAACTCATATAGTGAAGATTTCCTATAGGGAGAATTTTGGGTGCTCAACCTGTGGCCCTCCAGCTGCTATGCAACTACAAGTCCCATCATGCCTCTGCCTTTGGATATCATGCTTGTTACTGTCAGCCTCGCAATGCCTCATGGGACTGGTAGTTCCACAAGAGCTGGAGGGCTACAGCTTGAGCGCCCATCTTGTGTCTTGAATTCCTCCTGGAAATTAGCAGTGCACTTCCTGATAAGTGCCTACAGCCTCAAAGCTGTATATATCGATGTAGGACACTGATGTTTAGGCAGGGTTGCTATCAAATTTAGTTGCCAGGCGATAGTTGACTTGGCCAATTGTTAGGAGATCAATTGATTCCTCTCTAGGTCTGGACTTGTTGCACTCCCTCTCTTTTTGTCACTGGGTGGCACTATGCTAGTGACCTTAGATAAGACAGGGGCTTTGCAAGCTCGGACATGAATGGATGGGGTGTCTCAGCCAATGGGAAGGGATTTTCTTTGGTCCCTTGGACTGCTGGGAGAGCCTGTTTGGATGGAGTCAGGTGATCGGGGTTCTGTGCCACATGGGCGGCTGTCTGGGTGGACATGTGTTGTGCTGCCCTGGGCTGCTAGACCAGAAACCGGAGGCCTATCCCGGGGACATTTGTCTGCTAGGCTGTCTGAGGGCCTTTCCGGGGGAGCAGCGTAGGGTTGGGCCTGCTGGCTTGTAGTCCAACCAGAAGTAGCAGTACAGCCGGACGGGGAACCAGCTGTGGTCAGAGGTAGAAGGGGAAGCTGTCGCCAGTAAGGGACCATCCACTGTGAGTAAGGTGAAGCTAGTACCAGAGCAGTCTTCTCACCAGCCGGGGACGGTGAAGAAGTGGGAAAACCTCAGAGAGTGCCAAGCCAGGGACCCAGCAGGAAAGCAGAGGTGACGCTTGAGGAGCATCAGTGGGTGCCAAGCCAGGGACCTAGCGGGTCAGCGAGGTGACGCTTGAAGAGTTTCTGTGAGTGCCAAGCCAAAGACCCAGCAGGGAGGCGGGGGTGACGCTTGAGGAAGATACTGAGTGCTAAAAGTGGAAGAGCTCAGGGGATCCAGTGGCTATTGGATCCGAAGTCTAGTGAAAGACTGGGAGTTCGTTGAGTGAAGACCCACAGTAAGTGACTGTGGAGTAAGCAGAGAACTGTTTATGTTGCCTTTAGTTGAATATAACTACCATTAGTAACTGCTACAAGATTGTTGCCATAGGGGACAGTGGTCCTACCTATACAGAAGTGGTATCTGTCTGGAGGCCTTCGCCTGTATACAGTAGCTGTCTACCTATAGAAGTCTCGGAGTCTGCCAATTATCATTGCATCTACTTAAGGGTGTCCTAGCCTTAACCCTCTCTCCCACAGTTCTGTTCAAGAGACAATAAATATCTTTGCATTAAAAAAGTGTCTGGCGCCCACCATTTCATCTTGCAGTACACCCATCATGCCTTGTAACCCACTCTACACAGAAGCTAACTCTGGAGGTCACCATTAGGCCTCAAGGGACCCGGGACTTTGCTACTTCTGCAGTATGAGATCAAAGGCACTGCTGCATCTGACTGCTAGTTTTAGGAGATTTTGAGTGAGATTTTGAGTGTTCTTTTAAAAAGTGATTTGGACAGATATGCATACTTGATATTAACTTCTTGAACTACCAGTCAAAGAGGAACACATCCTGTGGACTACTGAGGCATGGAGCTGGTGACCCAGTGGAGTACAGGGTCACAGCTGTATGCTGGCCTACAATGAAAGCTACCATGATGCTGATGGTGATACAAATCAGCATAGCTACACTTCATAGTCAAGTCCAAAATTAGAATTCATGCTGCCCTACCACTTGTGATAAATGTTCCCTTCATAGTGGCTCCACCCTGTTATTATTATCCATGTCAAGTGGTTATAACTGGAAAAATTAAAGCCAAAAAGGCAGGATGCTTTACACATATTGTAACATTCTCCAGAAAAAATAAGGACAGCTGCTTTCGTCTTGTGATTTGCATCAGCAGCCATTGTACCATCCCAAAGTTCAATGCAATTCCTGGATTTAGGGGTGGTGTAGGTAGGGACTGGCACTCAATTAAAGGTACTTCCATTGTTAAAGGTTATAAGCATCACTGTTTTTCGCAGTTGGGCTAAAGTGTGGGGTTAAGCATTAAATTGGTAGGAGTGAGGCTGGCTTCCCAAAGTGTCAGTCAAGGGTCAGGCTCGAAGTCCAGTAGCTATAGCTTCCACTAACCAGCTGGATAAGTGCAGCAGTAGGTCATCCTAACAGATGATACAGGCTCACCCGAGGTGCGGAGTCTAAGTACTAACTGGTGTTCACCAGAGCTCCTGATGGTGGAGATGGGTTTTGCTGCCTGTCAGTACCAGGTCATGGTCTTCAGGATCATCCCACCAAAAGGTGAGCAAGCCAGGGTCCAGTAGCAGATATAGCAGGTAGGGATCAAGCAGAACCATGGTCAGTAAACTGGCCAGAGGTCAGTAACAAGTGGTTGCAGATTAAGCAGGAGCATAGTTGAGGAACAAGCCAAAGGTGAGTAACAAGTGGTAGCGAAGATACAGATGGCAGTAGGGGTGACAAGAGTGAGATATTGGCTGGAGAGAGCAAAATAATTTGGGAAATGGTTTAAAGTGGATGTAAACCCACCACTCACCCAGTATAAACCACTACACACTATGGCACAGTATTAATGTATATATACATGTAAGCCTCCTGCATGTATTCCTACCTTGCAAATGTCACCCCCTTCAGTAGTAGGAGCCCTGCAAAACTCTGGAAGCTCGGTGGGCGGAGTGGTGATGTCAGAAGACTCCCTGCCCAACCTCTACACTCTACTATTCCTGAGTTTTAAGTAACATCGAGTCAAAACTCAGGAAAGGCACCACATGACTTCAGCATGTGCAATCATGCTGAGGTGTGGAGCATCCAATCCTGGGAGAGCTGGAGAAAAAAAAAACACAAGAGGATTGCTCAGAGCTGGATTAACTCTTTGTATCAAGACTGTGCACAGATGACTTGACATCCTCTACTGTACCAGGTAGAAGTCTTTATTAAAACATTTTATTTCAGGTTTACATCCACTTTAAATAGGAAGCTCATGGGAGGAGCAAGGAGTTCAAGGTTCAGCAGAAACAATGCAGGGTTATCCAATGGGTCAGACAGGGAGCTGTCCAGCATCTCAGGTGGCTCAGCAAGAAGAGACATCACCAGACACAGCAGAGGTCGTAAGTTCAGACCTGGGTTCTGATACAAAGGTTAGGAGCTTTTTGATTATCCTTGTTGATTAAATTGGCTCTTTGGATTGTGGGGACAGAAAGTTTATGTATATGGGTGGGTACCTGAATTCAATCCGAAGGGATATAAGTAAGTTGGATTTCCCCCCTCTTGTTTTTGAAGGAGGTGGTAAGATTCTAAGACCTTTTAACTCATGTTTTATAACATAAAAATGGCCAGTTAGCTTACCTGTGCTGAGTCCTTCACCAACTGAATTGTATACAACAGCAATGGATAGACATCGTCACTCAGCATGGTAACATTGCGCTGCTCCTTTTCACTCCATAGATGAGAGACCGGAGGGCGGATAGAAACTTGTAATCCATTATCATCTGAAATAACATCCACAATGGGGGGGCCAAGCAAAGCTAAAAGTGAGATAAATACTATTTGTTAATATACAATGCTGTGAAAAAGTATTTGCCCCCATTCCCGTTTTTTTTTTTTTTTTTGCATATTTGTCACACTTAAATGATTTAGATCATCAAACACATTTTTATATTACACAAAGATAACCCGAATAAATGCAAAATGCAGTTTTTAAATGATGATCTTTATAAAGGGAAAAGGCTGTCCAAACCTGCCTGGCCCTATGTGAAACAGTAATTGCCCCCTAAACCCAATAACTGGTTGTGCCACCCATGGCAGCAACTGAAACCAAGCGCTTGCGATTATTGGCAATGAGTCTTTCACATCGCGGTGGAGGAATTTTGGCCAACTGTTCTTTGCAGAATTGTTTTCATTCAGCCACATTGGATTGGGTTTTTCGAGCATAAACAGCCTGTTTAACATCATGCCACAGCATCTCAATCAGATTTAAGCCCAGACTTTGACTAGGACACTCCAAAACCCTAATTTTGTGTTTTTTTAGCCATTCAGAGGTGGACTTGCTGGTGTGTTTCGGATCATTGCCCTGCTGCATAAGTGCGCTTGAGCTTGAGGTCACAAACTGATGGCCGGACATTTTCCTTTAGGATTGTCTGGTGGAGCACAGAATATATGGTTCCATCAATTATGGCAAGTTGTTCAGGTCCTGAAGCTGCAAAGCAGGCCCAGTCCATCACACTACCACCACAGCTAGCACTGACAGTTGCTCCCCCTCCTTCCATATGGATGGGAGAGAAGAGAGAGCTCATCTGCTCCTCCTCCTCCCGCCCCTACCCTCCTGTGTTTGCTTCGCCCACACTCCCTGGGATGTATGGGTGGTAAGTTTAAAGCCAGAAGAGGAAAGCTGCTGACAGCCTTTGCCTGAGCCACCCTCCATTCTGGGGTGAGTAAGCTAAGGGGGCACTGATATAAAATGGACTGCACTGTAAAGCAGCACTGTAATAATGACAGTGCCCCTTTACAGTACAGTCCCCTTTATATCACAGTGTCCCCTTTACATTACAGTGTGGAGGATTGACTTCATATCCCATCACCAACTGCCTCTGCGAATGCCTGTTCCCCCCCCCCCCCTCCCTTCGGTCCCTTGAAAAATTGGCTGCACGGTCAAATATGCCTGGGCCTATTTTTTGTCCCAGTCTGGGCTTGATGAGCACTGACCTTAACTGAGGCAAGTGAGGCCTGCAGTTCTTTAGATGTTGTTCTGGGTTCTTTTATGACCTCCTGGATGAGTTGTCGTTGTGCTCTTGGAGTAATTTTGGTGGCCGGCCACTCTTGGGAAGGTTCACCACTGTTTTAAGTTTTCTCCATTTGTGGATAATGGCTCTCACCTTGGTTCGCTGGAATAGCAAAGCCTTAGAAGTTGCTCTATAGCCCTTTTCAGACTGATACATGTCAATTACAGTGGAACCTTGGATTACAAATATAATACATTCCAGGAGAATGGTTGTAATTCAAAGCACTCTCATATAAAGCGAGTTTCCCTATAGAAGTCAATGGAAACTAAGATAATTCGTTCCGCATTGACTTCTATTACATGCAATACCTCATGTGGCCAGAGGTGGTGGGCGCCGGAGAGCCTCGGAAATACTCGGGGACAGCTCGGCTGAACTCGGAAACTCTCAAGAAAGGCTCGGAAACACTCAGGAATGGAGTATTTCCGAGTATTTCAGAACGGCTCCGAACAGTTCTGATGGTTACCGGCGCCCCCGCACCTCTGACCAAATGCGGTACTGCACACCCCATTGGCTTGAATCCTGCTTGTTTTGCGAGACAACACTCACAAACCGAGTCAGGATTTTTTTTGAAAAGTTGCTCGTCTTTCAAAACACTCGTTAACCGCGTTATTTGTAAACCAAGGTTCCACTGTACTTTGTTTCTCATCTGTTCTTGAATTTCTTTAGATCGTGGCATGTTGTGTTGCTTTTTGAGATCTTTTAGCGTGCTTCACTTTGTCAGACAGCTTCTATTTTTTCCCTCCCAGACAGTTTCTATTTAAGTGATTTCTTGAGTCAACAGGTCTGGCAGTATTCAGGTCTGGGTGTGGCATCTAAAAATGAACTCAGGTTTCCAAAAAAAATTGGTTAATCACAGTTCATTAATGATTAAGCAAAGGGTTAAGCTAACCCCTTAGAAAAGAGATAAACACAAAAAATGTACAGGAGAAATACATGTATGGGAATTGCTTTGCGTTTTAAAGGCAAGGTAGTACTACAGCCAAAGCAGCCAACGCAACAGCTATGGGGCCCCCAGGGGTTTAGGGCAGGGGGTAACCAGTTTGTATCTGAAAGGATTTACAAAGAGTTACACAATTATGAGTTCAGGGACTTTTCTGGATAATTACCACATATTGATCCAACTGACCAAGCCAGATAAGTTCTGGCTGACCACAAACAAAAGGCTCCTTTTCTTCAGTGCAAAACACGGGATTAGTATAGCATACGCTTATTGGTTCAAACAAGGAAGACGCCGCTCCAGGCGAGCAGTCACTACAGTCCGAATGCGCTGGGTGCAAGCCATGGACCGCCACCGATGATCAATAGGAAGAAAAGAACGGCTGCACACCACAGGAACGTTACAATGATTTTATTCCAAAAAATTGCAATAAACAGCCAACAGAGACAGAGTGTCCGAACCTAGCCGGTGATGCGTGCGTTTCACACTGACCTCAGTGCTTCTTCAAACCTACAGCACAACTGAATCACTGAGCATACAAAGGCTCCATCCCCCCCACACACAGGTATGGGATAATGCAATCAGCTGTTCCGAATGTCTGACAAGGCAATCCTAAGGTTACTTTCACACTGGGGCTTGGGGTGTCAGTGGTAAAGTGCCGCTATTTACCAGCGTTTTTGCGGCTCTTTTCGGGTGCTTTTAACCCCCGCTGGCGGCCGAAAAAGGTTTAAATGCGCTTTGCCGGCACTAAGGCTGGATTCACACCTAAGCATTTTTAGTGCTCTTTGCATTTAGCAGATTTGCACTACAGTCCATTTAACACGGTTTCCTATGGAACACGTTCTGTAGTGCAAATCTGCAAAATGCAAAAAGCACTAAAAATGCCATAGGTGTGAATCCAGCCTTAGGCGGCACTGCCCATTGATTTCAACGGTCAGGGGCGCTGTAGGAGCGTGTGTATACACCGCTCCTACAGCGCCTCAGAGATGCGGCTAGCAGGACTTTTTTTGGGTGTCCTGCCAGCGCACCGCTCCAGTGTGAAAGGACTCGGGCTTTCACAGTGGAGTGAGAGGAGAGGCTCTTTACAGACGGCATGCAGTCGCTATTTTTAGCGCTATAGCGCCTGTAAAGCGCATCAGTGTGAAAGCAGCCTAATACGCCTGCATAACCATACCTTTGCGTTACCATATGACAACATGGCATAGCCGTGAACTTCATACAAAAAATATATATAATTTTAGAAAAAATAAGAACACCGCCAAAGATTGTTATAATAGCCATACAATATAAGTATAAATATGTTAAAGTGTAAAGGAGAAAAACTTAAATGACAAATAGCATTATATTGAGAATAGAAACTAACCCAAATATATGGATGAGAAGTATAAATAAATAAAAGGGGTTGTATGGGTTTTTATGGGGTATTTTTTAACCTCCCTGGCGCTATGATTATTTCAGATTTTGGCGCCTCAAAGCAGTACAATTATTTTGCATAGAAATTTGGGGGTTTTATATTGCAGGCCTGTAATTCTTAGCAATAACACACTTAGATCTGTCCACCAAGAGTCTAGTAGATATCCCGGGTATGATGAAGTTTCAAACACAAAATCATAAATTATAATATAATAAATAAATATAAATAATTAAAAAAAATAATATAATAATAATAAAATAAATAATAAAATAGATTCACTATCGCTCAATTCTGCAAGTGTTCTAATTTATTATCGCTGTTTTCTAGCTGGTCTAAAGACACTTTTGACATAAAGGGACACTTTTTGGTTGCTATGGACAATCTCAAGTTTCCAGGCAGAAAGAACAGTATATATAATATAAAACTGCATGCAGGTAATGGGCCAAAGCATTGGGGACAAAAGGGATGTGAAATTATTTCATACAGTACTGTAATCTGTAACACTACCTATATGCTTTCTTTAACATGTACCATTGTGAGTACCACCTTTTCACATTTTGTTTAAATAAATTTTATGGCATTCTGCATTTAGAGTGGCGCCTTGTGTTCTTATGTTACAGCACCTAGAGGACTACTTCTTTTCTCCAAGCAGGGCAGCCTTCTAATGTGGTTAGTGGATTACAAAATTAATATGGACATTTCTTCAGTCTATATGGACATTTAATTTAAATTTTCGCTGACAGACTCATGTTCATCTATCCACATTTACCATTGACATTGTTTTTATATTTTAATTTTATATTTTATTTTTAATTTTCATTTTAATTCCTTATATCTCTTACACTGGTATTAATCCATTACTGTGTTGGGTTCAGCGCTCACTTTTACCTGTTACATTAATCTGTAAGATTACAGTACTGTATGTGTTATGATTTTTACATTATTTTGAATTTGCCCCGTGCATCGTGACGCTCGCAGGGAACAAAGCCTGGCACAGAGAGGCTTCGGGCAGAGGACACAGCCCACAGACACCACGGGGGGACATCGCAGGATCCTCGGGACAAGGTAAGTATACCGCACCAGGATCCTGAGATGTAATCCCGAGTGTGGCTCCGGGTTACCGATAATGGTGCTGAAATTTAACCCTGAGCCACACTCAGGAATATCATCAGGGAGGCTACAATAACAAACATGTTATACTTACCTCCACTGTGCAGTTCGTTTTGCACAGAGTGGCCCCGATCCTCCTGTTCTAGGGTCCCTCAGCGGCTGTCCCCGCTCCTCCCCGCAATAGCTAACCCCCCTCTGGGAAGCTCTATCCCGAGGGGGTTAGCTTGCGGGCGCGCTCCCTGTCATACACGCTGCATTCATAGACACAGAGTGTATGACTCGGTCCCGCCCCCCCAGCGGCCTCGTCATTGGATGTGATTGACAGCAGCGCAAGCCAATGGCTGCGCTGCTATCAATCTATCCTATCTATCTAATCAACGGCCAGACTCCGTGGAGAAGAGGACGCTGGGGGACGCGCACAGCAGTTGAACGGGCTCAGGTAAGTAAACGGGGGGGCTGGGGAGGCCGTCATTGCCAGGTGTTTTTTCATCTTAATGCATACGATGCATTAAGGTGAAAAAACACGAACCTTTACAACCCCTTTAATAGAGAAATAGTGTCCTATATTGATAAAAAATTAAATAGCATAAAATAAATAAATCTGTTTGATACTGTGGACGAACAAGAACAAAAAAGATCTCTAAATGGGAAGATGTGGAGTAGGTGGTGCTAATCGAAACTACTATGTTAAAGATAGCATACTAGCTCATTATGAATTACTTACCTGAGATCAAGACCCCCGAATCGGCCCTCGTTCGCCACCTCCGACGCCGCCGTCTATCCCGGAGTGACTTTCGGGTATCACGGCTCCGGCGCCGCGCACGCTGGTGCCGCCACTAACGGCATGATCGCCGTTAGAAACGGCATGCTCAGTGCGCCTGCCCCCGATGTGCTACGGCGCATGCGCCGTAGACATTGGTGCCTCTATTCCTACAAATTTCTCCTAAACCTTTTAGGTTTGGGAGATATTTCTTGCACCTACAGTTACCTACAGGCTTACCTGTAGGCTTACCTGTAGGTTAAAGTGGTTGTAAGGGGTTTACAACCACTTTAAAACCAATAAGACTAAAAGGCATCATTTCCCCTGACACACCACATGGTGACCCCAACCTATAGCCATAGAAAAATACTCCACAAAAGACATACCCTAAGTACAATACAAACAATGTCCACAGTCCCATCAACCTGCTATAATAAATTGTCAGTTAATTGTATATAATAACCAATTTTGGGCAAAATATTGGTTATTACTTATCGGGCAAAAGATAAGTAATTAGACATCCCTTCCTGCCCTGGGGACTGTGAAGAGGTTCCTATAGATTTCCTGGCCACATTGTAAGTATCCAATTACAGTCTCTCCCAGGCAGACCACCTGGACCATCAGTATTATGGAGGTGATATTAGGAGTGCTTTATAATGGCCGTTCCACTGTTTGGAGCCCTATCAAAATTTTCTCATGGGGCCTGTTATTTCAGTTATGCCCCTGTTCCAAAAATGTGTTTCCTTCTCAAACAGGCTTGTGACCCAGGTACTTCTGCCAAACACTACGGCCAAGTCCAGTCCCTGCTCTGTACAAGCAGTAAATCTTGGTCACACCCTGGTCAAAGTTGTTATAGTATTATATTTTTCATTATTAATATATAGATCTACAGAGGTGTTTCAATGTATTCAATAAGCTTTAGTTGACCCACTTTTTTTTAGCACCTCTTTTATACGCCATCATTTATCTCCAGTGTTTATTTTCTATACACTTCAGTCTTGCTTTTGAATCCCTCCTTTAAAACTTTTAATTCTTTTCTATGCTGCCATGTAAAATAGATCAATTGGAGGCTATGGCCTACTTAGGGCATGGAAAAACCTCTGTAGATCATATAACTTTAAATCAATCCCATGTGGACAATGTCATCCCTGCACAAAGGTTTACTACTGCGTTACTGGTGCTTTTTAGTTTATGCACTTCCCACAGTGTATCAACTCTGGATTTGAAGTCCATTGATGCCTCCAGTTGTAATAGTAGGTAAGAATATCCCAGCCAGTGTGCAGATCGCGTTTTTGTACTTACTGTCTGATATGGGGTTCAGGGATGGGGAGAAAACTGAATCTGATGAATCATTATGAGTGAAGATCTGAATTTGTGCCGCATAATTTCCAAGGATGTCTGTGAAATCTTTTGTCAGGTCACAGTGAGGAATGGTGATATTGGTGCAATCTCTGGTGGGAACCAATTCTCGGCTGCTACAGAAAAAAAAAAGAAAGGATAAAAAAGTTATTTTTTCAGGACCAGGCTATAATTATACTATAATAAAAATATATATGTGTATATATATATATATATATATATATATATATATATATATATATATATACAGTGCCTTTCAAAAGTATTCACCCCCCTTGGCATTTTTCGTGTTTTGTTGCCTCACATCATCTGGAATTAACACGGATTGTTTGAGGATTTGCATCATTTAATTTACAGAACATGCCCACAACTTTGATGATTTTTTTTTTTTTTTGTGAAGCAAAGAGCAAATAGGACAAAATAACAGAAAAAGTCAATGTGCATAACTATTCACCCCCCTAAAGTCAATACTTTGTAGAGCCACTTTTTGCGGCTATCACAGCTCCAAGTCGCTTTGAATAAGTCTCTATGAACTTGCCACAACTTACTACTGGGATTTTTGCCCATTCTTCCTTGCAAAACTGCTCCAGCTCCTTCAAGTTGGATGATTTGCACTTGTGAACAGCAATCTTTAAGTTTGACCACAGATTTTCTATTGGATTGAGGTCTGGGCTTTGACTAGGCCATCCCAACACATTTACATGTTTCTCCTTAAACCACTCAAGTGTTGCTTTAGCAGTGTGTTTGGGGTCATTGTCTGGCTGGAAGGTGAACCTCCATCCTAGCCTCAAATCACACACAGAGTGGTACAGGTTTTGCTCAAGAATATCCCTGTATTTAGCACCATCCATCTTTCCCTCAACTCTGACCAGTTTCCCAGTCCTGACTGCTGAAAAACATCCCCACAGCATGATGCTGCCACCACCATGTTTCACAGTGGGGATGGTGTTCTTTGGGTGATGTGATGTGTTGGGTTTGCGCCAGACATAGCGTTTTCTTTGATGGCCAAAAAGTTCAATTTTAGTCTCCCACATGCCTTTTCGCAAACTCAAAATGTGCCATTTTGTTTTTTGCTGAAAGTGATGGCTTTCTTCTGGCCACTCTGCCATAAAGCCCAACTCTATGGAGCGTACGGCTTATTGTCATCCTATGTACAGATACTCCAGTCTCTGCTGTGGAACTCTGCAGCTCCTCCAGGGTTACCTTAGGTCTCTGTGCTGCCTCTCTGATTAATGCCCTCCTTGCCCTGTCCGTCAGTTTTGGTGTGCGGCCGTCTCTGGGCAGGTTTGCTGTTGTGCCATGTTCTTTCCATTTGGTTATGATAGATTTGATGGTGCTCCTAGGGATCATCAAAGATTTGGATATTTTTTTTAAAACTAACCCTGACTTGTACTTCTCAACAACATTGTCCCTTACTTGTTTGGAGAGTTCCTTGGTCTTCATGGCAGTGTTTGGTTAGTGGTGTCTCTTGCTTAGGTGTTGCAGCCTCTGGGGCCTTTCAAAAAGGTGTGTATATGTAATGACAGATCATGTGACACTTAGATTGCACACAGGTGGACATCATTTCACTAATTATGTGACTTCTGAAGGTAATTGGTTGCACCGGAGCTTTTTTTTGGGCTTCATAACAAAGGGGGTGAATACATACGCACATGCCAATTATCAGTTTTTCATTTCTGAAAAATAGTTTTATGTATATATTTTTTTATTTTACTTCACCAACTAATGCCGCGTACACACGAGCGGACTTTACGGCGGACTTTGCCCGGCGGATTTTTCGACGTACTTTACGACGGACTTTCTGAATGAACGGACTTGCCTACACACAATCCACCAAAGTCCGTCGAATTCGTACGTGATGACGTACGACCGGACTAAAACAAGGAAGTTCATAGCCAGTAGCCAATAGCTGCCCTAGCGTGGCTTTTTAGTCCGTCGAACTAGCATACAGACAGCGGACTTTTCGACCGGACTCGATTTCAACGGATAAATTTTAAACAAGTTTCAAATCTAAGTCCGTCCAACTTTTGAGAAAACAAAGTCCGCTGGAGCCCACACACATCGAATTGTCCGACGAAATCCAGTCCGCCGGGCAAAGTCCGCCGTAAAGTCCGCTCGTGTGTACGCGGCATAAGGCCCCTTTCACACGAGGCGGGCTCCGTTTCTACGGAGCCTGCCTCGGTCCGCTGGCTCAGCGGGAGATCTGTCCGTTGATCTCCGCTGAGCCGGCGGATGACAGGTCCCTCTCTGCTCACTGAGCGGGGAGGGGCTTGTCAGGCGCCGCTGCCGCCTATGGAGGGATCGGACGAAAACGGACAGCGTGTCCGTTTTCGTCAGATCTCACCCGATCTGATCCGCCAGCGACGGATCTGGACGTAGAGCCATACGTCTGCTTTTAGCGGATCGGACGGGGTCGGATGTCAGCGGACATGTCTCCGCTGACATCTGACGCTCCATAGGCTAACATGGATCGCCCGTTCAGGTCCGCCGTCAAAACTGACAGGCAGACCTGAACGGTCCGATCGTGTGAAAGGGGCCTTAGACTTTTGTGTTCTGATTCATCACATATAATTCAGATTAAAAAAACATTGAACTAAAGGCTGTAATGTAACAAAATAGGTAAAAAGCCAGGGGGGGTGAATATTTTTGCAAGGCACTTTTTATATACAGTATCTCACAAAAGTGAGTACACCCCTCACATTTTTGTAAATATTTTATTATATCTTTTCATGTGACAACACTGAAGAAATGACACTTTGTTACAATGTAAAGTAGTGAGTGTACAGCTTGTATAACTGTGTCAATTTGCTGTCTCCTCAAAATAACTCAACACACAGCCATTAAAGTCTAAACCGCTGGCAACAAAAGTGAGTACACTCCTAAGTGAAAATGTCCAAATTGGGCCCAAACTGTCAATATTTTCCAACACTGCCTTAACCCTCTTGGGCATGGAGTTCACCAGAGCTTCACAGGTTGCCACTGGAGTCCTCTTCCCCTCCTCCATGACAACATCACGGAGCTGGTGGATGTTAGAGACTTTGCGCTCCTCCACCTTCCACTTGAGGATGCCCCACAGATGCTCAATAGGGTTTAGGTCTGGAGACATGCTTGCCCAGTCCATCACCTTTACCCTCAGCTTCTTTAGCAAGGCAGTGGTCGTCTAGGAGGTGTGTTTGGGGTCGTTATCATGTTGGAATACTGCCCTGTGGCCCAGTCTCCGAAGGGAGGGGATCATGCTCTGCTTCAGTATATCACAGTACATGTTGGCATTCATGGTTCCCTCAATGAACTGTAACTCCCCAGTGCCAGTAGCACTCATGCAGCCCCAGACCATGACACTCCCACCACCATGCTTGACTGTAGGCAAGACACACTTGTCTTTGTACTCCTCACCTGGTTGACGCCACACATGCTGGACACCATCTGAACAAAATAAGTTTATTTTGGTCTCATCAGACCACAGGAAATGGTTCCAATAATCCATGTCCTTAGTCTGCTTGTCTTCAACAAGCATCATCTTTAGAAGAGGCTTCCTTATACATAGTTACATAGTAGGCGAGGTTCAAAAAAGACACAAGTCCATCAAGTCCAACCTATGTGTGTGATTTTATGTCAGTATTACATTGTATATCCCTGTATGTTATGGTCGTTCAGGTGCTTTTCTAATAGCTTTGAAACTATTGATGCTCCCTGCTGAAACCACTGCCTGTGGAGGAGAATTCCACATCCTAACCGCTCTTACAGTAAAGAACCCTCTACGCAGTTTAAGGTTAAAGCTCGTTTCTTCTAATTTTAGTGAATGGCCGCAAGTCTTATTAAATTCCCTTTCGCAGAAAAGTTTTATCCCTATTGTGGGGTCACCAGTATGTTATTTGTACATTGAAATCATATCCCCTCTCTAGCGTCTCTTCTCCAGAGAGAATAAGTTCACTGCTCGTAACCTTTCCTCGTAACTAAGGTCCTCCAGTCCCTTTATTCGTGTTGTTGCCCTTGTCTGGACTCTCTCCAGTTCCAGCACATCCTTCCTGAGGACTGGTGCCCAGAACTGGACAGCATTCTCCAGGTGTGGCCGGACCAGAGTCTTGTAGAGTGAGAGAATTATTGTTTTATCTGTTGAGTTGATCCCCTTTTTAATGTATGCCAATATTCTGTTTGCTTTGCTTGCAGCAGCTTGACATTGCATGCCATTGCTGAGCCTGTCACCCCCAGGTCCTTTTCCATCCTAGATTCCCCCAGAGGTTCTCCCCCAGTGTATAGATTGCATTCATTATTTTGCCACCCAAATGCATTATTTACATTTTTCTATCTTAAACCTCATTTGCCATGTAGTTGCCCACCCCATTCATTTGTGCAGATATTCTTGCAAGGTTTCCAATTCCTGCCGAGAAGTTAATGCCCTGCTTAGCTTTGTATCGTCTGTAAATACAGAGATTGAGCTGTTTATCCCATCATCCATGTCGTTTATGAATAAATTAAATAAATTAAATAGGATTGTTCCCAGTACAGAACCCTGGGGGACCCCATTTTTCACCCAGACAATTCCGAGTACTCTCCATTTATCACTACCCTCTGAACTCGCCCCTGTAGCCAGTTTTCAACCCATGTACTCACCCTATGGTCCATGCCAACGAACCTTACTTTGTACAGTAAACGTTTATGGGGAATTGTATCAAATACTTTTGCAAAATCCAGATACACCACATCTACGGGCCTTCCTATATCTAGATGGCAGCTCACCTCCTCATAGAAGGTTAATAGATTGGTTTGACAAGAACGATTCGTCATGAATCCATGCTGATTACTGCTAACGATACCGTTGTCATTACTAAAATCTTGTATATAATCCCTTATCATCCCCTCCAAGAGCTTGCATACAATTGATGTTAGGCTAACTGGTCTGTAATTCCCAGGGATGTATTTTGGGCCCTTTTTTAAATATTGGTGCTACATTGGCTTTTCTCCAATCAGCTGGTACCATTCCAGTCAGTAGATTGTTCGTAAAAATAAGGAACAATGGTCTGTCAATTACTTGACTGAGTTCTTTAAGGACCCTCAGGTGCAAGCCATCTGGTCCCGGTGACTTATGTTTTTCAAGTCTAATTCTAATTCTGTACCCTGTTAGCCATGAGGGTGCTTCCTGTGACATGTCATGAGGATAAACATTGCAGTTTTGGTAACTGAAGTCCCCCTGATTTCCTCGTGAAGACTGAGGAGAAGAATAAATTCAATACCTTCGCCATCTCTCCATCCTTAGTAACCAGATTCCCTTCATCATTCTTTATGGGACCAATATGATCTGACCTCCCTTTCTTACTATTTATGTACCCAATGAATTTCTTGGGATTTTTTTTGCTCTTCTCCGCTATGTGACTTTCATGTTCTATCTTAGCCGCCCAGATTGCACCCTTAAATTTCTTGTTGCATTCTCTGTAAAGTTGGAATGCTGAAGATGATCCCTCAGCCTTGTATTTTTTGAAGGCCTTATCCTTTGCTTTTATATGCATTTTTACATTGGAGTTAAGCCACCTAGGACCTTCTTCTGGGACGACAGCCATGCAGACCAATTTGTAGTGTGCGGTGTATGATCTGAACACTGACAGGCTGACCCCCCACCCTTTCAACCTCTGCAGCAATGCTGGCAGCACTTATACGTCTATACCTCAAAAACAACCTTTGTATATGATGCTGAGCACGTGCACTCAACTTCTTTGGTTGATAAGAGCGAGGCCTGTTCTGAGTGGAACCTCTCCTATTAAACCGCTGTATGGTCTTGGCCACCACGCTGCAGCTCAGTTTCAGGGTCTTGGCAATCTTCTATTAGCCTAGGCCATCTTTATGTAGAGCAACAATTCTTATTTTTCAGATCCTCATTGAGTTCTTTGTCATGAGGTGCCATGTTGAACTTCCAGTGACCAGTATGAGAGAGTGAGAGCGATAACAGCAAATTTAACACACCTACTCCCCATTCACACCTGAGACCTTGTAACACTAACGAGTCACACCGGGGAGGGAAAATGGCCATTATATTTACTATCATATATATCAGTCTGGATGTCACACCACTTCCTCAAACTCAATCTATCCAAAACCGAACTTATAATTTTTCCTCTCCCATATGCCCCTTCCCCTGATCTCTCTGTCAAGATCGATGTCACAACTATAAGCCAATCCCCACATGCCAAGGTTCTAGGTGTAGTCCTGGACTCTGAACTCTCCTTTAAGCACTACGTCCAATCACTGTCCAAATCCTGCCGCCTCAACCTCTGCAACATCTCCAAAATACGCCCCTTTCTAATCAATGACACAACAAAGCTCTTAATTCACTCACTGGTCATCTCTCGCCTCGACTACTGCAACTCCCTTCTCATTGGCTTACCTCTGCATAGTCTATCACCTCTTCAATCCATCATGAATGTGGCTACCAGACTCATCCACCTTACCAATTGCTCTGTCTCTGCTATCCCTCTCTGTCAATCCCTCCACTGGCTTCCGCTCGGCCAAAGAATTAATTTGAAAATACTAATAACTACGTACAAAGCCATCCACAATTTAGCTCCCAGCTACATCACGAGCCTAGTCTCTAAATACCAACCTACATGTTCTCTTCGTTCCTCTCAAGACCTTCTGCTCTCTACCTACCTCATCACCTCCTCCCATGCTCGCCTCCAGGACTTTTCCAAAGCCTCTCCAGTCCTATGGAATGCCCTACCCCAATCTGTCCGCTTATCTCCTACTCTATTAGCTTTTAGACGATCCCTGAAAACCCTTCTCTTCAGAGAAGCCTACCCTACCCACACCTAACAACAACTGTTTTTTTAATTTTCTCCATCAGCTAACCCCCCCACAGTTATTACTTTTTGTTTCCACTTGACCCTCCCTTCTAGATTGTAAGCTCTAACAAGCAGGGACCTCTGATTCCTCCTGTATTGATTTGTATTGTAAGTGTACTGTCTGCCCTCATGTTGTAAAGCGCTGCGCAAACTGTTGGCACTATATAAATCCTGTATAATAATAATTATATATATATATATATATATATATATAATATATATACTTTATATTATATACAGTGCTGAAATTATTAGATGCAAAAATGAATACGCCCCCCAAACAAAAACATCTAGTATTTTGTATGACCTCCATGATTTCTAAGGACAGCACCCAGTCTTCTAATCATGGAATGAACAAGTTGGCAACATATTACAACATTTATCTTTTTCCATTCTTCAAGAACCACCTCCTTTAGAGCTTAGATGCTAAATGGAGAATGATGCTCAACTTGTTTCTTCATAATTCCCCATACGAGTTCCAATGGGTTCAGATAAGGAGACATACTTGACCACTGAATCCCTTTCACCCTGTTCTTCTTCAGAAATGCAACTGTGGCCTTAGATGTGTGTTTTGCATCATTGTCATGTTGGAAAAGTGCACGACGTCCAAGGGCACGGAGTGATGGAGCATCTTCTCTTTCAATATAGAGCAGTACATCTGTGAATTCATGATACCATCAATGAAATGCAGCTTCCTGACACCAGCAGCACTCATGCAGCCCCACAGAAGGACACTGCCACCACCATGTTTCACTGTAGGCACCACACATTTTTCTTTTTACTCCTCACTTTTGCGACGCGATACAGTTTTGAAGCCATCAGTTCCAAAAACATTTATCTTGGTCCAATCACTCCAGAATACAGAGCCTCAGTAGTCTTCTTCTTTTTCAGCATGGGCCCTGGCAAATTCTAGGAGGGCTCTTTTGTGCATGGGCTTTAGGAGAGGCTTTCTTTGATACAATCACCCCAGTTTGGCTTTCTACTTCTTAAGTTAGCTTCTTAAGCTAACTGCAGTGAACTTGCATGGTGATTTTCTTCAACCCTTCTCATCAGAAGATGCTCCTGTTGAGGTGTTAACTTCCATGGATGGCCTGGATGTCTCTGTAAGATGGTTGCAGTTCCGTCTTTCTTACATTTTTGTATCACTTTTGCTACAGTATTCTAACAAGTAAAGCTTTGCTGATCTTCTCGTAGCCTTCACCTTTCTTGTGTAAATAGATTATTTTCCGTCTCAGGCCTTGTGACATTTCTCTTCCATGTGGTGCTATTGCTGACAGCATGAAATGGGAAGGGGTTTTCTTTGTTAAGCAACGCCCTTTTATAATAAACTGTCTGCTAGACACCTGTTTAACCCCTTCCTGACCAGCCGCTGCAGTTAAACTGTGGCAGGTTGGCTCTCCTACGCGAGCCGTCGTAGCTGTACATCAACGCTTTAGCAGGCGCGCGCGCGTCCCCGGAGCCGATGCACGTGCCCGCGATCGCTCGTGACAGAGCGTGAACCGGTATCTGTGTGTGTAAATACACAAATCCCGGTTCTCTCAGGGGAGAGGAGACAGATTGTGCGCTCCTACTAAGTAGGAACACAGATCGGTCTCTTCGCCTAGTCAGTCCCATCCTCCCCACAGTTAGAACACACCTAGGGAACACAGTTAACCCCTTGATCGCCCCTAGTGTTAACCCCTTCCCTGCCAATGACATTTATACAGTAATCAGTGGCTATTTTTAGCTCTGATCGCTGTATAAATGTCGCTGGTCCCAAAAAAGAGCCAAAAGTGTCCGATCTGTCCGCTGCAATGTCGCAGTCACGATAAAAATCACTGATCACCGCCATTACTAGTAATAAAAAATAATAATAAAAATGCCATAAATCTATCCCCTATTTTGTAAACGCTATATAACTTTTGCTTACCGGAGCCATCGGCAGCGGCGGAGGTGATCGGATGTTGTGCCTTCCTTGGCATGGAGACGAGTGAGGGGAAGATGGCCCACCCATCTCCATACCATTGCAGGGCGGAAGTGACGTCAGAACGTCATTGCCGCCCAAAGCTTAATAATTCTAGCCCTAGACCTCCTCTGTAACTCAAAACATGCAATCTGTAGAATTTTTTAAACGTCGCCTATGGAGATTTTTTTAAGGATAAAAGTTTGTCGCCATTCCCCTAGCGGGTGCAATTTTGAAGCGTGACGTGTTGGGTATCAATTTACTCGGCGTAACATTATCTTTCACAATATAAAAAAAAATTGGGCTAACTTTACTGTTGTCTTATTTTTTAATTCAAAAAAGTGTATTTTTTCCAAAAAAGTGCGCTTGTAAGACCACTGCGCAAATACGGTGTGACAGAAAGTATTGCAACGACCGCCATTTTATTCTCTAGGGTATTAGAAAAAAAATGTATAATGTTTGGGGGTTCTAAGTAATTTTCTAGCAAAAAAAAAAACAGTTTTTAACTTGTAAACAACAAATCTCAAAAAGAGGCTCGGTCCTTAAGTGGTTAACCTCCCTGGCGGTTTTCCCGAGTGTGGCTCGGGGTTAAGATTCAGCACCATTAGCGGTAACCCCGAGCCACACTCGGGATTGCATCGCAGGATCCTGGTGCCTCCTTACTTACCTTGTCCCCGGGATCCTGCGATGTCCCCCGCAGTGTCCGCGGGCTGTGTCCTGTTCCGAAGCCTCTCCGTGCCAGGCTCCGTTTCGCGATGCACGGGGCGGAGCCTGGCGGCAAATTCAAAAATTTAAAAAGCATAACACATACAGTACTGTAATCTTACAGATTACAGTACTGTATGAAATGATTTCACATCCCATTTGTCCCTAGTGCTCTGGCCCATGCCCTGCATGCAGTTTTATATTGCATATACTGTTCTTTCTGCCTGGAAACTGGAGATTGTCCATAGCAACCAAAAAGTGTCCCTTTACGTCAAAAATGGCTTTAGACCAGCTAGAAAACAGCGATAATAAATTAGAACACTTGCAGAATTGAGCGATAGTGAATCGTGTGGAAATTTATTTTATTACTATTTATTTTTATTTTTTTTAATTATTATTATTTTTTTATTATATTATAATTTATGTTTTTGTGTTTATCATACCCGGGATATCTACTAGACTCTTGTTTGGACAGATTTAAGTGTGTTATTGTTAATAATTACAGACCTACAATATAAAACGCCAAATTTCCATGCAAAATAATTGTACCGCTTTCAGCACCTAAAATCAGAAAGAATCATACCGCCAGGGAGGTTAAAGAGATTTTGCTATCAAAGAAAACTGTCTATAGAAATAGATGGCAGGCATCTAGAGGTGTCCGCATATACATACAGCCTTAATAACCATGCTGCTATGATAGGCAAAGCTCTGATATTTTTTAGTAGTGATGAATAACATATATACTCGAGTATAAGTCGACCCGAATATAAGCGGAGGCACCTAATTTTACCACAAAAAAAACGGGAAAACTTATTGACTCGAGTATAAGCCTAGGTTGAGAAATGCGCAGCTACTGTAAGTGGAAAAGAGGGTCAACAATGCCCATTTGCAGCCTCACTGTGCCCATTTGCATGCCTCACTGTGCCCATTTGCAGCCACAGGTCCCCCGAACTTCAAACTCAGTAGTTAAGGGTTCCTAGATGCCCCCTAGCTGCAGCCAAAATTTTGGGTCTCTGGACCCAAGGGGTCCCGAAATGACATTGCTGCAGATGGACACATTTGACTGACTTTGAGGCCCCGTATCTCGGGGCCACTTGGTGCTAGGAACCCCAAATTTGGTGTGCATAACACTACAACATATCCAACGCTGGATATGCAAAGTGGCCCTGAGATACGGACCCCAAAGTCGGTTCGGAAAATGTCAAGCACTTTTCTGTAGCAGAGAATTACATTTTCTGAACCAACTTTGGGGCCCCATATCTCGAGGCCACTTGATGCTAGGAACTTTGGATATGTTATGGTGCTAGTTCCACTGGGTTTGCACACCAAATTTGGGGTTCCTAGCACCAAGTGGCCCTGAGATACGGGGCCTCAAATTCGGTTCGGAAAATGTCATTTTTTGCACCAGAAAAGGGCTTGACTCGAGTATAAGCCGAGGGGGGCACTTTCAGCACAAAAAAAGTGCTGAAAAACTCAGCTTTTAGTCGAGTATATACGGTAAGCTTTTCTGACCCTTCCTGCCTCCTGTACAATATTTTTGGCCACTGAGGAAGTCTATTATAGTGATGGGACAATAGAAGTGTGTAGGGTGAAATGAAGGAGAAGCTTTGGAGCTTTGATTGTAAGAGCGGACATTGGTTTGGGCATGACAGTAAGGTTTTGGAACAGCCATGGAAGAGTCTATAAACTTACTAGTCTTTAGAGTATTCTACTTTGTAGTAGACGGCCAATTCATAGTTGGGGTCTTCCCAAGTCAGGATATGCTGAAAGTTGTCAGAAGAGAATTTAATGTTCCTCGGAGGCTGCAAAACAGCTGACACTACAGACAAAGCACAAAGAAAATTATATTAATAAACCAATAAATATGATTTTTGATGTTAGAAGGAAGAGTTGTGATTCATTCCAGTTTAGGACTTTGGGGTTAATTTAGTAAAAGTGGACAGTGCAAAATCTGGTGCAGCTCTGCATAAAAACCAATCAGCTTCCAGGTTTAAGCCTAGGTCCACACTGACTGCGAGAATGGAATCGTGCTAGTTCAGCTGAACTCGCATGGTTTCATTCCCGCATGTCAGTCCAGATTTCGGGGGCGATTTCAATGGAACCCCCCCCCCCCCCCCCCCCCGAAATCGCAAAAAATAGTACAGAAACTACTTTTGGGAATCGGTGCACATGTGGCATCACACAGATTCGGACGCTGCCATTGCCGGCAGTTGCCGCCGATTTAGCATGCGCTTTGACATGTCAAATCGCATACCAAATCGCATCAATGTGAACCAGGGCTCATTGTCAAAGCCTAATCGAACAAGCTGAAATTAGAAGCTGATTGGTTACTATGCACAGCTGCACCAGATTTTGCACTCTCCGGTTTTAGTAAATTAACCCCATTGCATTCACTGCATGGACCAATCTCATAATGTCCATAGAACAGACATGACCAGCCTTTTTTTTTTAGATTCTGGGCTGTATAAGATTATCTATGGGCCTGTGAGTGCCCCTGTGGGCTGCTCAGCCTTCTGCAGCAGCCCAGATTTAACAAAACTGTGAAATAGATTCTAAATTGTCATGGCTCCCAAATTTTTCCTCTTTTGGAACCAAATTCCCTTTGCCCCACTTTCCTTCTCACTGTTTATAAAATGTGCTATTCAACTGCCAAAAATGTTATAATATGCAAAATCTCTTATCTCACCTCTAAATAAGCTTTTTATCAAACTTTTTACATTGGAGGAACCCTTTAAATCATTTTCAGGTTTCAGAGAAGCCCTGCTAAAAATGATTAATCCTATAGAACAGGGTACATTAGCATGCTCAGTACGTTAAATAAGCTTTAAATTAAAGAATACCTAGCATATTTGACATCAAGGGAAGATAATGTTTTATTTTTTAGCACCCGCTAGTGCTATGTAACAAAATATTTTTTAGTAACAATCAAAAAATCATGGTGTCCCCCTACATCAGTGGTCATTGTAGAAGTGACCCCTTACATTGGTGGTTGGTGAAAAACTGCTTCCTTGCATTGGTGGTCAATGTAAGTGGGAGATCAATTTACCATTGCTCATTGCTCAAGGAACCCCTAGCAGCCTCCAAAGAACTTCTAGGATTCTACAGAAACCTGTCTGAGAAAGGTTGCTCTAAATTATGTAATTTGTTTTTTTGAAAATCCGGTAAAAAAAAAAACACTTGTAGGTTTAACCAATCATGTTTTGACATATTAAATCGTAATGGTCCCTGTAACTGGAGATGTGGCAGAACGTGTCCCTGTCTACATTCTTTCTTCTAAGAGATGTCTATCGTTCTTATCCTAGAAAGTTGGGAGGTATTCTTAGGATATAATCGATAAAATGAATCATATTTTATTGTTCACAATTTAAAATAAACCCCCATGAGGCTCATAGCATCCTATAAAAACATCAATGACAGTGTTTATACAAATGATATGTTCGGTGGTGATACCCAAAACCATATACAACTGTACGTTCAAAACAGATTCAGTAACAATTTTTGTATGTAAAGGGAAAACCAACGCGTTTCGAATATCTATAAATTATCTTCATCAGGAATATCTATCACCACCATTTAACATCTGCCAGTCTCCAGGAGGAGCTCAAAATCCCTCTACCCAGAAGGGCAATTATGAGATCACCCAACAGGACTGCATGGAGGTGTGCGGTGCCAATTCCCCCTACTGGGTTAATACTGGGTTCAAAGATGGAAAGAGCTAGTAGATTTGTTGACAAATATCTTCGTCCACATGTAGTCGCATTACCCTCTTACATAAAGGACACCTCAGACCTTTTAAAAAATCTGGATGGCCTCCATGTACCACAAGGGTGTCTCCTTGTGGCCATCGACATCGCGACCTTAAATTCCTCAATCCCTCACCAATATGGTTTAGAAAACTCTGGTACAGAGTCAATATATAAAGTCTAAGAATAAACAATGTGACAGACCAGGACTTTACCAATGTGGAGCATGTGACTACTGTCACCTGCTTATTGAAGGTGCTTCTGTCTTGCTAGTGTCCCAATCCATATCACCCCCCCCCCCCCCATTCCTTCTCTCCTGGCTGTGGCTTTTCCATGTGATAACCTTGAAATATACTTACCACAGAATATTTCCAGCCCAGTGAGTATTTCCTACTATCTTCCTTCAAACAAACACTCGTATTGTTTTTTCGATTTTTTTGAATGACTATTGTCATTGTATACTGTTCTAGTTGGCGTTCTTGTACAAACACTCAAGTATTGGGAATACTATAGATGAGAATTTTTTAACGCTCTATGGGTGACACTATCTTTCATGAATTCCTCTGCAAAGTATTTCTGTATGCTGTATATGTTGCTCAGATATGATGATAATCTATTTTTAACATATACGTGATTGTTATATGAAGTTTTACCCATATGTTTTCATTGTAGATAGTGAGACCTTCTTTTCTCCAACAATCCCTGAATGTGTCCTGACGAAGCTAGACAGCGAAACGAGTTAACGAACAGGGACTCACTATTATATATACTATGCATGCTTATCTTTGCAGTGTATTATGTATATGCTTTTAACTCTATCTTTTTTTTGCTCTATGCACCATATATTGTTATAAATAAAATATATTTTTCTATATTTTTCACTGTCTGTTGCCTTTAAAGTCCGACCTTTGTGGCTATCATATGCCCAACTTTTTCTTTTATACCAAATTTTCATATGGATGTGGCTATAGGAGTGTCTTTTCAATTTTTTCGTGAATTGTTCAGTGTATAGTGTATGGTCACTTTCCTTACACAATAAGGCCCCTTTCACACGGGACAGAACTGTCAGTTGGCAAAAGCAGGCAGTTTGTCAACACCAGGAACCCGAAGACCGGCAAAGAACGGGCCTGGGTGAGAACGGCGCTGGGTCCTTGAACAGGTAAGTGTCCAGTATTTGTAGCTGCTGCCTTTTATTTTATTTTTTTCTTTCTTTCAAACAGGATGAAGATTCTCTATAAGGTCAGATTAGTTGCTGAGTGTTGTGCATCATTTTTTTCAAGCAAAGCAAAACAATGAGAAAGTGCCACTGCCTACTATTGTCAGTAATGGAGAGAATACCCCCCCCATTCAGGGGTCACAGGGGTGTTCTTATCATGTATTTGTATATTATGACATCTCTGCTGCTAGTGAGTTGATAGAAAAGTAAAACTATTAAAAGTAAAAAAACACGTACCTATTATAGGAAGGACACAAAGCTGCAGCAAAACTTGTAGACGGGTCATCACTCCTGCAGCACAACACATATTTAAACACAAATTTTAGTAAAACCGTATTAAAACAAACTTGTTGCATAATATAATAATAATAACATATATCCATGAAACACAAAGAAAGACACAGGGGTTGACTTACTAAAGGCAAATAGACTGTGCACTTTGCAAGTGCAGTTGCTCCAGAGCTTAGTAAATGAGGTGACGCTTTCCTTTGCAAAGACTACCCAATCACATGCAAGAAAAAACAAAACATTTACTTGCACATGATTGAATGATGGAAGACAGCAGAGCTTCCCCTCATTTACTAAGCTCTGAAGCAAATACCCTTGCAGAGTGCACAGTCTAATTGCCTTCAGTAAATCAGGCCCATCACACCTGACATCACGTATGACGAAACATGTAGGGCGGAGCAGAGACACGCGCCACTGCACATGTGTGAACTAGCCGCGCCCATTTTTTAATTTGGGCAATGGACTACACATGTGATTTGAAAGTGCACTCGATTTTATTAAATATTGCTGTATTTACAGTTTTATCGCTATGGAAGGTGTCTCTCTCTCTCTTCTTTTATACTATCTTGCCTGTGTGGAGCCTCATCACATACTGATTGGTGGAATGCACTGAAGTGCAATGGCCTGTCATGATCCCTGAAGTGTTTTGGGGGCTGGATAATCATGAGCTTTTTTGACCTCTCCTTTGTGAGGGTCATGAGAATCTGGTAAGCCCCCACTCTGTACACATTATGGTGGTCTTCCAATGCTGAAAGGCTTGGAGGCTGTCTTGGGATTCATAATCTTCCATTTATCTCAATATACACAGGAGGACTTTTTCAATCACTTTTGTTTTTTCAGTGGGACTTTTTGTTTTATTCTCAACTTATACGTATACACTCACATGTGAATATTTTGTTTTTCTTATGTTGGACAATTGTTTATTATGTTTATGTGATTTTTTTTTATGTGCTGCACTGAATTTTTTCTAATCTAAGCATACCATGCATTAGGGTTTTGTACCAGCTTCTTAGTGACATCACATATTTGGAGTCTTAGCGCAATTTTCCTTCTTTGATCAACCGCTTAAGGTCAACCCTATAGCAGTTTTATTGCTACAGGGGAGCACCTCTGTGCCGTATCACCTATATACATGTGATCCCGGTCTTCTGGGTAGGAGGCATGTGCTGCTCACTCCCTTTGCTGCAAACTCGATGTCTGCCAGCACCCGCCGATCATCCAGCATAGAGGCAAAACAGCACTCTGCCTATGTAAACAATTCAGATCGCCGTTCTGACAGGAGGAAAGCCATGGATCCTGTCTCTCTGTAAAGCAGGGACTAGGATCCATGTCTTCCCCTAGTAAAAGCACCTCCCCCCAGTTTAGTAAAACACCGGTTAGGCACACAGTTAACCCTTTGATCACCATTGATGTTAACCCCTTCCCAGCCAGTGTCATTAGCACAGTGGCAGTGCATATTTTTTTTAGCACTGATTATTGTTTTAGTGTCACTGGTCCTCAAAAAGTATCAAAAGTGTCAGTTAGTGTCAGAATGCCCGCCGCAATATCACAGTCCGATAATAAAAATATCCCATAGCTATAACTTTTGGGAAAATCAATATACGCTTATTGGGATTTTTTTGGACCAAAAATATGTAGCAGAATATATATTGGTCTAAAATTTTATAATGAAATTTGATTTTTCAAAACTTTTTATTAGATATGTTTTATAGCACAAAGTAAAAAATATTGTTTTTCTTTTTCAAAAATTGTATTTTATTTGTTTGCGCTTTAAACCAAAAAAAAAAACCAGCAGAGGTGATCAAATACCACCAAAAGGAAGATTTATTTGTGAAAAAAAAAAAAAGATTTTATTTGGGTACAGCGTCTTGATTGCCGTATCGCAAAAAGTAGCTTGGTCATGAATGGGGGGTAAATCTTACGGAGGTCAAGTGGTTAAAGTGTTTGCTTATCTCCATTAAAAACAAATAAATGCACATTTGTTTCAGTTTAATAAACATGTCATAAGGGGGATCCTAGTAAAACTGGAGGAAAGTCAAGCTGTTACCTATAATAACCAATAAGATTTGATCTTCTATCCTCTGTGAAAATGAGATAGAACAGTATGAATCTGACTGTTCAACTTTTTGGTTATGTATCCATAGTTCCCATTCAAGCACTAGATGGATGTCAGTATATTGTGAGGATATCTGCAGTGCAATGCCAGCCTGCCCAGGGATTGTTACAGATTAATACATATCATTAATAAAATGCATTAATACAGTATTATTGTTGCAGATTACATCAATATAAAATAAACAGTCAATATCGATTTTTTACATTTTGTTATTGTAATGCGTCTATAACAGGTTTAACTGACTGCCATCCATTTATCTTCTGTCTCTAAAAGTAACTTTAAGAAATATTAAAAAATTGCTGCTTAGATTTTTATTTGTTCCTACTTTTTGCTCCTAAAATGAATTTTCCTGTAAAATTCAAGGGGGTTCGAGGATAACCATAAATAACCCTTGTCTGTTCTGCACTGGCAGATCTCATTATCAATCGTAAACTGTTGGATTGATTTACTAAAGGCGGGGCTTTCCCCGAGAACGTGGGGGAACGCTGTTCCGGCACCTCCAGCACTGAATGTATTTTACGGCAAGGTGCGCTGGGGGTCTATTGATGCTGGCTGCTGGGGGATCTATTGTCACTGGTGGGGATCTATTATTGGGTGGGGGGACTTACGTTGCTGGGGGGGGGGTATATTTTTGCTGGGAAGGATCTACTGTTAAGGGAGATGTCTATTGTTGCTGGCTGTTGGGAGATCTGTTGAAGCTGCTGGGGGTCTACTGTTGGTAGGGTGGTATTTTGTTGCAGGGGGTCCATTGTTGGGGGGGGGGGGTCTGTTGTTGTGTGGGGGATCTATTATTTCTGTGGTGGGATCTGTTGTTGCTGGGGAAGGGTCTACTGTTGCTGGGGTGGGAGTCTTGTAAATTCTATAGAAATTACTTGGTAGCACAAAATGATGGTTCTGTATTTTCTAAAAGGGGCAGTACTGGGAGGTGGGTAGGGGGTGGGGCCAAGAGACAATGCTCAAAGGTGGATAGGGGGCAGAGACAAGCGGTGACTTAGAAGGGGGAGTTCTTGCATCTATCCTCAGAAAAAAAACCCTGATTAAAGACAAATAGGCTGTTCACTTTACAAGAAAAGTTGCACTTGGCAAGGGGATTTTCCTCAGAGCTTAGTAAATGTAGTGAAGTTTCAGTTTGCAAAGAATGAGAAGAAACATGCAAACAGCATTTTTTTCTTGCACCAGTTTGATTATGGACGTCAGCAGAGTTTCACCGTATTCACTAAGCTCTGGGGCAAATTCCATTGCAAAGTAAAAAAGCCTATTTGTCTTTAGTAAATCAACCCCTGTATGTCCTAACAAAGGATTCAAGTTATAGAATCGGATCTTCTATTCAGAAACATATAACATGTAGGAAATATATTTTAAATTTTTTTAGGTATGCTGTGTAAATGGTAACCATAACAAACATATAGGGGGGGTTCTCAAATGTGATTGCAAAAGTGGAAAAACACTTTAAAGTGTATGTAAACCAGCCCTTTTCAACTTTTTTTAACCTAAAGGAAATCCAAAAATAACTTTCAGGTCTCTGGGAACCCTTACTGAAACCAACTCATTGACAATGGAAAAATGCAACTTACATTGGTGGTCAGACGGACGCAGTGCCGGAACTACCAGGGTCACAAAGATCACACTTTCAACCAGGCCCTGGTGTTCCGCCACTATAGGGGGGCCCGCTGCCTGAAGGCTCTATTTCTCTAGTTACACTTGGGAGATAGTACACTCAAGTCACTGTCATAGTATCTGCCCAGCGCCAATCACCTAACCTTTCCACAGCCGTCCACTGAGTTCAGAGCTGGAGGAAGATGGGCCGTTGGTGGGTGGAGATGATGACTTCCAAGTCGAAACGCGTCGGGAGGATATGCTGAGACCACTGTCTTCTTTTATACAAGCGCTTGATTTTACTGCTAAACACGTGAGTGTATTTCCTTTGCTTTTCATGTATTAAAATTTCCATACGGAGTTACGCTATATGCCTTCCTCTTTCTTTTAATGGTGGGGCTGACTGCCTATATCTACTGAGTCCATCCATACCTTACACCTGTTCGGAGGTCCATCTGGAGGTCATATCTGGATAGAGCATCTGATCCCCTTGGATCAGCAAAAAAGCTTGATTGACTCACTAGGTGTACACCTATTTGAGTTCAATACCTCTGGTAAGCAGCTTCTGGTGTCTTTGGTGGTGGATCTACTATCAACTGTTACATAATACATATATGAAGTTAAAGACTGTCACTATATCATATCTACATGTGGTTGAGGATTATCATCACACATGATTGAAGATTGTCACTGACTTTTTTTGGACATCACAAGTTCCTCTATTTATAGACATCACATGTCATAATAGAGGACTGCTTGGAGTATTTTTGAGCACATCATTTATTATTCACGTTTTTTTGTACTCATATTATTTGTTATGGTTTATATGATCACATAAGCGCTGCACATTTCACCCAATTGGAGACTTGAAGAGAGTCAGCTGACCTGGGAAGAGGAGGAGCTGGAGGAAGTCTATGCTGTGTGAGGAGACCCCATCTTGTGATCTTGGGACAGGTGTCACTGGAGGCACATGTTGGGAGCCAGGGAGACAAGGAGGGGGAACTGAGTCGACAAGCGAATTCCACTGATGCTGATACCATCTCCACCCAGCACTGCCACTGAACCCAATCCCCCTCACCACTGCTGCAACGGATCCCATCCCCCGGCCCCCAAGCACTGCCACTGATCACACCACCCCAGCACTGCAACTCACCACCGCACTACTGTCACTGATCCCATTCCCTCCCCCACCACCACTGCCACTGATTCCATCAACCCCCTGCCAGCACTGCCACTGATCATGAGGGCCCTTCATGGTTTCTTGCACCGGGGTCCTGAAGGTACTAGTTACACCTCAGGTAGGATACCAGTAGAGAAATGGCCAAAAACGGCAATACAAAATTCTGCTGAGAGATATAAAGTGCAGGTACCTACAGGGGTCCTGACATACCTGCAGCGGCTTTCTGTGTCATCGCTCTGCAATTCCTGGTATTGTCAGAGTTTGTCTGCTGCCTTCCCCTATCCATTCTTATTGGCTATTATGATGCTGGGCTACCTCACTGGTCAGTAGGATTGCAAGTTACCACTGCCTGTTATTTTGTCTCCATAGCCATAGGATGCTTAATCACTGTAGATGTATGCATCCCTTTGACTTGATGAAGGGCTGTTGCTGGCTTAAAACTGTTGCCAATTTGTTGCCAAAATGTTACATTGTAAATGATTTGCTTTAATTATTATAGGAGAAGTAGAGCCAAAGCTTGTTCGGCTGTATTTCTCCTATGGATCACAGGAGTGCCGTTCATTCTGCACTCCTGTGACCTGTTTTTCAGCAGACAGCGGGCTGAATCTGCTGACGTCACAGAGCCGGTCCAAGATTGTGATAATGGAGTTGGGATCCGCCCACATGCCTGGCTCAGCCTCTCAGCAAGCCAATGGGAGCCTGAGCTGGTTGCAGTGAGTATCCCAAAATAGTGTATGCCCTACTTTTGGTGTGGTGCGATTTCAGCCCATTCCAAATGATTGGGCTGGAACTGCACCGCACTGAAGTGCATGTGAATCGCACAGGTACACACAGCTCTTTCCTGTGCGATTCCCGGGGTGAATTGGCCCTAAGTGCATTGACACTTCTTCCTAGCTCTATTTATTGCCACAAAAATTCTTTGAAAAGTTTTCAAACTTCAAAGGTTTGAGGCGTAAAACAGGAAAATATTTATATTATAATATCGATGGATCGCAGCCAGCAGGCTCCACAACAAGCTCCCTTTGTAGCCTTTGTTTTACACAGGATGAGCCTTTCATATTTATTGTACAAAACATCTTAGACCCTTCAGAGTGAGCAATAGAAATCCCTGTATATCTTTATCCAGGAAATGTAAAAATGCTACAGATTGGGAAAATTAATTGTAGGAAAAGGAAAAATTCTTTAAAAACATTAGCATTTCTCCAAGAAAAATATACTTCCTACATACATACCGTGATCAGCAGTGCAATCATGGAATAATACGCCCTTTACTAAACTTTGTAGTGTAATGCTATTTCAACTTTCATTATATTAATGCCTACCACTGTTTACAGTAAAGAAAGATTCAGTATTCTCTTGTCTTAAAAAAAACATTAGGGATTGGTTACCTTGAAGCAGGGGTCCAAACTGCGGCCCAAGGGCCAGATGCGGCCCTTTGCTTGCTTTTATCCAGTCCTTAAGGGACTATCTCATCCACTGATACAAATAATGGGGCATAGATCCCCCCACTGACACCAATGAATGGGCACAATTCATCCCAATGACACCAACAATGGGACACAATTCCTCTCAATGATACCAATGATGGGGTATAATTTCTCCCAACAACACCAACCAAGGGGCCCAATGGCACCATTGATGGGGGACACATTTTTTTCCAATGACACCAACAATGGGACACAATTCCTCTTAATGATACCAATGATGGGGCACATTTTCTCCAAATGACACCAACAATGGGACACAATTCCTCCCAATGACAACAGTGACGGGGTATAATTTCTCCCAACAACACCAACCAAGGGGCCCAATGGCACCATTGATGGGGGACACATTTTTTTCCAATGACACCAACAATGGGACACAATTCCTCTCAATGATACCAATGATGGGGCACAATTTCTCCCAATGACACCAACAATGGGACACGATTCCTCCCAATGACAACAGTGATGGGATATAATTTCTCCCAACAACACCAACCCAAGGGGCCAATGGCACCATCGATGGGGGGGGACACAAATTTTTCCAATGACACCAACAATGGGAAACAATTCCTTCCAATAGCATTTAACCACTTAAGAACCAGAAGGCCATTTTTTGCAATACGGCACTGCGTCGCTTTAACTGACAGTTGCGCGGTCATGCATCATTGTACCCAAACAAAATCAATGTCCTTTTTTTCCTCACAAATAGAGATTTCTTTTGGTGGTATTTAATCACCAAAAGAAAGTGGTGATTTATCGCAGTCCCGATAAAAGATCGCCGCCATTACTAGTAAAAAAAAAAAAAAATAATAAAAATGCCATAAATCTATCCCCTATTTTGTAGACGCTATATTTTTTGCGCAAACCAATCAATATGCGCTTATTGCATTTTTTTTTTTTTTTTTTACCAAAAATATGTAGAAGAATACATATCAGCCTAAACTGAGGAAGAAATTAGTTTTTATATATATTTTTTGGGGGATATTTATTATAGCAAAAAAGAAAAAATACTGCTTTTTTTTCAAAATTGTTGCTCTTCTTTTTGTTTATAGCGCAAAAAATAAAACCACAGAGGTGATCATATACCACCAAAATAAAGCTCTATTTGTGGGAAAAAAAGGACATCAATTTTGTTTGGGTAGAAACGTCGCACGACCGCGCATTTGTTAGTTAAAGCAACGCAGTGCCGAATCGCAAAAAATGGCCTGGTCATTAAGGGGGCAAATCCTTTCGGTCCTTAAGTAGTTAAAGAAGTCGTTTGCAAGCCGTGCTGAAGTCGCGCTGTGCGGGGCGGCTTCAGAGTTGGGTGACTTTGAAGCCGCCCCAGTGTGAACTGGCACTTAGTCACCTTTGATGAACTGTTACTATGTTGATATTCTTTAATAATTTTGGACTACTTTTATTAACTGGCTATTTTATTTCACACTTATTATAAAGTGTATCACAACTGATAAATAAATAAAATATGTGGTGACATACTTATATTATGAATTGGTAGCGCAGCATCTATATATTTTTATTTACACACTTGGGTTGATTTGCTAAATGCAAAAAGGCTGTTTACTTTGTAAGGGACGTTTCACTATGCAATTGAATTTCCCCCAGAGTTTAGTGAATGTGGTGAAGTTTCACTTTGCAAAAAAAAACCTTTTAACTTGCAAGGAGAATTAAAACAAACAAGACAGTTTTTCCTTCCATTTAATAGATGATGGAAGTCAGCAGAGCTTCACCTCGTTCAAAATGCTGTTTTTTTTTTAACTTTTCCTTGCAAGTAAAAGGGTATTTTTGCAAAGTGAAACTTCACCACATTCATTAAAGTGTTTGTAAAGCTTGTTTTTTTTTTTGTTTTTTTTTTTTTTTTTTTTAAATGACAAACATGTTATACTTAGCTCCTCTGTACAAGGGTTATGCACAGGGTGGCCCCAATTCTCCTTTTCTGGGGTTCCCCCCCCATGGCGCTCCTTGCTCCTTCTCTTCTTGAGTGCCCCCACGGAGAGCCATTTCCATGGGGGCACCCTTGCGGGCACGCTCCTGAGTCCTGCTGCTGCGTCCGTTGACACAGACAGCAGGACTTGGCCCCACCCCCCCCGTGTCACTGGATTTGATTGACAGCAGCGGGAGCCATTATACAGCTATACAATGAGGACCCGAGACAGCAGCTGGAGCTAGGGTGCTCGTCCCTGTCACTGGAACGATCAGGTTCAGGTAAGTAAAGAGGGGGGGGGGGGGAGCTGCAGCACAAAAGGTTTTTTCACCTTAATGCATAGAATGCATTAAAGGTGAAAAACCGTGAGGGTTTACAACCCCTTTAACCACTTACGGACCGCCCACCATCGTTATACGTCGGTATTTTGAAGAGGAGTATCGTTGTTATGGCAGCTGTTAGCTGCCATAACCCTCGTATCCTCTTTTTCAGCGGGCAGTCTGCTTTCCGATAATAGTGGTCTCTGTGGCGGATTCGCTTCAAGATCACTTTTATTGGCTGGCGGGAGAGGGCCCCCCCTTCCGCCACCCTCCGGTGCCCTCCGCCACTTACCGGAGCCGTCGGTAGCGGCGGAGATGATCGGTTTCTTCTCCCTGTTCGGTATGGAGACAAGTGAGGGGAAGATGGCCCCCACCCGTCAACATATCATTGCAGGGCAGAAGCGACATCAAAACGTCACTTCCACCCATAGCTCTTAAAGAGACATTTTTGTTTTACTTTTTTTTCAAGTAATATTAAATTTTATTTTTTATTTTTATTGCATTTTAGTGTAAATATGAGATCTGAGGTCTTTTTGACCCCGGATCTCATATTTAAGAGGACCTGTCATGCTTTTTTTCTATTACAAGGGATGTTTACATTCCTTGTAATAGGAATAAAAGTGACACAATTCTTTTTAAAAAAAGAACAGTGTCAAAATAAAAAATAAAAAGTAAAATAAATAAGAAAAATATATATATATTTTTAAACGCGCCCGTCCTGCCGAGCTCACGTGCAGAAGCGAACGCATACGTGAGCAGCGCCCACATATGAAAACGGTGTTCAAGCCACACATGTGAGTTATCGACGCGATCGGAAGAGTGAGAGCAATAATTCTAGCCCTAGACTTCCTCTCAAGACAGGCAACCTGTAGATTTTTTTAAACGTCGCCGTATGGAGATTTTTAAGGGTAAAAGTTTGTCGCCATTCCACGAGTGGGCGCAATTTTTAAGCGTGACATGTTGGGTATCAATTTACTCGGCGTAACATTATCTTTCACAATATAAAATTGGGCTAACTTTACTGTTGTCTTATTTTTTTAATTATAAAAAGTGTATTTTTTCCCAAAAAAGTACGATAGTAAGACCGTTTTGCGCAAATACAGTGTGACAGAAAGTATTGCAACGACCGCCATTTTATTCTCTAGGGTGTTAGAAAAAAATATATATAATGTTTGGGGGTTCTAAGTAATTTTCTAGCAAAAAAAAACCTGTTTTTAACTCGTAAACACCAAATCTCAGAAAGAGGCTCGGTCCTTAAAGTGGTTGTAAACCCACTTTTTGGACTTCTACCTATAGGTAAGCCTAGAATACGGCTTACCTATAGGTAGTGGAAATATCTCCTAAACATGCACCGTCAAGGAGATATTTCACCTGTAGCCCGCCGAAAATTCCAACGCAGCATGCACGGGGAAGAAACGAAACTAAAGGCCGTAACCTTTGGGTGGTGGGTCGTTTGTGTACCTGGAGGGAAGGTGTGGTGGAGGCGGGGTGGGACAAGGCTTGCCTTTTTGTGTGAATGAGTATAGATGGGTGCATGTATGGTGTGGATGTTGTGTTCATGGAAATATCCCTGCTGTATATAGCATTGAGATTTTAGGTTGTGGTGCCCTACGAGGTCCACACTCATTACCCTTATGTGACCAATGGTATACTTCATTCCTCCATTGAGGAATTTGGTAAATATGATGTATAACTATAACAGTTGGCCGCCGTTGGGCTATTGCACTTTCTTTTATATTTTGTAAAAGAGATTTGTTTATGGATGCATTTGTACTATCTGAACCTGTAAACTACTTTCTATCAAAACAAATAAAAACAATTTTGTAAAAAAAAGAAACGAAACTAAGAGAGAGACGTTTTTTCCCTAGCCTGTGCCATTAATCACGGCTCCCGTGCGCATGCGTCACGCGCCTCAGGCGAATCACAGAGCCGGAGTACGCAGCAGTGAAGGAAGAGGGGCCAGAAGATGGACACTGCCTACACAGGGAACATCGCTGGATTCTTTTGCAGGTAAGTGGCACATAATGGGCTAGTATGCGATGCATACTAGCCCATTATGCTTTTAATTTGCAGGCTTTGCAGCAAGCAAAAGACAAAGCAAAACCCATCAGGGTTTACTTCCTCTTTAAATGGTTAAGCGCTAGGGGAAATTCCCTTGCAAAGTGCAACTTTCCTTGCAAAGTGAACAGCTTATTCACCCTCTTTCTCCCAATCACTTGCCCTTCATTACATAACGTTACACCATTGATATGAATGTTTACTATGTAATATTGAAATAAAACAGAAGATATACCCTCTAGATTCTTCATTACATGTGACTAGATGCTGGCAGTCTACATCACTAGCTGGCTATTTCCCTCCCCAAATAGTGATTCCCAGCTCCACCTACCTCCTGCGGTGATGAGGATCTCCGGTCTCATTTTCCTTGTCAGATTTTGCATTTATGGAGATATTTCCCTATGGAGCACGCAGCAGAAGGAGTGAGACTCAGTGAAGGAAGGGATCATAGCTAGGAGATCTTGATTGCTGGGTCTCAGTTCCTGAACAATCAGCAGTGATTCAGCCAACCAGCATCTACCCATGGTGGAAATATCAGTATTTAATGGACTGATCCTTAAAACAGCTAAAAAAGATAAATAGTTCTTAGAGTACCTGTCTGGAGCGGACGGTGACTCGATTACAGCAGAGAGGGTGACACCTGTAAGACAAAGACGTGTCCAGCAATGTGATTACCTGTGCAGGAATTCTGCTCTGCTGGATCCGCAGCTCTCTCACTGTAATCTGTATTTCAGCTCCACCCTTCTTTATTTGGCAGGCAGAACCCGGAGAGAAAAATGTTGTATTTCCAGTAAATGTAAAACAAAGGAGTCAACATAACAACAGGGAAGGAAAAGTATTTCTATTGACCATTGCCACTATTCCGACTCCAGCTGGGATATGAAAGCGTGGGGTGATTGTAAATCAGTGGGGGGGTCCTCTGAAAATGTGCATTGCCGGAAATATGAGAAGAGCTTAGCTGAGGTTCAAAGAAGAACTCCATTCTAAACTAAGAATTTATCGGTAGAATTCATCTGCTCTGAACCAATCGGAGGAAATTTACTAAAACTGGAGCACACAGAATCTGGTGCAGCTGTGCATAGTAACCAATCAGCTTCTAGGTTTTATCGTCAAAGCTTAACCACCTGCCGCCCGCCCACCGTCAGGCGACGGCTGGGCGGTGCGGCTCTCGTTCTGGGTGGACATCATATGATGGCCTCCCAGAACGACCGCTCTCGCGCGCCCCCTGGGGGCGTGCAGCGTGGCGATCGCGGCCGTGTTGCTAGGACACGGCGCGACCCCGATCTGTGTAAAGAGCCGCGGCTGCGGTTCTTTAACCATGTGATCGGCTGTGTCGAATTACAGCCGTTCACATGTAAACACGGAGATGCCGGTGTTCTGTCGAGAAGTGCCCCCCATCGAATAGTGCCCGCGCATGCGCAGGATGGAGCCGCACTTCAGCTGATTTGCCAATGGAGCTGGAGTGACTTGACCAGGGTGCAAGCGCACATCGCAGGAGGCATCTGTCGATGGGAGATACCATTTCACGGCCACAATTGAAACCTATACAAACAGCGGGGGGAGACTGTAGTTCTCACATTGTGCCTTGCTGTGGCGGGGTGGCTTTACAGTGTGCTGATGGTCGGGTTTAGTCTGTGTTGCAGGCGGGTTTTCTGTGTTGAACAGCCGGTTTTGCCTGTGTGAAAGGGCGGGTTGCAACACAGACAAAACCAGCTCTTCAACACAGCCACTACCCGCCCTCCAGCAGCAGCGATGCACAATCTGAGAACTACAGTCTCCCCCGCTGTTTGTATACAGGGATGGTGCAAGGATTTTTGACACCCTAGACGAAACCTCATTTTACCGCCCCCCCGGCTCCACCCCTGACTCCACCCCCTTTTCCCTGCCCATGTAAACCCCACCTTTTAAATGAAGCGCCCATCAAATGCAGCCTCACCAGCGCCCATCAAATACAGCCTACCAGCGCCCATCAAATGCAGCCTCACCAGCGCCCATCAAATGCAGCCTCACCAGCACCCATCAAATACAGCCTCACCAACGCCCATCAAATACAGCCTCACCAACGCCCATCAAATGTAGCCTCACCAGCGCCCATCAACGCAGCCTCACCAGCGCCCATCAATGAATGTTTGCTTGCTTCCATTCATTCGGGAGTCAGAACACAGACACAGTCCTCCGCCGCCACTGTGCCTCTGACACTATGTGCAAATGGAACAGCAGTTACCTGCTGATGCTGAGACTTAGTTGCTTGCTGCAGAGAGAAGAGAGTAGGAACCCCAGTGGCTGGGCGCCCTAGGCAGCAGGGCGCCCTAGGCGGCTGCCTAGTTTGCCTAGTGGTAGCACCGGCCCTGTTTGTATAGGTTTAAATTGTGCCTGTGAAATGGTATCTCCCATCGAGAGATACCTCCTACGATGTGCGCATGCGCCCTGGTTACGTCAGCCCAGCTGATCGTCAAATCAGCTGTTGTGCTGTTCCGTACGGCGCATGCGCAGTACATACCGGGCACTATTTGATGGGGGGCACTTCTCGACAGAACACCGGTAATCGGTGCTACTCACCTCACACTGACAGAGTGTGAGGAGAGGAGAGCCGATCAGCGGCATTTCCTCACAGGGGACAGCTAGGAATGTAATCTGGGCACTGATCATCAGTGCCCTGATTACAATTACGATTACAATTAGTGCCCACCACTGCTAGCAATCAGTGCCAACCAGTGCCCACAATTGCCACCAATCTGTGTCCACAAATACCAGCAATCAGTGGCCATTAGTGATGCCAGTCAGTGCTGTCTATCAGTGCTGCCCATCAATGCTCATCACTGCTTCCCATCAATGTCACCCATCAATGCCTATCAGTGCCACCCATCCGTGCCGCCTATCTGTGCCCACCAGTGCTGCCCATCTATGCCAACCAGTGCCGCCTATCTGTGTCCAGTGCCCACCAGTGCCACCTATCAGTGCTCATCAGTGCCACATATCAGTGCCACCTATCATGTCCCATAAGTGCGGCAAATTCGTGCATCCTCATCAGTGCCACCTAATCAGTGCCCATAAGTACCACCTCATCAGTGCAGTCTATCAGTGCCCATCAGCGCCGCCTCATCAGTGCCCACTAGTGAAGGAGAAAAATTACTTATTTACAAAATTTACTGACAGAAACTAAGAAAAACTTTTTTCTTCAAACTTTTGGTCTTTTTATGATTAAATACCACCAAAAGAAAGCTTTATTTGTGTGAAGAAAATGATAAAAATGTCACATGGTTACAGTGTAGCATGACCGCGCAATTGTCATTCAAGCGTGACAGCGCTGAAAGCTGAAAAATGGCCTGGGCAGGAAGGGGGTGTAAGTGCCCTGTATTGAGGTGGTTAAAGTGATTGTAAAGTCAGAAGGTTTTTTTTATCTTAATGAATTCTATGTATTAAGATAAAAAACCTTCTGTGTGCAGCAGCCCCCCTCTACTTACCTGAGCCCCATCTCTGTCTAGCAATGTCCACGGGTGCCTCGGTCGTTCCTGGACTCTCCCTCCTGATTGGCTGAGACACAGCAGCGGTGCCATTGGCTCCCACTGTTGTCAATAAAACTCAGTGAGCCAATCAGGAGGGAGAGGGGGCAGGGACATACTGCGGCTCCTCGTTTGAATGGATATACGGAGCTGCAGCTCGGCTCGGGTGCCCCCATAGCAAGCTGCTTGCTGTGTGGGCACTTAACGGGAGGAAGGGGCTATGTTGATGTTTTGGCAACCACAACAGAAAAACAAAAATGAACAAGTCTCAAAACAACAGCAAAAATGATATAAACTTACAATTGCTGGTATGTTTTTGTTTCAGTGGTCCCGGAAACTGAACTAGTGGTTGGTCCAGGGTAATCCACTGATGTTCCCGGGTTGTATTTCCTTTCAAGAAAAGGCGGAACCTGACTGGGTGTAGGCTGCCTAAGTTGGTGAGTGGTCGGGGGGGAAGGGTAGAGGTAGTGGGGGCAGGAATTGGATGCAACATGCATGGCCTTGAGGGATTCAGCATATTACCATACTGGTCACAGTATGGCCGGTTTATTGGTGGAGCATACTGTGTACTTTGAAAGTGAGGGTATTGTTGATAAGGGGGATATGGGGGGGAGGGGCTGCATATATGCTGAGGATGTTGTTGGCTCCTCACCCACAAAGGATTGAGCAGTTGGCATCAAAGCCATCCTGAGTGCATATTTTTTCTCTGGGGGTACCTGTTTACATATGCCTAAAATTACAGTGAGAAATGCTGTGTCTTCACACTGGTTTTCAGCCATTTTAGTGGACATCTCACTGACTACATCTAAGATTTTATCCATGGGTTTCCCAGCGCTGGCACTTCCCCTTGAAGATCTTCGCAAAGGCCTAGAGACATTGCTAGGCCCTCCTTCTGCATCCTCCACATTCATTGAGTTTGTTGATGACCTTGATTCTTCCACGAACAGTTCCTTGTCAACATTGTCTTGGAATTGTTCTTCATCCTCCTCCGCAGTAGCTTCCTCTGACTCATCTTCTGGTGCCAAACCTTGTGTGCTCTCTTCCCAGCTTGCTTGGGTTCTCAAATACAAATAACATATTTTTAAGGTAAGCATTACAATTTGATATGTCAAGTTCATAAAATATGCCTGCTGATAACTTACTCTCGCATTTCCAACACCGGTTTTAAAAAATCAAGATCCCCGGCATGGGCATATGGGGCTAATCTTTTTTGAGCCGGAACCACTCCTTCCTTCTTTTAATTTTCATAAGTAACGGTTGTAACAGTCTTTGAGACTTATGCTGCGTACACATGACCGGACTTTACGGCAGACTTTGCCCGGCGGACTTTTCGACGGACTTTACGACGGACTTTCCAAATGAACGGACTTGCCTACACACGATCAACCAAAGTCCGACGGATTTGTACGTGATGACGTACGACCGGACTAAAACAAGGAAGTTCATAGCCAGTAGCCAATAGCTGCCCTAGCGTCGTTTTTTGTCCGTCGGACTAGCATACAGACGAGCGGACTTTTCGACTGGACTCGATTTCGACGGATAGATTTAAAACATGTTTCAAATCTAAGACCGCCAAACTTTTGAGAAAAAAAAGTCCGCTGGAGCCCACACACTATCGAATTGTCCGACGGACTCCGGTACGCCGGACCAAGTATGCCGGAAAGTCCGCTCGCGTGTACGCGGCATTAGGCCCCTTTCGCACGAGGCGGACTCCGCTTCCACGGAGCCCGCCCCGGTCCGCCTGCTCAGCAGGAGATCTCTCCGTTGATCTCCGCTGAGCCGGCGGATGACAGGTCCCTCTCTGCTCACTGAGCGGGGAGGGGCTTGTCAGGCGCCGCTGCTGCCTATGGAGAGATCGGAAGAAAACGAACAGCATGTCCGTTTTCATCATATCTTACCCGATCCGATCCGCCAGCGACGGGTTCTGAACGTAGAGGCATCCGTCTGCTTTTAGCGGATCGGATCGGGTTGGATGTCAGCGGACATGTCTCCGCTGACATCCGTCGCTCCATAGGCTAACATGGTTCAGGTCCGCCGTCAAAACTGACAGGCGGACCTGAACGATCCGACAGTGTGAAAGGGGCCTTCTCCATCGACTTTGTAACGAGTGCAATGCAAAATATAAAGACAATACCAAGTTCAAAAAATCATTCTTTATTAACTGCCCATAGGTCATTCATTTGCTAGGCTACATAATTGATGTTGATGGTGGGAAAACAACCGCTAGATATATTATCCATGACACCAGCATAATTTGTCATGTGCTGAAGGATGTCGACAGGGCCATCTTTTATATTGTTTGGACCATGGGCAAATATTATTTGGTGTGACACACACACACAGATTGCAGGAAAGAAACTAGCTAAATTCCACCATCAACACAGATAGTGTTGACAGGGGATTCCCGCCTGCCAAACCATTGTGATCTCCCGGCAGGAGAAGCGGTCCCCACCAAGAAAACACAGTGCACATTGTTAACACACACCCATTGGTTGCTGAATATTTAAATAGGTGCAAGCCGCAAAGTGCTAAGCAGCATATATCAACCACTTACTTTTTGAAGACCGTATTGTAGCTGATAAAGAGTCCCAGGTATCATAATATATGCGAGCCACTTCCAACCACGCTCTCCCCTTCTTTACAGGATCTTTGTAACATGGATCTCCAAGGTCATATATTGCCATACGTTCTCTGACAAGCCGAATAATTTCTTCATTGTCATGAACTTGTCGCTTGTTCTTTCTAGCCCTAGTCATGCTTCCTGCCGTCTTCCACACTCACGTACATCAATATAGGAAGTGATGTATTTGGCAGGAGCAGAGATCATGTGCTTCCGTAGACTTCCATGGAAGTCGCAACAAAGTCGCGGTGTCAGACATGTACATGCGACTGCATTGCGACTTAATTCCTTTCTATGGAGAACAAGTTGCACCGAAGAGGAAACAAAGTAGTGCAAGAACCTTTTTTGGAGTCGCTGCGACTTGAGCCGCACCAATTAGAACGGGGACCATTGAAATAACATGGGTTTTGACTTGTCATGCGACTTGACATGTGTCAAGGCCCACAAAAACTCGCAGTAGTGGAAACAGAGCCTAAAAGTGCAGGCAGGGCACTTGACAAAGCAGTAGGGACAAAAGGGAGGTGAAATGATTTGAAACAGTAATGTAATCTGTAAGATAACAGTGTACTGTATGTGTTTTACATACACTGACCTACCTGACATACACTGACATACATTGTGGAAAACAGTACCCCCGCGCCAATAGTGTCAATAGTGTTTTTTTGAAAATATTAAAATATAATCATCATAGTTGGTAGACAAAAAAATGTTAATAACTGTGAAAGGTGTACAATTAAATAAATACCTATACCAAGCAGCTCCCCTGATTTGAACAATTATGTCAAAAATGAATATGATTTGACGCTTCCCTGAAGACGTTCACAACGAAACGTACGTCGGAGCGGTACTTGGTCACGTGTGTTCCCTTCGCCATCCAACGTCCGGATCCTCTGGTGGTACATCCGTACTGGGTGGAACGCACGCCGCATACGAGGCGATGTGATGGGTCCATGACACCAATCTACCCTGATATACGAACAGCCCCAGTGCCGGGTGGGCACCTTCCAATGTAAGAGGTCATTTGGCGTTTTTTATGATATTTCAATTTTATATTAAATGGTTTTACGCTATGGAGACTCTGTTTGTTTCCCTATATCCTTGTCTTGAATGAGTGGGATGGGAGAGATCCATGCCTAAAGCATCATCCGGGTATTCAGCCTTCCATGTGAGCAGGCACAATCCTGCACAAGCGCTAGTGACTCTCTTTTTAAGTAAAGGGGTCATTGGTATCTGGTAAGCAAATATCTTATACTTCATGGTGTATTCTTTCTTATTTGGTGACGGAAATCTTTCTATCAACGGCAAGAATTTGGCACATATTTTGAACATATTTTGAAGATATTACTCAATATAGTTTGCAATACTTCACTGGATTTGGGACTATTTATCATTAATATTGTCACCACTTTATTGTTTGTTTTTTTTCAACATATTTATTCACTGTGATTGTTATTTTTAGTTTCATTTTTTCCAATTCAGCACATATTTTTGTTTTTTTGTATTAGTCTATTTAAATATTTTTTAGCCTCTAGCGCCCCCTATCTATATCACACTGACATACATGACTGACCTGACTGACATACACAGATTGTTGCTGCTCAGTGCTCAGCCTTACCTGTAGTGTGCGAGTACACTCATCCCGGGCTCCGGCATTCACCACCACCCAGACAGCCTTTCAGGCACCAGGCAGCCAGAGCCAGTATAGAAGAGCCGCCCTCCCATTTACACAGAGTGAGCAGCTCAGCAGGGATCTCCCAGTGCCCAGCGCGGCCGCAGTGTCATTCCTGCCTCCTCCTGGACCCGACAGCGCCTATGATGGATGTCACACGTCCCGCGGTCTCGGCGTTGGACGAATGTGACGTCCGTCATAGGAGCCGGGACTTTTTGTACGTCACTCAGCCACGCTGGCGGGAGATCGTTCCCTGTTGCCGCGGATCGGGGCTAATAATGCGTTTAGGGATTTTGAGACCCGGGGCTTTTTGGGGGGCACACTCGGGGCTCCAGCCCCCGTCAGCCCCCCCTCCCGACGCCACTGGAGGTTAATTAAACAAGCTGAAGTTAGATGCTGATTGGTTACTATGCATAGCTGCACCAGATTCTGTCTGCACCAGTTTTAGTAACTCGCATCCATAGGGGTTAATTTACTAAAGGGAAATGAATTGCAACAGCAGTTGCTCCAGGGCTTGGTAAAGGAGGCGAAACTCTGCTGACTTCCATCATCCAATCACGTGCCAGCAAAAATGCTGTTTTTTTTTAATTTTCCTAGCATGTGATTGGGTATTCTTTGCAAAGTGAAGCTTTACCTAATTTACTAAGTTCTGAAGCAACTGCACTTGCAAAGTGCACAGTCTATTTGCCTTTAGTAAATCAACCCCATAGTGTCTGATAATGTGTGTAGGAGATGATCACCTGAACTAGACCGTCGAAATAGCTTGATCAATTTATAGGTAGAGGGCTATTAAAGTGGTTGTAAACCTCAGACATGAAATGTGAACAGAGCATATCCCTCTATAGTGTGCATTTGTCTCAATTAAGAGTGCTAAGTGTCATTTCTGTCTCCTGCTTCATTCCTCTGCTATGAGTCACTTCTGACATGTTTTCCTGACACCAAGAGAAAAAAAGGTGATAGGGGAGGGAGCTCCAGCACACAGCCTGTCATTGACAGCCTCAGCTCTGTTTCTGTGTGCTGTGTGTAGGGGGGGGGGGGGGTGTCCCTTCCTTCCAATCATCTCTCAGAGCTCTCCTCACTGAGCTCTGCAGAGTGGGACTTCAGCTCTCATTTTTTCAGAACGCTCAGTCAAGCTTTATAAATTCTGGACTTTGAACGGCTGGAAAGAAGAGAAGACTGCAGATAAACAGGTACAACGTATGTAGGACAATTTATTTAATTTCTGTAACTATTAAAGCTATGATTACATTACCACGAATACTACTTAACATAAAGGGAAATTCCACAATCTTAATACCGAATGCTAATTCTAATACTAAAATAAAATCTGAAACTAGTTTTAAAATGTGTACAGACTATATATAGGACGCTTCTAAAAATACAATCATTCTGGAGCTATAGGGAGCGCCCCTTTACAAGCTGTGTGTGTGTCATGTTCGAGGGTAGTGGTTGGTACGGTGACATTTAGAGGTGTCTGGAAATATTCACAGTTAGTGGCTTTTGCAATTTGCTCATCAGTATGCACAGACAAAAAAGTGAGAGGTACACATTCTCAGTAATATTCACCATAGACTCGAGTTCTCAATGTGAGATAGCCAGCTTATGTCATAACTCCATTATTTATTCAGCTGAAGCCCAATTGTTCCTTCAGTTTTTATACCTTACTCAAAGTCAGGGCGTGTATTAATTATACATTTTAATAATAATGCTATGTTTATATTTTTTATATTTTTATATTTATATTTTTATGTTTATTTATTGGAACCGAACTAACAAAAAAAAAAAGTAGATTACTTTATTACAAGGAACATTTAGACATCTTAATTGTGCTTAAAGAGGAACTGCAGTCTGCTCACATGATTTGTAATAAAAACATCTTTGCCATTCTGAAGCTTCCCTCCAACCACTTTTCATATTATTTTATATATACTGTGATTCTGTACTTTGTCAAATATGTTGCAGAAATCTCCCTCCGCTGAGACTGGCTGCATCCATTTTAACTGTGGGCAGCTGAAGCTGCTGCCTGTTCACTTCCTGGATTTACACAGAGGCAACACTGCCAGCTCTGCAGCTCTCATTGGCCCTCTTATGACCCATCCCCCCTCCCTTCCTGGCAAACTCTCATCAGAGTGAAAGCGAGAGAGCTGTGCATGATGTCATAAGCCTAGGCTTTTTACCAGGCAAGAAACAGGAAGTGGGCTGTATAAGGTATTTACTGGCAGAAAAAAAATGTTTTACTATCCAAAGTTAAAACAACAAGGACAGAAGAATTTACCCCCTTCCTGACCGGGCCATTTTTTGTGATACGGCACTGCGTCGCTTTAACTGACGGTTGTGTGACGCTGTACCCAAACAAAATGTATGTACTTTTTTTCCAACAAATTTTTTATCGGGTATGTTTTATAGCAGAAAGTAAAAAATATCGTTATTTTTTTTAAAATTGTCTTTATTTGTTTATAGCGCAAAAAAAAAAAGGGAAGTGGAAAAAATGGACTTAATAGGCACCAATTATAAAATTAAATATAAATATTTTATTATACACATAGTACACAAACCAAAAACACGAACATGTTAAAACATTGCAATTGAAGTGCAAAAGACTAGCTAGATCTCTCTCAAGGGGGTCATAGACTCCAGAGAGGCATACCCTTAAAACAGGGACATATCCCTCTAATCAAAATAAAGAACATCAAACTAAAAAAGCTCTACAAGTTTCACAATTAAATGCTTCTTCAGGAGCTCGTTTGAATGGTCTGTAGAGAAAAAGAGAGAGAGAAAAAACACAAAAGCAAAAAATACATAGAATTAATATTGACTTTGAACCTTTTGGTAGTACGTCTCAATCAGTAGCAGGGAGTACCACAAAGAAACCAGCGGGTGGACTCCACATAGGACATGCAAAGGGTGACAGAAGCTCACATGTGGGGACGTGCCTGGTAGTAGAGCCATAAGAAATGTAAAAAGATCTCAAGGATAGACCTAGCCCTGGGAAATGCCAGGGCACTACAGCTGCTAGAAAAAATTGCATATTGGCGAAGAGGTATCTCAGACCATTCTCTTATGGCGGTTACACTAAATGTAGGAGAGTCTAAGCCTAGGAAGAGTTGGAGCGTGAGCCCACACTGGTTCGAAGTAATTAAGAAATCGGATGGGATTCTCCCTGCTTTAAGGGAATTTGTGGGGTTCAATCAGGGCTCAGCGGCTCCCCCTGTGTTATGGGACACCCTCAAGGCATTTCTTAGAGGGGTTCTAATACAGCAGATGGCTAAATTTAATAAAGAGGTTAGGAGTGAGGAAGAGGGTACTCTGAGGGAAGCTCTCGAGGCCAAAAATAACTTTATCAGAAATCCAACCCCGGAGCTGGAAAGCACCTGGCAAGAGAAACAACAAAAGTATAAATTAGTGGTCATGCAGAAGGCGGAGACTAGGCGCCTTCTCCAGAGACAGGAATTCATGGTGGAGGGGGAAAGAGTAGGAAGAACACTGGCTATGCTTGTAAAATCAAACGCGGCTCCATCCACAGTCCTCGCTATTAGATCACAGAGTGGAGATATAATTTCAAGCACCCCAGAAATTGTACAAGCCTTCAGGGGGTATTATAAAAAACTGTACTCCTCGCAGAAAAGGGGCAAGGAGGCGTTGATGGAGGACTTTTTGGAGGGGCTAACGACTCCTACTATATCACAGGAAGAAAGCGCGATATTAGACTCCCCAATAACGGTAGCAGAACTGCAACAAGCAGTAGCGGGCATGGCAAGTCTTAAGTCACCCGGGCCCGATGGCCTTCCAAGTGAGACATATAAGCAGTATGGTGAAGTGCTGATCCCGGAACTACTAAAAACTTTGGAGGGGTCACTTGAGGGGGGCCAGTTGCCTGCTTCAATGTTAGAAGCAACAATTACTGTACTACAGAAGGAAGGGAAAGACCCACTGGATGTAGCCGCTTATAGGCCAATTTCTCTACTTTGTACTGATGTAAAAATTCTTGCCAAGGTGCTAGCAGTAAGATTGAACGGAGTTATTCATAAACTGGTACACGAAGACCAGGCGGGCTTTATAGCCAATAGATCTACGAGCCTGAACATTAGAAGAGCATTTCTGAATTTACAGTCACCATCGGAAAATGTAGGCTCGAGAGCGTTAATGACCCTCGACGTATCTAAGGCTTTTGATAGCGTGGAGTGGGGCTATATATGGCGCGTATTAGAGAAATTCGGTTTTGGCACGTCTTTTATAAAGTGGATTAGAATGTTATATACCCGCCCTAAGGCCAGACTAAAAATCAACAACGAACTTTCAGATTGGTTTGAGCTGGAGAGGGGGACTAGGCAGGGGTGTCCTCTCTCTCCTTTGCTGTTCGCATTGGCGATGGAACCCCTGGCCATCGCTATAAGGGAAAGCAGAGCGTTAACTGGTTTTCTGCGAAAATCGGGTGAAGAAAAAATCGCGCTATATGCGGATGACATCTTGTTATTCCTGGGGGACTCGAGAAATTCGCTACTGAGTGCGATGAGGATAGTGAAGGACTTCGGCAGCTTCTCTGGTTTAGAGATAAACTGGGAGAAGTCCGAATTTATGCCGATAGATCCCAACAGCGAGTTAACAACATGCGATATACCCCAGATGGTAAGGGTAGATGCCTTGAAATACCTGGGAATAGTTCTGACGAAGGATCCAACCCGATATATCAGCACAAATCTCGTCCCTCTTTTAACAAAACTGAAACAAAAAATAGGAATTTGGAGGCGTCTCCCCCTGTCCACCGCAGGAAGATGTAGCTTAATAAAAATGGTCTGGATGCCACAATTGCTATATATCCTGCACAACTCGCCAGTCTGGATAGGCAAGAAGTGGTTTAAAAGAATTGATACCCTCTTTAGGGAGCTGATTTGGAAGGGGAAGCAAGCCAGGATTCGACTTCGAGTGCTTCAGCTACCCACACGGGAGGGGGGCTTTGCCCTCCCACACCCCGAGCGCTACTTCTTAGCAACTCAGCTACAACAGCTGCTAGGATGCGGGATACCGAAAGGTGGCACCCCCAATGGCAAACTGCTACTGCTAAACACTCCACATAACACCCTAGTTGAAACCCTAGAGGCGGATATGTTCCATGACAACTATCCAACTATTAAGCTGCTAACTAAACTCTGGAAAACTGTCAAGAAAATGATGGGATATGATGACCCAACAGTTTACTCTCCTATTTGGAATAACCGTAATTTACAGGAAGTTCTTAAAATAGGTACCTTTGGGGAATGGGTGAATCTTGGCATCAGAAGGCTAATCCAGCTTTATAACGACACCAAGCTAAAGAGTTTCCCGGAATTAGTAGGGGAATTCAAGCTACCTCAGAGCTCTTTCTTCCTATATCTCCAGCTAGAACACGCTCTTAAAGCACAATTTAAAGCCCAGACTCCGCGCTGGGAAGAAATGCCTCTACTTCAGTGCATAATGCAGGTAAACCCTACCAGAGGTCTAATCTCAAGAATTTATGACCAATTAAGTAAACCAGACAACAGCGGGGGGGTTACTCCTTGGACTAAAAGCCAAATGGGAAGAGGATATAGGGGGAATGACCCAGGAACAATGGGCGAAAACCCTGGAACTGAGTGTACAGGTCTCGGTGTTCCCTTCACAGCGGCTCTCTCATCTACTTTTGTTGAATAGATCCTACTATACACCTAAAAGACTTTTTAAATTTGGGGGAAGGCCTAATGACAACTGTCCCAGATGTCAGAGGTCGGGAGACCTCATCCATATGCTGTGGAGGTGTCCCAAGCTATTTAGATACTGGGAAGAAGTGACCGGAAACCTGGGAAGTACTTTTGGCACTTTAGTGGTAAAAGAGGCCATAACCTGCATCCTGGGGTATAGAAGAGTTCTGGGGGAGAGACTGAGCACTACACTGGCCATCACGCGGGCCTTGTTTCAGGCTAGGAAGATGATAACACTAAGATGGCAATCAAAAGACCCCCCCTCGGTGAAAGACTGGATCTCTACTATTAATGATACTCTGAGTAGGGAAAGGGTGGAGTATATAAAGAGAGGCAACCTTCAGGAATTTGAAAGCATGTGGAAGCCATGGCTAGAGAAAGTAGGTGCTCCCTAGTAGGCAAGGCGTAGGATTAGTCCAAGAGAGGGGCTTTAGGGGACTATATAGGTAACTGAGACCCTCGAGATCAAGGAGCGCTATAGCAAAGTGATTTTGATACGCATATTTTCTTCCCGCTTTTCCTTTTTTTTTTTTTTTCCTTTTCTCTTTCTTGGTGTGTCTTATTTTTCTTTTTCATTGTTTTTTCCTATTCTGATTAAATAAATAATCTTGATGGTTTGCGTGTTAAATTTTGAGGGGGGGGGGGGAGGGGGAGGGGGTTGATTTGGGAATAAGTAAACTGTGTAATTCTGGGCAGCTCAGCAAAGAACGGGCATGGGGAGCCAATAAGTCTTCTATTATATATCCCTTTCCTGTTTTTCCCCTAGCTTTTCTATATTTTTGCTTCCTTAAACGAGTCCCTTCCCCCTCTAGCCTGACCCAGAAAAGGATAAAGATCCACCAGTCACTGGGCTTTAGGGCCACTACAGACTGAGTCTAGGAGTTGGGAACAAGGGAGGACTTGCTGCTAAACTGGCACATTAAAGTATCCAGAGGGATGATATAAAAGGAATTAGATGTAATGCAATATCCACAATGATGTAAACCGGAGAAGCTGATTTAGCCCTCTGCTTATTGGTTTCTGAAGTGGAAAAAAAAAAAAAAAAGAAAAGAAAAAAAAAAAGAAAAAAAAAAAAAAGACAAAAACGGACAGAGGCAGCAGAGAAACAAAAGGGTTGTAATCTCAACTGCCAAAAATGAGGGAAAAATAATATGTGTAACCATACCAAGCTTAAAAATGAGGTAAAGTAAGCAGTATCACTCCATGCAAGGGGGAGGGGGGGGGGGGGTTTATAGCACAAAAAAAACAAAACACAGAGGTGATCAAATGCCACCAAAAGAAAGCTCTATTTGTGGGGAAAAAAGGATGTCAATTTTGTTTGGGTACAACATCGCACGACCGCGCAAGTGCCAGTTAAAGCAACGCAGTGCAGTATTGCATAAAATGGTCTAGGGGGGTAAATCTGCTATAAAACACACCCAATAAGAAAATGTAAAAAATATACGGTAATTTCTTCATCAGTTTAGGCCAATATGTATTCTGCTACATATTTTTGGTAAAAAAATCCCAATAAGCGTATATTGATTGGTTTGCGCAAAAGTTATAGCGTCTACAAACTATGGGATAGATTTATGGAACTTTTTTTTTTTTACTAGTAATGGCGGTGAAGTAATTGGTGCAAATAAATATTATTCGAGGGTGGTTATGGATTCCCTCTATCTATTGCACCTATGTATTACCTTGTCTATTCCTATAGTAGACTTTTGACGAATCACATATTTATGGGGCAGTCCTCCTCAAAATATTATATTACTGTCCAGGCCTGGACTGGGACAAAAAATAGGCCCGGGCATTTTGGACTAAGCAGCCAATTTTTCCATGGACCCGGGGGGGGGGGGGTGGGGGGGGTGGGGGTGTCGGTCCTCCACGCTGTAATGTGCAGGGACACTGATATAAATATAGAGGGGACTGCACTGTAATGATTACAGTGCCCTTTTACAGTATATTACAGTGTCCCTGCAATCATGCCCCCCCTTTTACTCTCTACTCACTGTGGCAGATCTCCAGCTCCTCCCGCCCCCTGCTTCCTTACCACAGAGACTGCACAGAGGTCCCTTATATCAGAGTCCGCACAGAGGTCCCTTACATCAGAGTCTGCACAGAGGTCCCTTACATCAGAGTCTGCACAGAGGTCCCTTACATCAGAGTCTGCACAGAGCCCCCTTACATCAGAGTCTGCACAGAGCCCCCTTACATCAGAGTCTGCACAGAGCCCCCTTACATCAGAGTCTGCACAGAGCCCCCTTACATCAGAGTCTGCACAGAGCCCCCTTACATCAGAGTCCGCACTGAGCTCCCTTACATCAGAATCCGCACTGAGCCCCCTTACATCAGAGTCCGCACTGAGCCCCCTCACATCAGAGTCTGTACAGAGCCCCCTTACATCAGAGTCCGCACAGAGCCCCCTTACATCAGAGTCCGCACTGAGCCCCCTCACATCAGAGTCTGTACAGAGCCCCCTTACATCAGAGTCCGCACTGAGCCCCCTCACATCAGAGTCTGTACAGAGCCCCCTTACATCAGAGTCCGCACTGAGCCCCCTCACATCAGAGTCTGTACAGAGCCCCCTTACATCAGAGTCCGCACAGAGCCCCCTTACATCAGAGTCCGCACTGAGCCCCCTCACATCAGAGTCTGTACAGAGCCCCCTTACATCAGAGTCCGCACAGAGCTCCCTTACATCAGAATCCGCACTGAGCCCCCTCACATCAGAGTCCGCACAGAGGTCCCTTACATCAGAGTCCGCACTGAGCCCCCTCACATCAGAGTCCGCACTGAGCCCCCTTACATCAGAGTCCGCACTGAGCCCCCTCACATCAGAGTCCGCACTGAGCCCCCTTACATCAGAGTCCGCACAGAGCCCCCTCACATCAGAGTCCGCACTGAGCCCCCTTACATCAGAGTCCGCACTGAGCCCCCTCACATCAGAGTCCGCACAGAGCTCCCTTACATCAGAGTCCGCACTGAGCCCCCTCACATCAGAGTCTGTACAGAGCCCCCTTACATCAGAGTCCGCACTGAGCCCCCTTACATCAGAATCTGCACAGAGCCCCCTTACATCAGAGTCCGCACTGAGCCCCCTCACATCAGAGTCTGTACAGAGCCCCCTTACATCAGAGTCTGCACTGAGCCCCCTCACATCAGAGTCCGCACAGAGCCCCCTCACATCAGAGTCCGCACAGAGCTCCCTTACATCAGAATCCGCACTGAGCCCCCTTACATCAGAGTCCACACTGAGCCCCCTTACATCAGAGTCCGCACTGAGCCCCCTTACATCAGAGTCCGCACTGAGCCCCCTCACATCAGAGTCCACACTGAGCCCCCTTACATCAGAGTCCGCACTGAGCCCCCTCACATCAGAGTCCGCACAGAGCTCCCTTACATCAGAGTCCACACTGAGCCCCCTTACATTAGAGTCCGCACTGAGCCCCTTTACATCAGAGTCCGCACTGAGCCCCTTTACATCAGAGTCTGCACAGACCTCCTTACATCAGAGTCCACACTGAGCCCCCTTACATCAGAGTCCACACAGAGCCCCCTTACATCAGAGTCCACACTGAGCCCCTTTACATCAGAGTCCACACAGAGCCCTCTTACATCAGAGTCCGCACAGAGCCCCCTTCCATCAGAGTCCGCACTGAGCCCCCTTACATCAGAGCCTGCACAGAGCCCCCTTACATCAGAGTCCACATAGAGCCCCCTTACATCAGAGTCCGCACTGAGCCCCCTTACATCAGAGTCCACATAGAGCCCCCTTACATCAGAGTCCGCACTGAGCCCCTTTACATCAGAGTCCGCACTGAGCCCCCTTTACATCAGAGTCCGCACTGAGCCCCTTTACATCAGAGTCCGCACTGAGCCCCCTTTACGTCAGAGTCCGCACTGAGCCCCCTTACATCAGAGTCCGCACTGAGCCCCCTTACATCAGAGTCCGCACTGAGCCCCCTTACATCAGAGTCCACACTGAGCCCCCTTACATCAGAGTCCGCACTGAGCCCCCTTACATCAGAGTCCACACTGAGCCCCCCTACATCAGAGTCCGCACTGAGCCCCCACTTATTGTAAGGGGGAGCTCTGTGGACTCTAATGTAAAGGGGAACACTGATTTAAGGGGGTCTCTGCTCACCAAAGCCCCCCTCTTGTATCAGAATCCACAGAACACCCCTTAAATTCGTTTTATTTACACACTGGAAGGCAGGAGAGAGGGTGAGCTTACTCACCCCAGGATGAGGCTCAGGAGCGGGCTGCCTGCAGCTTTTAAATCTTCCTTCACATCTCCCCGGGAAAGCGTGGGTGGGGCAGATGCAGGGGGTGTGGGCGGAGCAGACACAAGGGGTGTGGGCGGAGCAGACAGAGTAGAGGGGCGGGAAGAGGAGGAGCAGTGGAACTGTCAGCGTTGGCTGAGCTGTGTGTGAGAAAGACACACAGCTCAGCCGCTCAGCCAATCAGCTGCTATTGTAGTTGCACCGGAGCCCAGAGATGACACAGGCACGGCCACATAGCGGTGGGTGAGCGGCGGCCACAGCCTGTGTTAACCCTGTCCAGGCCGCGGACGCTGCTTACCTCCCGCTGATCATCAACAGGCTATGGAGCTGGAGGCCCCAGCCCACCGGGCAAATGCCCGGTCTGCCCTATGGCCAGTCCGGGCCTGTTACTGTCTGTCCTTCTGTATTGGCCTCTAGGGGCAGCATTGTCCATGTCTATGTATCCTGGTCAATCATTAATGCCTTTGATCTTTTGATCTTCTGTAGCAGGACATTCATCAATCATCTTGTCAGCTATGGTCCCTTTCAAGCTTGCGTTATAGCAACAGACGGTCTGGAGCACAAAGCTGTTCAGCTTTGATGGAGGCCTGATCTCTTCTTTCAGATATGCTACAAAGACATTCCAGACCGCCCCCAGGAAAGCAAATGCTTGGTTGTATCAACCAGAAAGAAACTCCAGAAATATTATATTAAATCATGTTGCCTTCCAACAGGTGGCGATCAGCGATTTTTAGTAGGATTGCGACATTGCGGTGGATAAATTGGAAGTGACACTTTTTGGGGACCAGTGACATTCTTACAGTGATCAATGCTAAAAAAAAAGCACTCTCACTGTACTTATGACACTGGCAGACAAGGGGTTAACATCAGGGGCGATCAAAGGGTTAACTGTGTTCCCTGGGAGTGCTTTCGAAGTGTGTGTGGGGGGTGGCTTAACTGGAGAAAGACAGAGAGCTGTGTTTCTGCTTAGCAGAAACACAAGATCTACATCTTCCTCTCAGACAGAACGGCAGTATATCTGCATGGGGCGGTCCTTAAGTGGTTAATTCATAATTCTCTGCCTATTGTTACCTTATTGGTATCTGGATGTAGAATTCTGTAATCTTTTTCAAACTCACTGTAGCCAATAATATAATGTACCTTCTCCAGTACAAGGTTCCCATTTTGTAAATTTTTTTGTTAGGAACATATGCAGAATGTATGCTTTACTTTCAAAGATTTGATTATATTTCAGGTCAGACTTTCATTTCATGGCTCATATAGAGTTGTCTCTGTTTCTTTTCCAGATAAGTGGTTTTGGAGATATTAGGCTGTCACAATTCTTTTTCCCGGTCTGCTGTTAGCCTATCCACATCAAAAATCATGCTTCTGCCGCTTACATAAAGTGCAGTTTATTGTCTCTGCAACACCATTTTGTTGTGGATTGTATGGTTCGGTAATCTGCAATATAATTCTATGCTTCTTCGGAATAGCTTGTGTGTTGCAATTTCTGTTTTGTTTGTTTTAGGCATTTTGCCAAATTCACACCTTCCAACATTTAGAGATGGGAACGAGGGACACCTACTAACAAACGTATGTAGGCATAGGACACGCCCCTGCCGCACCCCCATAAAGGGGAATTAACAAAAAAAAAGTTAATCAAATCCACAAGGGCTTTTTTTTACCACTACTATTCCTTTATATTGGCTTTTAATATTTACAAATGCGGCAATTTAGAAATTGGTTGAAACACTTTTTGAAAAATAAAAAGTGCATTTTATATACAGCTATATGGATCAGACCAAAATGAGGGACAAATGAGGGGGAAAGAGGGACAGAGGGACATTGCTCCAAATCAGGGACAGTCCCTCAAAATCAGGGACAGTTGGGAGCTATGCCAAATTTGTTGCTTACTATGGCAAGCCAGGCAAGATATTGTTTAACCGCTTGCCGACCACCTGCTGTCATTATACTGCGGCAGGTTGGCACAGCTGCGCGAATCGCTGTCAATGTAGGTCGGCCCCTTTAAGAGCAATAGGGTGCCCGCAGCGTGACACAGGAGCCAATGCACGTGGCCAGCAGCCGCGATGTCCGCCGGCCACCCGCGATCGCTCCTCAGAGAGCCAGAACAGGGATCTGTCAATGTAAACAAACAGATCTCCATTCTTACAGGGGAGTAGAGAGAGATCTGCTGTTCCTAGCAATAAGGAACAGAGACCTCTCTCCTCCCCCAGTCAGTCCCCTCCCCCCCACAGTTAGAAACACCTCCCTAGGGAACACTTAACCCCTTGATCACCCTAGGGTTGCCACCTTTTCTTCGAGCCAAACCCGAACACTTCAGCGGGGCTTGGCATTTTTTTTTGTAGCATACACAATGAGATTGTAAAATACCTGGGACACCTCTGTGTGCCCTAGGGGAGTATTAATGTGGCACGCGCAGCAGTGAACAGTAGGTGTAGCCAATTGCATATAGTGCAGGTGTGTAATGTACAATATAGTGTATATAGTGCAGAGTGTGTAATGTACAATACAGTGTATATAGTGCAGAGTGTGTAATGTGCAATATAGTGTATATAGTGCAGAGTGTGTAATGTACAATATAGTGTATATAGTGCAGAGTGTGTAATGTGCAATATAGTGTATATAGTGCAGAGTGTGTAATGTACAATATAGTGTATATAGAGCAGAGTGTGTAATGTACAATATAGTGTATATAGAGCAGAGTGTGTAATGTACAATATAGTGTATATAGTGCAGAGTGTGTAATGTGCAATATAGTGTATATAGAGCAGAGTGTGTAATGTACAATATAGTGTATATAGAGCAGAGTGTGTAATGTACAATATAGTGTATATAGTGCAGAGTGTGTAATGTACAATATAGTGTATATAGTGCAGAGTGTGTAATGTACAATATAGTGTATATAGAGCAGAGTGTGTAATATACAATATACTGTATATAGTGCAGAGTGTGTAATGTACAATATAGTGTATATAGAGCAGAGTGTGTAATGTACAATATAGTGTATATAGTGCAGAGTGTGTAATGTACAATATAGTGTATATAGTGCAGGCGTGTGTATTGTACAATATAGTGTATATAGTGCAGAATGTGTAATGTACAATATAGTGTATATAGTGCAGGGTGAGTAATGTACAATATAGTGTATATAGTGCAGAGTGTGTAATGTACAATATAGTGTATATAGTGCAGGTGTGTAATGTGCAATATAGTGTATATAGTGCAGAGTGTGTAATGTACAATATAGTGTATATAGTGCAGGTGTGTAATGTACAATATAGTGTATATAGTGCAGAGTGTGTAATGTACAATATAGTGTATATAGTGCAGAGTGTGTAATGTACAATATAGTGTATATAGTGCAGAGTGTGTAATGTACAATATAGTGTATATAGTGCAGGTGTGTAATGTGCAATATAGTGTATATAGTGCAGAGTGTGTAATGTACAATATAGTGTATATAGTGCAGGTGTGTAATGTACAATATAGTGTATATAGTGCAGAGTGTGTAATGTACAATATAGTGTATATAGTGCAGAGTGTGTAATGTACAATATAGTGTATATAGTGCAGAATGTGTAATGTACAATATAGTGTATATAGTGCAGGCGTGTGTATTGTACAATATAGTGTATATAGTGCAGAATGTGTAATGTACAATATAGTGTATATAGTGCAGGGTGAGTAATGTACAATATAGTGTATATAGTGCAGAGTGTGTAATGTACAATATAGTGTATTTAGTGCAGGCGTGTGTAATGTACAACATAGTGTATATAGTGCAGGCGTGTGTAATGTACAATATAGTGTATATAGTGCAGGCGTCTGTAATGTACAATATAGAGTGTATATAGTGCAGGCGTGTGTAATGTGCAATATAGTGTATATAGTGCAGGTGTGTAATGTACAATATAGTGTGTATATAGTGCAGGTGTGTGTAATGTGCAATATAGTGTATATAGTGCAGGTGTGTAATGTACAATATAGTGTATATAGAGCAGAGTGTGTAATATACAATATACTGTATATAGTGCAGAGTGTGTAATGTACAATATAGTGTATATAGTGCAGAGTGTGTAATGTACAATATAGTGTATATAGTGCAGAGTGTGTAATGTACAATATAGTGTATATAGTGCAGGTGTGTAATGTGCAATATAGTGTATATAGTGCAGAGTGTGTAATGTACAATATAGTGTATATAGTGCAGGTGTGTAATGTACAATATAGTGTATATAGTGCAGAGTGTGTAATGTACAATATAGTGTATATAGTGCAGAGTGTGTAATGTACAATATAGTGTATATAGTGCAGAGTGTGTAATGTACAATATAGTGTATATAGTGCAGAGTGTGTAATGTACAATATAGTGTATATAGTGCAGAATGTGTAATGTACAATATAGTGTATATAGTGCAGGCGTGTGTATTGTACAATATAGTGTATATAGTGCAGAATGTGTAATGTACAATATAGTGTATATAGTGCAGGGTGAGTAATGTACAATATAGTGTATATAGTGCAGAGTGTGTAATGTACAATATAGTGTATATAGTGCAGGCGTGTGTAATGTGCAATATAGTGTATATAGTGCAGAGTGTGTAATGTACAATATAGTGTATATAGTGCAGAGTGTGTAATGTGCAATATAGTGTATATAGTGCAGAGTGTGTAATGTACAATATAGTGTATATAGAGCAGAGTGTGTAATGTACAATATAGTGTATATAGAGCAGAGTGTGTAATGTACAATATAGTGTATATAGTGCAGAGTGTGTAATGTGCAATATAGTGTATATAGAGCAGAGTGTGTAATGTACAATATAGTGTATATAGAGCAGAGTGTGTAATGTACAATATAGTGTATATAGTGCAGAGTGTGTAATGTACAATATAGTGTATATAGTGCAGAGTGTGTAATGTACAATATAGTGTATATAGAGCAGAGTGTGTAATATACAATATACTGTATATAGTGCAGAGTGTGTAATGTACAATATAGTGTATATAGAGCAGAGTGTGTAATGTACAATATAGTGTATATAGTGCAGAGTGTGTAATGTACAATATAGTGTATATAGTGCAGGCGTGTGTATTGTACAATATAGTGTATATAGTGCAGAATGTGTAATGTACAATATAGTGTATATAGTGCAGGGTGAGTAATGTACAATATAGTGTATATAGTGCAGAGTGTGTAATGTACAATATAGTGTATATAGTGCAGGTGTGTAATGTGCAATATAGTGTATATAGTGCAGAGTGTGTAATGTACAATATAGTGTATATAGTGCAGGTGTGTAATGTACAATATAGTGTATATAGTGCAGAGTGTGTAATGTACAATATAGTGTATATAGTGCAGAGTGTGTAATGTACAATATAGTGTATATAGTGCAGAGTGTGTAATGTACAATATAGTGTATATAGTGCAGGTGTGTAATGTGCAATATAGTGTATATAGTGCAGAGTGTGTAATGTACAATATAGTGTATATAGTGCAGGTGTGTAATGTACAATATAGTGTATATAGTGCAGAGTGTGTAATGTACAATATAGTGTATATAGTGCAGAGTGTGTAATGTACAATATAGTGTATATAGTGCAGAATGTGTAATGTACAATATAGTGTATATAGTGCAGGCGTGTGTATTGTACAATATAGTGTATATAGTGCAGAATGTGTAATGTACAATATAGTGTATATAGTGCAGGGTGAGTAATGTACAATATAGTGTATATAGTGCAGAGTGTGTAATGTACAATATAGTGTATTTAGTGCAGGCGTGTGTAATGTACAACATAGTGTATATAGTGCAGGCGTGTGTAATGTACAATATAGTGTATATAGTGCAGGCGTCTGTAATGTACAATATAGAGTGTATATAGTGCAGGCGTGTGTAATGTGCAATATAGTGTATATAGTGCAGGTGTGTAATGTACAATATAGTGTGTATATAGTGCAGGTGTGTGTAATGTGCAATATAGTGTATATAGTGCAGGTGTGTAATGTACAATATAGTGTATATAGAGCAGAGTGTGTAATATACAATATACTGTATATAGTGCAGAGTGTGTAATGTACAATATAGTGTATATAGTGCAGAGTGTGTAATGTACAATATAGTGTATATAGTGCAGAGTGTGTAATGTACAATATAGTGTATATAGTGCAGGTGTGTAATGTGCAATATAGTGTATATAGTGCAGAGTGTGTAATGTACAATATAGTGTATATAGTGCAGGTGTGTAATGTACAATATAGTGTATATAGTGCAGAGTGTGTAATGTACAATATAGTGTATATAGTGCAGAGTGTGTAATGTACAATATAGTGTATATAGTGCAGAGTGTGTAATGTACAATATAGTGTATATAGTGCAGAGTGTGTAATGTACAATATAGTGTATATAGTGCAGAATGTGTAATGTACAATATAGTGTATATAGTGCAGGCGTGTGTATTGTACAATATAGTGTATATAGTGCAGAATGTGTAATGTACAATATAGTGTATATAGTGCAGGGTGAGTAATGTACAATATAGTGTATATAGTGCAGAGTGTGTAATGTACAATATAGTGTATATAGTGCAGGCGTGTGTAATGTACAATATAGTGTATATAGTGCAGGCGTCTGTAATGTACAATATAGAGTGTATATAGTGCAGGCGTGTGTAATGTGCAATATAGTGTATATAGTGCAGGTGTGTAATGTACAATATAGTGTATATAGTGCAGGTGTGTAATGTACAATATAGTGTGTATATAGTGCAGGTGTGTAATGTACAATATAGTGTGTATATAGTGCAGGCGTGTGTAATGTGCAATATAGTGTATATAGTGCAGGTGTGTAATGTACAATATAGTGTATATAGTGCAGAGTGTGTAATGTACAATATAGTGTATATAGTGCAGAATGTGTAATGTACAATATAGTGTATATAGTGCAGAGTGTGTAATGTACAATATAGTGTATATAGTGCAGAATGTGTAATGTACAATATAGTGTATATAGTGCAGGTGTGTAATGTACAATATAGTGTATATAGTGCAGAATGTGTAATGTACAATATAGTGTATATAGAGCAGAGTGTGTAATGTACAATATAGTGTATATAGTGCAGGCGTGTGTAATGTACAATATAGTGTATATAGAGCAGAGTGTGTAATGTACAATATAGTGTATATAGTGCAGGCGTGTGTAATGTACAATATAGTGTATATAGAGCAGAGTGTGTAATGTACAATATAGTGTATATAGAGCAGAGTGTGTAATGTACAATATAGTGTATTTAGTGCAGGCGTGTGTAATGTACAACATAGTGTATATAGTGCAGGCGTGTGTAATGTGCAATATAGTGTATATAGTGCAGGTGTGTGTAATGTGCAATATAGTGTATATAGAGCAGAATGTGTAATGTACAATATAGTGTATATAGAGCAGAGTGTGTAATGTACAATATAGTGTATATAGTGCAGAGTGTGTAATGTACAATATAGTGTATATAGTGCAGGCGTGTGTAATGTACAACATAGTGTATATAGTGCAGAGTGTGTAATGTACAATATAGTGTATATAGTGCAGAATGTGTAATGTACAATATAGTGTATATAGTGCAGAGTGTGTAATGTACAATATAGTGTATTTAGTGCAGGCGTGTGTAATGTACAACATAGTGTATATAGTGCAGGCGTGTGTAATGTGCAATATAGTGTATATAGTGCAGGTGTGTGTAATGTGCAATATAGTGTATATAGAGCAGAATGTGTAATGTACAATATAGTGTATATAGAGCAGAGTGTGTAATGTACAATATAGTGTATATAGTGCAGAGTGTGTAATGTACAATATAGTGTATATAGTGCAGGCGTGTGTAATGTACAATATAGTGTATATAGTGCAGGCGTGTGTAATGTACAACATAGTGTATATAGTGCAGGCGTGTGTAATGTACAATATAGTGTATATAGTGCAGAGTGTGTAATGTACAATATAGTGTATATAGTGCAGAATGTGTAATGTACAATATAGTGTATATAGAGCAGAGTGTGTAATGTACAATATAGTGTATATAGTGCAGAGTGTGTAATGTACAATATAGTGTATATAGTGCAGAATGTGTAATGTACAATATAGTGTATATAGTGCAGAATGTGTAATGTACAATATAGTGTATATAGAGCAGAGTGTGTAATGTACAAAATAGTGTATATAGTGCAGAGTGTGTAATGTGCAATATAGTGTATATAGAGCAGAGTGTGTAATGTACAATATAGTGTATATAGAGCAGAGTGTGTAATGTACAATATAGTGTATATAGAGCAGAGTGTGTAATGTACAATATAGTGTATATAAAGCAGAGTGTGTAATGTACAATATAGTGTATATAGTGCAGAGTGTGTAATGTACAATATAGTGTATATAGAGCAGAGTGTGTAATGTACAATATAGTGTATATAGAGCAGAGTGTGTAATGTACAATATAGTGTATATAGTGCAGAGTGTGTAATGTACAATATAGTGTATATAAAGCAGAGTGTGTAATGTACAATATAGTGTGTATATAGTGCAGGCGTGTGTAATGTGCAATATAGTGTATATAGTGCAGTGTGTAATGTACAATATAGTGTATATAGTGCAGGCGTGTGTAATGTACAATATAGTGTATATAGAGCAGAGTGTGTAATGTACAATATAGTATATATAGTGCAGAGTGTGTAATGTACAATATAGTGTATATAGTGCAGAGTGTGTAATGTACAATATAGTGTATATAGTGCAGAATGTGTAATGTACAATATAGTGTATATAGTGCAGAGTGTGTAATGTACAATATAGTGTATTTAGTGCAGGCGTGTGTAATGTACAACATAGTGTATATAGTGCAGGCGTGTGTAATGTACAATATAGTGTATATAGTGCAGGCGTGTGTAATGTGCAATATAGTGTATATAGTGCAGGTGTGTGTAATGTGCAATATATAGTGTATATAGAGCAGAATGTGTAATGTACAATATAGTGTATATAGAGCAGAGTGTGTAATGTACAATATAGTGTATATAGTGCAGAGTGTGTAATGTACAATATAGTGTATATAGTGCAGGCGTGTGTAATGTACAATATAGTGTATATAGTGCAGGCGTGTGTAATGTACAATATAGTGTATATAGTGCAGAGTCTGTAATGTACAATATAGTGTATATAAAGCAGAGTGTGTAATGTACAATATAGTGTATATAGTGCAGAATGTGTAATGTACAATATAGTGTATATAGTGCAGAGTGTGTAATGTACAATATAGTGTATATAGTGCAGAGTGTGTAATGTACAATATAGTGTATATAGTGCAGAGTGTGTAATGTACAATATAGTGTATATAGTGCAGAGTGTGTAATGTACAATATAGTGTATTTAGTGCAGGCGTGTGTAATGTACAATATAGTGTATATAGTGCAGAATGTGTAATGTACAATATAGTGTATATAGTGCAGAGTGTGTAATGTACAATATAGTGTATATAGTGCAGAGTGTGTAATGTACAATATAGTGTATATAGTGCAGAGTGTGTAATGTACAATATAGTGTATATAGTGCAGAGTGTGTAATGTACAATATAGTGTATTTAGTGCAGGCGTGTGTAATGTACAACATAGTGTATATAGTGCAGGCGTGTGTAATGTGCAATATAGTGTATATAGTGCAGGTGTGTGTAATGTGCAATATAGTGTATATAGAGCAGAATGTGTAATGTACAATATAGTGTATATAGAGCAGAGTGTGTAATGTACAATATAGTGTATATAGTGCAGAGTGTGTAATGTACAATATAGTGTATATAGTGCAGGCGTGTGTAATGTACAATATAGTGTATATAGTGCAGGCATGTGTAATGTACAACATAGTGTATATAGTGCAGGCGTGTGTAATGTACAATATAGTGTATATAGTGCAGAGTGTGTAATGTACAATATAGTGTATATAGTGCAGAATGTGTAATGTACAATATAGTGTATATAGTGCAGGCATGTGTAATGTACAATATAGTGTATATAGTGCAGAATGTGTAATGTACAATATAGTGTATATAGAGCAGAGTGTGTAATGTACAATATAGTGTGTATAGTGCAGAGTGTGTAATGTACAATATAGTGTATATAGAGCAGAGTGTGTAATGTACAATATAGTGTATATAAAGCAGAGTGTGTAATGTACAATATAGTGTATATAGTGCAGAGTGTGTAATGTACAATATAGTGTATATAGAGCAGAGTGTGTAATGTACAATATAGTGTATATAGAGCAGAGTGTGTAATGTACAATATAGTGTATATAGAGCAGAGTGTGTAATGTACAATATAGTGTATATAGAGCAGAGTGTGTAATGTACAATATAGTGTATATAAAGCAGAGTGTGTAATGTACAATATAGTGTATATAGAGCAGAATGTGTAATGTACAATATAGTGTATATAGTGCAGAGTGTGTAATGTACAATATAGTGTATATAGAGCAGAATGTGTAATGTACAATATAGTGTATATAGAGCAGAGTGTGTAATGTACAATATAGTGTATATAGAGCAGAGTGTGTAATGTACAATATAGTGTATATAAAGCAGAGTGTGTAATGTACAATATAGTGTATATAGTGCAGAGTGTGTAATGTACAATATAGTATATATAGAGCAGAGTGTGTAATGTACAATATAGTGTATATAGAGCAGAGTGTGTAATGTACAATATAGTGTATATAGTGTAGAATGTGTAATGTACAATATAGTGTATATAGTGCAGAGTGTGTAATGTACAATATAGTGTATATAGAGCAGAATGTGTAATGTACAATATAGTGTATATAGTGCAGAGTGTGTAATGTACAATATAGTGTATGAAGTGCAGAATGTGTAATGTACAATATAGTGTATATAGAGCAGAGTGTGTAATGTACAATATAGTGTATATAGAGCAGAGTGTGTAATGTACAATATAGTGTATATAGTGCAGAGTGTGTAATGTACAATATAGTGTATATAGTGCAGAATGTGTAATGTACAATATAGTGTATATAGAGCAGAGTGTGTAATGTACAATATAGTGTATATAGTGCAGAATGTGTAATGTACAATATAGTGTATATAGAGCAGAGTGTGTAATGTACAATATAGTGTATATAGTGCAGAGTGTGTAATGTACAATATAGTGTATATAGAGCAGAGTGTGTAATGTACAACATAGTGTATATAGTGCAGGCGTGTGTAATGTACAATATAGTGTATATAGTGCAGAGTGTGTAATGTACAATATAGTGTATATAGTGCAGAGAGAGTGTAATGTACAATATAGTGTATATAATGCAGAGTGTGTAATGTACAATATAGTGTATATAGTGCAGTTGTGTAATGTACAATATAGTGTATATAGTGCAGAATGTGTAATGTACAATATAGTGTATATAGAGCAGAGTGTGTAATGTACAATATAGTGTATATAGTGCAGGCGTGTGTAATGTACAATATAGTGTATATAGAGCAGAGTGTGTAATGTACAATATAGTGTATATAGTGCAGGCGTGTGTAATGTGCAATATATAGTGTATATAGAGCAGAATGTGTAATGTACAATATAGTGTATATAGAGCAGAGTGTGTAATGTACAATATAGTGTATATAGTGCAGAGTGTGTAATGTACAATATAGTGTATATAGTGCAGAGTGTGTAATGTACAATATAGTGTATATAGTGCAGAGTGTGTAATGTACGATATAGTGTATTTAGTGCAGGCGTGTGTAATGTACAACATAGTGTATATAGTGCAGGCGTGTGTAATGTACAATATAGTGTATATAGTGCAGGCGTGTGTAATGTGCAATATAGTGTATATAGTGCAGGTGTGTGTAATGTGCAATATAGTGTATATAGTGCAGGTGTGTGTAATGTACAATATAGTGTATATAGTGCAGAGTGTGTAATGTACAATATAGTGTATATAGTGCAGAATGTGTAATGTACAATATAGTGTATATAGAGCAGAGTGTGTAATGTACAATATAGTGTATATAGTGCAGAATGTGTAATGTACAATATAGTGTATATAGAGCAGAGTGTGTAATGTACAATATAGTGTATATAAAGCAGAGTGTGTAATGTACAATATAGTGTATATAGTGCAGAGTGTGTAATGTACAATATAGTGTATATAGTGCAGAGTGTGTAATGTACAATATAGTGTATATAGAGCAGAGTGTGTAATGTACAACATAGTGTATATAGTGCAGGCGTGTGTAATGTACAATATAGTGTATATAGTGCAGGCGTGTGTAATGTACAATATAGTGTATATAGTGCAGGTGTGTAATGTACAATATAGTGTATATAGTGCAGAGAGAGTGTAATGTACAATATAGAGTATATAATGCAGAGTGTGTAATGTACAATATAGTGTATATAGTGCAGAGAGAGTGTAATGTACAATATAGTGTATATAATGCAGAGTGTGTAATGTACAATATAGTGTATATAGTGCAGAGTGTGTAATGTACAATATAGTGTATATAGTGCAGAGAGAGTGTAATGTACAATATAGTGTATATAATGCAGAGTGTGTAATGTACAATATAGTGTATATAGTGCAGGTGTGTAATGTACAATATAGTGTATATAGTGCAGAATGTGTAATGTACAATATAGTGTATATAGTGCAGAGTGTGTAATGTACAATATAGTGTATATAGTGCAGGCGTGTGTAATGTACAATATAGTGTATATAGTGCAGAATGTGTAATGTACAATATAGTGTATATAGTGCAGAGTGTGTAATGTACAATATAGTGTATATAGTGCAGAATGTGTAATGTACAATATAGTGTATATAGTGCAGAATGTGTAATGTACAATATAGTGTATATAGAGCAGAGTGTGTAATGTACAATATAGTGTATATAGTGCAGAATGTGTAATGTACAATATAGTGTATATAGAGCAGAGTGTGTAATGTACAATATAGTGTATATAGTGCAGGCGTGTGTAATGTACAATATAGTGTATATAGAGCAGAGTGTGTAATGTACAATATAGTGTATATAGTGCAGGCGTGTGTAATGTACAATATAGTGTATATAGTGCAGAGTGTGTAATGTACAATATAGTGTATATAGTGCAGAGTGTGTAATGTACAATATAGTGTATATAGTGCAGAATGTGTAATGTACAATATAGTGTATATAGAGCAGAGTGTGTAATGTACAATATAGTGTATATAGTGCAGGCGTGTGTAATGTACAATATAGTGTATATAGAGCAGAGTGTGTAATGTACAATATAGTGTATATAGTGCAGGCGTGTGTAATGTACAACATAGTGTATATAGTGCAGGCGTGTGTAATGTACAATATAGTGTATATAGAGCAGAGTGTGTAATGTACAATATAGTGTATATAGAGCAGAGTGTGTAATGTACAATATAGTGTATATAGTGCAGAGTGTGTAATGTGCAATATAGTGTATATAGTGCAGAGTGTGTAATGTACAATATAGTGTATATAGTGCAGAGTGTGTAATGTACAATACAGTGTATATAGTGCAGGTGTGTAATGTACAATATAGTGTATATAGTGCAGGCGTGTGTAATGTACAATATAGTGTATATAGTGCAGAGTGTGTAATGTACAATATAGTGTATATAGAGCAGAGTGTGTAATGTACAATATAGTGTATATAGAGCAGAATGTGTAATGTACAATATAGTGTATATAGAGCAGAGTGTGTAATGTACAATATAGTGTATATAGTGCAGAATGTGTAATGTACAATATAGTGTATATAGTGCAGAGTGTGTAATGTACAATACAGTGTATATAGTGCAGGTGTGTAATGTACAATATAGTGTATATAGTGCAGGCGTGTGTAATGTACAATATAGTGTATATAGAGCAGAGTGTGTAATGTACAATATAGTGTATATAGTGCAGGCGTGTGTAATGTACAATATAGTGTATATAGTGCAGGTGTGTAATGTACAATATAGTGTATATAGTGCAGGTGTGTAATGTACAATATAGTGTATATAGTGCAGAGAGAGTGTAATGTACAATATAGAGTATATAATGCAGAGTGTGTAATGTACAATATAGTGTATATAGTGCAGAATGTGTAATGTACAATATAGTGTATATAGTGCAGAGTGTGTAATGTACAATATAGTGTATATAGTGCAGAATGTGTAATGTACAATATAGTGTATATAGTGCAGGTGTGTAATGTACAATATAGTGTATATAGTGCAGAATGTGTAATGTACAATATAGTGTATATAGTGCAGGTGTATAATGTACAATATAGTGTATATAGTGCAGAATGTGTAATGTACAATATAGTGTATATAGAGCAGAGTGTGTAATGTACAATATAGTGTATATAGTGCAGGCGTGTGTAATGTACAATATAGTGTATATAGAGCAGAGTGTGTAATGTACAATATAGTGTATATAGAGCAGAGTGTGTAATGTACAATATAGTGTATATAGTGCAGAATGTGTAATGTACAATATAGTGTATATAGTGCAGAGTGTGTAATGTACAATACAGTGTATATAGTGCAGGTGTGTAATGTACAATATAGTGTATATAGTGCAGGCGTGTGTAATGTACAATATAGTGTATATAGAGCAGAGTGTGTAATGTACAATATAGTGTATATAGTGCAGGCGTGTGTAATGTGCAATATAGTGTATATAGTGCAGGCGTGTGTAATGTACAATATAGTGTATATAGTGCAGGTGTGTAATGTACAATATAGTGTATATAGTGCAGAGAGAGTGTAATGTACAATATAGAGTATATAATGCAGAGTGTGTAATGTACAATATAGTGTATATAGTGCAGGCGTGTAATGTACAATATAGTGTATATAGTGCAGAATGTGTAATGTACAATATAGTGTATATAGTGCAGAGTGTGTAATGTACAATATAGTGTATATAGTGCAGAATGTGTAATGTACAATATAGTGTATATAGTGCAGGTGTGTAATGTACAATATAGTGTATATAGTGCAGAATGTGTAATGTACAATATAGTGTATATAGTGCAGGTGTATAATGTACAATATAGTGTATATAGTGCAGAATGTGTAATGTACAATATAGTGTATATAGTGCAGGCGTGTGTAATGTACAATATAGTGTATATAGAGCAGAGTGTGTAATGTACAATATAGTGTATATAGAGCAGAGTGTGTAATGTACAATATAGTGTATATAGTGCAGAGTGTGTAATGTGCAATATAGTGTATATAGTGCAGAGTGTGTAATGTACAATACAGTGTATATAGTGCAGGGGTGTAATGTACAATATAGTGTATATAGTGCAGGCGTGTGTAATGTACAATATAGTGTATATAGTGCAGAATGTGTAATGTACAATATAGTGTATATAGAGCAGAGTGTGTAATGTACAATATAGTGTATATAGTGCAGAATGTGTAATGTACAATATAGTGTATATAGTGCAGAGTGTGTAATGTACAATACAGTGTATATAGTGCAGGTGTGTAATGTACAATATAGTGTATATAGTGCAGGCGTGTGTAATGTACAATATAGTGTATATAGAGCAGAGTGTGTAATGTACAACATAGTGTATATAGAGCAGAGTGTGTAATGTACAATATAGTGTATATAGTGCAGGCGTGTGTAATGTACAATATAGTGTATATAGAGCAGAGTGTGTAATGTACAATATAGTGTATATAGTGCAGGTGTGTAATGTACAATATAGTGTGTATATAGTGCAGGCGTGTGTAATGTACAATATAGTGTATATGTAGTGTGTAATGTTTGGTGGGGAGCCTCCCAGTGTAATTTTGGGGGGTGGGGGAGGTCTCCTGGTGTAGTATGGGGGGACAGGGGAGAGGAGGAGGGGGGCTGACAGAGGGGAAGGGGGGCTGACAGAGAGGAACTGACAGAGGAGGGGGGCTGACAGAGAGGAAGAGGGGGCTGACAGAGAGGAGGGGGGCTGACAGAGAGGAAGAGGGGGCTGACAGAGAGAAAGAGGGGGCTGACAGAGAGAAAGAGGGGGCTGACAGAGAGGAAGAGGGGGGCTGACAGAGAGAAAGAGGGGGGCTGACAGAGAGAAAGAGGGGGGCTGACAGAGAGAAAGAGGGGGGCTGACAGAGAGAAAGAGGGGGCTGACAGAGAGGAGGGGGGCTGACAGAGAGGAAGAGGGGGCTGACAGAGAGGAAGAGGGGGCTGACAGGGAGGAAGAGGGGGCTGACAGGGGCTAACAGAGAGAAGAGGAGGCTGACAGAGAGGAAGGGGGGCTGACAGAGAGGAAGAGGGGGCTGACAGAGAGGAAGAGGGGGCTGACAGGGGCTAACAGAGAGAAGAGGGGGCTGACAGAGAGGAAGAGGGGGCTGACAGAGATGAAGAAGGGGCTGACAGAGAGGAAGGGGGCTGACAGAGAGGAGAGGGGGGCTGACAGAGAGGAGAGGGGGGCTGACAGAGGGAAAGAGGGGGGCTGACAGAGAGAAAGAGGGGGCTGACAGAGAGGAAGGGGGGCTGACAGAGAGGAGAGGGGGGCTAACAGGGGCTAACAGAGAGAAGAGGAGGCTGACAGAGAGGAAGAAGGGGCTGACAGAGAGGAAGGGGGGCTGACAGAGAGGAGAGGGGGGCTGACAGAGGGAAAGAGGGGGGCTGACAGAGAGGAAGAGGGGGCTGACAGAGAGGAAGGGGGGCTACAGGGGCTAACAGAGAGAAGAGGGGGCTGACAGAGAGGAAGAGGGGGCTGACAGAGAGGAAGGGGGGCTGACAGAGAGGAGAGGGGGCTGACAGAGAGGAGAGGGGGCTGACAGAGAGGAGGGGGGGCTGACAGAGAGGAGAGGGGGCTGACAGAGAGGAAGGGGGCTGACAGAGAGGAGAGGGGGCTGACAGAGAGGAGGGGGGGCTGACAGAGAGGAGGGGGGGCTGACAGAGAGGAGAGGGGGCTGACAGAGAGGAGAGGGGGCTGACAGAGAGGAGGGGGGGGGGCTGACAGAGAGGAGGGGGCTGACAGAGAGGAGGGGGGGGCTGACAGAGAGGAGAGGGGGCTGACAGAGAGGAGGGGGGGGGCTGACAGAGAGGAGGGGGCTGACAGAGAGGAGGGGGGCTGACAGAGAGGAGAGGGGGCTGACAGAGAGGAGAGGGGGCTGACAGAGAGGATGGGCGGGCTGACAGAGAGGAGGGGGCTGACAGAGAGGAGGGGGGGGCTGACAGAGAGGAGGGGGCTGACAGAGAGGAGGGGGGGGCTGACAGAGAGGAGGGGGCTGCCGCTGCGATCATACCTTTGGGTTCCCGCATCCCGCTGTGCTGACAAGGTCTCTGGCTCCCCTGTCACCTCTCGTCTCCCACGGTCCCCAGCTGTGGTGGAGCAGGAAGAGGGCGAGGCCGAGGCTCCATGAGATGAGGACCGTGAGGTCGGTCGGAGCTCACGGCTGCTCGCCTCTTACACAGACAGGCTACACCGGCGGTCTGTGATATGGAGCAGAGAGGCACAGCCGCCCCGGCCACATAATAAATACGGAGCTATGGGGCGGAGGACGGGACACAGACAGAGGCACTGGATATTAGTTGTGCCCGGGTTTCCAGGGGACAGAAACCCGGGCACAAGTTGCCAAACCCGTACTGTCCGGGTCAATCCCGTACGGGTGGCAACCCTAGATCACCCCCTAGTGTTAACCCCTTCCCTGCCAGTGATATTTATACAGTAATCAGTGGCTATTTTTAGCTCTGATCGCTGTATAAATGTCACTGTTCTCAAAAAAGTCTCAGAAGTGTTCGATCTGTCCACCGTAATGTCACAGTCCCACTAAAAATCACTGATCACCGCCATTACTAGTAAAAAAATAAATAAATAATAAAAATGCCATAAATATATCCCCTATTTTGTAGACGATATAACTGACCTAATGCATTACCAACATAACCATTTTATTAAAAGATAAAAAAAGTAATCTACTTACAATCTCTTATGCCGCGTACACACGGCCGGACTTGCCAACGATTTAGAACATTTTTATGGTCTAGTTTATTGAGGCCCCAACTAGGAATGAAGCTCTGTTGGACCTGGTAATCTCAACCCATGCAGAGCTTATTACTAACGTTCAGATAAAGGAACACCTGGGTAGCAGTGATCATAACATGATTTCATTTGATGTTAGCTGTAAGCAAGAGATACATACGGGAAAGATAAAAACACTTAACTTCAAGAAAGCACATTTTTCAAGGATGAGGGCTGCTCTCCAGGATTTAGACTGGGAGGGAATATTGGCAGCGATAAACACAGAACAGAAATGGGAATTCTTCAAAAAGACTGTTTGGGACCTCACTGCAAAGTATATTCCCATGGGCAATAAGTTTAAAAGGCTAAAAACAAAACCTATGTGGCTCACGGCCAAAGTTAAAAAAGCTATAAACAATAAGAAAAGAGCTTCTAAAAAATATAACAATGAAGGAACACTAGTGTCGTTTAAATGTTACAAAGAATTTAACAGCATATGAAAAAAGGAAATCAAGGTTGCAAAACTTCAAAACGAATGACAGATTGCAAAAGATAGCAGGACAAACCCCCCAAAAAATTCTTCAAATATATTAATATTAAAAAGGTCAAGTCTGAGCATGTAGGCCCGTTACAAAATAATCTAGAGTGGGTGACTGGGAATAAAGAGAAGGCAAATTTATTAAATACTTTCTTCAGCTCTGTGTATACAAAAGAGCATGGGGAAGCTCATGTCCATAATGGGGGTGGTAGTGACACAGCTCCGAATGATCCACAATGGCTCAAAAGTGATATGGTCCAGAAATATTTAGACAGAATAAAGGTGGATAAAGCACCTGGACCTGATGGCATCCACCCACAGATCCTAAAAGAATCGAGCTCTGTAATTTCAAAGCCATTGTATCTAATTTTTAGGGACTCATTAATGACGGGAATAGTACCACTGGACTGGCGCAGGGCGAACGTGGTGCCTATATTTAAAAAGGGATCAAAGTCTTTACCAAGTAACTATAGACCTGTTAGTTTAACTTCCAATGTCAGAAAGATACTGGAGCGTTTAATAAAAGACCACATAGACGAGTTCTTGCTGAAAAAAAACATTTTAAGCAACAGACAGCATGGGTTCATGAAAGACAGAAGTTGTCAGACAAACCTGATTTCTTTTTATGAAGAGGTAAGTAAAACCTTGGACAGAGGGGTGGCTGTGGACGTGGTATACTTGGATTTTGCAAAAGCGTTCAACGCAGTTCCCCACACGCGGCTCATGTGTAAGGTAAAGTCTACAGGCTTGGAAATATCAGTTTGTAAATGGATAGAAAACTGGCTAAAAGACAGAATTCAGAGAGTAGTGGTTATTGATTCTTACTCTGAATGGTCTAAGGTTATCAGTGGTGTACCCCAAGGTTCAGTCCTGGGACCCTTACTTTTTAATATCTTTATAAATGATATAGGGTCTGGGATCAAAAGTAACATTTCTGTCTTTGCAGATGACACCAAGCTATGCAGTGGAATAACATCCTTACAGGATGTCTCAAATTTACAAGCTGACCTCAATGCTCTGTCTAATTGGGCGACTATGTGGCAGATGAGGTTTAATGTTGAGAAATGTAAAGTTATGCACTTGGGGGCTAAGAATATGCATGCATCATACATACTAGGGGGAGTACAACTGGGGGAATGCGTGGTGGAGAAGGATCTGGGGGTTTTGGTAGATCATAAGCTCAATAATAGCATGTAATGCCAAGCTGCGGTTTCCAAAGCGAGCAAAGTCCTTTCTTGTATTTAAGAGAGGTATGGACTCCAGAGAGAGAGATATAATTTTGCCCCTGTTCAAATCATTAGTAAGACCTCATCTGGAATATGCAGTTCAGTTTTGGGCACCAGTTCTCAAAAAGGATATCGGGGAACTGGAGAAAGTGCAGAGAAGAGCAACCAAACTGATAAGAGGAATGGAGGAGCTCAGCTATGAGGAAAGATTAGAGGAACTGAATTTATTCTCTCTTGAGAAGAGGAGAATAAGGGGGGATATGATCAACATGTTCAAATATATAAGGGGTCCATATAGTGAACTTGTTGTTGAGTTATTCTCTTTACGGTCAGCACAGAGGACACGGGGGCACTCTTTACGTCTAGAGGAAAAGAGATTTCATCTCCAAATACGGAAAGGTTTCTTCACAGTAAGAGCTCTGAAAATGTGGAATAGACTCCCTCCAGAGGTGGTTCTGGCCAGCTCAATAGATTGCTTTAAGAAAGGCTGGGATACTTTCCTAAATGTACATAATATATATATGATCCAGGGAAAATCCGATTGCCTCTTGGGGGATCAGGAAGGAATTTTTTCCCCTGCTGTAGCAAATTGGAGCATGCTCTGCTGGGGTTTTTTGCCTTCCTCTGGATCAACTGTGGGTATAAAATTGGGTATATTGGATTGTACGATATTTTTTTTTATTTTATTTATTTATTTATTGTTTTTAAGGTTGAACTGGATGGACTTGTGTTTTTTTTCAACCTGACTAACTATGTAGAACATGTTCTATATCTGAGTCTGTCGGAAATGCCATCGGAAAAAGTCCGATGGGGCATACACACGGTCGGAATGTCCGACCGAAAGCTCCTATCAGACTTTTTCTGTCGGGAAGTCCGGCCGTGTTTACGTGGCATAAGCAGGCAAAAGCATGTGTAATGGTGCCAATGAGACCACCTCAAGATCCACAGCCAGTGGTATGGGAAGCCCTCATAGCATCTAGGCTAACGCGTTTTGAGGGTCGAGCCCTCTTTGTCAAAGCCAAAGTATGGACGTTTGACATCAGCCTTAATATCGTAATGGTCTTTTGGCCCAAATGTGACCGACCCTCATGCCTTTAAAGAGGGGAGGGGTTAGAGGTGGGACACAGGTCACATGAGCCAATAAATAGATAATAGGTAATACATGTATTAATAAATAGATAAATTCAATAATTCATAGTCTTCTTAGCAACAGTTACATTCAAAAGTTACATTCAAAAGTAGGAACATGTAGTACATCTGTGATAGGTATCTTTTTGATGACTGTTTGAGATAGAAGGCAGTGTATGTAGTAACATTCCCCTATCCCAGTGGTCATCAACCCTGTCCTCAGGGCCCACTAACAGGTCAGGTTTGCAAGATAACTGAAATACATCACAGGTGATATCATTTGCTGCTCAGTGATTGTAGTATTCTAGTCTGCATCTCCCCAAGGTAATACATAAAACCTGGCCTGTTAGTGGGGCCTGAGGACAGGGTTGATGACGACTGCCCTATCCCTTTTAAAACCATATACTGTCCATTTTTGTAACTCTTTGTGAGTTATTTACTAAAACTGGAGAGTGCAAAATCTGATACAACTCTGCACAGAAACCAATCAGCTTCCAGGTTTTATTGCCAAAGCATAGTTGAACAAGCTGAAGTTGGAAGCTGATTGGCCACCATGCACAGCTACACCAGATTCTGAGTGTACCAGTTTTAGTAAATCTATTCCTTTCTGTCTTGCTTTGATCCAGCTGGGTGAAGAAATTTGAATCAGTCATATGACTTGTAGCTTCAGAGTCAATGTACCAGGTGACAAATGATGAACATTTCCTCTCTGGAGTGAAATCCACAAAGAGGGGTTGATTAACTAAACGCAAATAGACGGTGCACTCTGCAAGAGCAGTTGCTCCAGTGCTTAATAAATAAGGAGAGCCTCTGCTGACTTCCATCATCCAATCATGTGCAAGCAAAAATGCATTTTTTTTTATTTTCCTTGCACGTGATTGGCTATTGTTTGGGTATTGATCTACCTAATCTTGGCTTGGTATCAAGAGATCCCCAAATTTTCCACTTCTTATTAAACGATTGAACAGTACTGACTGGCATATTCAAGGCTTTGGGAATCTTTTTATATCCTTTTTCATCTTTGTAAAGTTTTCATTACCTTGTTACGCAGGTCTTTTGACTGTTCTTTTCTACCTCCTCATTGCTCAGTGTCTAGCCTGCTTAGTGCATCCATGTGAGAGCTAACAAACTCATTGGCTATTTATACACAAACACTAATTGTGATTTAAAAAGCCACAAATGTGATAAATTAACCTTTAATTGCCATTTTAACCTCTGTGTGTGCCACCTTCTGTGTCTGTACCAAGGCCAAACATTCCAGGGTATGTAAACTTTTGATCAGGGCCATTTGGGTAATTTCTGTTAACATTATGATTTAAAAAGGATCCAAAAAAAAAAACAATGTGATAATAAATGGCTTCATGTGATCACTATCCTTAAATAAAAGACAGTTTTTTTTTGCATGATCAGTCATATTTTCAATATTAATGCCCAAATTTCACAATTTCTGCCAGGGTATGCAAATATTTGAGCACAACTGTATACAGCTATTGTTTTTTTTTACTATTTTGGGCCAGTTTTCCTTAGATAATAAAAAAATTAAGGCGATATCCATTAATATTTACCCCCAAATGAAAGCCCAATTTGTCCTGAAAAAAAAAACGTGGTATAATCCACCTGGATGCACAAAGTAGTTGTGATGATATGTACGGTTTTACTGACTCATGTCAAAGTTGAAAAATTGTGCTTAGGCATTTCAATTTGTTTTACCCTTAGGTGCAAAGGGGTTAAACATAAGAATTCTGATCGTATTATTGCTGTAAAGACAAACGTTTTTCAGGGTGAACCCCATATAGGGATCTTCATTGTTGTCTCCATCTCATTCTTATGGTAGGAACGATGACATTTAGAGGTGTGAGGAACATTCAGTAGTTAGTGGCTTTACACATTGCTCATTCTGAAACTAAGACAGCATTGATATGATGATGGAGGATGCCACGTAATATTCACCGCATGCTGCTGTTTACACCACAATGTATCTAGATTAGGCTATTATACTAGGAGGATGTTGTTGTTATTATAGTACTATTATTATTTTGTGTGATTTATTAACCAGTGAGTTCCACCGTCGGAAGTAAACAGGTTATTTACTCAGGCACAGTATGTACTAGGAAAGTGCAGTCAGGGGAGGCATGAACGTAAAAAAAAAAAAAATAACACAAGAAACAATAAAAAATACAAAACAATTGAGCTTTGAGGGTCGTAGCTGGGTGATCCAAAATTTGAGAGGGAGGTAGGCAAAGTCCTTTCCCACCACTGGTCAAAATTTGGGGCTCCTGTCATCTATGGTTCCGGAGATTCAGGGCTCCTTGCACAGCCTGTCAGAAGCTACATACAGAGCGGCCAGTTTAAATACAAGCTGACCCACTCTGTTTGCAGCAGACTGAGAGGATGAGCTCACAGTGCCTCTCTTCACTTCTTGTCAGAGGCACTGAGCTCAATGGACAGCTTGGAGTCTTGGACTAAAGGTAAAGTAGGATTGGTCCAAGCTGTCCAATAAAAATACTGCAGTGGAGGCACGCCTCTCACTGCAGTGTCATAGAAAGGGGCATGTGTCTAAAAGACAAATACTCCCTTCCAGCCCAGCCCTCTTAGCTACAAGGAAAAGACACGGGTTTATGGGTATAAGATTTACCCACAATCCCATGTTTTTCTCACACAGTTAGGAGGGAAAATGATAATCTGCTGCTGCTGAAAAAGTGATCAATCTATCAATCAATCTAAATAATATATTATTATGCTATATGTTATAATTATATTGACTGGTTTGAGGTTATGACTTCGAACTTCAGTAATTCAGTAATTTGTCCATTAAGCCACCTGCTTTAGTACAGTGATTGAAAATATAGTAAATTACCTTAAAAACAATATATAATAATTATTTGTATTAGCATTTGCCTGAGTTCTTGTGGCGGGGGGAGGGGGGGGGTTATAATCACTGATCTCCCTGTGTGGCTTTCAATAAAGCAGCTGACAGCCGCTTCTCCCTTCTCCTCCCAGTGGCTTTCAGCTGCTTTATTGAAATCTATACAGGGAGATCAGTGATTATAACCCCCCCCAGCGACGCACCGATCGTCCCTGACTGTCCCCTATATCCTCCTCCAGTCCCCCTCCATGCTCCGATCCCCCTCCGTGCTCCATACTCCGATCCCTGTCCATAATCCGGTCCCCCTTTGTGCTTCTCGGTCCCCCTCTGTGCTCCTCGGTCCCCCTCCATGCTCCGCTCCGTTCCCCCTCAGTGCTCTGGTCCCCCTCCATGCTCCGCTCCGTTCCCCCTCCGTGCTCTGGTCCCCCTCCGTGCTCCGATCCCCCTCCATGCTCTTGTCCCCCTCCATGCTCTGATCCCCCTCTGTGCTCCGGTCCCCCTTCGTGCTCCGATCCCCCTCCATGCTCCGATCCCCTTCTGTGCTCTGATCCCCCTCCGTGCTCCGTTCCCTCTTCGTGCTCCGATCCCCCTCAATGTTCCAATCACCCTCCATGCTCCGGTCCCCCTCCGTGCTCTGGTCCCCCTCCGTGCTCCGATCCCCCTCCATGCTCTGATCCCCCTCCGTGCTCTGTTTCCTTTTCGTGTTTCGATCCCCATCAATGCTCCAATCACCCTCCATGCTCTGGTCCCCCCCTCCGTGCTCCAGTCCCCCTCTGTGCTCAGACCCCCCCTCTGTGCTCTTCCGTCTCCCTCCATGCTCTGCTCCAGTCCCCCTCCATGCTCCACATTAGTCCCCCTCCATGCTCTGATCCCCCTCCATGCTCCGATCCCCCTTCGTGCTCCGATTCCCCTCCATGCTCTGCTCCAGTCCCCCTCCATGCTCCGCATTAGTCCCCCTCTATGCTCTGATGCTCCTCCGTGCTCCGATCCCCCTTCGTGCTCCAATCCCCCTCCATGCTCTGATTCCCCTCCATGCTCTGGTCTCCTTCTGTGCTCCTCTGTGTCCTTCGGTCCCCCTCCGTGCTCCACTCTGGTCCCCCTTCGTGCTCCGACCCCCCTCTGTGCTCCTCGGTCCCCCTCCATGCTCCACTCCGGTCCCCCTCCATGCTCCGATCTCCCTCCATGCTCCGATTCCCCTCCATGCTCCGGTCCCCCTCTATGCTCCGATCGCCCTCCATGCTCCGATCCCCCTCCATGCTCTAATCCCCCTCCATCCACCGATCCCCCTCCATCCACCGATCAGCCTCCATGCTCCTCGGTCCCCTTCCGTGCTCCAGTCCCCCTTTGTGCTCCGATCCCCCTCCGCGCACCTCCACCCCCTCTGTCCTCGATCTGTCAGGATGGAGAGCATTTGAGATCTGCATGTGTGTGTGTGTGTGTGAAAGTGAGGGATATGCAAGGTGGAATTGGTATAATGGTGGCCACCGGTCTCCTTTTTAGACATTAGGTCTTTTAATATGTATTGGGAATAGAGATACACTTTTTTGTACTGTATTTTGTGTAAATGTTCGTTACAAACTTTTCTAGATGTTTTTCAATATGGATAATCAATAAATGATTAATAGCTTCACCACCGGCTTGTCCTCTCTGAAGAATTGCTGTGTGACTTTCACATATTGGTTTTATGAGTATATGTTCAATTCAGAGGACAACCACATTTGAGGGTCTCCAATATTTATCTCATTATTGGAAACACCCCGAATAGACGGTGGAACCGGTTGAATCTCTATAAGGTGAGGCCGATATATGGCCAAATATTACCAACCTGAGAACACCGGACTCTATTAAGGAGGAGCTTAGATCCCTCTCCCTTCTTTTTTGCTTTAATGGAGAGCGGAGGAAGGAGCCTGTAAATATGTCATTTACCGGCTCCTTCCTTTTCCGAATGAAGAGTCAGTAATCGCTGACTCTGTTTATTCACAACTGTCACTGAGCATCGTAAACTGTGTTTACAATGCTTTAGTTTATGAAAGGAGAGGAGCCTCTGTCTCCTCTCCATTCATCTCCAGTGCATTAGATCCTGCAGAGAAAGGGACAAGGGAATCTGTGTCCTCAGTCCCTTTCTCTGTCTCAAAAGGGAGATGTCAGGGGTCTGTTAAGACCCCTGATATCTCACCAAAGCCCCCCAACAGGGATAGAAAAAAAAAAGGATTGTAATAAATAAATATTGAAAAGGTTAAATTGTAAAAAATATTTGGAAAGAAACAATTTCATGAATTACTGTATACTATGAAAGATAATCTTACGCTGAGTAGATAGATACCTAACATGTCACGCTTTAAAATTGCGCACACTTGTGAAATGGCGCTAAACCTCAGTACTTAAAATGTTTTAAGGTTACATGTTTAGAGTTACAGAGGAGGTCTAGTGCTAGATCTATTGTTCTCGCTCTAATGATCGCGGTGTATGTAACCTGTGTGTATCTGGCTCTGATACTTGCCAGTGCCTCACCAGTCACTGACCTCACCACACGTCCCTGGTATGTACTCAGGCACAGGTATGTACACCCTAAGAACAAACTTATTTTATTTGTTCCCTTTTAGTTTGTTGAATAGACCATTGAAAGTGTTTTGTTATATGTGTTCAATAAGTGCAAAAAAAGTCTGTTGATCCTGGCAGAAATCGAGTGAGCCTGCAAGTTGCTCTGCCTTTGCTTTGATAAAAGCAGTGTTATCAGCCTGGACACCTCTATGAACAACAGAACAGCTCCCCCTACATTATGGAGATGAGGAGAGGGGTTAGGTGTTCCATAAACGGAGACTCTTATGTGAAGGGAGGGACTCTCATGTAATGGGGGAACTCTGGTGTGATGGGAGGACACTAATGTGAAAGTGGGGGAACTCTGATGTGATGGGGGCTGACTCCGATGTGAAGGGAGGAGGTGTAAATGTGGGGACCCTAATACAAGTGGGACTCAATTGTTATGAGGGTATTCCAATACTATGATGTGATGGAGGACTCTGGTATGAAGTGGGGACTCTAATGTGAAGGGGGAACTGTGATGTAATCAGGAGCTCTGTTGTGATGGGAGGCCTCTAATGTGAAGGGAGGGCTCTGATGTAATGGGGGGCTCTTATGTGAAGGGGGGGAAATCTGTTGCAATGAGGGACTCTGGTGTGATGGGGGACTATGATGTGATGGGGGCCGACTCTGATGTGATGGGGGCTGAGGGAACTCTAGTGTAAATGGGGGGACTCTAATATAACAACTCCATTGTTAATAGTATATTCTAATGTGAAGTGGAGGGGTTTCTGATATAATGCAGATACTCTGGTGTGAAGGGGAACTGTGGTATGAAGGGGGTCTCTAATGTGAAGGGGGAACTATGATGTAATGAGGAACTCTGGTGTGATGGGGGGGGGGGACTCTAATATGAAGGAGGGCCTCTTATGTAATGTGGGGACTTCTATGCGAAGGGGGGAACCTTGTTCTAAAGAGGGACTCTGGTGTGATGGGTGGACTCTAATGTGAAAGGAGAACTCTGATGTGAAGGGGGAACTGTGATATAATAGAGGGACTCTAGTGTGATGGAAACTCTAAAGTCAAGGGGGGAATCTGATGTAATGGGGGACCTCTTATGTGAAGGGAGGAACTCTGATGTAATGAGGGACTCTGGTGTGATGGAAAGTCTAATGTGAAGGGGGGACTCTGGCATGATAGAGGACTCTAATGTGAATGGAGGAGACCTAACGTGAAGGGGGAAGCCAATGTGAAGCGGCAACTCCTCCATGGGAACTCTTATGTAATGGGGGAACTCTGATGTAATAGAGGGACTCTAGTGTGATGGAAACTCTAAAGTGAAGGGAGGACTCTGATGTAATTTGGGGGGGGGAGACTCGCATGTGAAGGGAGGAACTCTGATGTAATGGGGGACTCTGGTGGGATGGGGGAACTCTAATGTAAAAGGAGGAACTCTGATGTAATGAGGGGACTCTTATGTGAAGGGAGAAACTCTGATGTATTGAAGGACTCTGATGTAATAGAGTGACTCTGATGTAATGAGGGACTCTGGTGTAATGAGGGACTCTGGTGTAATGAGGGACTCTGATGTAATGAGGGAGTCTGGTGTGATGGAAACTCTAATGTGAAGGGGGGACTCTGATGTGAAGGCAGGAGACTCTAAAGGGAGGAATCTGATGTAATGGGGGACCTCTTATGTGAAGGGAGGAACTCTAATGTAATGAGGCACTCTGGTGTGATGGAAAGTCTAATGTGAAGGGGGGACTCTGGCATGATAGAGGACTCTAATGTGAATGAAGGAGACCTAACGTGAAGGAGGAAGCCAATGTGAAGCGGCAACACCTCCATGGGAACTCTTATGTAATGGGGGGACTCTGATGTAATAGAGGGACTCTATTGTGATAGAAACTTTGAAGTGAAGGGAGGAACTCTGATGTAATGGGGGACTCTGGTGGGATGGGGGAACTCAAATGTGAAGGAGGGACTCTGGTGTGATAGAGGACTCTGATGTAATGAGGGGACTCTTATGTGAAGGGAGGAACTCTGATGTATTGAAGGACTCTGATTTAATGAGGGACTCTGGTGTGATGGAAACTCTAATGTGAAGGGGGAACTCTGCTGTGAAGGGGGGACTCTGATGTGAAGGGGGGACTCTGATGTGAAGGGAGGAGACTCTGAAGTGAAGGGGGGATGCTGATGTGAGGAGGTGGCGCCCCCATGTGGCTCCAAGGAGAGGGTGATCTCTTCATCCAGTGGTGATATCCGTGTCCTTCAACCCAATAAATACAGTTGAAGACTGGGGGGGGCTCATGATTTTTTATAAGGTGCCTTTATGGAAAAAAGGTTAAAACCCGCTGGCCTTATACATGTGCTTTTCCTTGCAGCCAATGGCCATGTAGGGATGCAGGTGGTATGGTGCTTTAATTTACATTCTTGTTATATTTGGATGAGCGGCTGTGTCTCCAGGCACTCACTCAAGCTGTACGGGCCCCAGTGCCCATGTGAATGAGCTCTAAAAATCTGAATATGAACTACAAAAATAAAAAAAAATGATATGTGAAAATATTGTAAGAAAACAACATGCAGATAAAGGTTGCACCAGCGTAAGGTCCACTATGGTTTCCCATGGTATGGCACGAGGTGGAGGGGGCAGTAGGGAAAGTTTGGCGGTGGTCATGCCGGGCACAGACACGATATGGTTCTATGAACAATCACACCTCTGTATTTTCCATCCCCAGAGATAAGACGGAGTTGTGAAACAGGCGCTGTAGGGACACCTCAACCACATCCTGATCCCTTCATATATTGTCTTCTGAGTACAAACTATAACTACTAATAGATCTTCTGAATGTGTATGCTTTGTATATGGTTAGTATATATACAACTGTGAAATGTAATCTCTATGCTTGTTAACATGATGCCATGCATATAAATAAACAAAATGAAAATACATAACACCCGCCAGCCCCTCTAATCAGTCGGCAGTGGTAATAAGCAAATATGTAACAATAAATGAAAATAAAGACAATCACAATATCAATAAATCCCAAATCAATATGTAAACAATACGCACCCGGCTGACCAGCAAATGCATATATATATATATATATATATATATATATATATATATATATATATATATATATATATATATATATATATGCAAAATATATAAATAATTCAACAGAATGTGAAATATATAAATATAGTGAAAATAAAGTTCAATTAATAGTAATACAAGTTCCAGTGTTGTGGAATGGTCCCACTATACTCAGCATTATCAATCCACAGTGTGAATTTTCAAAGCAATCCACCACAGTGCTCATTCACCACCCGCCGTGCGCTCACCTCCTCTTATGGGCCTAGATAATATACAGGTCAAAAAACGCTCAAGTAGTCTCCGCGGTCATTCCATCATATCCAATATGGGAATACCCTTCAGACGGCTCTGGATTTATATAGCGCTACCCTCATAGGAGCTGCTGGATAGGGCGAGTTCAGAGGGTGGTGATAAATGGGGAGTACTCGGAATGGTCAGGGGTGGGTAGTGGGGTTCCCCAGGGTTCTGTGCTGGGACCAATCCTATTTAATTTGTTCATAAATGACCTGGAGGATGGGATAAACAGTTCCATCTCTGTATTTGCAGACAATACTAAGCTAAGCAGGGCAATAACTTCTCCGCAGGATGTGGAAACCTTGCAAGAAGACCTGAACAAATTAATGGGGTGGGCGACTACATGGCAAATGAGGTTCAATGTAGAAAAATGTAAAATAATGCATTTGGGTGGCAGAAATATGAATGCAATCTATACACTGGGGGGAGAACCTCTGGGGGAATCTAGGATGGAAAAGGACCTGGGGGTCCTAGTAGATGATAGGCTCAGCGATGACATGCAATGCCAAGCTGCTGCTAACAAAGCAAACAGAATATTGACATGTATTAAAAAGGAGATCAACTCCAGAGATAAAACGATAATTCTCCTGCTCTACAAGACTCTGGTCCGGCCGCACCTGGAGTATGCTGTCTAGTTCTGGGCACCAGTCCTCAGGAGGGATGTACTGGAAATGGAGCGAGTACAAAGAAGGGAAACAAAGCTAATAAAGGGTCTGGAGAATATTAGTTATGAGGAAAGGTTGCGAGCACTGAACTTATTCTCTCTGGAGAAGAGACGCTTGAGAGGGGATATGATTTCAATTTACAAATACTGTACTGGTGACCCCACAATAGGGATAAAACTTTTTCACGGAAGGGAGTTTAACAAGACACGTGACCACTCATTAAAATTAGAAGAAAAGAGGTTTAACCTTAACTAGTTGCCACCCGTGGCCGCACCGTGTTACTAGGACACGGCGAGACTCCGATCTCTGTAGAGAGCCGCGTCTGCGGCTCTTTAACCATGTGATCGGCTGTGTCCAATCACTGCCAGTCACATGTAAACACGGAGATGCCGGTAATCGACGCTCCTCGCCTCACACTGACAGAGTGTGTGGCAAGGAGAGCCGATCAGCGGCATCCCCACGCAGGGTGACGTCTACACATGTAATCAGGGCACTGATCATCAGTGCCTGATTACATATATAGCGCCAACAATGTCACCAATCAGTGCCCACCATTGCCCACCAGTGGCAGCAATCAGTGCCCACAAGTACCACCAATCAGGGCCCATTAGCGATGCCAGTCATTGCTGGCTATCAGTGCCGCCTATCAGTGCTGCCCATCAATGCCCATCACTGCTGTCGGTCAATGCCCATTAGTGCCGCCCATCAATGCCCATCAGTGCCCATCAGTACCGCCTATCCGTGCCGCCTATCAGTGCCCACCAGTGCCTCCTATCAGAGCCCACCAAGCCACCTATCAGTGCCCACCAGTGCTGCCTATTAGCGCCCATTAGTGCCCCCTAACAGTGCCTGTCAGTGCCGTCTATCAGTGCTCATCAGTGCCACATATCAGTGCTACCTATTAGTGCCCATAAGTGCGCATATTAGTGCCTCCTCATCAGTGCCACCTAATCAGTGCCCATAAGTGCCGCCTCATCAGTGCCCATAAGTGCCACCTCATCAATGCCCACAAGTTCAGCCTATCCTTGCCCATCAGTGCCGCCTCATCAGCGCACATCAGTGAAGGAGAAAATTTACTTAGTTACAAAATTTACTGACAGAAACTAAGTAAAAAAAATTTTTTTTTCAAAATTTTTGGTCTTTTTTTTGTAAAAAATAAAAAACGTGTTTGGGTACAGTGTAGCATGACCGCGCAATTGTCATTCAAAGTGCGACAGTGCTAAAAGCGGAAAAATGGCCTGGGCAGAAGGGGGTGCAAGTTCCCTGTAGGTAAGTGGTTAAACTACGTAGAGGGTTCTTTACTTTAACAGGTGGGGGTCTCAGTGGGGGGGGGGGGGGGCATCGATAGTTTCAAAAAACTATTAGATAAAAATTATTAGATAAAAACTATTAGATAAGCACCTGGAGGACCGCAACATACAGGGATATACATGGTAATACTGACATATACAGTAATCACACACATACGTTGGACTTGATGGACTTGTGTCTTTTTTTAACCTCACCTACTATGTAACTATATGTGTAACAGAGAGTCCGCAGCAAGATCGCACTTACCAGGAATGTAGGTACAGTGCACATTGAATTTGTAGTGAAGAGATATCTGTACCATCCTGCATAGAAAGGACATAATAGCCAGGGATTGCGACCTGCCTTTGTTTACAATTTCAGACAGGTTGTCTATGGATAAGACCACGGTCTGCTCTACCAAGGTGTGGCCCCAGACCTGAGCTGCTGCAACAATGTGGTAGAGCTCGAATAAGGAGGACGTCTGGCTAAACCCGGGGACCAGGAGGATCTCTTGTGGCAATGGATCTGCGAACCAATGAGGGCCAAAAATTTTCAGCGAAGCCTGTGGAGGCTACGTGAGTACGTGAGGTGACGAGGGTGATGCCATGGGTATGAATATGGACACGTCATTCCAGTTTTCGAGGAAAACATCCCACATTGCCAGATCCGCAGTAGTTGCTTGGTCTAGCCTGAGGATTTGATCAGGGTCCTGTGCCTGAGAAAGGAACCCCAGGAGGCGTGAAATGAAGGAATACCCTTGAGGGACAATCCTCATGGCAAAGTTCAGCATACCTAACAGGGACTGCAGTTGTCTCTTGGTGCAAACTGGTGAGATGGTGAAGGCGTGAATGACGACCTGATCCGGAACAATTTGTCTGATGGTAGGCTGGCCTCCATGGAGCGGGTGTCAAGAGTGATGCCTAGGAAGGTGATGGACTGCGCTAGGCCTTCCACTTTATGCTTCGCTATGAGCACATTGAATTTGCCAAACACTTCTCTTAATTTGTCTAGATCTGAGGGGGGCTCACTGGGCTTTTCGATCAGCAGGAAGTCGTCCAGGTAGTGGCTTTCTTGGTGAGTTAGGATCCAGGTGAGGGACTGAACGAATGTATCGAACAGCCATGGACTGCTCTTAGAGCCGAAGCTCAGTTTAGTGGCAAATTAGTATGAGCCTTTCCATTTTATGCCATGCCACTGCCACAAGGACGGCTCGATGGGTAATAGTTTAAAGGTGTCCGAAATGTCCGCTTTGGACAGCCATGCATCCATGCCTATGCTAATGATGAACTGTAGCTAGGTCAACGAATGCATGTTTAAGGGAGAACTCTTCAGATGGAATCAGTGAGTTAAGACTAGGGATGTGGGAAGAATGAGGCGTGGACAAATCATAAATCAAACAGGGTTTATTTGAGAACTTGCCCTTGACTCTCCAGGTGCAGAATGGCGAGACAGCAAAGGGGCTGATAATGAAGCCCCGGTCCAGTTCAGTCTGTAATAGAGTGTCTATAGCTTGCTCGTTGGTGAAGGCTGAGAGGAGATTCCTGCACTCGTGGCTGGTATGGAGTAGGGTGATGAGCCCTGTGGAGGTGAATCCGTGCACCAGGAAGAGTGCAAGTTTGATTGAAGGGTGAGAGGAAAGGTAGAATCCCAACCATTGTACGCCCACATGGCTTAGCCATGACGCATTGGGATGTTTGAGGGTGCATGCGATCTTGGGATACGCCCTGTGGCAGATGACGCAAATGTGGAGCAGCCGGCATTGGTTCAAGTTGCAGGTAGCATAATTAAAGTTATAACAGATCTGTGCTCTGCCCAGGGACTGGACAAGCAGGCATACCTTGACCAGCACTAGAGGTGGAGGGGAAGGTCAGGGAGTGTCTGGCATCCATGTTAAAGCACCAGTTTGCCGTGTGTGCGGAAGACTAACAAACGGAGCAGAACGGGGAACGCAAGCCCACAAAGTGACGGCAGAAGCGATCGGTATCCATTGCGTTCAAATACGTGCTGGCTTGAAACTGCACAAGTTTAGCTGCTGCTTTAGCTGAAAATGAGTGGGGGTAATCTTTAAAGGCAAAGCCTCCCTACCTATACCCCAAGTTGATAATGGCATGGAGGTATAAATACAGCTGTTCCCACCTGCTAGGGCTGGCCGAGCACAACACCTCCCTAAACATGCCAAACGCCAACACAAATTTGGTGACAGACAGCTTGCGATCAAGTCTAGGGTCCTTGGACTTCACTACCACTGAAACATCCCCCCCAGGCAAAGGACTTGTTCTCGGCTACGTAATGCACTAAGATGAGAAGGGAAGCCAAGTTAACGTCCTTGCCCTTTTTCCTAATGCTGGCTGGGATGAGATGTGCAGGGAAGATGGTGGGACTGATGTTCGTCATACTGGTGGGTGGGAGCACTAGGGCGCACTTCCAGGAACCCCACTCGTGCCTGAATGTCAGAGACCGCCGTGGTCATTGTGCTGACCATTATATGCAGCTGGGCGAGAGATGAGGAGATAGACTGCAGGGACGCCTGCTGAGTGCCGGGTCCAGATTCTGCTGGTGTTGGGAACAGCAGTCTGAACAGATCGGCCTTTCTGGCTGTGGGGTGGGGTAGGGACTGGCCCTATGCCGCAGTTCTGCCGTGAGTTTGGGGATAGTCCATCCCCTCAGGGTCTGAGTGCTGCCATGCTCTGAACACATGGAGGGTGACAGAGGGGTGGAGGCGAGGTCCTTGCTGTATCCACTCCCATATACAGTATGTATTTCATCTGTGTATTTAGATGTTTGTCTGGAGTTTGGCCATAAATTTAAATGGACAAAGGAAACTCCACTCTAGATACAGGACTACCTTGTTATCCCACATCTAATTTTCCTAAGATTATCTGTGTCCAGAGAAGGCTGTCATTAATTTTGCCAGGGTGGCTGATGTGGAATACCTGTATTTTCCTGGTCATGTAAACACAACCCTCAGCATGGAGGTACAGGTCTATGTGTCCATGTGAATGAAGCCTAATAGCATATTTCTCCAGTACGAGGTCATCTAAGACACTGCTGCCTCCAACTGCTAGAGAGATTTGTAAATATCAGTATTATGCCACTCGAAGCTCTCCATGCTGGAGAGGATGTTGTACCTGAGGACCTGCCGTGCAAGGATCTCCCTGCTTTTGCTTCATCCATTCTGTGGATCTGAGATGTTTCCACCTCTCCTGCTGTTTCTTTATCATTAACCTACCAGTCATCAGATCACCAGTCATTTGAGGAGCAGCTCTAACATTAGGAAGTAAAGCCCTGCGCCTCTACCAAGATGGCCTCATTCACACCGAGACACGATGTAGAGCAAAGCATGGTAAGTCAGTCAGAATCAGCTGCAGGGTACCTACAGGCAATACTGTGACTAATTCTTTGCCTGTTCCTGTACATTGTATATGGGTTGGGATGGGTCAATCCTTTAACAACTTCAGCCCCGGAAGGATTTGCCCCCTTAATGACCAGGCCATTTTTTTGTGATACAGCACTGCGTCGATTTAACTGACAATTGCGCGGTTGTGCGACGCTGTAGCCAAACAAAATTTACATTCTTTTTTTCCCCACAAATATAGCTTTCGTTTGGTGGTATATGATCACCTCTGCTGTTTTTTGCGCTATAAACAAACAAAGAGCGACAATTTTGAAAAAAAAAATTTTTACTTCTTGCTATAATACATATACAAAGAAATATATAAAAAAAAAACCCATTTATTCATCAGTTTAGGCCGATATACGATATATTCTTCTACATATTTTTGGTAAAAAAAATCACAATAGGTGTATATTGATTGGTTTTGTGCAAAAGTTAACACGTCTACAAACTATGGGATAGATTTAGGGACTTTTATTTTATTTTTTTATTGTTTTTACTAGTAATGGCAGCAATTTTTAGCGGGACTGCAACATTGCGGCAGACAAATCTGACCCCAAATGACACTTTTTGGGGACCAGTGACATTATTACATTGATCAGTGCTATAAAAATGCACTGATCAATGCAAAAATGACACTGGCAGGGAAGGGGTTAACACTAGGGGCCAATCAAGGGGTTAAGCGTGTTGCCTAGGTGTGTTCTAACGGTGGGGGGGGCTGCCAGGGACATGACAGAGATCACTGTTTCCGATGACTGGGAACAGTAGATCTCTGTCATGTCCCCTGTCAGAAGGGGAATCCACTTGTTTACAATGGCAGATCCCCGTTCTGCCTCTGTACTAGGCGATCGTGGGTCGCCAGTGGACATCGAGTCCGTCCGATCTGCAGGCACGCTCCCGCTGCAGCATGCACCCGCCTGTCAAACATTTATTGTATTGCAGATATAATGGCTGCATTCGTTTTTTTTATTTTATTTTTTTGGGCTTTCTTTCTTCTATTTTCATCTGGTGATCCAGCCAGTAAATCTGTTCTTTTTCTACTTCAATCTAAATTTACTGGAAAATTATTGTATAAACAAACACGAATTCATACATAGATGGCATAATCATACCATCAAACATATTACAAAATATTACACAAACCAACAGCTAAAAAAAAAAGGGAAAAAGACAACAAATAGACATCATGTATTGAAACCTTAATTAGTCACATTTAAGTCCTACGCTACTTCACATAGTTTCCTGTTGATTCCCTGAAAGTCAACTAGGGGGCCCATAACTGACGGCATTTTTCATATGTATCCAGATCATGTGCTAAGAGGGTCTCCGACCTCTCAACGTAGGCCATTTCTATAACCCGTTCATTCACTGATGGGGAGTGTATTGACCGCCAATGCAGCGGAATGACCAATCTCACCCCTGTCAACCAATGTCTGAGAAGACCCTTTTTAATATTTTTATATGGGCCTGGTAAAATGGAGAGCAGGGTAATTTGAGGCGTATTGGGAACTAACCCCCCGTAACTGTAGTGTACAGCTACATAATCCTATCCCAAAAGTTATGAATTTGAGGGCATTCCCACCAAATGTGTAGCAGCGAACCCTTGGCCACGGGCGTCCGCAGAACTATTTTCAGGCGGGGGCATCATTTTAAGGTCACCCATGCACCGCCTCCTTTTGGACAATGTCATTATCACATTATTATGGTCAGAGACTGCAGACGTATTACAATCCTTAGGATAAGCAATGGATAATTGCCAACCGGCCCTCTTACCAGACCCAGCAAAACTACAGCAGTGATCCCTCTGCCTGGACGATCGGTCACTCTGGGTTCCCTGGGGGCGACTCTGGTCAGTAGTGTAGCGTGTCTGTACCCTGGCAGTGGCTCAGTCTTTCTCTCTCTGGTGGCGCTGGACGGCATGGCTCTCTTTGGTGGCACTGGGTAGTGTGGCTCTCTTTGGTGGCGCTGGGCAGCGTGGCTCTCTCTCTGGCTTCTGCCCAGCTCACTCCTCGCTCTTTATCCTGTAACACTCTCTCCCTCAGCTTTTTTCCAGGCTGCAGCCTCTCAATCTCTCTCTTGATCGAGCTGTAGCCTCCTCCCTGTGGAAAATGGGGCCACCAATCTTTGGGACTACATGTCCCATGATGCTCTCCTCTCCTAGTCTCCTTTGATTGGCCCCCAGGAACGGAGTGGGCAGGAAGCTGGGCGGGGAACCTGGTGAGAGCCGCCATCTCTTCTCCCTAACAGGAGAAAGGGGGGGTGAGTGGGGGGAAACCTCTGACAGCCCGTAGCTCGCCTTTCTCCTGTCACAGCACCGCTGAGTTCTCAGCTGGACTGAGCAGGGAAAAGAGCCAAAGTCACACTACACTGATGGGGGGGGCCTTGACAGCATCTCAGAGGTGGCACCCCGAACCTTAGAAATAAAACAAGTTTCAAATCTTTCTGACGGTCTCGATTCCTATCTAAAAATCCGTTCGTCTGTATGCTAGTCCGACAGATCAAAAACGACGCAAGGGCAGCTATTGGCTACTGGCTATGAACTTCCTTATTCTAGTCCGGTCATATGTCATCACGTTGGAAAGGATCGGACTTTGGTGGGATCGTGTGTAGGCAAGTCTGTTTCGTCGGAACTCCGTCGAAAAGTCCTTCGGAATTCAGTCCGATGAAAAGTCCGCTCGTGTGTACGCGGCATTAGGAAACTTGTCCGGTCCACTGCATGTGGGAATTGAGGATTACCAAATAGGGGTGTCATAGGCAGGGTCGTTTTTAAGGCAGGGCAAAAGGGGCAGCTGCCCTGGGCCCTGTCATTGTTGTGGGGCCCAAAGCAGCTGCCTCATACTTGCCAAATATCCTGGTTTAAATTCCCTCATCCCTTGAGGTTTTAATCTTGTGCTATGTCCCAATATCTGAGTGTGAAGTGCTGCTACTAATGCTGCCCAGCTCTGCCCTATTGTTGTGTACAGATGACTCACCTGCAAACCTTATGATTACATGTAAATTACCGGCATTTTTATGTAAATAGCGACGGCATTCATATGTAAAAAGTGGCGGCCGGCGGCATTGATATTTATAACATGCCCCCCTGAGGTCATATCCACAGTAATCTCTAGCAACCAATCAACAAGCAGAAATCACGTGCTGTAACCTCTAGCAACTAATCAGTGAGCCATAATGTGTGCTGTAACCTCTAGCAACCAGTCAATGAGCAGTAATGATACCCTGTAACCTCTGGCAATAGCTGCCTGATATGATTTAGTAACCTGATTTTGAGTCTAGCTACTATTTATTGTATGTCTCAGAGCAGGTGGAGAGCGAAACTGCATGGGGGGGGGGGGGGGGGTCAAGAAAAGATTTGCCCAGGGTCCAATCAATATTAAAGACGGCCCTGGTCATAGGTCCTACTTGTGAAGAAAGCCCTAGCCGCAAGACCATTTTATCCCAGATATTCAATAGATGAGACATAAGAAAGGGTAGGGCAGAGGGCGAATCTCGGTGAGTATCACAGGAAGGTAAATGTATCCAAGGGAGTGCCTGAAGATCAAATTGATTCAATCACTGTTCTATTAATACCCATTGTTTAGTATCAGAATGGAGAAACCAGTTCACTAACCTGGTCAGGACTGCCGCATGATAGTAATAGTATAAATCCAGTGCACCCGCTCCTCCTTTCATTTTTGGTAATGATAGAATTTTCTTATGTAGTCTGGGTCTCTAATGCCCCCAGATAAACCTTGTAAAAGCAGATTGTAGAGTGGTAAAAAAAGATCTAGGGAAAAAAAAAAAACAGGGATAGTTTGAAAAAGATATAAAAACCGAGGTATTATGTCCATTTTCAATATATTGATCCTCCTGAACCACGAATATAGATTAGAATCATATTTTTTGAGATCCTGTAGAGTACGTTGAATAAGAGGGATATAATTTGTTGAGTGTAGTTAGTAAGGTCGAATAAAGACACCAGTCCAACCTGAGTGAGTGTCTACAATTGTCCCTATCCCTGTGCATTTTGTCTCATTAAAGCGGAGTTCCACACAAAAATGGAACTTCCGCTTTTCGGAACCCTCCCCCCCTCCGGTGTCACATTTGGCACCTTTCAGGGGGGAGGGGGGTGCAGATACCTGTCTCCCATGGGAGTCTATGCCTCTTCCCGTCCCGACCGCGCTGTCTGCTGGGAACACACAGCTCCCAGGAGAGAGCGGGGACCACTTGGGACGCGCAGCGCGACTCGCGCATGCGCAGTAGGGAACCGGGAAATGAAGCCGCAACGCTTCACTTCCTGATTCCCTCACCCAGAACGGCGGCGGCAGCTGCCGAGAACCGAGCGGGTTCTCGGCGTTGCCTGCCGACATCGCTGGACCCTGGGACAGGTAAGTGGCCATGTATTAAAAGTCAGCAGCTGCAGTATTTGTAGCTGCTGGCTTTTAATATATATATTTTTTTTGGCGGTGTGGGTGGACCCCCGCTTTAAGATGTTCATCTATTATATAATTTTGTATTTAAGGTACCCATATAGCGCTGTCAATTTACGCAACGTCCACACATACATATCAGCCCCTACCCTCAAGGAGCCCACAATCCAAGGTCTGCAACTCACATTCATATATTAGGGCCAATTTTGGACAGAAGCCAATTAACCAGCATGTCTTTGGAGTGTGGGAGGAAACCGGAGTACCCAGAGGAAACCCACGCAGGCACAAGGAGAACATGCAAACTCCAGGCAGGTAGTGTCGTGGTTGTGGATAAGAACCAGCGACCCTTTTTACTGCTAGGCAAGAATGCTACCCACTACACCACTGTGCCGCCCGGATCAGGAGGAATATTAAAGAGGAAGTAAACCCTGGTGGGTTTTTTCTTCCTCTTTATTTCCTTGCAAAGGTTAAAGCATAATGGGCCACTATGCATCGCATAGTAGTCCGTTATATGTCACTTACTTGAAACCGAAGCCCGCAATGTCACCGTTGACCCCGCTAGCAGGGAGCGTCCATCTTCGCCCCTCTTCCTTCTGGGGCCACGAACTCCGGCTCTGTGACTGGGTGGAGTCGCGTGACGTCATGTGTGCGGGAGCCGCCAATCACGGCATGAACCCTATTAGAAACGGCACGACGTGCCCTTTCTAAAGTGCATCGGCGCATGCGCCGTAGTCATCGGCACTCGCCTTTTTCATAAATATCTCCTAAACCGTGGAGGTTTAGGAGATATTTCCAGCACCTACAGGTAAGCCTCAATATAGGCCAGGGATATGCAATTAGAGGACCTCCAGCTGTTGCAGAACCTCAAGTTCCATGAGGCATAGCAAGACTCTGACAGCCACAAGCATGATGCCCAAAGGCAAAAGTATGATGGGACTTGTAGTTTTGCAACAGCTGGAGGTCCGCTAATTGCATATCCCTGATATAGGCTTACCTGTAGGTAAAAGTGGTTGTACAGGGTGTACAATCACTTTAATACCTAGATATTTTAGTGCAGAGGAGCAGATTTTAAACGAAAAATGAGTCCTCAGCGCCGTGACTTGTTGTGGTGTAAGTGACACATTAGGGAATTTCCGATTTTGATACGTTTACGTTAAAATGACTCAAGGCTCCAAAACGCTTAAATTCAGATAGGATAGAAGGCATAGAAACACGTGGATTGGTGACATAGAGTAACATAGGGGTCATCAGCCAACAGAACTCATTTTATTTCCTGTTGTTTTTCAAAAGCTCAAGCTCTCCAGAAAAATGTATCAGTTTACATGAATGAGAAAAAAAAACTTTTAACACTGGCATGAGTCTTTTTATTGATCAGCTTTAATTTATTCATGTCAAACTTTTATCCCAAAAAAAAACAAACCTCTTTGCTGTAATTGATTATAAAGTGTGAGCTGGGTCTGGTTTTAATTGTTAGTGGTTCTAAATCTGCTAATACATTTAACATTCCTCTCCCTCCAGACTGACAATGCTGCTGTCAGCTGTGCCTCCTGTGCTCATTCCTCCAGAGTTGTACAGAAGGTGTGTTGCTGATCACCAGGTGAAAACAGAGGGGAGAAAAGTCAAAGAAAAGAAAACTGATGCAGCCACCACATCTAATGACTGGTAAGCTGCAATATATTACAGCGGTTTAATACCGCTTTTAAATGCTCTCATGCTTTCTCTGGCCTAGACACACAACTCTCAGTATTATTCATCATAGTAAAACTAATGCCGCGTACACACGAGCGGACATTACGGCGGACTTTGCCCGGCGGACTGGATTTCGTCGGACAATTCGATGTGTGTGGGCTCCAGCGGACTTTGTTTTCTCAAAAGTTCGACGGAATTAGATTTGAAACTTGTTTTAAATTTATCCGTTGAAATCGAGTCCGGTCGAAAAGTCCGCCGTCTGTATGCTAGTTCGACGGACAAAAAGCCACGCTAGGGCAGCTATTGGCTACTGGCTATGAACTTCCTTGTTTTAGTCCGGTCGTACGTCATCACGTACGAATTCGACGGACTTTGGTGGATTGTGTGTAGGCAAGTCCGTTCATTCACAAAGTCCGTCGGAAAGTACGTCGAAAAGTCCGCCGGGCAAAGTCCGCCGTAATGTCCGCTCGTGTGTACGCGGCATTAGTAACACAAAGTAAGTCTAAACTTTGACAGTAGAAAGTGCAATGAGTGATAACTGGGCCCCATAATCTGATTGAGATATGTAGAAAGACTGCCACCCAGTGATCAATGTTAGTATGCCACCCTGGAACTATTCATGATGTTCAGAAGACATTGACTAAATGCAGCACCACTATTCTGCAACTGCACACAGTTGCAGCATGGCCCCATTCACCTGAATGGATCACATTTGGGGGTAGTAATGCCCACCAAATGCAACAGGGGGTATAGTTTTTGCTGCGGCCACACATCTGTGTGTGCAACCCTGGCCACTGCTTCCGCAGCTAAAGGGGGAATAGCTGGGGGGGGGGGAGGGTGGTAAAAAGACAGCTCAACTGCATGGTTTTACCATCCTTCAACCTCACGTGTGAACGAGCCCTTAGATTGGGGTACCTCGGAACTGAAGATACTTTTAAAGGGCGCCCTGGCTGAAAAAAGGTTGAGAACCACTGATCTAGACCAACCTTTCCCAACCAGGGTTCCTCCAGTAGTTGCTAGGGGTTCCTTAAGCAACGGGCAACTTCTGCCTCTCAGATGAGTAACTACTGACAACAATGATATTAAAGCAGAAAATTGCACCAACATTTTGTTTTTAGGGGGGGGGGTTCACTTATTTTTGGTGGAGAGCAGCCACCCTTCTCAAGAATGGCTCCTCTTTGCCTAATGCCGCGTACACACGGTCGGACTTTCCGGCATACTTGGTCCGGCGGACCAAAGTTTGCCGGACAATCCGCCTGTGTGTAGGCTCCGGCGGACTTTTCCGGCGGACTTTTTCCCAAAAGCCCGCCGGACCTAGATTTGAAACAAGTTTTAAATCTTTCCGTCGGACTCAGCTTCTGGCGGAAAGTCCGCTCGTCTGTGTGCTGGTCCGACGGAAAGCCCGCTCATGTGTATGCTGGTCCAACAGACCAGATACGACGCAAGGGCAGGGTATTGCAAAAAAGGTGACCTGCGAGCTCCAGGCTTGGTGCTCGCAGGTCACTCAGCTGTGTTCAAAAAGCAAATGAATGTTCGCTTTCCTAACACTAAACCACCTCTCCGCCAATCAGGTGCTCGGGTCTGTTACCTGTCACCTGATTGGCTGAAATGACAGGCGCTGCTATTGGACGCCTATCAGGAGGAGAGGACGGGAGACGCAGGACCCCCACGAAGGACCACGCTCATCGCCATCACCTGCTACCCCACCAAGACAGGGTAGGTGCCGGGCAGACGGTGAGCAGGCGGGGGTCACACTGGGGGCATTCAAGAGCACACTGGAGACCACGCCCCCTAAAACGTCACAGTCCCAGCATGCCCAGGGACTGTGACATCATATGGGGGCGGGGTCTCCGCCTATATAAGTCACAACGGAGCCCTCAGAGACCAGTCCAGCCGGAGAGAGCGTCGTGTCAACATCTGGGGAAGAGAAGAGAAGAGAAGAAGCCCAGAAGTCCGGACCTCCGCTGGCAATAGAGCTACCTGAAGACAGCGGAGGGGCCGGCCGAAGAACTGGAACACCGGGAGAAGAGGCCGGAGAGAGCGGAGAAGAACCAACCGGACACCGGGAGAAGATGAACCGGAGGGCCCCCCGAAGTCGGAAGAAGACCCCCGAAGCCGGAGGAAGATCCCCCCCCCCCGGAGCTGTTTAATAAATTATTTTAAAAACCTGTGTAGTGTGTTTAATTATTGACACTTTTTCCCTAGGTGAATGGGTAGGGGTACCATGTACCCCATACTCATTCACATAGGGTGGGGGGGCCGGGATCTGGGGGCCCTCTTATTATAGGGGCTCCCGGATTCCGATAAGCTGCCCGCCCGCAGACCCCGACAACCAACGGCCAGGGTTGTCGGGAAGAGGCCCTTGTCCTCATCAACATGGGGACAAGGTGCTTTGGGGTGAGGGGGCACCGCAGAGCGCCCCCTCCCCCAAAGCATCCCCCCATGTTGAGGGCATGCGGCCTGGTATGGTTCAGGAGGGGGGGGGGCGCTCGCTCGTCCCCACCCCCTTTCCTGACCGGCCGGACTGCGTGCTCGGATCGGGTCTGGTATGGATTTTGGGGGGACCCCCACGCCGGTTTTTCGGCGTAGGGGGTTACCCTTAAAGTTCCATACCAGACCTAAGGGCCTGGGGTGCCCCCCGTGCTTGCCGCAATAGGAAAATTTGTTTTTCCTATTGCAGCAAGCGCGAGATGCAGCACCCTGCTCCTCCGTCGTATCTGGTCCGTCGGACCAGCATACAGACGTACGGGCTTTCCGTCAGGAGCTGAGTCCGGCGGAGTTACGACGTAAAGATTTGAAGCAAGTTTCAAATCGAAAGTACGTCGTATTTCCGACCGAAACGGTCCGTCGGAAGTCCAATGGAGACCACACACGGTCGGATTGTCCGCCGGATTTAGTCCGGCGGTGTCCGTCGGACTTTTGTAGGTGAAAAGTCCGACCGTGTGTACGCGGCATAACAGGTTTTCTTCTAAGATTGCCCTGTATTTGGCTCCATCCATCTTCCCATCAACTCTGACCAGCTTCCCTGTCCCTGCTGAAGAAAAGCATCCCCACAACATGATGCTGCCACCACCATGTTTCACAGTGGGGATGGTGTGTTCAGGGTGATGAGCAGTGCTAGTTTTCCCCCACACATAGCGTTTTCTTTTTGGGCCAAAAAGTTTAGTTTTGTTCTCATCTGACCAGAGCACCTTCTTCCACATGTTTGCTGTGTCCACCACATGGCTGCTCGCAAACTGCAAACGGGATTTCTTATGACTTTCTTTCAACAATGGCTTTCTTCTTACCACTCTTCTATAAAGCCCAGATTTGTGGAGCTCACGACTAATAGTTCTCCTGTGGACAGATTCTCCCACCTGAGCTGTGGATCTCTGCAGCTCCTCCAGAGTTACCATGGGCATCTTGGCTGCTTCTCTGATTAATGCTCTCCTTGCCCGGCTGGTCAGTTTAGGTGGATGGCCATGTCTTGGTAGGTATGCAGTTGTGCCATACTTTTTTCCTTTTTCGGATGATGGATTGAACAGTGCTCCATGAGATGTTCAAAGCTTGGGATATTTTTTAATAAACTAACCCTGCTTTAAACTTCTCCACAACTTTATCCCTGACCTGTGTGGTGTGTTCCTTAAATTACACACAGGTGGACACTATTTACTAATTAGGTGACTTCTGAAGGCAATTGGTTCCATTAGATTTTAGTTAGGGGTATCAGAGTAAAGGGGGCCGAATACAAATGTACCCCACACTTTTCAAATATTTATTTCTAAAAAAAATTTAAAATCATTTATCATTTTCCTTTCACTTCACAATTATGTGCCACTTTACATTTAAGTTTTTGGTTGTAACATGACAAAATGTGGAACATTTCAAGGGGTGTGAATAATTTTTCAAGGCACTGTATTTGTACATTGTAATCAGATCCCCTCTTAAGTGCCTCCAGAGTGGATAACTGTAATCCATGTAATTGATCCTCATAGCTGATCCTCCATCCCCCTTATTATTTGGTTGCCCTTTGCTGAAGTCTTTCTAAATCAGAAACATTGTTCCTGAGGATTGGTGACCAAAATTGAACTGCATATTCAGGATGAGGCTGGTGAGGCTTACATTGCCACTCCGGGGAGAGAGACTACATGCCGGCTGACATCCATAGGCAACAACAGAGGACTAAGACAAGGCATGCATACATAGTGAGGCTTAGACTCATAGGACATAATCATTGCGTGCGCCATGACTGGAAGTTCAGGGAAGCGGTATTGGTATGGAGTAAGCCTGAGGTTGCACTAGGAAGCATATCGGATCGTAAGTCTTTCTGTACTTTTTTTTTTTTTAAATTATAAAATAAATGTTCTCTTATAAATTATGTAAGGGGGGCTCTGAAGGACCCCAAGAGGCAACATAGCCACCCCAGAGAAGGAAGCCTGCAGAAGGGATCTGTGGCCCAGCTCAAGAAAGAGAAAGGCAAGCTTTTATATAAGAAGCATTAGACAAAGTAAGCTGTTACAATTGCTCATAACGTTTTAGGGTTGAAAAGAGGAACTCTCCCCATGTTAATTTTGTTTTTAACCCTGTGTTACCTTGTCAACTGGCTTTAGCTGTAATAGTCAGGGTTATTTTAGAATTCTGCTTAATGCCCAGGGGCAGTAAAACTGTGGCTCAGCTGCTTGTTTTTACCCCCCACCAACCACTGTGAAAAGGGTCCATCATAGCAGTAAAATGTGGATAATGTTGAACAGAGTGCAGTCACTGTACATGTACTTCTAGAGCAGCCTTTCTCAGCCCGGGTCTAGGAGATGGTTGCCGGAGGTTCCATGAGCAGCCAACAATGACCAATTCATCTCCCACCTACACTGACCACCAGTGCAAGGGGACAATTCTACAATCATCACCAATGTGGGGAACACACCGTTTGTACTGTCTGAATTATTATGTTTTAATAATTCATTTAGTTCTATGATTGTTACTAAAACTATTTTTATTTAGAAAGGAAGGTATAAAAAAAATGACCTGCCCAGACAGGGGAAATGGGGTAAATGAACCCCGGGAACCAGCTCAGCAGTGAATCTCCACATCAGGGGGATTTTAAACTGCTGCCTTAACTTTGCATTAAGGCTGTATAGCCTCCAGCAAACAACTCTTGATTCAACTTAAGGTAACTTTTTGTCTATCTGGGTGTTGACTTTCAGCGGCCTGTAGACTGTATGTGCTTGATATTGCTATCATTCACTATATATATATATATATATATATATATATATATTTTTTTTATATTTTATCTAGTTCTCCAACAAGGACATATTTATGCTTAGCCCCTCTGTGACCAAAATTGATGGGAACCTGTATGAGTGAGACCTACCCATACCTTGAATGCTATTCACCGCGTTCATTAAATCTCTACTTTAATAAATTGCTCAGCCTGGTAAGACTATCTTTATCATTACTTCTTGATGGAATGTATCTCTGTCTGCTTAGCCAGATTTATTTTGTTTTTTGATGATTGATTGCTGCCTTAATAATTCTTTGTAATTTTGACTAGACATGCTATTTCTGCACACATTAATTAACTCTATCCATGTGATTTTAAAGTTTTAATATTGTAACGCGACATTTCATCTATGTCTCTCATTTTCAGTATACCAGAATTCATACCAGAACTCCTGATGAAGCTCGAAATGAGCGAAACATGTCGAGTGGTATTTTTTGAGTGGCTTTTTTCCATTGTCTTTGTCAAATTAGATATGGATATTGAGAGATTTTTTAACTTTTTTGTTAATATGTAATAAATTGAATAATAAAAAACTTTTGTACGGATAGATTATGTATGTCTGTTTACTTCAACTATCATTTATCCTAAGCACCTTAAAAGTTCCGGGGTTCATTTACCCCATTTCCCCTTTCTTTTGTTTATTATTCTCATGAGATGTGGTGCTAAGGTTGATTGTTCCTGCCCTCTTCATCCAAATTGTAACTCATGCCATATTGTTTATCCTTCTGTTTAAACATTATAAAATTCAGTGATTGTGCTAATGTACCGTAAATCATGAGTATAAACATTTAAAGCAGCAGTTCCCCAAAACAAAAAAAATGTTTTAAAGGCAAAAAGGTTGAGAAAGGCAGCTCCAGAGACATCATTTTATTCCTGGATTTTGAAACAAATCAGCTCAATGCACTTGAAAACATTTAATAAAGCTAAAAATCTGATTTAGCACTTTATCCACTAGGTGGCAGATGTGCATAAGAAAAGAATATGACACTGCTTACCTAAACCCAAAGCAAACATTTATTTTATTGCAGCTTACCAATTCTTAGATGTCATGTCTGAGTCAGTTTTCTTTTTTTTTAGGCTTTCTTTCTTCTATTTTCATCTGGTGATCCAGCCAGCAAGTATGTTGCTTGTCAAAAGAACACTCTCTCCAGCAGAATGTATTTGTTAATACTACACTATATTGACCACTACACTGTCCACCACACTGTCCACTGACCACTATGCTACACTGACCACTATACTGACCACTAAACTGACCACTATATTGAGCACTATACTACACTGACCGCTACACTATCCATTACACTATACTATCCAGTAAACTACACTGTCCACTACACTACACTGACCACTACACTACACCGTCCACTACACTGACCACTACACTACACTACACTGTCCAATATACTGTCCACTACACTGCACTGACCACTATACTGTCCACTACACTATACTGTCTACTATACTGTTCACTATACTGTCTACTACACTACACTGACCACTATACTACACTGTCCACTATACTACACTGACCACTATACTACACTGACCACTATACAACACTGACCACTATACTACACTGTCCACTATACTACACTGACCACTATACAACACTGACCACTATACTACACTGTCCACTATACTACACTGACCACTATACAACACTGTCCACTATACTACACTGACCACTATACAACACTGACCACTATACAACACTGTCCACTATACTACACTGACCACTATACAACACTGACCACTATACAACACTGTCCACTATACTACACTGACCACTACGCTACTCTGTCCACTACACTACACTATCCACACTCTTTAATGAAGCTTATATATTAATGAAGATTATATTGAGCTTCATTTCCACTATTGCCCAGCATGGGGATTACTGCATTATTTCCTGACTGCAGAGAGAGAGAGAGAGACCACTACTAAAAGCAGGTGACCGTGGGACACATAGTCCAGAAAGCTGGGATTCCAATGGATCTAATGCTGCTGCAAACTACAAGTTCCAGAGAAAGAATTCTGGGTGTGCAGATAAAAGCCTCTTGCACACTGCAGCTTGATAAAGCTCAGTACAGCTTATTTTTTTTCCTGAGCTAAACTACAGCCCATTAATTGTAATGTGCCTATGCACACAGGCGCATAAACAAGCGATGTGTATTCTTCAGTAAAAAAAATAGAAAAAACAGCATTTATGGTCAGTAATTTACACCTCATGTGCGCAAATTTCCATTAACCTAATGTGAATGCGAGAATAAGTTTGCGCACGTGTGCATGAAATTACGTGAACGCATATGCGTGAAAAACCGCGCAGATACATACAAAACGGCTGAAAAAATAGATGCTCAAACAGGAGTATCCTGTGCAAGAGGCCAAATAGAACGGTCCGGGGAGGAACTGGCTCTTTTGAGGCACTGGATCTACAGCTGCAGGAGTCTGAGGCCAAGCTCCCCTGGCTGGTGTGAGTGGGCACCATGGCTTGGATGGCGCGGAGGGCCTTTCTGTGAGTGAGCCTTAACCCTGGAGCAGATCCTCAACTACTGGCCTCTTATCGGCAGAGTGGGCAATCCGGGGCCACTCTCACTTAAGCCCACACAGATGCTGCTGAATCCCTGGGTCATTAGGTGGCCAGTTAGGCATTTTCATCTGACTGCAGGTTCTTCAAGAGCCTGTTCTGGACATCCCTTCTCTGTGAACCTTTGGTATCTCCAGGAGAGGTGAGCAGGCAGAAGCCAAACCTTAAAGTGGAGTTCCACCCAAAAATTGAACTTACGCTTATCGGATTCCTCCCCCCCCCTCCGGTGTCACATTTGGCACCTTTTAGGGGGGAGCAGATACCTGTCTAATCCAGGTATTTGCTCCCACTTCCGGGCATAGATCACCGCAGGCTCCGCGGTGATCTACGCCCTTTCCAGCCCCTCCTCCGTCCACCCCGCTGTCTTCTGGGAGACACACGGGTCCCAGAAGACAGCAGGGACAAGATTGGATGCGCAGCGCGACTCGCGCATGCGCAGTAGAGAACCAGGCTGTGATGGCGGTGCCTCCACCCGAGAACCAAGGGACAGATCGGCTTCGGGCAGTGGCGGAAGTATAGGGGTCGCTGAGGTCGCCATGGCGACTGGGCCCCATGCTGCAGGGGGCCCTTGAGGGCCCCCCTGTTTATCCTGTAAGGATGAGCGGCTGAGATCGATCTCCCCATCGTCGGCCGAACTGTAGTCGGCACTGTGCGGGGAGCTCGTCACACTGTTCAGTGAAAGCAGTGTGTGCTGTGCTCTTTGTCTCCCCCTACAGTGCAGTACCCGGCAGGAAGAGGGAAGGTAAAGCACTGCCGTTTTTGAAAAGGCTTTCTGTAAGTGTGTGTTATATGTGTGTTTATATGAGTGTTCATGTATATATTTGCATGTGTTTATGTGTGTATTTATATGTGTTTATGTGTGTATTTATATATGTATATGTGTTTGTGTGTGTATATACAGTATATGTGTGTATATTATGTGTGTGTTTAGATGCCGTGATGGCCCGTGCATTAAGGGCGCACGGGCGCCACACCCCCCCTCCTGCCACCCCTCTATCACCAATAGATAGATTCATGCATTGCATGAATCTATCTATGGCTGCCGCTGCCACCCCCTATTCAGGCGCCCAGCCCCTTTTTGGGCACAGGGAACCCGAATTACATCGGCGGGGGGTGTTTTTGAAGCACCGGATTAGAGCCATAGGCTCTAATAAGCATCAAAAAAGGTGACCTCACAGGTCACTCAGCTGTGTTAGAAAAGCGAATGACTATTCACTCTACTAACACTAAACTGCCTCTCCGCCAATCAGGTGCTCGGGTCTGTTACCCATCACCTGATTGGCTAAAACGACAGGCGCCGCTATTGGACGCCTATCAGGAGGAGAGGACGGAAGATGAGGACAGCAGGAGACGCATGGAGGACCCCACTCGTCGCAGTCACCCGCTGCCCCACCAAGACAGGGTAAGTGCCGGTGAGCGGTCGGGGGTCACACTGGGGGCATTCAAGGGCACATTGGCAGCATTTGCTGGGCACACGGGCAGCATTTGATGGGCACACGGGCAGCATTTGATGGGCACACTGGCTGCGTTTGATGGGCACAGTGGCAGCATTTGGCACAGTGGCTGCAATTGATGGCACAGTGGCTGCGTTTGATGGAACACTGGCAGCATTTAATGGGCACACTGGCAGCATTTAATGGGCACACTGGCAGCGTTTGATGGGCACACTGGCAGCGTTTGATGGGCATAGTGGCAGCGTTTGGCACAGTGGCTGCAATTGATGGCACAGTGGCTGCGTTTGATGGCACACTGGCAGCATTTAAGTGGCACAGTGGCAGCATTTGATGAGCACAGTGGCTGCATTTGATGGGCACAGTGGCTGCATTTGATGAGCACAGTGGCTGCATTTGATGGGCACAGTGGCTGCGTTTGATGGGCACAGTGGCAGCGTTTGGCACAGTGGCTGTGTTTGATGGCACACTGGCAGCATTTAAGTGGCACAGTGGCTGCAATTGATGGGCACAGTGGCTGCATTTGATGATTTTTTTTCAAAAAATGTTTGCGCCCCCAAAAAAATTTTGAGCACCAGCCGCCACTGTTTAGATGTTATGTATGCACATTTTATGTATGCACGTTTTATGTATGCACGTTTAATCCTGACACCCTATATGTGTACAATCAGGACTGATTTTTTTTTTCTTGCTCATTCAAAGTACCAGCAACAAAATGCTGTTCCTCTGAAAAGCGATCCATGCTCAGATCACTTTTCAGAGGCATTTGACCACTGGAAAAGAGGCAATATGTTGCCTCCTGACCACCTGTTTTAACCCCTTAAAGTGATTGTAAAGGTTTTTTTTTTTCTTTCCAATATTTTTATTGAATATAGAAAAATATACAAATTTCTCAGATGTAAACAACAATGTAGAAAAGATTAGAAGAACAAGGCTCGGCCAACATGGCCTTCACACAGTACATATAGCAAAATGTAACATTTTTACTGGTGAGTATATCAGTTCTACATCTGTCTGTCCTTATATTTTAGTGCCTTAGAATCATTACCTTATCACTTAAGCATTCTTTGTAGAGAGGCTGTGGCGCCAGGAGCCCACCCGTCCACCCCGCATGGGTTCAATTCTGCGGACGAGAGGCTTCCGACCCCCCAACCCCCCCCCCCCCCCCCCCCCACCTACCAGCAGCAATGCTGCTGTCGCTTCTCGATGTTTTGTTAATGTTGCAAGGGCAACCACACCAGACAGGAGAACCTACGTAAACTAATAAATGTGGAGAGAGGAAGAGTTAAGGAGCAAGGGAGCGGAAAAAGAAGAAAAGAAGAAATAGGGGGAAGGGTTGGGGTTGAGTGCACCCCTAGGAAACTTTTTTTTTTTTTTTTTTTTAAATCCATTAACTATCGAAGCCCACAGATAGGTATGTTAACCATGGTTCCCAAATCCTGTCGAAAACCCGTTGTTTATCCAATAGAATCGCCGACAGGCGTTTGTTAATCATGATCCATGTCAGTTTAGCTTTTACCAGTTCAAATGGGATCAGAGGTTTTCTCCAGGATCTAGCAATCGCAATTCTAGCTGCTGTGAAGACAAAGGATATGAGTTGTTTCGTGTATCGAGGCACGCCTTCCACTGGGCATCCCAGTAGAGCCTGTTGTGGGGATTTGGTTAACCACTTGCCGACCGCCTCACGCCTATATACGTGAGCAGAGCGGCACGGGCAGGCAAAATCACGTACCTGAAACGTGATTGCCTTCCCGCGGGTGGGGGGTCCGACCCCCCCCCCGGTGCCAGCTGCGGTCGGCATTTGGTTGGAAGCGATGGGAGACGAGGGGGAGACCATCCGATCGTGGCCCCCCCCTCGCGATCGCTCCCAGCCAATGAGAAACATCCCCTGCCTCTGTATAGTACACAGAGGCAGAGGATGTGATGTCATCTCTCCTCGGCTCGGGAGTTTCCGTTCCAGCGCCGAGGGGAGATGACATGTAAGTGCACCAACACTCACACAACACAGTAGAACATGCCAGGCATACATTACACCCCCGATCGCCCCCCGATCCCCCCCCAATCACCCCCCAATCACCCCCCCCTGTCACAAACTGACACCAAGCAGGTTTTTTTTTTTTTTTTTTTTCCTGATTACTGCATAGTGTCAGTTTGTGACAGTTAGCAGTGTTAGGGTAGTGACTGTTACCCCCCTGTAGGTTTAGGGTACCCCCCTTACCCCCCCTAATAAAGTTTTAACCCCTTGATCACCCCCCCTCACCAGTGTCGCTAAGCGATCATTTTTATGATCGCTGTATTAGTGTCGCTGGTGACGATAGTTAGGGACGTAAATATTTAGGTTCGCCGTCAGTGTTTTATAGTGACAGGGACCCCCATATACTACCTAATAAATGTTTTAACCCCTTGATTGCCCCCTAGTTAACCCTTTCACCACTGATCACCATATAACCGTTACGGGTGACGCTGGTTAGTTCGTTTATTTTTTATAGTGTCAGGGCACCCGCCGTTTATTACCGAATAAAAGTTTAGCCCCCTGTAGGTCTAGGGTACCCCCCTTACCCCCCCTAATAAAGTTTTAACCCCTTGATCACCCCCTGTCGCCAGTGTCGCTAAGCGATCATTTTTCTGATCGCTGTATTAGTGTCGCTGGTGACGCTAGTTAGGGACGTAAATATTTAGGTTCGCCGTCAGTGTTTTATAGCGACAGGGACCCCCATATACTATCTAATAAATGTTTTAACCCCTTGATGGCCCCCTAGTTAACCCTTTTACCACTGATCACCGTATAACCGTTATGGGTGACGCTGGTTAGTTCGTTTATTTTTTATAGTGTCAGGGCACCCGCCGTTTATTACCGAAAAAAGGTTTAGCCCCCTGATCGCCCGGCGGTGATATGCGTCGCCCTAGGCAGCGTCAGATTAGCGCCAGTACCGCAAACACCCATGCACGCACCGTACACGCACCGTACACCTCCCTTAGTGGTATAGTATCTGAACGCATCAATATCTGATCCGATCAGATCTATACTGGCGTCCCCAGCAGTTTAGGGTTCCCAAAAATGCAGTGTTAGCGGGATCAGCCCAGATACCTGCTAGCACCTGCGTTTTGCCCCTCCGCCCGGCCCAGCCCAGTCCAGCCCACCCAAGTGCAGTATCGATCGATCACTGTCACTTTTTTTTGTAGCGTTTTGGTGAACTGGCAAGCACCAGCGGCCTAGTACACCCCGGTCGTAGTCAAACCAGCACTGCAGTAACACTTGGTGACGTGGCGAGTCCCATAAGTGCAGTTCAAGCTGGTGAGGTGGCAAGCACAAGTAGTGTCCCGCTGCCACCAAAAAGACAAACACAGGCCCGTCGTGCCCATAGTGCCCTTCCTACTGCATTCGCCAATCCTAATTGGGAACCCACCGCTTCTGCAGCGCCCGTACTTCCCCCATTCACATCCCCAACCAAATGCAGTCGGCTGCATGAGAGGCATTTATATATCCTCCCAAGTACCCCTACCCAACGAACCCCCCCAAAAAAGATGTTGTGTCTGCAGCAAGCGTGGATATAGGCGTGACACTCACTATTATTGTCCCTCCTGTCCTGACAATCCTGGTCTTTGCATTGGTGAATGTTTTGAACGCTACCATTCACTAGTTGAGTATTAGCGTAGGGTACAGCATTGCACAGACTAGGCACACTTTCACAGGGTCTCCCAAGATGCCATCGCATTTTGAGAGACCCGAACCTGGAACCGGTTACAGTTACAAAAAAAAGTGTAAAAAAAAAAAAAAAACACAAACAAAAATAAAAAAAAATAGTTGTTGTTTTATTGTTCTCTCTCTCTATTCTCTCTCTCTATTGTTCTGCTCTTTTTTACTGTATTCTATTCTGCAATGTTTTATTGTTATTATGTTTTATCATGTTTGCTTTTCAGGTATGCAATTTTTTATACTTTACCGTTTACTGTGCTTTATTGTTAACCATTTTTTTGTCTTCAGGTACGCCATTCACGACTTTGAGTGGTTATACCAGAATGATGCCTGCAGGTTTAGGTATCATCTTGGTATCATTCTTTTTAGCCAGCGGTCGGCTTTCATGTAAAAGCAATCCTAGCGGCTAATTAGCCTCTAGACTGCTTTTACAAGCAGTGGGAGGGAATGCCCCCCCCCCACCGTCTTCCGTGTTTTTCTCTGGCTCTCCTGTCTCAACAGGGAACCTGAGAATGCAGCCGGTGATTCAGCCAGCTGACCATAGAGCTGATCAGAGACCAGAGTGGCTCCAAACATCTCTATGGCCTAAGAAACCGGAAGCTACGAGCATTTTATGACTTAGATTTCGCCGGATGTAAATAGCGCCATTGGGAAATTGGGGGAGCATTTTATCACACCGATCTTGGTGTGGTCAGATGCTTTGAGGGCAGAGGAGAGATCTAGGGTCTAATAGACCCCATTTTTTTCAAAAAAGAGTACCTGTCACTACCTATTGCTATCATAGGGGATATTTACATTCCCTGAGATAACAATAAAAATGATTTAAAAAAAAAAAAAAATGAAAGGAACAGTTTAAAAATAAGATAAAAAAGCAAAAAAATAATAAAGAAAAAAAAATAAATAAATAAAAAGCACCCCTGTCCCCCCTGCTCTCGCGCTAAGGCGAACGCAAGCGGCGGTCTGGCGTCAAATGTAAACAGCAATTGCACCATGCATGTGAGGTATCACCGCGAAGGTCAGATCGAGGGCAGTAATTTTAGCAGTAGACCTCCTCTGTAAATCTAAAGTGGTAACCTGTAAAGGCTTTTAAAGGCTTTTAAAAATGTATTAATTTTGTTGCCACTGCACGTTTGTGCGCAATTTTAAAGCATGTCATGTTTGGTATCCATGTACTCGGCCTAAGATCATATTTTTTATTTCATCAAACATTTGGGCAATATAGTGTGTTTTAGTGCATTAAAATTTAAAAAAGTGTGTTTTTTCCCCAAAAAATGCGTTTGAAAATCGCTGCGCAAATACTGTGTGGAAAAAAAAAATGAAACACCCACCATTTTAATCTGTAGGGCATTTGCTTTAAAATAATATATAATGTTTGGGGGTTCAAAGTAATTTTCTTGCAAAAAAAAATAATTTTTTCATGTAATCAAAAAGTGTCAGAAAGGGCTTTGTCTTCAAGTGGTTAGAAGAGTGGGTGATGTGTGACATAAGCTTCTAAATGTTGTGCATAAAATGCCAGGACAGTTCAAACCCCCCCCAAATGACCCCATTTTGGAAAGTAGACACCCCAAGCTATTTGCTGAGAGGCATGTCGAGTCCATGGAATATTTTATATTGTGACACAAGTAGCGGGAAAGAGACAAATTTATTTTTATTTTTATTTTTTTTTTGCACAAAGTTGTCACTAAATGTTATATTGCTTAAACATGCCATGGGAATATGTGAAATTACACCCCAAAATAAATTCTGTTGCTTCTCCTGAGTACGGGGATACCACATGTGTGGGACTTTTTGGGAGCCTAGCCGCGCACGGGACCCCGAAAACCAAGCACCGCCTTCAGGCTTTCTAAGGCCGTAAATTTTTGATTTCACTCTTCACTGCCTATCACAGTTTCGGAGGCCATGGAATGCCCAGGTGGCACAAACCCCCCCCAAATTACCCCATTTTGGAAAGTAGACACCCCAAGCTATTTGCTGAGAGGTATAGTGAGTATTTTGCAGACCTCACTTTTTGTCACAAAGTTTTGAAAATTGAAAAAAGAAAAAAAAAATTTTTTTTCTGGTCTTTCTTCATTTTCAAAAACAAATGAGAGCTGCAAAATACTCACCATGCCTCTCTGCAAATAGCTTGGGGTGTCTACTTTCCAAAATGGGGTCATTTGGGGGGGGTTTGTGCCATCTTGGCATTTTATGACCTTCAAAACTGTGATAGGTAGTGAGGAGTAAAATCAAAAATGTATGCCCTTAGAAATCCTGAAGGTGGTGCTGGGTTTTCGGGGCCCCGTACGCGGCTAGGCTCCCAAAAAGTGCCACACATGTGGTATCCCCGTACTCAGGAGAAGCAGCTGAATGGGGTGCAATTCCACATATGCCCATGGCCTGTGTGAGCAATATATCATTTAGTGACAACTTTTTGTAAATTTTTTTTTTTTTTTTTTTTGTCATTATTCAATCACTTGGGACAAAAAAAAAAAAAATATTCAATGGGTTCAACATGCCTCTCAGCAATTTCCTTGGGGTGTCTACTTTCCAAAATGGGGTCATTTGGGGGGGTTTTGTACTGCCCTGCCATTTTAGCACCTCAAGAAATGACATAGGCAGTCATAAACTAAAAGCTGTGTAAATTCCAGAAAATGTACCCTAGTTTGTAGACGCTATAACTTTTGCGCAAACCAATAAATATAGGCTTATTGACATTTTTTTTTACCAAAGACATGTGGCCGAATACATTTTGGCCTAAATGTATGACTAAAATTTAGTTTATTGGATTTTTTTTATAACAAAAAGTAGAAAATATCATTTTTTTTCAAAATTTTCAGTCTTTTTCCGTTTATAGCGCAAAAAATAAAAACGGCAGAGGTGATCAAATACCATCAAAAGAAAGCTCTATTTGTGGGAAGAAAAGGACGCAAATTTCGTTTGGGTAGAGCATTGCATGACCGCGCAATTAGCAGTTAAAGCGACGCAGTGCCAAATTGTAAAAAGTGCTCTGGTCAGGAAGGGGGTAAATCCTTCCGGGGCTGAAGTGGTTAAGTTAACCTGGGTCAATGAGTAAATAAAATTGTAGATGCGTATCCAATACCTCCTAACCTTAGAACAGGACCACCAAGTATGATATATCGTGCCCTCCCCTCCACACCCCCTAAAACACAATGGGGATGCGCCGGGAATGTATGTAGCGATTCTCGCCGGGACCATATACCACCGTAATAAGACTTTATAATTCGCCTCTATTAGGGAGGTATTTATATAACCTTTTGAGGCCAATTGGGCCGTATTATACCACGTGTCCATTTCCATCGTTTCCTCTATATCTTGCTCCCACTTTTGCATGTAAAACAATTTTTCTGACTTGGAGGAAAAAATACCATAGATGTTAGATATGTGGCCTTTATGTTTATCAAAGGACCTGCATAAATATTCCATTGGGGTGAACGTCATAATGTCAGCTTTGCGCTGTAGAGTTTTCAGAAAATGTACTATTTGGAGTTAATGATAGAGTTCTGTGTTAGGTAATTGGTATTTTTCTATAAGGAATTGCTTCGATAGTATGCCTCTATGGTCACATAAGTCGGCTATACGAATCAACCCCTTATTGGTCCACCATAATAATCTTTGAGGGTTAAGACCCGGGGTGAATTCTGGGTTGCCCGTTAATGGGGCTAGGGGAGCATGAGGTGAGCGGAAGGTAAAAGGTTTTTGTAATCTATCCCATAAACCTAATGAGAATGATAATGTGGGGCATAAAATGGTCGGTCTGTCTTTCATATGAAGCCACATCAAATGGCTTATCGGTTTTGTGGGGTATGGGGATGATTCCAGCTTCATCCAAGATGGTTGAGGCAGTCCAGAGTGAGTGCGAATTAATTGGGCCAATTGGGCTGCCTCAAAATATCTGACCAAATTCGGTACTCCCAACGCTCCCTTAATTCTGGGGGCGTATAGGGTTCGTTTATTCACGTTTTTTTTTTTAATAATAAACATGTCATACCTTCATTGTGCAGTTAGTTTTGCACAGAGTGGCCCCGAACACCGACTTCTGGGGTCCCTCGGCGGCTCTCGCGGCTCCTCCTCTTATCAGACATCCGCCTAGGTAAAGCGCTGTCCAGGGGTCAGGGGGGCCCTTCGTGATTTCTTGCATCGGGGCCCTGAAGGTTTTAATTACGCCACTGGCTTCGGGTGAGGACATCACGAGTGCCCTGGACAGGTAAGTGCCCATATTTTAAAAGCCAGTAGCTGCAGCACTTGTAGCTGCTGTCTTTAAAAAGAAAATTCGGCGGAACTCCGCTTTAACCTTACATTTAGAGACACTGCATGCAGACACCTTTACCCTTCACATTCCTACTAGACATGTGCGGTTTGTTTTGTTCCAAATTGAAATTCGGACACATTTTTTGTTATTCGGAAATTCGGATGTATTTAAATGAATCGAAAGAATAAAAAAATCAAATTTCCAATAGAATAAATTTGATTTCAAATGGAATTAGATTTGAATGCAATTCGATTGGAATTCGATTCTAATTTGAATGGAATTAGAAAAATTTGAATCAATTCAAGTTTGAATAAACTAAACTAATTCTGAAAACGAATTAAATGAATTTATGTAAATAACGAATCAAATTCTGCACATGTCTACTTCCTACATCAAGGGCCTTTCACTGGGAGATCCCTTGTTTGTTACATCCACCTTTGCTGGTCGCTATTGCACAGCAATATTTTGGGCACCTTCATAGCTACCCTGTTTCCCCGAAAATAAGACCTAGCGTGATTGTCGGTGATGGCTGCAATATAAGCCCTACCCCCCAAAAAAGCCCTAGTTAACCACTTCAGCCCCGGAAGGATTTACCCCCTTCCTGACCAGAGCACTTTTTACAATTCGGCACTGCGTCGCTTTAACTGCTAATTGCGCGGTCATGCAATGGTGTACCCAAACGGAATTTGCGTCCTTTTCTTCCCACAAATAGAGCTTTCTTTTGATGGTATTTGATCACCTCTGCCGTTTTTATTTTTTGCGCTATACACGGAAAAAGACTGAAAATTTTGAAAAAAAATGATATTTTCTACTTTTTGTTCTAAAAAAAATCCAATAAACTCAATTTTAGTCATACATTTAGGCCAAAATGTATTCGGCCACATGTCTTTGGTAAAAAAAATGTCAATAAGCGTATATTTATTGGTTTGCGCAAAAGTTATAGCGTCTACAAACTAGGGTACATTTTCTGGAATTTACACAGCCTTTAATTTATGACTGCCTATGTCGTTTCTTGAGGTGCTAAAATGGCAGGGCAGTACAAAACCCCCACAAATGACCCCATTTTGGAAAGTAGACACCCCAAGGAATTTGCTGAGAGGCATGTTGAGCCCATTGAATATTCATTTTTTTTGTCCCAAGTGATTGAATAATGACAAAAAAAAAAAAAAAAAAAAAAAATTACAAAAAGTTGTCACTAAATGATATATTGCTCACACAGGCCATGGGCATATGTGGAATTGCACCCCAAAATACATTTAGCTGCTTCTCCTGAGTACGGGGATACCACATGTGTGGGACTTTTTGGGAGCCTAGCCGCGTACGGGGCCCCGAAAACCAATCACTGCCTTCAGGATTTCTAAGGGCGTACATTTTTGATTTTACTCCTCACTACCTATCACAGTTTTGAAGGCCATAAAATGCCCAGATGACATAAAACCCCCCCAAATTACCCCATTTTGGAAAGTAGACACCCCAAGCTATTTGCTTTGAGGCATGTTGAGTCCATGGAATGTTTTATATTTTGACACAAGTTGCGGGAAAGTGACAAATTTTTTTTTTTTTTTTTTTTTTTTTGCACAAAGTTGTCACTAAATGATATATTGCTCACACAGGCCATGGGCATATGTGGAATTGCACCCCAAAATACATTTAGCTGCTTCTCCTGAGTATGGGGATACCACATGTGTGGGACTTTTTGGGAGCCTAGCCGCGTACGGGACCCCGAAAACCAATCACTGCCTTCAGGAATTCTAAGGGCGTACATTTTTGATTTTACTCCTCACTGCCTATCACAGTTTCGGAGGCCATGGAATGCCCAGGTGGCACAAACCCCCCCCCCAAATGACCCCATTTTGGAAAGTAGACACCCCAAGCTATTTGCTGAGAGGCATGGTGAGTATTTTGCAGCTCTCATTTGTTTTTGAAAATAAAGAAAGACGAGAAAAAAAAATTTTTTTTTTCTTTTTTCAATTTTCAAAACTTTGTGACAAAAAGTGAGGTCTGCAAAATACTCACTATACCTCTCATCAAATAGCTTGGGGTGTCTACTTTCCAAAATGGGGTCATTTGGGGTTTTTTTTTGCCACCTGGGCATTCCATGGCCTCCGAAACTGTGATAGGCAGTGAAGAGTGAAATCAAAAATTTACGGCCTTAGAAAGCCTGAAGGCGGTGCTTGGTTTTCGGGGTCCCGTACGCGGCTAGGCTCCCAAAAAGTCTCACACATGTGGTATCCCCGTACTCAGGAGAAGCAACAGAATGTATTTTGGGGTGTAATTTCACATATTCCCATGGCATGTTTGAGCAATATATCATTTAGTGACAACTTTGCGCAAAAAAAAATAAAAAAAATAAAAAATTGTCTCTTTCCCGCAACTTGTGTCACAATATAAATTATTCCATGGACTCAACATGACTCTCAGCAAATAGCTTGGGGTGTCTACTTTCCAAAATGGGGTCATTTGGGGGGGTTTTGAACTGTCCTGGCATTTTATGCACAACATCTAGAAGCTTATGTCACACATCACCCACTCTTCTAACCACTTGAAGACAAAGCCCTTTCTGACACTTATTGTTTACATAAAAAAATAATTTTTTTTTGCAAGAAAATTACTTTGAACCCCCAAACATTATATATTTTTTTTAAAGCAAATGCCCTACAGATTAAAATGGTGGGTGTTTCATTTTTTTTTTTCACACAGTATTTGCGCCGCAATTTTTCAAACGCATTTTTTGGGGAAAAAACACACTTTTTTACATTTTAATGCACTAAAACACACTATATTGCCCAAATGTTTGATGAAATAAAAAAGATGATCTTAGGCCGAGTACATGGATACCAAACATGACATGCTTTAAAATTGCGCACAAACGTGCAGTGGCGACAAACTAAATACATTTTTAAAAGCCTTTAAAAGCCTTTACAGGTTACCACTTTAGATTTACAGAGGAGGTCTACTGCTAAACTTACTGCCCTCGATCTGACCTTCGCGGCGATACCTCACATGCATGGTGCAATTGCTGTTTACATTTGACGCCAGACCGACGCTTGCGTTCGCCTTAGTGCGAGAGCAGGGGGGACAGGGGTGCTTTTTTTTTTTTTTTTTTTTTTTCTTATTTATTTATTATTTTTTTATCTTATTTTTAAACTGTTCCTTTCATTTTTTTTTTAAATCATTTTTATTGTTATCTCAGGGAATGTAAATATCCCCTATCATAGCAATAGGTAGTGACAGGTACTCTTTTTTGCAAAAATTGGGGTCTATTAGACCCTAGATTTCTCCTCTGCCCTCAAAGCATCTGACCACACCAAGATCGGTGTGATAAAATGCTTTCCCAATTTCCCAATGGCGCTATTTACATCCGGCGAAATCTAAGTCATAAAATGCTCGTAGCTTCCGGTTTCTTAGGCCATAGAGATGTTTGGAGCCACTCTGGTCTCTGATCAGCTCTATGGTCAGCTGGCTGAATCACCGGTTGCATTCTCAGGTTCCCTGTTGAGACAGGAGAGCCAGAGAAAAACACGGAAGACGGTGGGGGGGGGGGGCATTCCCTCCCACTGCTTGTAAAAGCAGTCTAGAGGCTAATTAGCCGCTAGGATTGCTTTTACATGAAAGCCGACCGCTGGCTGAAAAGAATGATACCAAGATGATACCTAAACCTGCAGGCATCATTCTGGTATAACCATTCAAAGTCGTGAATGGCGTACCTGAAGACAAAAAAATGGTTAACAATAAAGCACAGTAAACGGTAAAGTATAAAAAATTGCATACCTGAAAAACAAACATGATAAAACATAATAACAATAAAACATTGCAGAATAGAATACAGTAAAAAAGAGCAGAACAATAGAGAGAGAGAATAGAGAGAGAAAGAACAATAAAACGACAACTATTTTTTTTTTATTTTATATTTTTGTATGTGTTTTTTTTTGTAACTAACTTTTATAACTGTACCCGGTTCCAGGTTCGGGTCTCTCAAAATGCGATGGCATCTTGGGAGACCCTGTGAAAGTGTGCCTAGTCTGTGGAATGCTGTACCCTACGCTAATAGTCAACTAGTGAATGGTAGCGTTCAAAACATTCACCAATGCAAAGACCAGGATTGTCAGGACAGGAGGGACAATAATAGCGGGTGTCACGCCTATATCCGCGCTTGCTGCAGACACAACATCTTTTTTGGGGGGGTTCGCTGGGTAGGGGTACTCGGGAGGACATAAAGAAAATGCCTCTCATGCAGCCGACTGCATTTGGTTGGGGATGTGAATGGGGGAAGTACGGGCGCTGCAGAAGCGGTGGGTTCCCAATTAGGATTGGCGAATGCAGCAGGAAGGGCACTATGGGCACGACGGGCCTGTGTTTGTCTTTTTGGTGGCAGCGGGACACTACTTGTGCTTGCCACCTCACCAGCTTGAACTGCACTTATGGGACTCGCCACGTCACCAAGTGTTACTGCAGTGCTGGTTTGACTACGACCGGGGTGTACTACGCCGCTGGTGCTTGCCAGTTCACCAAAACGCTACCAAAAAATCTGTTAGCGATCGCAGGGATCAGGCCTGACTCTGCGAACGCTGCAGTTATGCGTTCAGTGTTCTGTAAGTGACAGTGATCGATCGATACTGCACTTGGGTGGGCTGGGCTGGGCCGGGCGGAGGGGCAAAACGCAGGTGCTAGCAGGTATCTGGGCTGATCCCGCTAACACTGCGTTTGTGGGAACCCTAAACTGCTGGGGACACTAGTATAGATCTGATCGGATCAGATATTGATCCGTTCAGATACTATACCACTAAGGGAGGCGTATGCTGCGTGCGTGGGTGTTAGCGGTACTGGCGCTAATCTGACGCTGCCTGGGGCTGGTGCTTGCCAGTTCACCAAAACGCTACCAAAAAAACTGTTAGCGATCGCAGGGATCAGGCGTGACTCTGCGAACGCTGCAGTTATGCGTTTAGTGTTTTGTAAGTGACAGTGATCGATTGATACTGCACTTGGGTGGGCTGGGCCGGGCGGACGGGAAAAACGCAGGTGCTAGCAGGTATCTGGGCTGATCCCGCTAACACTGCGTGTTTGGGAACCCTAAACTGCTGGGGACACTAGTATAGATCTGATCGGATCAGATATTGATCCGTTCAGATACTATACCACTAAGGGAGGTGTACGGTGCGTGCGTAGGTGTTAGCGCTACTGGCGCTAACCTGACGCTGCCTGGGGCTGGTGCTTGCCAGTTCACCAAAACGCTACCAAAAAAACTGTTAGCGATCGCAGGGATCAGGCCTGACTCTGCGTACGCTGCAGTTATGCGCTTAGTGTTTTGTAAGTGACAGTGATCGATCGATACTGCACTTGGGTGGGCTGGGCTGGGCTGGGCCGGGCGGAGGGGCAAAACGCAGGTGCTAGCAGGTATCTGGGCTGATCCCGCTAACACTGCGTTTTCGGGAACCCTAAACTGCTGGGGACGCTAGTATAGATCTGATTGGATCAGATATTGATGCGTTCAGATACTATACCACTAAGGGAGGTGTATGCTGCGTGCGTGGGTGCTAGCGGTACTGGCGCTAATCTGACGCTGCCTGGGGCGACGCATATCACCGCCGGGCGATCAGGGGGCTAAACCTTTATTCGGTAATAAACGGCGGGTGCCCTGACACTATAAAAAATAAACGAACTAACCAGCGTCACCCGTAACAGTTATACGGTGATCAGTGGTGAAAGGGTTAACTAGGGGGCAATCAAGGGGTTAAAACATTTATTAGGTAGTATATGGGGGTCCCTGTCGCTATAAAACGCTGACGGCGAACCTAAATATTTATGTCCCTAACTAGCGTCACCAGTGACACTAATACAGCGATCAGAAAAATGATCGCTTAGTGACACTGGTGACGGAGGGTGATCAAGGGGTTAAAACTTTATTAGGGGGGGTTAGGAGGGTACCCTAGACCTAAAGGGGGCCTAACATTCACTGCCCTAACACACTAACTGTCACAAACTGACACCAATACAGTAATCAGAAAAAAAAAAAAAAAAAAAAAAAACCTGCTTTGTGTCAGTTTGTGACAGGGGGGGGGGGGTGATTGGGGGGGGATCGGGGGGCGATCGGGGGGGGGGATCGGGGTGTAATGTGTGCCTGGCATGTTCTACTGTGTGTGTGTGTGTTGTGCACTCACATTCCAGTCTTCTCTCCTCGGCCCGGAACGGAAAATACCGAGCCGAGGAGAGATGACACCATTTCCTCTGCCTCTGTGTACAATACAGAGGCAGGGAAATGATCCCATTGGCTGGGAGCGATCGCGAGGGGGGGGCCACGAATGGATGGCCTCCCCCTCACCACCGATCGCCGGGGGACATTTGCCGACCATCGCAGGCACCGGGGGGGGGTCCGATCGGACCCCCCACCCGCGGGCAGGCAGGGACGTACAGGTAAGCCCTTTTGCCTGCCCGTGCCGCTCTGCCGACGTACATCTGTGTGCGGCGGTCGGCAAGTGGTTAAAGTCCTTGTAGGTCTTCTTTTCAGGGTAGGGCTTATTTCCGGGGAAACAGGGTAGGGCTTATTTGGGGGGTAGGGCTTATATTGCAGCCATCACCGACAACCACGCTAGGTCTTATTTTCGGGGAAACAGGGTAGCTGAAGATCTCCGACACCTTTAACTTCAAGAACTTCCCCACACAAAGGAAACAGCTTACAGTACCTGTTTAACTTAAAGGGGAACTCTTACTCGGGTCTCACATATTGTGTTTTGTTATTTCTTTGCACCTATGGTATCAGGGCTTAGATCAGTGGTTCTCAATTCCTGTCCTCAGGGTCCACTAACAGGCCAGATTATAAGTATTACCTTGGGGAGATGCAGACTAGAAAACTGCAATCACTGAGCAGCAAATGATATCACCTGTGATGTATTTCAGTTATCTTGCAAACCTGGCCTGTTAGTGGGCCCTGAGGACAGGAGTTTGGGTTCAGACATCTTTTTGCAGGCACCTTTAAATGACACTCAACACAAGTCAAAAAAAAAAAATAATAATAATATATATATATATATATATATATATATATATATATATATATATATATATATATATATATATATATATTTTATCTTAACTTTTACCTTTTACTGAAGAACAGTGGTACATATATACAACAAAGGGCAATTGATAAACTGAGTTTTGGAGAACAGCCAGACCCAATAGAGGAATCCCCTTAAAGAAACAGCTTAACTACAGTTCGACAGTACAAAACACAATATACATATATGTACAGAGGAATACCAACTAGAGAGTAAACTAGAAGGATTATAAAGAATCAACTATTTAATACAATATGTTACCACACTAAAGGGGAATCCCAGACCGGCCTATTAAACCTTTATATTCTAATGAGAGATCAGATAGAATAGGCGCAGGATATGGGGCCCTCTAACCAATAACAACAGCAATGTCCAGAATGCAGGCCTGCAATAGTCTTCACCGGCAGTTGGAGCTCATTAGATTATATCCAAATATTGCACAGTGATTTGATGACAAGCAAGACAGTTTAAACAGGCTAGTGATATTCCTTGAAGTAGATTAGGGTAAGGATGTCTATGTACAGTGTCTTATGTAATGCAGTATAGTGTTTCCACGGGCAAGGTGTCTGTACACAGTGTTCAAGCAAGATAGCCAGATAAGGATTGCAACAGCTGGGCGACGGCCCTCTCACCAATCACAGGACCAGATGGAAGCCTCTGGAACAGCGACCCTGGATGAGATGTCCTTCGGAAAGACGAACAGCTGCAGGATACAGGCGGTCGTTGGGTCCGTCTGCTGAGTTGATGCTGCGTGGATGTCTGGCGAACAGCCAGCAGATTTGGGCCCTCCGGGGCCGGGTTGGTGTCATTCGCTCACCGCGTGGTAGGCCCTCTCTCCCAGCAGCAAAGAGGTGTGCACTCGGTGAGGCCCAGGATGAAGAGACATGGGCGGATTCACTGACCCTTTTTATAGTTCCTCCCAGAGGTCCACTCGTGTTGCGTAGGGGTATCTGGGACGTGTAGTCACAAAATATGAATGGCTGATCCAAAGACTACTAGTCTCACAATCCTCCCTGTTTGGCTCACAAATATGATGACAGTTACTGGAGCCCAGCACTAGAGGGACATTGGACTAGATGGAGAATGACAGGGGGGTAGTCTGTTTAACTGGTAATTGTAGTTCGCTGTCGCTACATCAGTAAAGTACCCATTTGCAATCATTATTATTTCTTGGTGTCTTTTGCAAATACACTCCCGCTATTAATTTTATCAGACCCCAGGGTGTCAGAGGTGTCAGGAGGCTTGCAAGGTCAGGGCAACCTTTGAGGACAATCATTTGCCAATGGCCCCCAATGATTTACCAATGGCCCCTTAGGAGGGTGGCGCTACATAATATATATATATATATATACATATAATTGGCTTAAAGTGTTCACCCTTGCTGAAAAATACAGACAAGGTGTTTTGGGGTGGGGGCACCCCCCCCATGTTGAGGGCATGTGGCCTGGTATGGTTAAGGAGAGGGAGGGCTGCTTGCAATGTTTTTTTTTTTTTTGGGGATGTGCATCAGCGGGGGATCTAGTTCATCATTAGTCCCTACGGGGGTGTGCTACACAAACAAATGTAATTTTATACCGTTTATGAAAATGGGTTCTCTAGTGATACAGGCGTAAATCTAACATGGACTCAAGACTAATATAAACATTTTAAAGGTTGAATAGGACATTCGTTTATATAGATGAGCCCTAACAGAGGGATAGTTGTTGAAAACAAGAGGGACAGAGAGATGTAGGTCCAGTTAAAGGCGATGCTTTCTGTCTAATCCGGCCATCTTTGTAATGCAAAGCCAATCAGCCAGGCCAGTAAGGATGCATTTGCATAGACTTGAAATGGCTTTTGATGCACAAGCACTTTAAAATGAAGTGAGTTTCTTCAGGGAAGGTGTCACAAAAGGAGACCTCAGAAACTTGTCACTGGTGGCCACTGAGTCTGTGACTTGAAGCTGTATGTCTTAGCATGGTGGCAGCTTCGTCTCAATGGCACTTGTGCAGCGAATTCTTGTGCTGAGTGCGCTGACAAGCCCCAGTCCCCAACTACAGACAAAAGCGAGCTAGAGGTGTCAAATGGAATCAAGCTTAAGGAGTCTAGAGAAGCTTGTCATTGTTCCTAGTTTTTGCTGCCAGAGCGGGGATTAAAGTGGGGAACCGACTCCCAGCTCACTGAGCTCATTCAGCCTGAGCATGCTCCAAAAATGATTAGCAGGGGTGGGCTGTATTCATAGAAACGGGCTGAAATCATCACCCTACAAAGAGACTTCACAAGGCTAATTAAAACCAGGTAATGGAAGGAATCAAGTGCTGACACTTCACAAATGCCACCATACATTCAGTAGGATGAAGGGCATATGGCAGAAAAGGAGGGCCTGGGTTTAAAGCTACCCTGCTAGGCCTGCTGGCAAAAACTAACAATGTTGCTTTTATTATGCTTACTCAATAAGGCCTGGTTCACACTAGTGCGCTTTCTGATGCGCCTTGAGTAGTTCAGAATCGCATGACAATAAAAATAGCATTGTTTTCAATAGTGGCCATTCACATCAATGCAGTGCGACCGTGATGTGAGTTTGGGGAATGGTCCTGTGCTACTTTGGTGCGATTCAGTGTCATTTTTTTGACTTGAATGGAAACAATTTTGGTGCATTTTTTTGCTGCATTTTTTTCCTCCTTTCAAGAATAGTACTAGTAGTAGTAGTAGCAGTAATAGTATTAATAGTAGTAGAAGTAGCAGCAGCAGTATTAGTTCCCAAGCCACAAAAATCACATCCAAAAATGCACATATTTAGAAATCGCATGACAATATCAAAGCTCATGCAAAAACATCACAGAGCACCTGCCCTGCATAATTTCACTTCAAATTGCATTCAAAACTCATCGCACTAATGTGAACTAGATCTTAGTGACAATGCTATACTTTATATTTGTAGAAGCAGGACAACAAAATGTTAGGCTTTTTGTTTTTTTTCAGTTGCATTAAGTCCTATTGGCTATTGTGACCAGTGGCGGCCTATCCATTAGCCGGAGCGCCGCCCCCTCTATCCACGGCCGCCACCCCCATGCTCTATCCACAGCCGCTATTTTGACAAGACACTGCCACCCCCTATTTATGCATCTGGCCCCTTTCAGGATGCAGGGCATGTGAATTACAGCGGCGGGGTGTTTTTTTGAAGCACCTGATTGGAGCCAGAGGCTCTAATAGGCTTGTGGTTCAGAGCATTGCGCCAGGAGCCCACCCAGGGTGTTACAACAGCGAATGAATATTTGCTATTAAAACACTGATCCTCAATCTGGCCAATCAGAAGCAGGTCTGAGATCCATTTTCCGATTGGCCGAAAAGAGAAGAGTCCAAATTTGCCGCTGAGGAGGAGGAGGGAGGAAATGGAAGCCGCCGCGATGCCTGTGGAGAGCAGGGGAAGAGAATGCCATCGCTGCCGCCGAGCAAGGGAAGCCGCTGGTGAAGCCAGGAGAAACGCTGTCCACCATAGATGGGGGTAAGTGCACTAGACCCACCCAACCGATCGGGGGGGTAATACTGTTTGCTGTCCCTCCCAAAAATTTACCACCGGCCGCCACTGATTGGGACCCAGCCAAGTGGCCCTGTCCACCACCATGTGGCCTCTAGCCTGCAAGAGGGTGCAATTTGGGTGAAATTTGATATTTTGGTTTAGTAGATAACTTGGTTGGTTCGGTTCATCCCAGCCCTTGGAAGTCAAATGGTAAGGTCTCACTATTCTTTCTTTTTTTTTCTTCAAAAAAAATTGATTAACTAAGATTTATACTCAAATCTACTTTAATTCAAAGGATTTTTTTTTAATACCAGCAAATGTGTGCACATTTATGAATAGTGTAATTTTGAACAGGGCTCAGGCTTCTCTGTAATTCTATATGACTTCAGTTTCTCCTATGGAAAATAACTACTGTGTTCCAGGGATGGGTAACGGGTGTAATGCTCCCTGGGGTGAACAACCGTTGAAGGCCCAAATACCAGTCCAATTATGCGGTGCCGAACAGTGGTGAGTTTATTTGTGCCATACACAGGGAATTTACAGGTGCTGTACAGTGCTTCAGAGAAAAAGAAATGACCAAAGAAAAAACACAACAAATCTCTTGTGCCTCTCTGTCTTCGCTCTTAGCACACAAAAGGCAATCCTAACTATCAGGCTATCCAAGCCTACTGCTGGACAGCCTCCGCAAACACAGTTTTGCAGTTTTCACCAACCTTTAGCCCCCGTTCACACCTATGCGAATTAGATGCGGCTTACACCGCATCTAATTCGCAGGACATTTTAAAATACATTCATATGAATGCATCTGGTTCACATATGTGTGTTGCATTCGCACTGTGCATTGCACAAAAAACGTGTGCGTTTTCTGGGCATTGCAGTGCGAATTACGAGCCCCTTATCTTCTATGGGAACGCATCTGGTTCACAGATGCATTGCGTTCTGAACATGGATTTTCTCCTTCTCCTCACTACACCTCCCCCCCCCTCTCCCTCCCCCTCTCCCTGCTCACTGATCCTGAGCTAAAACGCAGTGATTCCTTTGAACAGGAGATTTTTATCTCCCCAGTGAAACCTGAGCTTCAATTCGCACCGCACAGACTTAAGCCCTAACAGACATGACCTGTTTGCTCTCCAGGCTGCAGAGCAATGACTTTATGTTCCAGGTGAGCCTAAATGGTCTTCATGGGAGAGGGGGACCACCCAGAGTGGATCAGAGGTATCCCTGTGACACCCACTGCCAGACTGCCTTAAGAAGACCTCATCTCTGGGGAAAGTGTGTCAAACAGCTGTAGGTAAGAAGTGCAGACATCTAGAAGTGCACATACTAGAAGCAGCCTCCTAAACCCTATTTTCATGCCTGTATGCCTGGTCTGACACTTCAAGTAGTGTAACTGCTTGCCATTAAGCTCTGTCTCCACACATTTGTATTGGTCCATCATTATGATGGGAACCCTCACCGGTTAAGGGCAATGTGCAGGAGGCAGAAAGGTGCGAGCAAGCTTCGGTACCCTGAGGAAGTCCCAAAGCTTTTCCTGCTGGAACGGCCTAAATTTAATATGTAAGAGAAATGTTTGAGAGGCGGCTGAACTGAAGATATGTCCTCGGAAATCTAGGACCTTGCTCTTCACCCTGCAGAAGTTTAATTCCTTTGCCCCAATGGCAGAGTCTTATTTATTTCAAGGATTTTATTAAGAAAGAGATACAAACATACCAAGCAGTTGTACAAAGATCAGTATAACAGTGTACTTGATCAGTGGCGTCTCCAGCTTTCATATTTAGGGGGGGCACATGGGGGGACAGGGACAAAAATAGGGGGGGGAATATAAAACGCAAATATATATATATATATATATATATATATATATATATATATATATATATATATATATATATATATATATCTCCTGGGGCCCTTTACCCCTTTACTGCGATCCCACAACGGCCCTTTCACATGTTCTGCAGTGAGCTCCCTTCCTACTGTATTGGGGCCCCCCCAGGGTGACAGAGAACAAGAGATATATGTCACCAGCATACCAAGAAAATATAAGGGTCCAAAGCAGTGGGAGAACTATCAGGGTTGCAAAGGTTGTCTTGCCACCGGGCCCTGGTGTTCTGCCACTGTGGGGTTCCCCAGCCTTCTCTTGCTGTCCTGCCCCTGCCCTCAGTCTGTTTTTTCAGTAACTGAGAGTCCTGGTGAAGTCCTTCCTGCAACTGGCTCTTCTCCCTGCCAATGAGGATGCAGGGGAAGGAGCAGATCGGGCGGCCGTGGTTGTGTGAGCGCTCGCATTATGCAGTGTCAGCGAGCAGAGGGAGGGGGGAGGAATCACCCACTGGGGATGTTCTCCCTCTCAATAGAGACTGTGTTACCCCAGCAGTGGCCCGAGTAAGATGCGGCACATCCGATATGAATACAAACAAAAAGAAATTGCCTTTTTGTAAAAAAAAAAAAAAAAAATTAAAAAAAAAATAATTTTTTTTTGGGGGGGCACATGGTGGGGCCCAGCATAATGTTGGGGGGGTCAGGGCCCCCTCTGGCCCCCCCCTAGGGTCGCCATTGTACTTGATATAGTGAATAGCAAGGTATAAGAGATAAAGGTCCAAATAGTAAGCTTGAAAAGACGGGATCCAGCAAAGAAGAAAAAAGAAAAATTAACTGGGTGAAAGAAGAAGGGAGGCAGGGAGTAGAATGTAAACAAAGCGATGGGGTAAATAAGGAGGTAGGGTATTAGGGCAGTGAACCTTGGTGGGTTTATAAAAGTCATGATGTTGAGATTGTGGTGGGGACCAGAGTGCTCAACTCCTGTAAGATTTATGGGAACCATATTGTTAGGAATTTCTCATGAGTATCTGAGGATACCTGAAAGCTTCTCGTTGACCATGGAGGCACATTTTGGCCTTATAAAAAGAAAGTCTTTGTTTTTTTCTCATGCAGAAGCTATGATTTATTTTGCTACTAGAAAAACAAAACTGTCTAGCTTTTGTTAATAATCATAAACTTGTTTTATTTTAGCATCTAATAAGGCTGTCTACTGGTCCCTTCAGAATACGTAAGTATAACACGTGAATAGAAGTTAAAAAAAGAGCTTTGGCCCAGAAGGTTGACACAAAGGGTCAGGTCCACCAGACATACATCACAGCTCACATTGTATCACATCCTCCAAAACATTTCCCATGGAAATTAATGCAAAATGTTTAGGGGCCTGTGTTAATGGGCTTTTGGACACTTCTAGCAGCTTTTGCTGTCATATACAAGTCTATAGGAATACTAAACCTGCTTTCTGTATAGCATATCAAATTAGGTCAGAAGGAGGTCAACTGCAGGTTAAATGCACCTGTCAATCAATTCTGAATGATCTCAGCAGAGTCACAAACTAATTTCAAACTGATATGTACAAATTGTATTTCATTATGGTGGGGATCCTGATTTGAAGTGTCAGATCATAGTGGTGCCCTAAGCTTTTTAAGAGAGCGATGATTCACACCTTCGCTTTATGTCATGCCTTAACATGTGTTGCCAATATACCAGAAGGCACAAAATTAACAGACACGCACCATTTATTGTGACCGCAGTGAGTTACTGTGCATTGTGGTGTGCTGCAACGCATGTGCATCAGTGGTGCATTGCCTTAGTGCGTAGGTGGAACATTGAAAATAAATCGCACCGCAATGCATACAACAAGCTGAGAAGTGTGACTAGTCCCTTAAAACAAAAGACCTGCTGGAAATCTATGTATAAAACTTCTTGCAGGCTGGGTCTCTTTGATTTTTTTTTGACATAGTGACAGGATAGCTTTTAACCTCCCTAGCGTTTTTCCCGAGTGTGGCTCGCGGTTAAATTTTAGCACCATTAGCAGTAACCCCGAGCCACACTCGGGATTGCATTGCAGGATCCTGGTGCGGTATACTTACCTTGTCCCCAGGATCCTGCGATGTCTCCCCCCGCTGTATCCGTGGGCTGTGTCCTCCGCCTGAAGCCTCTGTGTGCCGGGCTCCATTCCCAGCGAACGTCGCAACGCACTGGGGCGGAGCCCAGCGGCAAATTCAAAAAAGTGAAAAATCATAACACATACAGTACACTGTAATCTTACAAATTACATTACTGTATGAAATTATTTCACATCCCTTTTGTCCCCAGTGCTTTGTCCAATGCCCTGCATAAAGTTTTATATTATATATACTGTTCTTTCTGTCTGGAAACTGGAGATTGTTCATAGCAACCAAAAAAGTGTCCCTTTACGTCAAAAGTGGTTTTAGACCAGCTAGAAAACAGCGATAGTAAATTAGAACAGAATTGAGCGATAGTGAATTGTGGGGAAATTAATTTTATTATTATTATATTATTATTTTTTTATAATTATTTATATTTATTTTATTATAATTTATGATCTTGTGTTTCAAACTTCATCATACCCGGGATATCTTCTAGACTCTTGTTTGGACATATTTAAGTGTGTTATTGTTAAGAATTACAGGCCTACAATATAAAACGCCAAATTTCTATGCAAAATAATTGTACCGCTATGAGACGCAAAAATCTGACCTAATCATACCGCCAGGGAGGCTACTAATAAATGTTCAAGCTCGCTTCAGTTTTGATGACTGCTGATGAAACCTACGGTGCTTCGATGGCTTGTATCTATATTAATCTGAAGTTAACCAATAAAGAATATTGCTTAAAGCGGAGTTCCACACAAAAATGGAACTTCCGCTTTTCGGAACCCTCCCCCCCTCCGGTGTCACATTTGGCACCTTTCAGGGGGGAGGGGGGTGCAGATACCTGTCAAAGACAGGTATTTGCACCCACTTCCGGCATAGACTCCCATGGGAGTCTATGCCTCTTCCAGTCCCGACCGCGCTGTCTGCTGGGAACACACAGCTCCCAGCAGAGAGCGGGGACCACTAGGGACGCGCAGCGCGACTCGCGCATGCGCAGTAGGGAACCGGGAAGTGAAGCCGCAACGCTTCACTTCCTGATTCCCTCACCTAGGATGGCGGCGCCAGCTGCCGAGAACCGAGCGGGTTCTCGGCGTCCCCTGCCGACATCGCTGGACCCCGGGACAGGTAAGTGGCCATGTATTAAAAGTCAGCAGCTGCAGTATTTGTAGCTGCTGGCTTTTAATATATATTTTTTTTTGGCGGTGTGGGTGAACCCCCGCTTTAAACTCTAAACTTTCTGTATTGACTAATGTCTAAATTCTACAGTACTGCTGATTTAAAAGTTCAAGAAGTCCTGTTTGCATTTGTTAAAGTTAAAGCTTTAGACATTGCTTTATTCCAGATTTTCTATTTTTTTACATAAAGGTTTTTCTTGAAATTGTATGCAATAGTTCATTTAACAAAGGAAAAAGTACAACATATACAGGTTAGCAATCAGTATTACCTCAAATAGGTGTATATTATCCCTCACTACCTACTTAATTACCTAATTGTATCTTGAAAAAGGGGGCAGTGGCTGCAAACAATTAAAACTGTGTTCCCACAATCCCAAATGTACACAATGCAGATAAAAATTGCTGCTGTGCCTCCCCCTGTAAATACATATACAAAGTCAAATCTTCGGGTGTATAAAAATTAATATAGATATACATTCATAACACTATTTACATACAGTGTTAAACTCATATACAGTGCCACATTTTGTCATGTTACAACCAAAAACGTAAATATATTTTATTGGGATTTTATGACATAGACCAACACAAAGTAGCACACAAGTCCATACTTTGTAGAACCACCTTTCACTGCAATTACAGCTGCAAGTCTTTTTGGGGATGTCTCTACCAGCTTTGCACATCTAGAGAGTGACATTTTTGCCCATTCTTCTTTGCAAAATAGCTCAAGCTCTGTCAGATTGCATGGAGAGCGTCTGTGTACAGCAATTTTCAAGTCTTGCCACAGATTCTCAATTAGATTTAGGTCTGGACTTTGACTGGGCCATTCTAACACATGAATATGCTTTTTATCTAAACCGGATCTGGGGATCTGAGGGCCCCCTTGTTAAAGGGGGCTTTCAGATTCTGATAGGCCCCCCGCCCACAAACCCCCACAACCACCGGGCAAGGATTGTAGGGATGAGGCCCTTGTCCCCATCAACATTGGCACAGGGTGCTGTGGGGGGGACCCCAAATCACCCTCCCCATGTTGAGGGCAAGCGGCTTGGTATGGTTGAGGAGGGAAGGCGCTCGCTCGCCCCCCCTATACTGGCCTGCCAGGCTGCTTGCTTGGATTACGGTCTGGAATGGATTTTGGGGGGACCACACACCAATTTTTTTTTAATTTGGCGTGAAATTCCCTTAAAATCTATGCCAGAGCCTAAGGGCCTGGTATGGATTTTCGGGGGGGACCCCACGCTGTTTTTTAAAAAAAATTTGACGTGGAGTACCCCTTAAAACCTATACCAGACCCAAAGGGCCTGGCATGGACGGCGGGGGGTAACCCATGCCTTTTTTTTTCTTAATTCTGTCATAGGGTTCCCCTTAACCACTTCAATAAACTGTATTATATACTGTACAGTGACTGCACTGTGTACATATATATATATACACACTAGACTGCCTGCACTGTATATATAGTATAGTCTACACTGAATGCAGAGTATATATATATATATATATATATATATACATGGTGTATATATATATATATATATATATATATATATATATAAAACTGCCTGCACGCCACTAACTAACCTGCCTCTAGCTAACATTCTCTCAATCATAAGCATAACACTATATATGGCCGCAGTGTAAGCAGCCTTATATAGTGTGGGATGTGGACTTAGCTCCCTGAGCCATGATTGGCTAAAGGCACCCTGTCTTTGGCCAATCATGGCTCTCACAGTAGAGCGTGCTGTGAATGGCTAAAGCATGCAGGTCGGGTGCATGCTTTGGTCAATCATCAGACATCAATGCACTGCGATCTCGCAGTGCATCATGGGGCATTCCGTGGTGTGCGAATTTGCTGTGAACGCCCCATAATGTTTGGAATTCGGGGAAAGGGCGAATACCCAATGTTCGCGGCAAACTTACGTTCGACTGGAACCGCGGGACCATTCCTACTAGCTACTAATAACAGGGCACGAAAAAAATAGAGATATATATTAATATTTATATATTATAAATATTTATATAAAGCATTCATACTATGTTCTCTTTTTATCAATTGTAATTTAGAAGACCACTATTTAATAAAAGTATGAAAATGACATTGGACATAATATAATGTTAATATAATAATACTACAAGCAAACTAATATTATTAAAAAAATGTAATTAATAAAAGTAGTACACATTGCAATGATGGCATTATAAGGAAAATGATAAAATCACTTTGTGAACTATATAATAAAAAATTATAGAACAAAAAAATAAATCTTCTGCTTAGTTTTCCTTTCGTAATACACAATTATAATTAAAAACAGGCCGTGTATGGGTAATACAGAATAGACTCTAGTGTCCCTTTAGAGCAAGACAAGGTTTTTGGGTTACATATAACATTCATTTTAAATTTAAGTTTCCCTGTGTACCATAGTTATTTTAGGCAAAACCATTTTCACTAATTGACAATTGCAATTAAATACAGGAAAAATCAATCATACAACATGTGTGCAGTGAGTTTAATTACTCCGTGCAATAAAACATTACATGACATAGATTTCAATTGTGAATATTAGTATATAACACAAAATTATGAAAGTAGGGTATACCCTATGCATTAAAGAATACGGGCCATATTGTAATGAAAATTTTTAAAGTCCCTAACCTGTTTTCATTGTAAACAAGCAATCATGAGTAAGGGAGTTTAAAAAAAGGAATTTTCCATTAGGGTTATATGATATTCAAAGTGAAAAAAAAACAGTTAAATGAAAAAAATATATATAAGAAAATAGTAAATCACTCCAAAATCCAACAGGCCAAAAATGACTAGTAAACAAGACTTTCGATCCCTTGATCTCCTTTGTGTGGATTTGATTTGTGTTGACTATTGTAGACATGGCCCCATATGTTTGCAGGAAGAAAAGCACCTTTTCTCCTGGTGGGAAGTTGGTGAGCGGTAGCGGTGACCTAGGTGGATGTATGTGTACTGTGAACGAATAAAGCTTTTGAAGTCAGTTGCATACATAGGATTAGTCATGCTTGCCGGGTAGTAGAATGACTGACCACATGTAACTAAGTCCATATGGTTTAATAGATCTCTTAACACCTATTAGCAACTTCCCAATGTGTGCCACGCATTTCATGGACTGCTGCCTGATAAATGCTGGCTGCATTCAGTGATTCGTCATGGCTATTTTACTTATAGGGGGACATTTCATTCACTTGTTCATGGCTACTCTGAGGCATTGTAATCCAATTAACAAACTGTTCACTTTTTGTTACAGAAATCTTCTTTCTCTCTCATTCAGGATTTACAATGCCCAGTGGAGCTGTATATATATATATATATATATATATATAAAATAGCGTAGAGTATTGTAGGATGTTAGCCACCAAATAGAAAGCAGAAATTTGAATTTAGATATAATTTATTTGCTAACAGAAAATGCAAGCTTTCTAAATAATTTAGGTTTCTTTTCTTGCATTAGGGGTATATTTTTTCATTAACAAATATCATATTTAAAATAAAGCAGTTTATTTTTTAGATTTACTCTTTAAGTTGGACATTTCATGTCTTAAAAAGTGTCTAAACTAACAATAATACTAAAGTGCAGAACCTTGTGATGTCTACAACTAAGCATGTGTGTGTGCATATTCAAATCACATTATTTTACAACTTAATAATAATATATAATAATATGTATTAATAATTCAATAAAAAAAAATAAAAATCTACTAACAAACTTAAAAAATAGCAATTTTCCATTTAAATAACTGTTAAACAGAGCATATTTGTTGTAACAAATGTAAACTGCAAAGACCAATTTAAAAGAACCTTAGCAACCTGGCATCTGGACTAACGCATTTCAAGAGGGTGTTCCCTCTACATCATAGTCCTATGATGAGGAGGGAGAGAGAGGGGACTCTGATGAAGAGGGAGCACCCCCCTAGAAACAATAGGTCAATTAGGTTGTTTGAGAAGGTTTATGTTTTCCAGCCCATATTTGTTATGCAACTTGGGCTTCTAGATGTGTACTGTTCAAGAGGACGGGAAGGGAAGGGAGAGATACAGATTTTTTTTTGGAAGCCTTCTATCTTTAAAGTCAACAAGTAGATTTTTATTGTCTTTAATTTAATAATATCTTTAAATTAATTAAATGCTACACACTCAGTTTCTTGTTTTGTTTAATCAAATGTTGAAAAGGTACTCCTGGTATTCGTGACACACACTATACACAAGACTTTGACATTTTCTCCAATCTGTATTGAGTTCCACCTAGAACTAAACCTAGAACTAAACCATACTCCCAACATTTAACCAACCAGTTCTGGGTATTCTTTTTACAAGATGCCTCCAGTTTAGAATTAATGTTGGTGATAATCCTTTTTAGGTTCATAAAAATCCATTCATTAGGTCATAAAAATGAAACATTTTAATAATAAAAAAATTCTTCCAGAAGAGGGAAATAAATAAAGGAGTATAGCCACTTTGCCTTAAGGGACTAAAACAAATTATCTTCTACTAACGATGTACAGTTAATAAAAAGAATTATATTCAATATATTAGTTATCTTTTTATTTCATATGGCTTTTTTTATTCTCTAGACATTTATATAAAACTAAGCAGTGCTTTAGCAGTCACAACAACAATTACAGCTAAATGACAAATGTTTAAGTCCATAAATAAGACTGTTGTTGGTTTACCAGCACCCAGCATAAAGAATCCTCAAAATTGTATCTTATCAAAAAGCAATAGATCAATTTAGTCAATAAGCAAAAAAAGAAGTGATAAATGAAAAATAAAATTTTAGCAGAGAAAACTAGGAAAATCTGAAGGAACAAATGTGCGTTTGGGAAGTAAAAAAAATGGAAACAACCACCAGATGGCATTTTAACTATACTGATACAATGTGTGGATTAGAGAATGTTGAAGTAAAGGATTAAATAACATCCACTTAATGGTGTCCTTTTCAGTGCTATGCCTAATTAGTATTATACTTGCTAAAAAAATGTGATTATTCAATTTAAATACCCTCATTTTATGGATTACAATATTTAAACATTTATTGACACATTCGTACTTTTAGTTTTACATTTTTTAATCTGGTTTGCTAATTGGTTTTAAAACTAACATTTATTTATCAATTTTGCAAATGCCACAGTGTTTGGTTAATTCTTTAAATTTTTATGTTATAATTCATTTTTGACTGTTACATTGTACTGAAATGTGGAAAATTGTCAAGATTCTAATTATTTTGAAATATTTTTATTATATTTTGCCATTTTATGTGTACAATTCAATACGTGAGCATTAAAGTATTACAATCTTACAAAAATACTAATGCAAAGTTTCACATATATATATATATATATAGATATATATATCTATATATATATATCTATATATATAGATATATATATCTATATATATATTTAAGTATATAAATATACACTGTACAAGTTCATGCATACAGCGCAGAACAAAAAAGACAACAAATAGGTAGAGAGATTGATTTCTGCAGCAAAATAAATAAATAAAGTCCCAAATATTTCCACTTTATCAAGAGATTGATTTCCAATTTTTTTTCCCAACCAATATTTCATCAGTTTTTTTATATTAAGAAATATTGCAGACAGCAACTGCCATTTATAGACTTTATACATATATATATTTATTAAACAATAGCTGTGCTATTGTTTATTATTTTATGGTGCATATGGTTGTATTTCATATGTTAGCTGCTGCTCCATATTTTTTGTTTGTTTACATTAGAGCACGGTATTTATTCTATTTATTTACACACATATATATATATTTATATATATATATGTGTAATAGTATACACATAATAATGTTTATATATATATTTATTTATTTATTTTTTTAATTTATTTTTTAAGGAGTCTTTCTTCAGCTAGGATATTATATTTACATGAGAAAAAATATTTAAAGCAAATGAATAAAATATTATAACTTTTTCTTGTAATTATAATTATTATAATTATTATCCCAATATAATTCTTGAAATGTTCTACTTTCTCTAACTGTATCCCCAAATCAGGGGGGATCATTTTAGCAGGTGTTGAAGATTTATATTTTCTCTAGTCGGATTCTGCTAAATAACATAGGATTAGAATCACAGCTGCAAAATAATTTATTAGCACAATTATAATGTAGAAGCACCTGCTTCTAGGATTCACTGCACCGCTGGTGTACAAACTCCATGTATTTATCTGTTGAGAAAACCAAGTCTAATTATTGCTAACCATCACTCGTTTCCACATTAAAAATTACGTTAATACATGTACAAATTTCAGTTCGAAAGCTCCATACACTTTGGACAGTTTGCTGTATAATCTGGCAAACTACGGAGGGTTTTTAGGACCCCCCTCTGATCTAAAAGGGGCACTATGGCATTTATGCTCAAATGTGGTAATCAGCTTACACCATCATCTTAGAATAAGCACATGAATAATGCAGATCTAAAACTGTACACACAATTAAAGATTTAAGTAGACATGATGTTACAAAGGTTTTTTAGGAGTCCTTTGGAAGACTTCAGAAATGCTCTCCACTCTTCCAGATCACAGAGCACACAAGGTCTATGGAAAGGACTTGGAACTACACAAATGGCAGGTTTCCTTTAAACTTCCACTGCAATAAGTTTATATCCTGAGTTAGCACAGATTGCATCCTTACAGCAACTTACTAAGAAGCTTTATCAATTAAGGCCACAATTGATTAATAATGTACTAGATCAATGGACTAGTATGTAATTCGTTTAGCAAATTAGATACCGGTAATTTAATATTTTATCATGCTATTTTCAAACAATACAAATGTGCTAAAATCAGTGGAATTCCAGGAAAAAAAAAGCCAAATATATTTCTACAATGCATGTATGTCAATTGCTTCATCTGCCAATTTGGTCAACCACCCTTGTAATACGCACACATCACACTGTATATCCAAAGAGCTCTGTGGTTTGATGTTTTACTCTCCACCTCTAGCAGACTCATTGGACTAAATCTCATATTTACTAAAGTCGCAGGCTAAGTGGCTGGACCATCAATTTCGGGTGACCCAACAGGAATGGCTCTGCTTTACGAAAAGTAAACTTGATGCATGGGCAGGTGAAACGCGTCTCTGTGTACAAGGCATGGGACTATGTGCATGTGATTTTACCAAGGGGAAGCACAGAGCCCAATGGTTGGAGAAGCTTTTTCCTCTAAGAATACGGAGAATAAGATTTCAGAACAGAATATAATTTTTACTATGTTTTACTTGTTTAATAGATGTACTCTTATTACTATTATATTTTTAGACTTATTTAGACTTATAAGTGTATCAGTATATGGTAAAAAATAAATAACAGCATCTTTAAATTCCGTTACCTGTTATTATAATTCCACTGACAAAATTATATATATATATATATATATATATATATATATATATATATATATATATATATATATATATATATATATATATATATATATATATATATATATATATATATATATATATATGTAGTAAAACCTTGGTTTGAGAGTAACTTGGTTTGAGAGTAACTTGGTTTGAGAGCGTTTTGCAAGACAAGCAAAATGTTTTAATACATTTTGACTTGATATACAAGCGATGTCTTGATATAAGAGTGGCGTCATGTCACAACCAAGTATAAAAGAGAAGAGAGGCGCCTCTAAGTGTAGTATAATATGGTTACTTTTAATGAAGGTATAACAATCATCAACCATGTGAATTGCTAAATGTTGTACCTTCATTAAATGTAACCATATTGCTACATTTAAAGGCGCCTCTCTTCTCTTTTATACTCTATAGCTCCTGCTGGGTTTTGGTTCTAATCCCCTTGCGAAGGCTGCCATTTGTGGATGGACATTTTATGGTTACACAACCTGGTCACATTGCTATAATCTTTTTATATGGGCTATAAGCTGAAGGACCTATGAATAAATGGTTGTGGAACTGAGTTTCCATTATTTCTTATGGGGAAATTCGCTTTGATATAAGAGTGCTTTGGATTACAAGCATGTTTCCGGAACGAATTATGCTTGCAATCCAAGTTTTTACTGTATATATATATATATATATATATATTAGATTGTAAGCTTTTCTGAGCAGGGCCCTCTTAATTCTCCTGTATTTTATTGTATTATAACTGTATTGTCTCCCTTTTATATTGTAAAGTGCTGCGTAAACTGTTGGCGCTATATAAATCCTGTATAATAATAATAATATATACATTTTAAAAATAAATATAGTTACATAGTTAGTCTGGTTGGGAAAAGACACACGTCCATCTAGTTCAACCAATAAAAGGGAAAAAAAATAATAAATAAAATCATACAATCCCATATGCACAATCCTATACCCACAGTTGATCCAGAGGAAGGCTAAAAAACCCCAGCAAAGCACGGTCCAGCGGGGCAAAAGCTTCCTTCCTGAACCCCCGAGAGGCAATCAGATATTCCCAGGATCAACTTTACCATATAAATAAATAAATAAAAAATATACCTGTGTTACATTTTTAATTTTTCTTTTATAAAATATCATTTAAAAAAAATACAATATTTCAGTAAAAAATATACCTATGTTATGTGTATAATGTGTTTTAACTTTAGAAAATACAGTAATAAAAAAATAAAATAATAATAAAAAATATGTGTGTGTGTGTATAGCAAACTTTAAAAAAAAAGAAAAGTCCTACAGTACATCTAATGCACATATGCACTCCAAGCCTGGCTATTTAAGTACATATATGCAGACACCCAGGGCTAGCTCCTAGCTGCATTCGTTGATCTACGTTTGCTGTCTTTACAGGATTGATAGTAAAAAGGTGCAAACAGGAGCGGAGACATGTAGTTTGAGCACTAAGTAGTGTGCAACTAATAAAGGATGTATTATTTTTTTGCTGGTATACCAATTTTATAATATTACCGCTGATTATTTTTTTTAATATGTATTTGCTGAAATGTATTTGTGTTAATCCACAAAATGTACAGTATCTCGTCTCTTGATTTTATTGTATGTCTAACAACTGTTTTAGCACATTTGAACACATCCACAACTGTTTTCAACATAGTTTTTTTTTTTTTTTAATTTACCAAACATTTTTTTGCTGGAAATTCAGAAATTCTAACTTTTTTGTATTTGTTAATTAAACACCGATTGTAAGCTTTATTTCAGAGTCTAACCATGAAAGCACCTTTGTTTCACTCATGTGAGCGTACATGTTCCCTGGGAATGGAGTGAGCATTAGTTTGCTGGTTGGGTGAAGGGAAGTATGCTCCGCTCCCCCTCACCGGTACAGTAAACTCCACTCTAGTGATTTAGGCTCTAGGATGGAGCATCATACTGGCGAGGTCGCTCTGAGCTCTCAGCCTCCTGTAAGCTGCCTAAACTCTTTGATGCTGATCAGGGGCGTTGCTAGGTCTGCAAAAGATCTGGGGCTAGAGCCCATAGCAGCGGTTGCCAACCTTTATGCATGCCCGCGGGGGGGGGGGGGGGGCGGTGGTAAGTAATTTTTCACAGGCGATGGCTGGTGTTGGTGCTTCAATCATCATGGCACCATGGTTGATTTGGTGTCAGGGTGATTGAAGTGCATTAATTCTATTGTTACATTCTAATATATAATGAAGTGGTTCAACTCACAATACTGCAGAATTAGTGGGAGCCCTGGGCATGTCACTTGCCACATCTCCCGCCACCAGATGCAGCGTGTCACTTTCCACCATCGCCTGTCACCAGATGTAGCGTGTTACTTGCCACCGTCACCTGCCACTAGATGTCACCTGCTACCATTTGCAGATTGTCACTTGCCATGTCGTCTGCCATCAGATGTGGATAGTCACTGGCCACTTTCACCTGGCAGCGGATGTGGATGTCACTTGCCACATCTCTTGCCACCATTTGCAGATTGTCACTTGCCACATCTCCTGGCACCATTTGCAGATTGTCACTTGCCAACTGATGTGGATTGTCACTTGCCATGTCAGCCAGGGCCACCGAATGTGCATTGACGCTGCATTGGTGGCAGGCTGACAGCACTGGTTCATTTAGTGAGAGTAGGAGAGCGGTGATGCAGGGCGGGCAGTGAGAGATGATGTCATCTCGCCGCTCCCCATCGCACCTCCGACATTGAAGCAAGGGGGTCTGGCTGCAAAGTGGAGCTCCACGATGACAGGAAGCAAGTGACCTCCACTCCACCATGCTGTGAGGGAAGAAGAGCGCTGATGTGAAGCGGGTGGAGAGAGATGTCATCTCCACTCATCCGCCCGCTAGCTTCTCTACTCTCCTCCGCCTCTCTCATGCAGCCAGCCCACCCGCTAATTAGGCAGGGACCCTGCTGCAAGAGACTCGGGGCTATGGGCCCCAGATTCGGGGCTATAGCCCCAATAGCCACCCCCTAGCAACGCCCCTGACGCTGATTAATCACTTGCCAACCAGCTGCCGCAGTTTTACTGCGGCAGAATGGCACGGCTGGGCAAAACGACATTACCTTACGTCGCTTTGCCCTGTAGCCACTAGGGGCACGCGCGCCTGCTGCTCGCCCCCGGAGCTGATGCGAGATGACTGCCGGGCTCCCGCACAGTGTGAACCGGGATCTGTGTGTGTAAACACACAAGATCCCAGTTCTCTGAGGGGAGAAGAGACAGATCGTGTGTTCATACAAAGAACAGCGATCTGTCATCTCCCCTACACAGTCCCATCCCCCCTTCAGTTAGAACACACCTAGGGAACACAGTTAACCCCTTGATCGCCCCCTAGTGTTAACCCCTTCCCTGCCAGTGACATTTTTACAGTAATCAGTGCATTTTTATAGCACTGATCACTGTATAAATGCCAATGGTCCCAAAAATGTGTCAAAAGTGTCCGATGTGTCCGCCATAATGTTGCAGTCCTGATAAAAATCGCAGATCGCCGCCATTGCTAGTAAAAAATAAATAATAAAAATGCTATAAATCTATCCCCTATTTTGTAGACGCTATAACTTTTGCGCAAACCAATCAATATATGTTTATTGCAATTTTTATTACCAAAAATATGTAGAAGAATACATATCGGCCTAAACTGAGAAAAAATTGGCTTTTTTATAGCAAAAAGTACAAAATATAGTGTTTTTTTCAAAATTGTCACTCTTTTTTTATTTATAGCGCAAAAAATACAAACTGCAGAGATGATCAAATACCACCAAAAGAAAGCTCTATTTGTGGGAAAAAAAGGACGTCAATTTTGTTTGGGTGCAGCATCGCACGACCGCGCAATTGTCAGTTAAAGCGACGCAGTGCCAAATCGCAAAAAATGCTCTGGTCATTCAGCAGCCAAATCTTCCGGGGCTGAAGCGGTTAACCAAAGAAGTCATATTATGTTCAGCATCAAAAAATAAAAAAAACCCCAAAATTTCAGTTACGTAAATAAGAAGAATTTCCTGTAATTATTTCATATATACCACTTCCAGACAGCAACTGGCTCTATCCAACAAATATACAGTATAATCGCTATGTTTCCGCTGTGAAGAACCAATGAAGATCAGATTACAGGCACATGTCCAACCGAGTGACTCAGAGAAGGGATATTACCCCCCACCTTATTCTACAGACTGGACCGTCATAATTACTCAGTTTAACAGGCTGGCAAAAAGCATACAGGCAGTACTGGGCCTTTTAACAAAAATATTATTGTGCGCTTAGTGTGAGAAAGTGTACATAGGGCAGCACCCACTAAATATCAGAATATTGGATGTCAGAATCGACACTGGTTACTGTATTAGGTACACCTGTTCAATGGTAACACAAATTGCTAATCAGCCAATCACATGGCAGCAACTCAATGCATTTATGCATCTAGATGTGGTGAAGACGACTTGCTGAAGTTCAAACCGAGCATCAGAATGGGGAAGAAAGGGGATTTAAGGGACTTTGAACATGGCCTGGTTGTTGGTGCCAGACGGGCTGGTCTAAGTATTTCAAAAACTGCTGATCTACTGGGATTTTCACACACAACTATCTCTAGGGCTAACAGAGAATAGTCCGAAATAGAGAAAATATCCAGTGAGCAGTAGTTGTGTGGAGGGAAATGCCTTGTTGATGTCAGAGGTCAGAGGAGAATGAGCAGAGTGGTTCGAGCTGTTACAAAGGCAACAGTAACTCAAATAACCACTTGGTACAACCAAGGTATGCAGAATACCATCTCTGAACGCGCAACACATCGAACCTTGAAGCAGATGGACTACAGCAGCAGAAGACCACACCGGGTGCCACTCCTGTCAGCTAAGAACAGCAAACTGAGGCTACAATTCGCACAGGCTCACCAAAATTAGTCTGGATTTCAGCTGTGACATTCAGATGGTGGGGTCAGAAATTGGTGTAAACAACATGAAAGCATGGATCCATCCTGCCTTGTACCAACGGTTCAGTCTAGTGGTGGTGTTGTTATGGTGGTGGGGGGATATTTTCTTGGCACACTTTGGGCCCCTTAATACCAATTGGGCATCGTTTAAATGCCACGGCCTACCTGAGTATTGTTGCTGACCATGTCCATCCCTTTATGACTACAGTGTACCCATCTTCTGATGGCTCCTTCCAGCAGGTTAATGCACCATGTCACAAAGATCAAATCATCTCATCACTGGACAATGAGGTCACTGTACTCCAATGGCCTCCACAGTCACCAGATCTCAATCCAATAGAGCACCTTTAGGATTTGGTGGAACAGGAGATTCGCATCATGGATGTGCAGCCGACAAATCTGCATCAACGCTATCATGTTAATAAGGACAAAAATCTCTGAGGAATGTTTCCAACGCTTTGTTGAATCTATGCCATGAAGAATTAAGGGAGTTCTGAAGGCAAAAGGGGGTCCAACCCGATACTAGCAAGGTGTACCCAATAAAGTGGCCGGTGAGTGTATAAATATATATATATATACACATACAATGAGTGCTCATCCACACAAATAAAAGTTTACGGACATCGAATTAAAACATCAGTGATCTGCTAATCTTCTAAAAAACATTACAGTCCAGGAACAAGTGAAAGCATTCAACTATCCACCGACTCCGTGAATGTATCTTGAAGAGATGACCAAGACACTAGTCCCCTTCACCACAAATAAGGTTGGCCTCGTACCAAATGCAAAAGATCCCCACCACAGAGATCAGCCAGGCATGTAATGAAAAGACCTCCGACATTCATCAATGGCAATAGCAGGACACCAACTTACGGTTCATGGAGGAGAACAGAGGCCACACTTATGCCGCGTAGACACGGTCGGAATTTCCAACAACAAATGTTCGATGTGAGCTTGTTGTCAGAAATTCCGACCGTGTGTAGGCTCCATCGAACATTTGTTGTCGCATTTAAATTTCCGACAACAAAAATTTGAGAGCAGGTTCTCAAATTTTCCGACAACAAAATCCGTTGTCGGAAATTTCGATCGTGTGTGCACAATTTCAACACACAAAATTACACGCATGCTCGGAATCAAGCAGAAGAGCCGCACTGGCTATTGAACTTCATTTTTCTCGGCTCGTCGTACGTGTTGTATGTTACCGCAAATTTCCGACAACATTTGTGCGACCGCGTGTATGCAAGACAAGTTTGAGCCAACATCCGTCGGAAATAAAACTAGGATTTTGTTGTCGGAATGTCCGATCGTGTGTACGCGGCAATAGTGTAAAACCGCCAAACAATTTATTAAAAACAATAGACAGGTACTTACAGAGATAAAAGAAAATACAGCATGTCACAGCATGTACTGATGCCTCCTCACTGACCACACAAAGAGTGCGCTGACGCCAAAAGTTAAGCCCCGCCCAACATGTTTCGCCATCAAACAGCATAATCTTTTACCTCTGTAAGTACCTGTCTACTGTTTTAGATACATTTAACTATCATTTCGTAGCTAATAGGTTAGGAAACAAGGAGTTGAAACTAGCAACTTTTGCCGTTTTAACCCTGGGTGCATACTTGTGTTGATGTCTCTTTGAATTTTAAAAGTTGCTATTTGAACTTTTTGTCTAAAAAAAGCTCAAAAAATAAATTCAACAAAAAAATGCAAAAAAATTGTGAAGGACTTGAAAGTTATATTTATGTTTCTGTTTATATTTTCTCTTTTTCTTTCCATTTATGAATCGTTTGGTGTTTGTTAGCAAATCCACTCATAGTTCTGACCTCTGAGGTGGGTAGAGTGGTAAGTCACCATTGTCCTCATCTTTCTACATTCATTTGAATGGCTTTGTTGATTTTCAAACGCAATCATAAATAATCAATGGGTCTGAATATAACCAAAGCCATTCATACCAGTGACCCCCAGTGATGTTTCTGTGCAAGTCAGAGGGGAATATTGTCAGATCAGGAGATTAGGACTGCACCGGGACAGTGCCACCCACTTGTTTAAATACATCATGGGACAGTGCAGGGTTCTCTTACCTGTCCCCTGCCTATATTTTCTGCTTCCAGTTCAAAAACAGTCTGGGCAGGAGGTGGACAGGGGTGTAAAATGGCAGAAGAAGGGGTAGGGGGCCGGAAAACAAACCCTGCACAGCCCTGATCTGACAGCGATTCTGCACTAACAAGTGGGTGACTGTGTTTACACCAATAAAAGAGCGCTGCACTGACAGCAAGGAGGAGCTGGAGGGGAGAGAGAGCAAAGCCTGCACCACCTCCTGTCTACTTCTCTCCACGTCACATTCAGCACTCGGCTATCATGAGTAGTGATGCTGCTGCCACTACTCCTGTCAGCCTGTAGTAGAGTGAACTTGTCATGCACCCCCCCCCCCCAAAAAAAAATCACTGCACCCAAGGCAGCTGGTCCTCCTGCCACCCCACCTTGTCCCAGCCCTGAATGTGGATATAATGCAGGAAAGAATCAGTGACAAAACGCGGTGCAGTGCATTAATGTGCATTATTTTGTATGATAGTGAGTTTGGCTTTAAGATAGCCCATTGAAATCAATGGGCTGCTAACTCACTAAAACATCCCTTAAATTTGGCCTGCCAAAATTTATAATGCTGTGCAATGCACTATGATGTTTTGCCTCAGTGCTTTGGGTGCCATTCAAAATGAATAGAGACGTAGCGCAGAAACACATGTACCAAGCATTACCACAATGTAATGGGGTCAATAGCCCTTTAAGGTTATCATCTTGGATAGAATTAGATTTTGAATCAGGCAAATTCGTACCCAGATAGCAAGAAATTGTGCTGCAAGTTTGAAAATGACTTGCTAAGCTATTGCTAGACTTGCCAGGCTTCACACATGTGTTGCACAATTGCAGCAAGTCCCCATTGCATGACTCCAGATCAAATTTCTTTGCAAACATCCTGCATGTCTGCTGCAAGTTCTGGTTTAGTTATGTTTTGCAATATTCACCCCACCACAGGGGGCACTGTGGCTGAATTTCCATGCTGTAGACTTGCAGAGCTCTTGCTGTAGACTCACTCCAGTCCCTGGCTCCTGCTAGGGACTTGCCTCGTATATTTGCTACAAATTGGAAAAGTGTCAGCTGGAACTTGTGCTTCAGTTGCTCTGCAAGTGTACAACTTGCCAGTGAAAATGTGCAGCAAGTTAACGAGACTTACAATTAAACACTGCCACAAATTTGTGGCAAGTTATCCTTGCTATTTGGGTAAGTGTAGTGCTACCCCCACAGGAGCGGCTGATATTAACTGGTTCTTTCCTAAACAGTGCAGAGGCACCAGTCACCCAAGTAACAGTCAATTTACTCCGGCTCCAACCTTCTAGGTGTTGTCTTTTTGTAATTTACTGCTTGTAGAACTTGTAACAGGAGAAGGACTGGGGCATGGGATACTGCAAAATGCTCAATAGCATTGATCAAGAGGACACTCTTCTCCTTGTGGATATGGGACAGTCTAATACCCCGTACACACGATCGGACTTTCCGACAACAAAACCGTGGATTTTTGTTCAAAGGATGTTGGCTCCAACTTGTCTTGCATACACACGGTCACACAAATGTTGGGCAACAATTACAAACGTAGTGACGTACAAGACGTACGTGGTCTCTCCATTACGAACGCTAGTTTTACAAGACCAAGCGCTTCCGGCTCCTGCTCGATTCAGAGCATGCGTGGACTTTTGTGCGACGGACTTGTGTACACACGATCGGAAAGTCCGACAACAAAAATTTGTTGGCAGAAAATTTGAGAACCTGCTAGCCAACATTTGCTGGCTGAAACTCCGACAACAAATGTTCGATGCAGCATACACACGGTCGGACTTTTCGCCAACAAGCATCAACACATCCAACATTTGTTGTCGGAAAATCTGATCGTGTGTACGCAGCATAAGACCTCACAACTGTCTCTTTGGCATCTGGTTACCCTGCACAATTGCACGGCTATAGGTAACCAGTGCAATTTCATGGTGCTGCACAGTCAAAAGGTGGTCAGTTAGGGTCCTTACAAGTTCCCAAGACAGCTGTATCCATCCAGCATCCTCCGGACACACTGCAGTGAGGCTCTCCCTCTCCAGACCCGATTCTCTTGTAGAGAAATCCTGCACTCTGTTCCAAATTATTCTCAGGTCTCCAGCCCTGCCACAGCTGAGAGCCAGCAGAACAGCAACTCAGTCCACTGGATGACTCAGAGGCAAGCAGCCCCCTAAAGCTCTTGGTACCTTCCCTGATGGGGAGAAGAACAGCCTCCCCAGGGCTCCAGACTATTTACCACCTCCCAGACCATCTTCTGGGCACACCTCCCCAGGGATTGGCCAGAGCATGATAAAAATTCAGACCAGTTATTTGAGTTTCTCACCCTAAGCTCTGGAAACTTCTTCCAGAGACAGGAGGAAACAATCCAACTCACAGCCTGTGAAATTATGAGCAGACCAGAGCAAGTGATTGCTGATTCCTTATTTACAGAAGGAGCCAAAAACTATATTTACCTAGCATCCTATGCTAGGAGGCTGCTACATAAAAGGAAACGGAAGAGAGAAACGGTATGGTTCCCTACAGAGGTAAGTAGAATAGTATAAGAGAAAGAATCAGCATATAGGAGATGGATAGAAGGATACAGAAAGCGTATCATATTATCAGTGCTACTAAAGTACAGAAAGAGGAGGAAATGGCTAAATCTGTTCATCTCTTGCCGCCCATGTAACGTATATGTGTGACGGCAAAGGGGGTGAGCTTTAAAGTAGAACTATAGGCACAACTTTTTTTTTTTTTGGATATAACAAGGGAGGGTTATAACCCCTGTCAAATTTTTTCGCCATCTGTGTCCCATTATGGAGATTTCTTTTCACTTCCTGTCCCATATCCAATCAGGAAGTAAGAGGAAATACTTGTAAATAAAGGGAATTCCTTGGGGCCCCCAGGTCACCAGAACTAGTGTCCCCATTGGAAGATTTCTCCTCTATTACTTATCTGGGGACAACCCAACATTTTGGATTTTCTTTTACTTTCACTTTCAATGATAACGGTAACCAGGACAAATAGAGAGAGTGAATCTCCATAACGGGGGGGGGGGGGCAGACAGCAATAAAAACCTAATAGGTGTTCTAATCTCTCTCAACTCTATTCAAAACAGTTAAAAAAAAAGTCTAGCCTGTGGTTTTTCTTGGGAGAAAAAAAAGTAATAGGGCAAATTGTAGAGTTTTACCTATCTTTTTTTTTTAGTTTCGTCCAAGAATCTGTAATTCTGCAGCAAAATCACTCTGTTCATCACTAGCGGACAGCATAAGACCTCATTCGTTGATACTGTTTTTATATCTTTGTTGCACTTTCTTAGTAAATACGCCCGATTTCCTGTTTCTTCTCCTTCTTTTGCAGCCTCACCTTCTCTGCTCCCGAGGAGTTGTTTGATTTACTGGTTACACAATCCTTCAGGTTCCACTGTCATTAGTATCTTGAGTGCTAATATACGCTTTCCCTGTAAATGTGTATATTTTTGCCTGCTTTACCTACTGTAAGATACATTAAAGTGTAACTCCACTTTTGTTGAGAATAAAACATTCCCCCCTGGGTGATCTCTGTACATTGCAAGGATTATAACAACCTTTGCTGCAGATTCCTACCTTTTGTTATTCTGAAGTAATCCCTCTGTGTTTGTCTGTGGCCTCTGTACTGAGTGGGTCTTATGGGAGTGGTTTCATAATTAACTGTCAGGTGTGCAGCTGCAGGGCACTAATGAGGAAATCTGCTGGGCCTGCATCCCTTTAGATGTGTTCCTATTGTGAGTATCTCACCAAAAATGACATTTTTGTTGCAGGGGATGCCTGAAATCTGACTTGTATCTTAGGCAGACTTCTGTGAGCCAATCACACAAGCAGGAAACTATGTTTCTGGGGAGTGGTCAGTACACACTGTGTACAGAACAACTCCAGGTAGCCATATTGCATTCTCAGAAAATTACAGTGGCTGCAGATTGAAAAGGAAAGGTAATTTTTAATAACATTCAATTACAATATGATTAGTGTCGCAATTATATGTGCGATATTTTTTCCTTACTTGCTATTTTTTCCCCCACAAAAGGGGAGTCACCCTTTAACCCCTTGCCGACAGCCGCCATCATTTTACTGCGGCAGGTCGGCACATTCCCGCGAGCCGTCGTAGCTATATGTCGGCTTGCGGGATCAGGATAGCAGGTGCACGCACGCGGCCGCTGCACAGCGGGGGTGCCGATGCTCGTGGCTGACGGTCGCGATGACCGCCGGCCACGAGCGATCGCGAGCACGAGAGGCAGAACAGGGAAGTGTGTGTGTAAACACACAAATCCCTGTTCTGTGAGGAGAGGCGTGACAGATCGTAAGTTCCTATTAGCTAGGAACCATGATCCGTCACTTCCTCTAGGTCAGTCCCCTCCCCCTACAGTTACAAAACACACCTAGGGAACACAGTTAACCCCTTGATCGCCCCCTAGTGTTAACCCCTTCCCTGACAGTGACATTTTTACAGTAATCAGTGCATTTTTATAGCACTGATCACTGTATAAATGCCAATGGTCCCAAAAATGTGTCAAAATTGTCTGATGTGTCTGCCATAATGTCGCAGTCTCGATAAAAATCGCAGATCGCCGCCATTACTAGTAAAAAAAAAATAATATTAAAAATGCTGTAAATCTATCTCTTATTTTGAAGACGCTATAACTTTTGCGCAAACCAATCAATGTACGCTTATTGTGATTTTTTTTACCAAAAATATGTAGAAGAATACATATCGGCCTAAACTGAGAAAAAAATTAGCTTTTTTTTAAAAAAAATGGGGATATTTATTATAGCAAAAAGTACAAAATATTGCGTTTTTTTCCAAAATTGTCTAAATTTTTGTTTATAGCGCAAAAAATAAAAACCGCAGAGGCGATCAAATACCACCAAAAGAAAACTCTATTTGTGGCAAGCAAAGGACGTCAATTTGCATGACCGCGCAATTGTCAGTTAAATCGACGCAGTGCCGAATCGCATAAAATGGCCTGGTCATTCAGCAGCCAAATCTTCCGGGGCTGTAGTGGTTAAGCATTGTATTATGTCAATTTATAGCCTGGAAATTACCCTGTGAAATACCATTAAAGCACCTTTGTAAAAAAATAAAATAAAATACACCGATTACAGGAAACCCTATGGACGGACAGAACACAGTGGCTCTGAGTTGATGTTGAGAAGACGCCACATTAGCCGTTTTCTGACAAGTCTCCACGGCACTCCATTTTAGTTCAATTAAACGAAGCCGGCGTATCAATTAGATGTTCTCAAAGGTGTTTATAATAGAAGCACTTCAGTGTGAGAGGCCCGAGGTACGTGTTAAGCACTGTGAAGTGGTTGAGTCACACAGCGTAGAGGTAATGTACCGTACTTCAGATGTATGCGTCTCTTCATCCCAGATGCCCGGGTATTACTGGCTGCATTATATAGACCGTCTTATTATTCAACACACGAATCTTCTTGGAGTCACGGAGTATATTGACAGAATAACGCCACTAGGCACTATTTGCATGTCAACTGCCCACAAAGCGTAACCCCAAAGTGATTCTAAAAAACACGAAACCGTTTCTTAGAAACAACCCTAACAGAGGAACTCAATCATAAATTTGCAGTGGGACAAGTAAGTTGGTGCTGATAGAGATTCAGCGGCATAATTCGCTCTTTCTGCGATTCAGCTGATAGATTCCTGCAATATTTTCCTGCTGGAAAATCACCTTTTTGAGTCACAATTCCCTCCAAGTTTCTTTTTTTCTTTTTTTTTTTTCTTTCAGAGAATAGGTGCAGGAACTAGGGATCGACTGATTATTGGTATGGCCGATTAGTGCTAGTGATATCAGCATTTTCCGAAACATCAGTATCGCTCGCAACTAGACCGATATTACCGATATTGGTCTCCGTTGGCTGCGGCCATCTTTTTTGCCCAGAAGCCTGCAGGCCCAGTGGGCAGGGGCGTGTGGGACACGCACATGACATCATTACGCCTCTGCGCACTGGGCCTATCGTTCTGAGTCTCACAGGCCTCCCACGCCTCAATACTTGGACGGACACCCCAGCTGGCCAGCCAACGGCCAGCCACCCACCCACAGTGAGGTACCAGGCCACTGAGGCCAGCCTGCCAGCAGCCAAGCCCCCCACCCACAGCAAGGTGCCAGGCCAGCCAGCAGCCACCTACAGCAAGGTTCCAGCCAGCAGCCACCAACCCACAGCAAGGTGCCAGCCAGGTCAGCCAGCATACACTCACCCACCCACCCACAGCAGGGTGCCAACCAGGCCAACCAGCCTCCACTCACAGCAAGGTGACAGGCCACTGATGCCAGCCAGCCAGCCAGCAGCCACCCACCCACAGCAAGGTGCCAGGCCAGCCAGCAGCCACCCACCGCAAGGTTCCAGCCAGGTCAGCCAGCATACACTCACCCACCCACCCACAGCAGGGTGCCAACCAGGCCAGCCAGCCTCCACCCACAGCAAGGTGACAGGCCACTGAGGCCAGCCAGCCAGCCAGCATCCACCCACCCACAGCAAGGTGCCAGCCAGGCCAGCCAGCAGACACTCACCCACCCACCCACAGCAGGGTGCCAACCAGGCCAGCCAGCCGTCACCCACAGCAAGGTGCCAGCCAGGCAAGCCAGCCAGCAGCCAACCACCCACCCACAGCAAGAGGCCAGCCAGCAGCCACCCACCCACAGCAGGGTGCCAGCCAGCAAGCCCCCTACAGCAGCATGCCAGCCAGCAAGCCAGCCACAGCAGGGTGCCAGCCAGCAAGCCAGCCACAGCAGGGTGCCAGCCAGCAAGCCCACCTCCAGCAGGTGTGCCACCCACAGCAGGCTGCCAGCCAGCAAGCCAGCCACCACAGGGTGCCAGCCAGCAAGCCACCCACAGCAGGGTGCCAGCCAGCCAGCAAGCCAGCCACAGCAGGGTGCCAGCCAGCAAGCCAGCCACAGAAGGTCAGTTTATACCAGATTTGTGCATAAAATTGGTGTTATTTTTGAAAAGTTTACAAAATATCGGCAAATAATATTGGCTATCGGCAGGAGAGGTGGCTGAAATATCAGTATCGTATCGGCACTGAAAAAACTATATCAGTCGATCCCTAGCAGGAACTCCCCCTTTCAGAGTCACCCCCATGTCTCCAGCCCTTATCCACCTCTTGCACCATTCCTTGGTTCCTCCCCCTACCCACCTCCAATACTGCCCCTTCGAGAGACTACAGAACCAAGTAACAATTGTGGTACAAATTAATTTGTATAGAATTTGTTACTGATAACAAGAAAATCTGTAAAATAGAGCCCATGCAGCCAGCAACAATAGATCCCCAGCAACAATGGACCACCCATAACAAAATACCCCCTCCCCCCAGAAACAAAAGATCCCCAGCAGCAGTAAAAGATCTCCTTGCAGCCAGCATCAATAGACACTCCAGCAGCCAGCAACAATAGACTCTCCCAGCAACAATGGACCACCCGCAACAATATACCCCCATCCCAAGCAACAATAAACACCCAGCAGCAACAACAGATCTCCCAGCTGCCAGGATCATAGACCCCTCCCTCAACAGTAGATCCCTCCCAGCAACAATTGATCCCCCAGCAACATAAGTCCCACTCCCAGCAACAATAGACCCCCCCCCCCCACCACTCTGCATCATTGAGGACCACATAGCCTTGAGAAGAGGTGAAGAGAAATGAGAAGGTTCTGCCTGCTGAAAATGGTAAATTAACCACTTGGCCTCCAGAAGATTTGCCCCCCTTCCTGACCAGGTCATTTTGTGCGATACGGCACTGCGCGGTCATGCAATGCTGTACCCAAATAAAATGCATGTCCTTTTTTTCCCACAAATAGAGATTTCTTTTGGTGGTGTTTGATCACCTCTGCGTTTTTTATTTTTTGCGCTATAAACAAAAAAAGACAGTCAATCTTGAAAAGAAAAAAAAAAACAATATTTTTTTACTTTCTGCTACAAAACATATGCAATAAAAAAATGAAAACAAATCAAATTTCTTCATCAGTTTAGGCCAATATGTATTCTGCTACATGTTTTTGGTAAAAAAAATCCCAATAAGCGTATATTGATTGGTTTACGCAAAAGTTATAGCATCTACAAACTATGGGATATATTTATGGTTATCAGTGACTTATAGCGGGACTGCGATATTGTGGCGGACAAATCGGACACTAACTGACACTTTTGACACTTTTTTGGGAACCAGTGACACTGATACAGTGATCAGTGCTACAAATATGCACTGTCACTGTACTAATGACACTGGCTGGGAAGGGGTTAACATCAGGGTCGATCAACTCTGTGCCTAACCAGAGTTTTGTACAGTATGGGAGGTGCTTTTACTAGGGGAAGGCTTGAGCCTGTGTCCATGGTTTCCAGGAACACAGGATCCATGCCTTCCCTACTGACAGAACGTAAATCTGCCTTGTTTACTTAGACAGACTGCCATTCTGTCTCTGAACCGAATGATCGGCAGGTGCTGGTGGACATCGAGTCTGCGGTACACGCAGATCAGCTCTCGCTGCGTATAATTGGAGCGGGCCACGTACGTGCATGCCCCCTACCCGGAAGTGTCGGATCACATGCTAGGTAAATGATCCACCGCAGCAGTGCCACCTTGCCGCCATATATATAAGTTATACGGTCAGCAAGTGGTTAAAAATAATTGCTTGAACTACTGTCTAATGCTGGCTACACAAGGGCCGAAAATTGGATGAACACGGTTGGTTCGGCAGGAACAGACTGACTTTCAGCTCGTGTGTGCAACTCCCTGTCTCACGACTGGCTTCTGTTGAATGGGCACAAAAAAAAAAACACAATAGCAGAGGAGATCGCTGTGCTAACATTGCTTGTGTTCCAGCCCTTTGGTTTGAACGAAAAAAATCTATAGTGTGTGTACTAGGCTTAAGGGGCATGCCGAGGAAGAGGAGGGCACTGTGGGGGCAGTCTGGCGCTCGGAGTTGGGCTTTCATTTTTTCTCAGCAGAAGTGTAGGGTGATGAGGCTGATATTACTAATAATAATAATTAGGGATGAGTCGAACACCCCCCGGTTCGGTTCTCACCAGAACATACCGAACAGGCAAAAAATTCGGTAGAACACACAAACACTGTTAAAGTCTATGGGACATGAACATGAATAATCAAAAGTGCTAATTTTAAAGGCTTATATGAAAGTTATTGTCATAAAAAGTGTTTGGGGACCTGGGTCCTGCCCCAGAGGACATGTATCAATGCAAATTTTTTTTTAAAAACGGACGTGACGCATGTGGCCTGGTACGGTTCAGGAGGGGGGGGCGCTCTCTCGTCCCCCCTCTTTTCCTGCGGCCTGCCAGGTTGGGTGCTCGGATAAGGGTCTGGTATCGATTTAGAGGGGAACCCCACACCATTTTTTTTTACATTTTGGCGCAGGGTTCCCCTTAAAATCCATACCAGAACTGAAGGACCTGGTATGGAATTTGAGGGGACCCCCACACAATTTTTTTTTAAACTTTCGTTTGGGGTTCCCCTTAATATTCATACCAGACCTGAAGGGCCTGTATTGGAATTTGGGGGGACCCCCACGCAATTGTTTTTTAAATTTTGGTTGGTGGTTCCCCTTAATATTCATACCAGACCCAAAGGGCCTGGTAATGGACTGTGGGGGAATCCCATGCCGTTTTTTTCAATGACTTTTATGTGTATTGCCGGGGCCGACAATTCATTATAGCCACGGGTACTTTTAAATGACTTTTTTTTCCTTTAGAAATGTCATTTTGCTCTCGGACTGTTGTAAACACAGGAAACATGTGCCACTTTACTATACTTTACTTTACTTTACTTTACTATACTATAGACATCCCCCAGGTACGAAATTTAAAGGAATATTTCACTTTTATTGTTTCACTTTAAGCATTATTAAAATCACTGCTCCCGAAAAAACAGCTGTATTTAAAACTTTTTTTTGCATTAATACATGTCCCCTGGGGCAGGACCCAGGTCCCCAAACCCTTTTTATGACAGTACCATTCATATAAGCCTTTAAAATTAGCACTTTTGATTTCTCCCATAGACTTTTAAAGGGTGTTCCGCGGCTTTCGAATTTGCCGCGAACACTCCAAATTGTTCGCTATTGAACTTACGTTCGACTCGAACATCGGGCTCATCCCTAATGATGATGATGAAGACAAATTACAGTGATTGTAACCGATCAGCTTGTAAAACAACCTTTTCAGTTTAAAATAGAAATGAAAGCTAAAACATTTTTGTATAGTATAGATATATAAAAAAAACATTGTATATATACCTTTTTTGCCTTTTTTTTTCAAATCTTTTATTTAGTCAAAGGGTATGGTTCACGGGCACATCACATTGCATAAACATCGCATCTCACTTACAGAACAACTCATTGTTGTTACAGGAACATGAATATTGAGTGCAAACCAAAAAACAAAAAAATACATTGTTTAGTATAATTAGTCCATGTAACCAACCCAAATAATTTTTTAACCTTTTATAACAAAGAAAATCACCTTGAGCCGCAGATACACGGAACAAAGAAGAGAGTAGGAAATATTAAGAAAGTAGGAAGAAGGAGAAAAAAAAAGAAAACAAAGTGAGAGAGCCGATTGTAGATAGAAAGATGGGTGGGTGGGTGTTGAGGAGGTATGGAGAGATGAAAAATGTGTTGATGTGAATCACACAGACCGTACACGAGTGGCGTGTGCAGTATCTCTGAGGTATCTCAGATATCCAGAGTCCTCCCAGGGTAATTTAATCTACTGAGTCACTTTCAAATAGGGTGCGATCTTCGTCTGAATAGAAGAATGTGTTCCACAGCTACCAAGTCTTGGAATAGTGTTCTTGTTAATGCTGTGCCGAGGGGACAACGTCTTCCAGTTTGTTGATTTCCTCTACCTTCCTGAGCCACGTCCCGATGGTCAAAGGCTGTGGAGATTTCCACTTGAGAGGAATGCATGCTTTGGCAGCGTCAAGGAAATGGCGAATGATCGATTTCTTGTAGGACCTTTCAGGGGCATTGGAGGCATGGAGGAGGAAAAAAGCAGGGTCATCTGGGATCGGGCGTTCCAGAAAATTTTGGGCGATCTTTTTAACGTCTGACCAGAATTGTTCTATTTTGGGGCAGGTCCAAAAAATATGTAGTAATGCGCCCCGTTCCTCCTGGCATCTCCAACAGCAATCTAAGGTCGCGGGGAAACATTTTTGTAATCTCACTAGTGTCCTGTACCATTTGGTTATGATTTTAAAGTTTATTTCTTGCGTTTTCGTACAGATGGATGATCCGTTGTCTTTGTTGTGGGCTGAAGTTGCGGTTCAGGTCACATTCCCAGTCCCCAAGGCAGCATAGGGAGTGAGAGTCTGGGGGTGTGATTAATAGGCTATAAGTAGTCGATAAGGTGTGTGGCAGTGTTCCCTCCGCTGAGCAATATTCATCCAAGGTTGTCAGAGGTTGTCAGAAGTTGCTCCGGGGGCGGGGGGGGGGGCTTTTGGACCTGAAAGTGAGTGGGTTGGAGAGCGCTCCAGAACCTCAGGCGGAAGGAGCCCGAGGGCTTCATGAGGTCTGGGATCGATGGCCATGACCTGTTACTCAGAAAGTGCGAGGCTTGCAAACATCCCAAGCTCATCAGATTTTTAAAAGGTTCATCTAGGTAACCTGGGAAAAGCGTGGGTTTCCTAATATTGGAAAGAGTGGCGACGTCAGGATGAGAGAGACGTTTGTTTGAACAGAAGTGAGCAGAGTCTTGTGGTCTGGTTCAGTAGGTGCTCTACTTAGGGGTACTGCACTTTGATCTTATTCCAACTGAACCCATAGCTTAAAGTGGATGTAAAGCCAATGTCATCCTTTCTAAACTACTGCCATAGGGGTTATCTATAAGGATATACATGCCTCCTGCATGTATCTTTACCTGTCAAATGTCTCCCCTCTCTCTGTTATGAGACCCGAAAAACTGCAGATTCTGTGGTTGGGTCTGTTGTCTGGAGATTGGTGGGTGGAGTCGTGATGTCAGTAGTCTCCCCGCCCACCTCTACACTCCCCTTGTCAATATGCATTTTCTCCTGTGTATTTCTAACTGAACTTCTGCTATGATCTCTAACATTCAGTGAAAAGACAGGAAAGTAAACACATGACTTCAGCATGCCAAATCATGCTGAGGTGTGGAACAGCCAATCCTTGCAGAGCTGCTGAAGAAAGGAGTGGGGGTGGGAATTAAAAAATAATGCATGTGTCTTAGGCTAGTGCACGAGATGTAAATCACCTGTCACTCACAGCAAGGGGGAGTATTTGACAAAGTTTTTCTCAGTTTGTCAAGATTTTTCTCACTGAACAATAAAAGAGGATTGCTCAGAGATGGATTAACTCTGTGTGGCAAGACTGGGCTCAAATAATAGGAAATCTTATACTCTACAGTATGATATAAATTTTTTTTTTCGGGTTTACATCCACTTTAAGGTCTCGATGTCTATTCCAGTCAACAAGTCTGATGAGGTGAACTGCGTGATAATATTTGCGTACATCTGGTACTGCTATTCCCCCATATTGCTTAGGTAGTGTAAGCTGATTTCTCTTTAAGCGGGGGTGTTTATGGTCACATATAAATAAATAAAAAATTCTGAACTTGCTTGAAATAATTAGATGGAATATAAATTGGTAAAGCCTGCAGGAGGTACAGGAATTTTGGAAGGATACTCATTTTGAGAATATTGCAATGGCCAAACCACAACTGAATGCCGGTATTCCATTGGTCTAGGAGTGCTCGGACTCTCGTCAGTAGTGGAGGGAAATTTAATTTGAACACCTTAGATATGTGGGAGGGGATGATTGTGCCTAAATACGTCCATGTTGAGTTGTTCCATTTTAGTTTGAAGTTCAACTGGAGTTGTGAAAGAAGTGGCTGTGGGAGAAGGATTCCCATGGCTTCTGATTTTAGACAGTTAATTTTAAGATTTGCAAGAGCTCCATATCTCTCGAATTCTTTAAAGAGATTCGGGAGGGATATCACAGGGTTCGCGAGGGAAAACAACATGTCATCAGCGTAGGCCAAGACCTTATGTTGGGTGCTTCCAACCTTTATGCCAGCTATATGCGGGTTCCTACGTATGGTGCACAAAAAAGGTTCCAGTGACAGGGGGCGAAGAGGAGGGGTGACAGCGGGCAGCCCGGTCGTGTCCCATAAGTAGTTTGGAAGGGTTCCAACAGGACCCCATTGGCTCAGACTCGGGCTGTAGGGTGTGAGTAGATTGATGAGATCCACTGGCGCATGTTGGTGCAGAACCCTACGTACTGCAGGACCGTGAGCATGAAGTCCCAGTTCACCCTGTCAAAGGCCTTCTCTGCGTCCATGCTCAGAAACTCGCATTGGGCTCGGGATTTGTTCACTATGTGGAGCAGGTTAGTGACCTTGGTGGTGTTGTCTCTAGCCTCCCGGGTAGGTACAAACCCTACTTGATCTAATTGAATTAAATGTGGCAGGTGTTGCTAGATTCTAGTTGCTAGTATCTTAGTAAATAGTTTAAGGTCGATTTTGAGACATAAAAGACAACAAAGAACTCTCATGCGGGACTTTAGAGGGCAATGACTCCAGAAAAAAATGTATGTAAAGAATAGATAGATAAAAGGTTACAAATTTAATAGTACAAAATATAAAATAGACACAGTATATGCTGTATCGACCATTACAAAATTATATTAGATATGACATGTTATTCACAATGAATAAATAGACAGAGTGATATGTGTCACTTATCACGCTTAAATAAATGTATGCACATACACATCCGATAACTGTGAAAAACCTAATAGTCAAACATTTAAAAGATGACCTACAGAGGCTCATCTAGACAAAAGGGCAGACTCACACCCCATAGACTGAATATAGATAGATCCTCATTGAACCTAAACCTGCAACAATATAGATAAAACTTACCCCATATGATATTAAAAGAAGGGTTAGGGACTTTGAATGAAAACATGACCTGATGAGGTCATGTGTTTCCATCCCCATAGTATTCTAAAAGAAAGGAGCAACAAGAGTGGGACTTTGAATGAAATGCGTGATTGCAAAGAAATAAAATTGGTGAACAATTAGGAAAATTTACTTGGTTCATAAAAAATATAACATGCATATAATAATAATATCAATCACAATTAGAAAGAAATATTGGCAATATTAGCAACAATTATACATGATAATATGAATACAACAATTTTCCATAGTGCACCAATAGATGTTGATATATAGCCATATAATAATAATATCAATCACAATTAGAAAGAAATATTGGCAATATTAGCAACAATTATACATGATAATATGAATACAACAATTTTCCATAGTGCACCAATAAATGTTGATATATAGCCATACAATATAGGGTATTGCCTACAAAAAAAGCCTCCAAAACCTCAAAAAATAATAATTTGCATAACACTGATGAAAGACGCGACATTGGTAGCTCTACGCGTTTCGTGGGCTGGAATGCCACTCGTCAGGAGCAAGTGCGTGTCTTATCTAGGATAGAAGATAAAGAATAGTCTAGTAAATACAGACATGAAACAGAGGTGGGGTAATTGGAAGAGCCCTGCACAAAGTACATGCTTACACACTATGGTTCGTGTGATGGTGGCTGAAGGCCGTGCACCGCCGGCCACTCGGAGGCACCACCCCCCGAGAGGCTGTGACGCATTGTTTCTGGTTTCCTCATGTCCAGAGCTGTGACGCGCCTGTCGGCCCCTCCCCCCTCCCCTCCTATCGGACGTGCGCTCCCTTCATACGCTGACACGCTCGATCGGATGGTGTCTATCTCGCACACTACAGGGATGGGGCATTGGCGTCAATTGGCCGGGCGCTCAGTTCCCGATAAGCGGTGCCGTTTGCCCCTCCCATGTGTGTGCGGCGTGACGTTGGTGGGCGGTCTCCGTGGTGGCGCCTATTTAGGCGTAGCCTCGGCTGTGCTGGCTCTCGAGGCTTCCACTCCATCGGATGCTATGCTTGATTCGGGACTGTTACTGTTTCTTTCTCTCACATTGGTTCACCTCTCACATCAGGTACCATTCATGTCCGTATGGTTCACTTGTTTTTTTTCTCTCTCTTTATTCCATTTTCACTGTGGCACTTGGTCTTCTCTCCCCAGCACTTGCTTTCAGGTATTTCAGTTCAAATTTCTTCTTATTCTCAATATGGCTCTATTTTTTTTTTTTCCTTTTTCTCTGTCACCCTCGCTCTCACTTTGTTCACTCATCCTTTGTTCACTTCTCTGGCATAGTCACACTTTGATTCTTTTATTTTTCACTCCCCACTTCAGGCCTCGTGGGTTCATGCCAGCCCTGGATGGTGCCTTGTGGGTTGCCCCTGCTGATCCATCCACCTCAGCTCCCGGGGGGGTGGTGCCTCCGAGTGGCACGGCCTTCAGCCACCATCACACGAATCATAGTGCGTAAGCATGTACTTTGTGCGGGGCTCTTCCAATTACCACACCTCTGTTTCATGTTTGTATTTACTAGACCATTCTTTATCTTCTATCCTAGATAAGAAACGCGCTTGCTCCTGACGAGTGGCATTTCAGCCATGAAACACGTAGAGCTACCAATGTCGCGTCTTTCATCAGTGTTATGCAAATTAATATTTTTTGCGGTTTTGGAGGCTTTTTTTGTAGGCAATACCCTATATTATATGGCTGTATAGCAACATCTATTGTTGCGCTATGGAAAATTGTTTTATTCATATTATCATGTATAATTGTTGCTATTATTGCCAATATTTCTTTCTAATTGTGATTGATATTATTATTATATGCATGTTATATTTTTTATGAACCAAATACATTTTCCTAATTGTTCACTAATTTTATTTCTTTGCAATCACGGATTTCGTTCAAAGTCCCACTCTTGTTGCTCCTTTCTTTTAGGAAACTTACCCCATATGTGGCCTATCAAGTAGGTATCCTTGCACTCAGCTGGGCTAGTATTGGCAAAAGAGGCAGCAGGAGTGTGCACTAGCACCTGCTGACTTATAAGTAGTTGGAGTGAGGGAGGAGAAGGTAGGAGAGCACACAATCAGAAAGCACCCCTAACAGAGGGGTGGAGCATCTCCACAGGTGTGGACCGTAGCCAACAACAGATGGGCATCCACCCATAGCCCCCTCTGAGCGATTTTGAGCAGCGAGATCGACCTTTAATTCACACACGAAGTTGAGTCTTTGCCCTCCTTCGGCATCACTGCTTTGCGGGCCTGCAGGGTGTCTATTGCAAAGGAAGAAATTAATCCAACCGTGTTAAATAGTTTAACCATAAAGTGGCCAAGAGAAGGTAGGAGAGTTTTGTAGTAGTGGATGGTGAACCCGTCTGGGCCAGGTGCTTTCCCAGGTTTCGTTGCCCCGATTGCTCCTTGAAGTTCTCCTGCCGTAATAGGGTCCTCTACAACCTCCTGTGCCGAAGTCGGCAGTTGGGGCATATGAAAGGAAGCCAAATAGAAATGTATATGTTCCTGCGGTGTGGGTGTCTTATCTATGTTATACAGGGAGACATAGTATTTCCCCTGGCAATGCCATGTGGTATGGTAACTTTGGTCCCTTTTGGCGGTAGTAGATGGGGTATATATGTCGCCAGTCTCTGTTCTCTAAGAGATCTAGCCAGCAATTTGCCACATTTGTTGCCAGATTTGTATGATATTTTCCTACAAATCTGTAGTGCCGTTTTGAATAGCAACAAGTCATTCATTTGTGTACGTCCGGTGAGAAGGTCAGTCTCTAAGGTAGGAGACGGTGTCTGCTTATGATGGGCTTCTAGACCTCGTAGGTTTTCTAATAGTGCATTTAACTGTTTGGAGCGTTGTTTCTTGAGTCTCAAGCCATGTAATAAGCACACCCTTAAAAACTGACAGGGGGTGTAACTCTCCCTTATGCAAAATGAAAAAAAAAAGTTTGCCTTTAGTCCTACTTTAAATCTCCTCCATTTCCCCACCTTTTTCCCAGTTTGAAGACCAACTCCACCTTGAACGTAAAATGAAGAATTCAGTGGCCCAGCATGTGCAAAAACAAGAAAGCAGCTTTAAGACCCCTTTCACACTGAGATGTTTTTCAGGCACTAGAGGGCTAGGCTAAAAATAGCGCCTGAAAAACGCCTGAAAAACGCCTCCCCTGCCACCCCTATGTGAAAGCCTGAGTGCTTTCACACTAGGGCGCTGCGCTGGCAGGACGTTAAAAAAAGTCCTGCAAGCAGCATCTTTGGAGTGGTGGAGGAGCGGTGTATACACCGCTCCTCCACCGCCCCTGCCCATTGAAATGAATGGGCACCGCTGCGCTACAGGGGCGCTATTAACCCTTTCTTCGGCCGCTACCGGGGGTTAAAACGACGGTAAATCGCCGCTAAAACTGCCGGCGCTTTACCACTAATGCTGGCCGCGGCTCAGTGTGAAAGGGCTCTAACTCCAATATTGACTGTATATGTGGCATTGTCCCCTGCTTGACTTACCATTATATGATCAAATGCCAGACCTCTTCTGGATTATAGGAGATCTATGGTCTCAGCATACACTTTATAACATCAACAATAACAACAAAAAAAAAGTTATATTTGACGATCCAATATGAGCTTACTTGAAAAGTCTCCTTGTTATGAGTGCTGCCTGTCTGTTGGCCGTCTCTTTCCACAACTTCCTGGCTTCCCTGCATGCTTTTAGCTTCTCCTCTGTTGTTTACTTTCAATTTCTAGGGACTAAATATCCCATGGTACCTTGCTGTCTGCCAGCAGTGATTCCTGTGCTGACTCCGCCTCCTGAGACTTCTCGTTTCAGCACCTCTGTAGTTTAGAAGGCAGGCTCTGTGAAATGTGTGACACAGCAGTGCCTACTCACAGGGCATAGTGACTACATGTCACAGAATTCAAGGAAGTAAATGTGTGGATCATTACAAAGTATATTTCAAACTTCAAGATGATGCTGATTAACCACTTCAGCTCCGGAAGGTTTTACCCACTTCCATTTTTTGCGATACGGCACTGTGTTGCTTTAACTGACAATTGCGCAGTCGTGCGACGCTGTACCCAAATAAAATTGATGTCCTTTCTTTCCCCCCACAAATACAGATTTTTTTTGGTGGTATTTGATCACCTCTGCAGTTTTTATTTTTTGCGCTATAAAAAAAAAAACTCAACAATTTTGAATAAAAAAACAATGTTTTTTACTTTCTGCTATAACACATTCCCCAAAAAAAAATTTAAAAAATCGAATTTCTTCATCAGTTTAGGCCAATATGTATTCTGCTACATATTTTTAGTTAAAAAAAATCCCAATAAGCGTATATTGATTGGTTTGCGCAAAAGTTATAGTGTCTACAAAATATGGGATCGATTATTTTTTTTTACTAGTAATGGGGGAGATCAGTGATTTTTGGCAGGACTGCGACATTGCAGCGGACAAATTAGACAGTTTTTGGGGACCAGTGACACCAATACAGTGATCAGTGCTAAAAAAAACAAACTGTTACAGTATAAATGACACTGGTAGGGAAGGGGTTAACACCAGGAGCGATCGAAGGGTTAAATCCCTGGGAGGCGCTTACTGTGTGGGGGACGGATACACTGGAGGAAAAGAGAGATCGTGTTTCAGCTAGGCTGAAACACAAAATCTCTCTTTTGCTCCCTGACAGATCAGCGGTTTGCCTTTACATAGGCACACCGCTGCTCCATTTCTCCACTGAATGATCGGCGGGCTGCGGCGGCCATCGCGGCCGCCAAACCCGCTGATTGGCTCCCTCTGTGTCCGATCATAGTATATATGCGGTGGGCAGTCCGGAAGCGGTTTATAGGGAATAGGCAGGCCTTTTTTTCTCAGAGAATAGGTGCAGATACTCCCCATTCCAAGTCACCCCTTGTCTTCACCTCCTACCCTCCTCCGAGCACTAACCATTGGTTCCACCCCTACCCACCTCCCAGTACCACCATTTTTACAAAATACAGAACCAAGTATCATTTTGTGGTGCTAAGTAATCTGTATGGATTGTGCTAAAGAAAACAAGAAATACACTAAAATAGATCCCCTGCAGCCATCTACAATAGAGCCCCCAGCAACAATAGCCACCCCCCTCTGCATAAATAAACCCCCGCCAGCAACAATAGATCGCCCAGCAGCCAGCATCATGAGACCATCAACAGTAGATCCATCCTGGTAACAATTGAACCTCCCGGTAACATAGAGAAAAAAGGCATTTGAGTTTCGACTGAAGAAGTCAGCTAACCCACATCCCTAAATTGAATGATAAATCACAGAAAATTGTTTCCTCTAAGTGGGACTTTTAACGGGACACTGCTTCAGTAAGATCAAAGAGTATAGTATATCAAAAAATATTTCTTGTTTATTAAATAGAGTAAAAAATCACAATTGAGTGCAGGATAAGAAACATATAGGATGCAAAAAAAGAGGAACATAGGGACCCCCCCAGCAATAATAGACCCCCCACCAGCAACAATAGACCCCCAGAAACAATAGAGTTGCCCAGTGACAATAGATCCTGCCAGCAACAATAGATCCCCCGTAGCCAACATCAATAGACATTCCAGCACACCCCATTACCCCTTGCCAATACAAACATTCAGTGCTGGAGGTGCCGGAACTGCGTTCCCACTGAAAAAATGCATTGGGAGAAGACTAGAAATAATTGAAATACAATGTGGAAATGAATATATGATTTTACATTTTCACCATAGACACTTAAAATGATTCACAGCATCATTTAGCTCACTTTCTGTGAGCCCCAGGTGTCATGAACCTGACCGCTGGGGGCGCGGTATTACAACCACCCGGGCTTTCAGTGAACTTGGACAGAGGAGCACTCACAAGCCATCACATTAGTACTGCACTGTCCAAGAGTAAAGTCATTGGCATAGCAAGTGGAGAAGAAGGACCTGTGATGTTCCTGGACCAGCTTGAAGACTGCTAACTTTAAAGTGATTGTAAAGGCTCATTTCGTTTTTTTTAAATAATAAAACATGGTATACTTACCTGGTATTGCACAGAAATACCTTTTTTCTCCCTGCTGGCGCTGTCTGCTCCTCCTCTTCTATGAGTGCCCCATTTATCATTTTCCTTCCACTTCACAATTATGTGCCACTTTGTGTTGGTCTATCACATAAAATCCCAATAAAATAAATTTACGTTTTTGGTTGTAACATGATTAAATGTGGAAAATGTTAAGGGGTGTGAATACTTTTTCAAGGCACTGTCGATATAGCGTTAAAGGCACATCCGGGCTCTTTGCTTGGCTCTACCGGTTCAGCACGAACGGGTTAATTTTCAAGGTGTAATATAAACAATAAGGCTGCCAAGATTTTAGCAGCTTTTTCTCCCAGCAAGTGCTTTGTTCAGAATATTTCTTCCCCCGAGTTCTTGTTTTGTTGCCTCATATGCTGATTTTATTAAGTCTGATTCCAGTATAATGCCACCCTCCCGGGATAAATCTGGGAAAAACAAAGGCTGTATTTTGTGAAGCTTAGCAAAATCAAACTGTTTTCTATTTCATGGAGTATGTAATTATCACACAGAAGATTTGTGGACACTAATCCTTCATTGTAAGTGATTAAAGCAAATTAAAATGCAGCCACAGACAATGTTGACATTTACATATATGTGTATACTGTACTATATCTAACCCAATAGATGACAGATACCTACCATCATTTCAGATGCAGGGTGACTTGACACTCACGGACAGCACAAGATATAAGACGGGAATTGGCTCCCAACCTAAATATGCCCATTAATAATCTCTAGCACATAATTCCCCCAACCCTAGTAACTTTTTTTCTATACCATATCACTAAAATTCTTTAACTCACACAAGATTGTCAGGTAAACATTTCAGAACGAGCCAAATTCCTACATTACAGAAGTTGCCCAAAAAATAACCAAAATAAACCAAAACAGAAAATAGACATCCTTGCATGCCTGCAAAATAAAACATGCTTACCTATGTATTTTTATTGGAATCACTGAATAATAAAATGTATAGGCTCTTGTTGCTGACTGTCATTTGTGAGCTTCTTTTTTCACGGCATGTTACTGCTTTGTTTGAAAATTGAATAAGAATGAAGAGAAAATGGTCATTAGTGAGCAACAAAAACACCATCATTCTATATTCCTTGCATCCTATATATACAACTTTCTAAAAAAAAATTGGAGCTGCAGTCCTTACATGTGGGTGGGTAAAAACTGACCAGTTTCAAGGCAGTGCCAACAGGCCTAAAAAACAGAATCACGAGCCACAGGAAGGGGTCTATCTGGAAAAAAACAAAAAAACAAACTGCAGCCTTTAGGTTTAAGTGGATGACGATTGGCCAGTTGCTGCACATTTTAATGGCAGCACCAACTGGCCTATAAGGGGAGAGACCAACCACATCATCTATCTTGCAAAAAAAAAAAAGTTGGCGTTTTTTAATTTTTATTTTATGCCATTTTTTGAATCTGGGTGGAGAACGGGGAGAGGTGCTTTGAGGTGTTTGGTAGAGCAGAAATTTGACAAATTCAAAAGCATGAGAAGGACTCTAAGGATGAGGATAAGGTGAGAAGTGGGTAGATGGGACAGAGGTTCACCCAGTGTGCAGGGAACAATATATGCCGGTGTTCTGCCAAAATCTCCAACCTATCAAAAAGTCCAACAGCATCATAGGTGGCTGTATTGCCCATGCAAGGGTGCGTGCACAAGAAGGGGTTTCTTCTGTATGTCAGATTCTCACGTAAAAGGCATCAAATACACCAACTGCTCTCGCCACCGCAGTGCTCACCAGATATTGGGGGTCACCAGGTATTTGGGGTCATGTGTGCTCCACCACTGACAATGTGCTCATGTCAGTGGTGTCAATATTAATACAAATAGGAAAACAACAAATAAAGATATTATATAAAAAAATTAAAATAATAAAGATATTATTAAAAAAAATAAAAAAACATGATTAAAAATAAACAAAATCATAATGGCTGGGTGTCTACCACTGTGAGACCATGCAGGCTAGGAGCAGGTGAAGGTTGATGCTTTTAGACACTTTCCTGTGGCTTCTTATTCCACATGTAGTCCTTTTGGTCCTTTCTTGTAAATATTTCTCTGGTCAAACTACAATAAAAAAAAAAAAAAACTTCTATACTGTGAAAGCAAGCCTTGTGGTGCTTGATAAAAAAAACACACATGTTTCTGCTAAAATTACTAGGAAAAAGTCTTTTTTTTTAACTAAACATAATTGTCACCCAATAGCATAGGACTGTGGGACATCTTTGTATAATTGTACATTGGGATTCTGATGCTATCTGTAAGTAAAAAATATTCAAATTCCACCACCAAATTGTGCTGTTAAAGTATGCTGACGTGAAAGTTGTCCCTAAGAATGGAGTCAGTTCTGTGACTTTATATGCAGACAAGCTACAGACCCCAAGCTGTAGTAAAAAGGATATGTGTATTTTCCATGTGGCCCTCAAAGCCATATTTATAGCCCCCTCCCCTCGGGTTTTCCCTATGTTTTTGGCATTGGCAAAGGTCTGCCACAGTCCTATGCCATTGGTGACAATAGTTTGTCTAGCAGGTCTGCAAAGTGACCAACACAACTCGACCCAACTCAAAAGTGGAGTTTTGTCATAAATTTGCTGCATTTGGTAAAAAGTGAGTTTTAGTAAAATTATTTAGTAAAAAAAGAAAGAAATGAAGGAAGAAAGAGAAAGAACGAAAGAAAGAAAGAACGAAAGAAAGAAAAAAGAAAGAAAGAAAAAAGAAAGAAAGAAAGAAAAAAGAAAGAAAGAAAGAAAGAAAGAAAGAAAGAAAAAAGAAAGAATGAAAGAAACACAGAAAGAACAAAAGAAAGAAAAGATAAATAGATGAAGTAAGTAGGGAAGGAAGGGCGAGAGAGATAGAGGAATGAAGAAAGAAAGAGAGAAAGAAAGAAAGAAAGAAAGAAAGAGAGAAAGAAAGAAAGAAAGAAAGAAAGAAAGAAAGAAAGAAAGAAAGAAAGAAAGAAAGGAAGGAAGGAAGGAAGGAAGGAAGAAAGGAAGAAAGAAAGAAAGAAAGAAAGAAAGAAAGAAAGAAAGAAAGAAAGAAAGAAAGAAAGAAAGAAAGAAAGAAAGAAAGAAAGAAAGATGAAGTACGTAGGGAAGGAAGGGCGAGAGAGATAGAGGAATGAAGAAAGAAAGAGAGAAAGAAAGAAAGAAAGAAAGAAAGAAAGAAAGAAAGAAAGAAAGAAAGAAAGAGAGAAAGAAGAGAAAGAGAGAAAGAAAGAGAGAAAGAAAGAAAGGAAGAACGAAAGAAAGAACGAAAGAAAGAAAGAAAGAAAGAAAGAAAGAAAGAAAGAAAGAAAGAAAGAAAGAAAGAAAGAGAGAAAGAAAGAAAAATAGATGAAGTACGTAGGGAAGGAAGGGCGAGAGATAGAGGAATGAAGAAAGAAAGAGAGAAAGAAAGAAAGAGAGAAAGAAAGAAAGAAAGAAAGAAAGAAAGAAAGAAAGAAAGAAAGAAAGAGAAAGAGAAAGAAAGAAAGAGAAAAAGAAAGAGAGAACGAAAGAAAGAAAAAAAAGAGAGAAAGAAAAATAGATGAAGGAAGGAAGGGAGAAAGAGATAGAGAGAGAGAAAGAAAGAAAGAAAGAAAGAAAGAAAGAAAGAAAGAAAGAAAGAAAGATAATTAGATGAAGGAAGGTAGGGTGAGAGAGGGAGAGATAGAGAAAGGAAGAAAGAAAGAGAGAAAGAAAGAAAGATAAATAGATGAAGGAAGGAAGGGTAAGAGAGGGAGAAAGAGAAAGAAAGAGGAAGGAAGGAAGGAAGGAAGGAAGGAAGGAAGGAAGGAAGGAAGGAAGGAAGGAAGGAAGGAAGGAAAGGTGGGTGAGAGAGGGAGAAAGAAAGAAAGAAAGAAAGAAAGAAAGAAAGAAAGAAAGAAAGAAAGAAAGAAAGAAAGAAAGAAAGAAAGAAAGAAAGAAAGATAAATAGATGAAGGAAGGAAGAAAAAAAAAGAGAATGCTTTCCCGTTTTGTTGATATTATAAAATCTTACGATGTTGGCCATGTTGTTGTCTCCCAAGAAAATCCAGGCTAAAGAAACAGAGCAAACTCTTTAGTGGCTTTGGCAAACATATTCAGGACTGGCCAATTTGTCCGTACAAATCTACGGCATTAAGGGGAGAAGCGCCATAAATCCATTGACACACAAGCCAGTAACTCTTTAGATGTTTGCAAGTCCAATTGGATGGCTCGGGCCTATTCAGACCTTTTGTCAAAGAGCAGCCTAAAAGTGTTAACCTGCCCGGGTTCTTGGGGTGTGGGAGTGTTAAGTCTTCCTTGCTACCACCGTATAATGAACAGACTGTTTCATTAAGGGGACAATTCACTCTGCAAATCCAGCCCAAACAACTTATTTCACAATTTGCAGGGCCAAATCGAGTTTGGGAGAGGGGAGGAGCGGGACACAGAATAGGGCCGAGGTAGGTGAGTGCTTTGGATTGTGCTGATGAATCGGCTTACAAGTGCTCCAGTCAATTTCGTCAGGGCCAGACTTAGGCATGCAGATCAGAGGATTAGGGGGTCCGCTACACAGGGTCAAGTGTCTGGAGCCGAGCTGGTAAACACCCCAAACCTAACAGCACATTTTCCATTCTTAATACATCACTTGTGCCGTGTCAGAGCAGATCTTGAATGGCAATGAAGTTTACATAGGAGTTTCTTTTTTTTTTTTTTTTTTTTTACAAGTGACTCAACATCCATTTTCTGAAGCCCTTTGCTGGTTGTATATGCAGAGAACACTTACCAAGCAAGACTGGCACACACAAAAAAAAAAAACTTTCTCTTTCAGGTTTTTTTTTATAGCCTTTGTCTCAAGGTGTGTGAATGAGAATGAAAAACCATGCTGGGAGAAGCTTAGTTAGGCTCACGAGGCTTTAGATCTAATGCAAATGAGAAACTTTGCAAATCATTTCTCCAGTCAAATACATTTTTATTCTTACAGGAGAGTTAAAACAAATCAACACGGCTTGTTCGAGCAGCTGTCGCTGGGAACGGTTAATTGGGATTGTTCCGTGTGAATTTGAGGAGAGATTGTGTGTGTGGGTATGGAAAAGTGCCCAATAAACCTCAAAATACGTAAGATAAAGGGAATCTACACTGTAACTTTAGTTTTGCTAAAGCATTATGCATCATATATAATTGGTGTGTTTTCTTTTTTGCTAAAATACAATTTTTGCTTAGGTTTTTTTTACCTTTTTTTGCATCTCAGTGCTGCTGACTTCCTCTAGCTTTCTTCTGCCACTTCCCCTTTGCACATCATTACTCCATGTGATGGTGAAGTTGCCTGTGGTCTCTACTATAGGTACATGTGACAGGGTGACAATGCAGAAACACAACTGGAAGTCAGTTGTCATACCGTAACAAGATGTGCCCGAACAAGGACCATCATTAGAGGATTGCTAGAGATTTATAAAAGACTGAAAACAGTTTTTCAAATGACAATAACATTTTGTGATAGGGTTCAATATTGGGTTGGCCCACCCTGTGCAGCTATAACAGCTTCAACTCTTTTGGGAAGGCTGTCCACAAGGTTTAGGAGTGTGTCTATGGGAATGTCTGACCAATCTTCCAGAAGCGCATTTGTGAGGGCAGGTACTGATTTTGGAAGAGAAGGCCTGGCTCTAATTCATCTCAACGGTGTTCTATTGTGTTGAGTCAGGACTGTGTGCAGGCCAGTCAAGTTCTTCCACCCCAAACTCGCTCATCCATGTCTCTATGGACCTTGCTTTGTGCACTGGTCCAAATCATTTGGTGGAGGGGGGATTATGGTGTAGGGTTGTTTTTCAGGGATTGGGTTTGGCCCCTTAGTTCCTGTGAAGGGAACTCTTAAGGCGTCAGACATTTGGGACAATTTCATGCTCCCAACTTTGTGGGAACAGTTTGGGGATGGCCCCTTCCTGTTCCAACATGACTGCGAACCAGTGCACAAAGCAATGTCCATAAAGACATGGATGAGCGAGTCTATGGGGGGAACGAACTTGACTGGCCTGCACAGAGACCTGATCTCAACTCGATAGATTGCCTTTGGGCTGAATTAGAGCGGAGATTGTGAGCCAGGCCTTCTCGTCCAAAATCAGTGCCTGACCTCACAAATGCGCTTCTGGAAGAATGGTCAAACATTCCCATAGACACACTCCTAAACCTTGTGAAAAACTTTTCCCAGAAGAGTTGAAGCTGTTATAGCTGCAAAGGTTGGCCAACTCAAAATTGAACCCTACGGACTAAAACTGGGATGTGTCCGTGTAAAGGCAGGCACCCCAATACTTTTGGTAATATAGTGTATAATTCTTCCCACACTCCAAACACACGCTGGTAGGTTACTTGAAACTTGTCTAAGTTGGCTCTAGTATGTGTATGTACTGTATGTGAGATAGGGACCTTAAAGCAGGACAGTCAATTTATAGTGCCAAGGATGAGATAGAAACTCAAATGGAAGTATAGCCAGGAGTCTATTTGCAGGCATAACCAGAAGCAAGCTAGTGGATAGCAAATTTGTAGTCAAGAATCACAACAAGATCAAGACAGATCAATACAAAAATTTAAGGCCACAAACTGTTGTTTCACTCTGCTTAAATGTAACTTTATTGGAACACGTGGACAAGGCACTCTACAGGCTATCTCCCTCTGACATACTTGTCCCTTAGTAGGGCTAAGTTGTAGAGTCAGGATCAGAGCAAATGGAGTTAAAGTGAGCTTGGGACAACTGACGGCAGCAACCAGGGTTAATGTTGTGGTGCCCCCTTGGGTGAGCTTGCGCCACCTGCCAAGGACCACCATAAGATTAACCCTTGTTGAGCCAATTACTCTCTTGTCTACCACATCATGAACTGTCTCTGCACTGTAGCCCTTCTGCCCCACTCCTTGGAGGGGTGGTCCTGAGGGTTGTGACCTGGTGCCAGTTTGCCGCAAAGAAAACTGGGGGACTCTATGATTTCAAGCCTATTTCCATCCCATCAGCTCTGGTGAAGACCAACTGGTCCTTAAATTCTACCTATCATGGATTTTTGTTTTATGTATTATAGTCATTCTGAAAGTCCTTACAAGGTTTCTGGATGTCCTGGCAGTAATTCTGAGAATACGCATGGGATTGCAGGCCACATACCACTCCTCCACCCGAACTTACCCAAACAAAAATACTGAGAACAACCATATGGCCTGAATAATGGCTGTGGCACTGTTATTGCTATAAATTAATTTTAGACAATTTTATCAAACAATTTACAAACATAGAATAATGTATACATCTTTACAGAAAGAAAACCTGCTCAGTCATAGGACACAGGCGAATATCATAACTTTAAACTGTAAGCCCCCCCCCCAATACAGGGGTGACAAACCACATAAATTGCCTGCGACGGGGGGGATCAAAGTCCAGTGTCCACCCAGCAGCACGAAGCCCAGGCTGCTGCCTTATATACCAGCCAGGTACGTTCCAGAAGCTTCTTCGTGGTCACCTGCTTCACTTGGGCCAGTCAGGTAACACCTGCCCAGGTAGCCTTGAAAATTTAAAGGACCAGCAACACTATTATAACTGTAATAACTTGCAATGTATTTCTTTAACAGGCAGGGGAGGGGGAGCTACTGCAAACCCATGCACGTGGGCACAAATAAATTGCGCCCCCTTATACCATTCTTGCATTTTTGTCACAGTTTCTATGAGTACCACTGGAAGTCCTGGCAGGGATTCTGAGAGGAGAGGTTCTGGAAGTCCCAGCAAAATTTCTGAAAGTACCATGACACTCAGTCTGAAAAAACAGCAAGAAATTGCACCCACAAACTAAAAAAAACTCTGGAATTGACAATCTGGACACTAGTGGTCATAAAATCCAGAAAGATAGTTTATTGGATGATTAATAGGGCGTACACACGGTCGAACTTTGTTCGGACATTCCGACAACAAAATCCTAGGATTTTTTCCGACGGATGTTGGCTCAAACTTGTTTTGTCTACACACGGTCGCACAAAGTTGTCGGAAAATCCGATCGTTCTAAACGCGGTGACGTAAAACACGTACGTCGGGACTATAAACGGGGCAGTGGCCAATAGCTTTGATCTCTTTATTTATTCTGAGCATGCGTGGCACTTTGTCCGTCGGATTTGTGTACACACGATCGGAATTTCCGACAACGGATTTTGTTGTCGGAAAATTTTATCTCCTGCTCTCCAACTTTGTGTGTCGGAAAATCCGATGGAAAATGTCCGATGGAGCCCACACACGGTCGGAATTTCCGACAACACGCTCCGATCGGACATTTTCCATCGGAAAATCCGACCCTGTGTACGGGGCATAACAGTGTAAAAAATCCAACACGTTTCAGGAACTTGCACACTTCCTCTTTTTCAGGGCTTCAGTCAAATATCACTTCACTAATTGATTGCTTTTTATGGTTTGATGGATTAAATAAAGATATGAATTTTTAATGCCAAAACGTTCCTGGTGCCAGATTTTTACTTTCTCCAATATCATTTCACCAATGCCTGGACTCAAACACAGTTCAGGAAAATGTATAGGTCTCCTATGAAAAAACAAACAGTAAATAGATGCAGATTGAAAAATTTGTGTCAGAAAAAGGCGGCGCAAGATACCACTTCCAGTGAATCATGCTAGGCCCACTAATGATAGATTATGAGATGTGCATTTACTCATTTCACATATACTGGCATGCAAATAAAAATTCCGATGAGGATGCAGAACTATGCTAAATTAAGAAGCGAAGCTGTCTATTTTGCACAGAGAACCCTTCAAAGCAATGTGACTCATGCACTCCTATATTTTCAAAATTGGACCTGAACCCTTTATGTGCGCAGTGCACGGCGAATCTCAGCGAGGTTATAATGAGCACTTGAGCAGTGAAATCACTTGATGCACACATGACACCTGGCTGCTCAATTACATGTGACCTTTACCATTGTTTGGGCGTAAATATTCATCACCAACATGGATATTAAGAACACATTATTAAGACTACATTTTCTACGACTCCTTTTCCATCTTGTTTGGAATACAATTATTTAAAGAGACTCTGCCATTTGAAAAAAAAAAAATCCAAAACAGGTCTGCCTACAAAAAAAGGGACTGGTTGTCTACCCATGTTTGTACTTGGAGATAAGTCACAAGCACACCAAGGATCTCTAAAAGACCCGTTCTTCATGCATATGACCAGGTCCTACACAGCCTTGAAACTTCACTCTTTTGTGCTGTGATGTGATCGCTTCAATGAAACGTTTGGACACTGTTTCAGAGATTCTTGGTGTGCTGGCGACATACACTATATTTTCAAAGTATTGGGATGCCTGCCTTTACACACACATGAACTTTAATGGCATCCCAGTCTTAGTCTGTAGGGTTCAATATTGAGTTGGCCCACCCTTTGCAGCTATAACGGCTTCAACTCTTCTGGGAAGGCTGTCCGCAAGGTTTAGGAGTGTGTCTATGGGAATGTTTGACCATTCTTCCAGAAGCACATTTGAGAGGTCAGGCACTGATGTTGGACGAAAAGGTCTGGCTCGCAGTCTCATAATTCATTCCAATGGTGTTCTATCGGGTTGAGGTCAGGACTCTATGCAGGCCAGTAAGTTCCTCCACCCCAATCTTGCTCATCCATGTCTTTATGGACTTTGCTTTGTGAACTGGTCCAAAACTATTTGATGGAGGGGGGATTATGGTGTGGGGTTGTTTTTCAGGGGTTGGACTTGGCCCCTTAGTTCCAGTGAAGGGAACTCTTAAGGCTTCAGCATACCAAGACTCCCTTGTTACCTTCTCCCATGCTCGCCTTAAGGACTTCTCCAGAGCCTCTCACATCCTCTGGAACTCCCTGCCCCGGTATATCCGATCAGCCCCTAACCTGTCCACCTTTAGGAGATCCCTGAAAACTCACTTATTCAGGGAAGCCTATCCCACACCCACCTAACAACTGTTCCCGAGCCACCCCCCATCAAATCATTCCCTGCATCTACTTCCTTTTGTACCAGCACCCCTCCCTTTAGAATGTAAGCAGGGCCCTTCTGTCCCTTCTCTATTGAACTATACTGTAATTGTGCTGTCCCCCCTCCACATTGTAAAGTGCTGCGTAAACTGTTGGCGCTATATAAATCGTTTATAATAATAATAATTAAAGTTCATGTGTTTGTAAAGGCAGGCATCACAATACTTTTGATAGTGTATCTCCTAATCTATGTTGATACCTGTCCCTAGCCAGTGGTCACTGCAGTACCCATTCATCTTCTAGCCATTTCCTTGAATGTGTGCATGGGGATATTTCACTGGACTGCTTGCAATTGGGACACAAGGGGAAAGGAAATCTTCCTGAAGGGGGCACATAATAAATTTGAGCCACACAGAGGTCTTCTTCTCTCTATTTAGATAGAACATTTGGGCTGTACTTCTACTTTTGACACACATTAGTTTGACACATTTACTTACATGCGATTTAGATTTAGAGCTGTCGGATGCAGATGACAGGTCCACTTTAAGCCCCTGAGCTGACTGACAATCCCAATACCACCCACCCTGACAGAGGGATATAAATGTGGTTGGGCAGGGCAGAGGTGAGGGGCACTGACAGATTTGTGGGCCGCAATGCCATGTAAGACTGTGAATCGTCTTTGTTGCTTGTGTTCCGTCCTCCTTGTTTTCAGGCAGCGTAGGTGGGTTGTTTTTCAATGTCTAGTATAAATGCTCTTGTAGAACGGGCTCATTCAACATGGAAATGAGGATGTGCAGGCAATCACATATTTTTCCCTATCAGCTTAGCCAGTCAGTGGGATTTACAAAAAATCTACATTCATTCCTCTGTGTCTTTCATGCGGTGCAGTTGCGGTGTTTATCAGGAACGAGGGATATTGAGAGTTTTAATTTTGCTGAAATTTTGGCAAAAAATGGGAGATTGTGCCAAAATGTTTCCATTTGTCTACTTACTTTCCTCATTACAGTACTGCATCTGCTTCTATAGGGCACGGCCATTTGCACGTCTGGGTTTTACACCTTGAGTAATGTGGTCATGTCCTATCAGCACAGCTGGCTGGTTCTTAGGAGAGAGTTGGCCACAAGCAATCAGAGTGGCCTTCATCCTGTCATGGCCACACCAATAAGAGCAGTCTTCTCCCTGTATTGGAAGCTCCAACATGGACAGTCTTCCCCCTGTCACAGCCAATCAAGGAGGCCTCTGCCCAGCACATTTGAAATTTGCGCATAACTACATGAGCATCCTAGCTTCCTGCTATTCAGCCTACATCCTTATCCATAGGTTCCTGTGTACCTACCTCTGGCTTCGTTTTTTGGTTATCCTTGTTAGCACTGACCTCTGGGTTGTTCTTGGTGTAGCCATGGTGTTAGCACTACTGAAAAACAATCCGCCAAATCACCCTACTGCCGGACTTCATGCATCCTTTCCAGAGACAATGAACAGTCTTTTGCAAGCTTTGTTTTTGTTGTTTTATTGGGGGGAGGGGGTACAACTTGGATAGGGATATGGAAGTGGGATGCTCATGGAATTAGTCATTGCCATCATATTTAAAGTACACTTTGAACAAAGTTAGAGCCTGAAGTTTGAATGTGCATATCTGACTAGATATAAATCTTCCCCTGCACCTCCATGCAGACTGTTACTCCTCCTGCTTCTCCATGCAGACTGTTGTTACTAAGAGTTCTCCATCCGTCACCGTTTGAGGGACAGAAACATCACTTTTGACCGTGTAAAAAAAATGGTCTTAGATCTCTTCACCTCCTCTCCAAACTTGATTCCTCCTGCACAAACTTGTAGTTGCTAATTGAAGTATGACACATCCTCTTCTATTGGCTAGTAAGAACTCTTTCCGAATAAGCCCCTCTACTGACTCTGGTGACTCGCTGCTACTAGGCCTAAAGGCCTGCAGAACCTCTCCCCAGAGGCCTAGTAGGTTAAAAGCCTGTCTTCTAGGAAATGGACTACTGCTCCCAGCCAGCCCAACTTGCAAACCATGTGCCCTCCTGCCACACTGATTTGACACAGACCCCCACAGTCTCTTCTCTGATCTAGGACTCCTCACCACCATCCACCGTGTGCATAATGAAGACTCTGCTAGTGACCGTGTAGAAGCAGAGTTCCCTCACAGATTCCCTGGCACCTCCAGCCATCCACTGTGGTAACACTCACCGACCTTCCAGCTCTGAGTCCTTGATGAGGAACTTGTCCAAACCATGCATTCCGACAGCTTCTCCTGCCCCTCTGCTCCAGGAGTTGCCTGCCACCGATCGTGTGGTGACAGAGACATTGCCAATGACCGTGTAGAGGCAATGTTCCTTCATAGCTCTCCCTGGGCCTCCTCCTGCGATCTGTACCCCCCCCCCCCAGATGGGGGTGTCCTCCTGCGGCTGTCTAGCACTCCATTCCTCACTTCACCAAGTCGACTTCTCCTCCTCAGAGACATGTGACCTCAGCTCATATAGGAGGCCCGCCCCCAGTCAACACCAGCTAGGGAATGGTCAGGGCTCCCACATGAGCTGCCTGCCACTCCAGCTCTCAGCCCAACCTCTCCTCCAGAACATTCTTCCTGGAAGCAGGGGAGGTGCCTCAGAACTGGAGTACAGGTGATCACACCCACTGCTACTCTGACCACTCCCAGCCCCACAGATCAAAACAGACAGGCCTAGCTTGCAGCATAAGCCTGCCTAAATGTGCCTGTGCTGAACAAACCCTAGTAATATAGCCCTTACTAGCCCCTACCTACTGGTAGAGGGTGCTACACTGGTTATCCCTATCTTCTTCCTCCACTGACCTCTAATTTGTATACTGGCTATTCATGTCCACAGCTAGACCCGACCTCTGGTTAGTTGCTTTCTATCCATGCCGGCTGCCTGTCTCGATTTCTGTCTAGTTCCTGAATGAAAAATATTGTTGTTGTTATTGGATTCATTAATTAACTAATTTATTTAGTTAAATTTGTTTTTGTAATTAAGTTTTGTTTTGTTTATTTGTTTTCAAATTCAATTCAAATTTTTTTTAATTCAACCAAATTCTAAAAATTCAAATTCAAATATTCTTCGACTGTTGAATTTTTCACATCTAAATATTGCAAAATGTTTACACTTCATATTGATTTCCAAATTTGATTTGAATTGGAATCGAATTCGAATTTTGTTATTTTGTACGAATTTTCGCTTTTTTATTTCAGAGGATTCGTTTACATTAGTTACAATTATGATTCGGAATTTGGACATATCTGAATTTCAGAATAGTGAAAAATGTGCCTGAATTTCGATTTGGAACAAAATGAATTGCACATGTCTAGTTCCTGGCCTGGATAGGAGGGGCGGCATATGGAGAAACGAATCCCCTCCATTTTCCTCCTGCAGCCACTGAATGCTTATGGGAGGGAGAGGAGGAGAAGCAGGTTTTTAGCGGCTGCAGGAGAAAAATGGAGGGGATTTGTTCCTCTATAAGCCCCCGCCCTATTCAGGTGTACATGGGCAACATGTGCACCATTGCAATTGTGACCCCTTTAGTTACGCCCCTGGGATGAGTGGTAGCAGTGGTGGTGGGGGATGGGATCAGTGGCAGCAGTAGTGGTTGGGGATAGGATCAGGGGCAGCAGTTGTGGTGGTGGGGGGGATGGGATGTGTGGCAGCGGTGAGGGGGGATGGGACCAGTGGCAAGGGTGGTGGTTGGGGGGGTGGGATCAGTGGTGGGGGGGATTGAATGGGATGAGTGGCAGAGGTGGTGGGGGGAATGGGATCAGTGGCATGGGGGGTGGTTGGGAGGATTGGATGAGTGGAAGCGTTGGGGGGCATTGGATGAAATGAGTGGCAGCGGTGGTGGGTGGATGGGATCAGTGGCGAGGGTGGTGGTTGGGTGGATGGGATGAGTGGTTGTTGAAGGGGGATTAGATGGGATGAGTGGCAGCAGTGGTCGTAGTGGTGTGGGTGGATCAGTGGCAGTAGTGGTCATGGTGGTGTGGGGGATATCAGTATCAGTGGTGGTGTGTGTGTGTGGGGGAAATCAGTGGCAGTAGTGGTGGTGGTGGTGTGGGGGGTGTCAGTGGCACTAGTGGTGTGGCGGAAGGGGGAATCAGTGGCAGTAGTAGTGGTGTTGTGGGGGGTATCAGTGGCAGCAGTGGTAGTGGTGTGGGGGGAGTCAGTAGCAATGTTGATATGAGGGATGGGATCAGTGCCACTCACTTGCAGATTACTCGCAGATCACTTGCTTCCCCCTCCTTGCTAGGTGCTTGGGTGGGCAGAGAAGATGGGTGGGGCCTGTGAGTACCCGTGAGTGTGGGTGGAGAGGATGGGCGGAGCGAGCGGAGTGGCAGAGAGGATGGGCGAAGCGGGCGGGGACTTGCCCGTGAGTGAGGGCGGAGCGGGCAGGGACTGTGCAGTGTGCCCATGAGTGCAGGCAGGCTTGGTGCAAGGATTTTTGACACCCTGGGCAAAACCTAATTTTGCCGCCCTCCTTGGCTCTGCCCATGGCTCCATCCCCTTTGCCCTGCCCTTGTAACACATGTGACCTACCTGCCAATTACACTGACCTTCCTGACACATACAGGGACCTACCTGACCCCTACACTGACCTACCTGACCCCTACACTGACTGCTACACTGACCTACCTGACACATACAGTGACTCACCTACCTGACACATACACTGACCTACCTGACACATACACTGACCTACCTGACCCCTACACTAACTGCTACACTGACCTACCTGACACATACAGTGACCCACCTACTTGACACATACACTGACCTACCTGACACCTACCTGACCGTTACACTGACCTACCTGGCACATACAGTGACCCACCTACCTGACCCCTACACTGTTGAAAAAAGGAGGGGTGTGGAGGCGCCAACTGTGGTAGCTTGTTTATGCAAAAATAAAAGTTAGTGTAACAATTACACTTACTGGTTCGCAGGGTGGAGGTGTTTCTTTGAGATGGAAAAGTGTCCTGGGATGTGCTGTTATCTTGTTTCCGGCTCAGATTTCATTCCTTCAGGCGTCTGGGTGTGGAGTCTGTACACAGGCTGAACTGCTGCATCCAGTGCATGGAAAGCTCCACGCTGAGTGGTCAGCGTGGAGCTTTCCATGCACTGGATGCAGCAGTTCAGCCTGTGTACAGACTCCACACCCAGACGCCTGAAGGAATGAAATCTGAGCCGGAAACAAGATAACAGCACATCCCAGGACACTTTTCCATCTCAAAGAAACACCTCCACCCTGCGAACCAGTAAGTGTAATTGTTACACTAACTTTTATTTTTGCATAAACAAGCTACCACAGTTGGCGCCTCCACACCCCTCCTTTTTTCAACATTGATTATCAACAGAGGTTATGGACACCCTCTGAGGATGGCTGCCTCCTCATTCTAGAATTTACCTGCCTTATTTTAATGTGCTATTATAGCTACCATTGTACTATTTACCTTAGACATCACATGTTGCGGAGCGCCGGAAAAACCCCCCCTTTTGTTTCTCTGACCCCTACACTGACCTACCTGACCCACCTACCTGACCACTACACTGACCTGACACATAGAGTGACCCACCTACCTGACACATACACTGACCTACCTACCTGACCCCTACACTGACCTACCTGACCCATCTACCTGACCACTACATTGACCTACCTGAACCACCTAACTGACACATACACTGACCTAACTACCTGACCCCTACACTGACCTACCTGACCACTACACTGACCTACCTGATCCACCTACCTGACACATACACTGACCTGCCTGACCCACCTTGATTCACCAAAAATGGGACTGAGTGAGTAACTTCCTTTTTTAATACCTCAAGCCTGATTAGAGGAGACAGCAAGGTGTGATATATTGCTTGTCCATAACCAAGGGACAGCTTAGTGCTAACACAAAGCTGTCCTACGCCTCTAGCTTGGGTCTGCAGCCAGGTGCATTAGCATTTTTCCAAGGAGCAATTCTGCAGTCTTCAGTTGTAACTTTTTGTTACTATTTTAGCTGTGCCAACAACCCTACGGGTGGACAGCATTGTTGACATTAATACCTAGCAGCCAGAGATATTTGCAAGTACTCAAGATTTTATTCAAGTTCTACAGTTCTGGGCATCCAATGCATTCCTATTCCCCATCCAAGTTTATCCCCTAAATAAACAAAAACAAAACAAAGCACCGTGGAATAATTATTGAGCCTGTGAGAGAGTCGCAAAATGCCTGGTTCGGTGTGTAAGGGGAAGGCCCAAATATCCAGTGGCCCTTAAAGTGGAGTTCCACCCAAAAGGGAAAACTCCACTTGTCTGCCTCCTACCCCCTCCGCTGTCACATTTGGCACCTTTTGGGGGGGAGGGGGAAGCGGGTACCTGATTTTGACAGATACCCGCCCCTACTTTTGGACAAGTTCGCTGCGGCAAACTGAGCTGGAAGTTCGGCCCCCCTCCTCCTTCCCCCGCAGCCGGCCCATTCACAGAGCGCAGAGGGCAGAGCACTTTGCACATTCGCAGTGGGAAACTTAGTGGAAATAGCAATGGCAGCACCCGATTGAAAAATATATTATAGTAGATAGGTAGATAGATAGAAAAAAATAATAAACAGGGATAAATAAACAGAATACAATAGGATAGACAAATAGATAGATGGATAATAAGATAGATAGAAGAAGAGAGAGGGACAGAATTATATATATATATATATATATAATTCTGTCCCTCTCTCTTCTTCTATCTATATCTATATCTATATCTATATATATATATATATATATATATATATATATATATATATAGATATATATATATATAAATATATATATATATGCACACCCACACAAACAGTATATATATAAAACAGAAAGGTAGAAAAGAAAGAAAGAAAATAAGATAGGAAGATACTTACTAGATGTTCTTAGATGTCTTCTTTCAGGTATTAATAAATACATGATGAAGATGGTTTGAGAAAACTTGCTAGGCCTTGCCTTTGAACTCTTCTCTCGTTCCTCTCCTTGTCCAGTTTGTTGGAAACAATAACACGCTTTCCCGTTCATGTTTTGCATTTCTTCCCCACAATGGCTGATTAAAATCAGACTCATCCTCCCTTTCTTCTCCATGCAGGATGAATGGGGCTGGTAATGTGTGGGCGAGCTGAGGAACAATGGGGGTAAAAGAAGGAGGAGAGGTTCAGTGAAGGAGAGCACAAGAGGGCTTTAAATTCTCACAAGTGTAACTGCCTGCCCACTGCTTGTCTTCTGTCATTGCAGCTTGGAGCCCAAGTGTCTAACGTGACACAAGAGGCTTGAAAAGCAAGATTTACTGCTTAATGGCCTGAGACCCGGATGGCTGCAGCAGGCCCAAGCCTGGGTCACCAAGCAGTAAATCTTCTATTGGGAGGTAACCATGGAGGTCAGAGAGAAGGGCCCCCTGGCTTATTTGACATGTAATGGGTGGGCAAATACTGCCCAGGATGACTTTCCCGAGATTAACAGTCTTGCTGGACAACCAATCTCCATTCATTCAGGTCTCCACCTCTTCCCATTCATTCCACAAGGCTGTAGAGCAAGGTCCATGCCATATCATGGGGCAACAGATGACGGACTTATAGAAATTTGTTTGGCTTCCACTCAGGGAGAGTGTTATCCCATACGGCTCATCTGAATGTTAAGTGGATGTTCCATCGTGAGACAATTCCACTTCTTACTGCATGTACTTGTAGTTGTAATAGCTTCCCAGTAAGCGCTAACACATGGCAGCCATGATGGCCTGCTGGACAACGTCCTACTTGATGAAGTGAAAGTGTAGAGATGAAATGACAATTGGAATCTTGTAGTTTTCGTAGTGACAACACAATTTCAGATGTTTTTTTAAGAAACAAGGCGTGCTGTTTTTTTAAGATTTCAGCAACTGAAGCAAATTAGTTTATTGATTAATTGTCATATGGCCATATACAGCATCATTGTCCAAAATTATTTCTGTAGTTCACTTATAATGGTAATATATATGTTAATTGTGTGCAGGCCCTTCTAAATAACTATCTTTATTGCAGTGTTCACAGCTCTCAATTTCATGCAGCTGTTCATTATAGAGATATAAAGGCTAAGTATTATTTCATGTAGTTATTCTTTAAGATACCCTCTTCCTGATAAGTCCTTCACTTACAGTAGCTGTCTATTCTCCTGCCAGATTTATGCTGTGTGGTCTATGGGGTGCAGGAGAGACACAGCTGCAAACTCTGCCACTTGTTTCATCACTCCTGCACATGCCTGGAAAAATCCTATTCATTCCTATGGAGCAGATTCTATTGCTGGGATGCAAGATGGATGACCTTTCCACAGGGATAAATAGGGGGGTGATGGAGCTGCCCGTGTGAGCAGGTAAGTAAACGTCTTGGAGCAAGTGGGGAGTGGGTAACCTAAAGTAGTATTAATTGCTATTTTTTTAAATTAATAAGTGCCTTTTTAAACGCTGCCATCTACATGATTGTAAACATGTGCACTACTGAAAAATGTGTTTATTTTCGTTTTCAGTTCCATTTGTTATGTTTTTTTTTTCCGTTTCCATTCGTTACTTCGGATTATTTGTAACTTCAGATGCATTCGTATTTGTTCCGTTCCATTCGTTTAGATGCGGCATTTGTTACTTTGGATTATTCGTAACTTTGGATGCATTCGCATTCGTTTCCCTCCATTTGTTTAGATGCGGCATTCGTTACTTCGGATAATTCCTAATTTCGGATCCATTCATATTCGTTATGTTCACTAACAGTTACTTTAGCCAAATTTGAAAGGAAATTCCAATACCTATAGTTTAAAGCGGAGTTCCACCCAAAAGTGGAACCTCCGCTTATTTTCCTACCCCCCCCCCTCCAGTGCCACATTTGCCACCTTTCAGGGGGCAGAGGGAACAGGGATCTGTTTTTGACAGGTCCCCGTCCCCACTTCTGGGAGATGGCTCCGCAGCGCCGTCCCTCGGAGGTTTGGCCCCCCTCCTCCTTCCTCCGCCACCGGGCCACTTAGAAAGCGCAGTGCTTTCTAAATAAAACAGTGCGCCGAAAAGCTTCACGTTCAGTTTCCCTTAGTGAAGATGGTGGCAGCAGCACCCGACAGTCGATCCGAAAATCGGTAAGTGACCATATATTAAAAGTCAGCAGCTACAGTATTTGTAGCTGCTAACTTTAAGAAAATAATTCCCCAGGTGGAACTCCTCTTTAATAGATTATAATAATAATAAAAACTATAATAATAGTTAATAAATTATAATAGAAAATACGAAAAACGAAATGATCCGAATGTAATCGATTTGTTAAACGTAGGTTGAATCTTTTTTTGTTCTTTCGGATTTTCGTTTTTTCGGATTTTCGTTCTTTTGGGTTTTTGTTCTTTCTGAAAAATTTTTTCGTATGCATTCATCAAAAGAGTCTTTCGTTCATTCGGAAGCATCCGAAAACGAATTTGTAACAAAACAAATTGCACATGTCTAATAATTAGCTTCAGGGCTTTTTTTCTCAGAGTATAGGTGCAGGAATTCCCCCCTTCTGAGTCACTTTTTGTCTCTGATCCCCTACCCACCCCAGAGCACCGTCCCTTGGTTCTACCCCCTACTGCCTACTGCCTACAGTACTGCCCCCGTTGGAGAATACAGAGCCAAGTATCATTTTGTGGTGCTAAGTAATTTGTATGAAATGTATTATTGATACCAAGAAAAGCAGTAAAATAGATCCCCCACAGCCAGCAGCAACAGACCCCCTCCACCACCAACAGTAGATTACCCCAGCAACAATAGACCCCCAGCAACAACGGGCCCCCACAACAAAATACCATTCCTGCAACAAAAGAACCCTGGCAGCAACAACAGACCTCCCTGCTGCCAGCATCAATAGACTCTCCAGCAGCCAGCAACAATAGACTCCTCCCTCAACAGTAGATTCATTCCAGCAACAATTGACTCCCTAGCAACATAAGAACCCCCAGCAACATAATCACCCCCCCCCAGCAACAATAGATCCCCACCAGCAGCAATAGACCTCTCCAGCAACAATAGACCATGACAAAAAATATATCCCCTCCAGCAACAATAGATCCCCCAGCAGCCAGTATCAACAGACTCTCCAGCACACCCCTGCATCCCCTGCCATTACATACAGTATATTCAGTGCTGGAAGTGTCAAAACTCTGTTACCCCACGTTCCCGGTAAAAGAAAGCCCCCATTAGCTTGGTATATCTGTACAAACGCTTACCAAGCTATCTGCACAACTCCACTGGCTCCAGATCTCAGGGTGCAGCTTCCCCGACTTTCCTTGTAGGGTAGCATGTATCCTGAGTATCTCACATGCACTATCCAGAAGGGACAGCACACACATAGACAGTCTATCTTCTTCTCCTGTAGACACGCATGTAGGAGATCGCTGGAAGCGCATACACGCAAGGGTGGCTCCTTAGGACCCTTCCATGAAAAAAAGTCTTCCTCAAGCTGGATATATTGGCCAGTGCTGGGGGGACCATCCGATACAGATATAAAGAAAAATTAGACAGGATAAAGAAGCAGTATATGCAGTCATTTATTTCAGCAACATATAAAAATACGAAAAAAAATCCTTTGATTATAATTCTAGTTATCCCTTAAATCAAGGCTGAAGAAAAACTGGTCACCATGATAACTGGAGTGTCTCACCCATTGGATGGGGATCAATGTGACTTTCCTGGATGACTTCTTTTCATTTACACACTGGCCATTTTAAAATGTTTACCTTTTACATCTCTTTTGTGCTCACTCCTGATCTTATTTTGTTACTGAAGTCCCAACTTACACCAACTTCAGGGCTAACCACTGGCCATGGGGCTCCACCTATCTGTCAATCGTTGCCTAGCCCCAATTCAAACCATCACTAGTTGGGAGCATAGAGAAGGTTTCCTGGCTATTAGAAGTTATAACAGGCTCACAGACATTATGCTGGCTCACAACCCCACCAATGTATAATTAGAATCCGAGAAACCTTTGGTTGTAGAGTCATAAGAAATTAAAATATAAAACAATATGTAATCAGCGCAATATTGAAGAAACTCTGTGCAAACAGTTTATTCAGTGGCCTTAAATGAGGCTTATTGTGACTGCTGCCAACACCTATCAGAGTGTATCCACATGTGACTCTCAAACCAAAATCAATATAACATTACCAGTGTAGCACAACCAATATAAAATACAATAAAAAATATAATCAAATAAAAAGTCCAAATTTTGTGTAAGAATTCCACCGTTGTGCAACTCTAGGTAATATTTTAAAATTATATTTCAAAAATTCATAGAATCCAGTGACTTCAGTGACCACCACCTCTAGCTGGAATGCCTGCTCACCTCCAAATAATGACCCCACTACAGAGTCCCGATCGCCTGTTAGAGTGTTTCTCAGGATGCCACAGGGGTACTCCTCCACAGGACTTCCTCCACAGGACATCCTCCACAGGACTCCTCCACAGGACATCCACACTGACCTCCTCTTAAGATCTTGATCAATCGTGCGCGGCCATAAAATAATAGGGGGAAACCATAGTGCTCTCTGCTATGAATATTTATTATAAAACTACACACAGGGATTAAAATCACTCACATAAATATGTAAAAAACATGCATATCATCAGCTCTCTACGCTGACATACAAGCAAAAAAACATCCTGAATAACGGCTCCTCCCCCCTGTACGCGTTACGCTCTCTGTTGAGCTTCTTCAGCAGGTGGGGAGCCATCAGTAATTAGAGGGTTATGTAGTGAGTTATTTTTATGTGAGTATTTTTAATCCCTGTGTGTAGTTTTATAATAAATATTTATAGCAGAGAGCACAACGGTTTCCCCTTTATTATTTTATGGCCACACGATTGATCGAGATCCTAAGAGGAGGTCAGCGTGGTTCAAGGACGTCCTGAGGAGGAGTACCCCCGTGGCATCTTGAGAGACACTCTAAAGCCTCGTACACACAATCAGATTGTTGGCCAAAAAAACACGGACTTTTGTCTGAAGGGCGTTGGCCCAAACTTGTCTTGCATACACACGGCACACAATTGTTGGCCAACAATCCCAAACATAGTTACCGTATGTACTACATGGTTTTTCAGCTCTTTAGCGCCACTCTTTGGGTTCCTTCAGCTAATTTCGTGTTAGTAGAAGTTTGGTGAGTGTTGATTCGCGCTTTTCATTTCGGGCTTTTCATTTCGTACTTTTCAGTTTGTTTCTGAACGGCTGTTCGTCAACCAGGCATGTTGCGGAATCGGAGGAGATAACGTGTTATTTATTATTGGCCTTGGAGTTATTGCTTTGACGTTATTTTTTTGGTTGAATAATGATTTGATTTGGTATATTTTCTATATTTTTGGATGCATAGAATGCACTTTTTGGTTAAGTTCTATTGGTGGATAGCATGTCTAATTTTATTTGTTTTCTTTTTTTAATGCACAATTAAAAAATTGTGGAGAATAATACTTGGCTATGTGATTTACTTCAATTTGGGAGTAGGCAGTTACATTTAAAAAAATACAATGTAAAATTGACAAGGGACACCAACATAGTTGTATCTTAGATCTTAAAAACTACAGGATAATGGTGCTGTGGTAACTTGCCTAAAAAAAAATATTATTCTTGATATCACTAGAAAAAAAAAGCCTTTGAAAATTTGTTTGCAATAACTCCATCAGTATCACCAGCAAAGCAGCTTCATTATTATCACATTAAAGAAGAAGAGAATTGTGCGCTGCATTTCGAGATTTCATAATTTGCCACGTCAAGAATGTTAATTCTCCATTACGAGCGCTAGTTTACAAGACCGACCGCTTCTGGCTCATCCTTGCTTCCGAGCATGCATGTTTGTACTTTGGACTTTTGTCAGACGGACTTGTGTACACACGCTCGGAAAATCCGACAATAGACATTTGTCTGCAGAAAATTTTAAAACCTGCCATCCAACATTTGCCCGTGGAAAATCCAACAATTGTCTGATGGAGCGTACAAACGGTCGGATTTTCCGCCAACAGCCTGTCTTCACACATTTCCCGTTGGAAAATCCGATCGTGTGTACGAGGCTTTACAGGCAATCAGGACTCTGTAGTAGGGTCATTATTTGGAGGTGAGCAGGCATTCCAGCTAGAGGTGGTGGTCACTTAAGTCACTGGTTTATATGAATTTTTTAAATATAATTTTTAACTATTACTTATGCCGCGTACACACAGTCGGACTTTACGGCAGACTTTGCCCGGCGGACGTTACGACGGACTTTCTGAATGAACGGACTTGCCTACACACAATCCACCAAAGTCCGTCGAATTCGTACGTGATGACGTACGACCGGACTAAAATAAGGAAGTTGATAGCCAGTAGCCAATAGCTGCCCTAGCGTGGCTTTTTGTCCGTCGAACAAGCATACAGACGAGCGGACTTTTCGACCGGACTCGATTTCGACGGATAGATTTAAAACATGTTTCAAATCTAAGTCCGTCCAACTTTTGAGAAAACAAAGTCCCCTGGAGCCCACACACGATTGAATTGTCCGACGAAATCCCGTCCACCGGGCAAAGTCTGCCGTAAAGTCCGCTCGTGTGTACGCAGCATTAGAGTTGCACAACGGTGGAATTCTTACACATAATTTAGAAATTAAAATATGTTTATAGTAACTTTAAAATATGATATATATTTATGTAAATCTTATCTTTTTATTTTAATTTCTGGTTCTTTATATTGCCAAACATATGTCTTTCATGTGGCAGTATATAAAGAACTTGCACATCGCTGGATGTTATCAGTGGAGAGGTTAGGGGTTGTCTGAAACTGTTCTATGCCTGCAGACCTTTCCTCTTGTATTGTATTAATCAATGGGTGTGCATGGCTATTCAGCACAGTTCCCCTTCTAGGAAGCAATTATTCAGAGGTGTGCTTCATTTCAGTCATTTAATCTCAGCTGAATTGATGCTGGGTTACCCATTTTTTGTTTGGAGTCCGGTGATCGTAGGCAGCTGGTCAGTGCAGAGTAACAATGACCGTGAGGCAGAAACAGGGGACAGGTCCTTGTCTGCACATGCTGGAGTCCTTCTACTATTGACCTGCGTTTTTTTCCCCCATCCCAGGGTGCCTTATTACTCCCAACGGGGAGCCAGCTTCTTTTAACCGTGTCCATTGTGACAGGCCGGTGAGACTGCCCAATGGTTTATTCTTGTCTTGGCTTAATAACGTTTGGACCTGACAGACAGGCCCCACATGGGAAGGAAGCTGGGACCAATATGTGGAGAGCTCCCGGAGGCAAAACATGTACACAAATCCCCAATTCTCAGGACGGGATCTCCAGCCGGGGAAATTTGTATGATGAAGGAAGAGTTTGCTTGTTCCTTAGCAGCTGAAGGTCTGCTTTTTCACACAGTTTAGACTTTAGACTCGCATTTTATTGTAGGACATAGATAACTACAGCGTCAATTTATAAGGGAGAGAATGTGATCACTGGTCCCATATCAGCCATGCGTCCACCGCTTACTCATTGGCTCTCCATAGACTTCATTTATAAACTTCCACCATTGCTTACATCAGTTAGCTGAGATTTGCTAAGTTGCTTTTGCAAATCTGATCTAATTGAATTCCATTTGTTCCAATGGAAGTATGTCAATGAAAAATAATAAGATTTCAACTGGATCAGAGGATCCAATACAAATTCCCCACAGATCCATGGTTTTATGGATTTATGCTTAAAGTATATGTGAACCCTTACCTTGTAATACAACCTATTCATTTAACCACTTCAGTCCCGGAAGAATTTACCCCTTTCCTGACCAGAGCACTTTTTGCGATTCGGCATTACGTCTCTTTAACTGACAATTGCGCGGTCGTGTGACGTTGTACCCAAACAAAATTGACGTCCTTTTTCCCCACAAATAGAGCTTTCTTTTGGTGGTATTTGATCGCCTCTGCGGTTTTTATTTTTTGTGCTAAAAACAAAAAAATAGCGACAATTTTGAAAAAAAGCATTATTTTTTACTTTTTTCTATAATAAATATCCCCAAAAAATATTTAAAAAACATTTTTTTTTCTCAGTTTAGGCTGATACGTATTCTTCTACATATTTTTGGTAGAAAAAAAATCGCAATAAGCGTTTATTGATTGGTTTGTACAAAATAGGGGATAGTTTTATGGCATTTTTATTATTTTATTTTTTTTTACTAGTAATGGCGGTGATCAGCTATTTTTATCGTGACTGCGACATTATGGCGGACACATGGGACATTTTTGACACATTTTTGGGACCATTGTCATTTATACAGCAATCAGTGCTATACAAATGCACTGATTCCTGTGTAAATGACACTGGCAGTGAAGGGGTTAACCACTAGGGGGCAGTGTAAATGTTAAGTATGCACTGGGGAGTATTTCCAACTGTGGGGGGGGGGGGGGCGTGGCTACGTGTGACACGTCACTGATCTCTGCTCCTGATCACAGGGAGCAGAGATCAGTGACACTGTCACGAGGCAGAACAGGGAGATGCTTGTTTATATTAGCATCGCTCCGTTCGTCCTCTCCGTGAGGTGATCCCTGGTATCCCCGCGGCAATCGAGTCCGCGGAACACACGACCCAACTCACGGAGCTCCCGACCGGAGCGCACGCGCGCTGCCGGCGGTGCACACGCAATGGCATGGCGGCAAATTTAAAGGGACGTATGGGTACGCCCATTTGCCCAGCCATGGCATTCTTCCGACGTACATCGGCGTGCGCCGGTCGGGAACCGGTTAAAATAGAAATGAAAGCCAAAAACGTTTGTGTATAGATATACAAAAAATTACACTGGGCAAAATTATAAATGCAAAACTTTTGTGTTTGCCCCTATTTATCATGAGCTGAACTCAAAGATCTACGATTTCGTACACAAAATGGCATATCAAGATGCTGATTAGACAGCATGATTATTGCACTGGTGTGCACAATAAAAGGCCACTCTAAAATGTGCAGTTTTCTCACACAGCACAATGCCACAGACACAGATGTCGCAAGTTTTGAGGGAGCGTTCAATTGGCATGCTGACTGCAGGAATGTCCACCAGAGCTGTTGCCCTTGAATTGAATGTTCATTTCTCTACCATAAGCCATCTCCAAAGGTGTTTCAGAGAATTTGGCAGTACATCCAACCGGCCTCAGAAACGTAGACCACGTGTAACCACACCAGCCCAGGACCTCCACATCCAGCATCTTCACCTCCAAGATCGTCTGAGACAAGCCACCCGGACAGCTGCTGCAACAATCTGTGTGCATAACCAAAGAATGTCTGCACAAACTGTCAAAAACCGTCTCAGGGAAGCTCATCTGCATGCTTGTCGTCCTCATCGGGGTCTCGACTTGACTGCAGTTCGTTGTCGTAACCGACTTGAGTGGGCAAATGCTCACATTCCATTGTGTCTGGCACTTTGGAGAGGCGTTCTCTTCAAGGATGAATCCCGGTTTTCACTGTACAGGGCAGATGGCAGACAGCGTGTATGACGTTGTGTGGGTGAACGGTTTGCTGATGATGCTGATGTCAACATTGTGGATCGAGTGGCCCATGGTGGCGGAGGGGGTTATGGTATGGGCAGGTTTATGCTATGGACAACAAACACAGGTGCATTTTATTGATGGCATTTTGAATGCACAGAGATACTGTGACGAGATCTTGAGGCCCATTGTTGTGCCATTCATCCACGACCATCACCTCATGTTGCAGCATGGTAATACGCGGCCCCATGTTACAAGGATCTGTGCACAATTCCTGGAAGCTGAAAACATCCCAGTTCTTGCACGGCCAGCATACTCACCGGACACATCACTCCATGAGCATGTTTGGAATGCTCTGGATCGGCGTATATGACAGCGTGTTCCAGTTCCGGACAGAATACAGCAACTTCCCACAGCCATTGAAGAGGAATGGACCAACATTCCACAGGTCACAATCAACAACCTGATCAACTCTATGCGAAGGAGATGTGCTGCACTGCGTGGGGCAAATGGGGTCCGACCCCCCCAATACAGTAAAACTGCACATTTTAGAGTGGCCTTTTATTGTGGCCAGCCTAAGGTACACCTGCGCAATAATCATGCTGTCTAATCAGCATCTTGATATGCCACACCTGTGAGGTGGATGGATTATCTCGGCAAAGGAGAAGTGCTCACTAACACAGATTTAGACAGATTTGTGAACAATATTTGAGAGAAATAGGCCTTTTGTGTACATAGAAAAAGTTGCAGATCTTCGAGTTCGGCTCATGATAAATAGGGGCAAACACAAAAGTGCTGCGTTTATAATTTTGCTCAGTGTATAACTGACTTTTTTTAACATTTTCATTTAAGAAAAAAAGGCAGTTTCCATGGAAACATAAATAGCAATATATTGATAAAAAGCATCAGAACAATAGGCACATACCAAAAAGAAACATGAATTGGATTAAATCTGTCTATCAAAGTTACTGAGATATATCCATGTACGTCGATGTACGTCGGCACAATGGCAGTGGTGGGCAAATGGGCGTACCTGTACGTCCCCTTTAATTGGCAGGGCTAGTGGGCGTGCGATCGCCGCGTACAGCGTGACCATGCCCGCGGGTCCCGCAGACTCGATGTCCGCTGGTGTCCCGCGATCGTGTCATGCCTATGTAAATAAGGCATTTCCCCGTGCTGCCTAGTGACATGACAGGGATCTACTGCTCCCTGTCATCGGGAGCAGTGATCTCTGTCATGTCAGTGGTAGCCCACCCCCCCGCCCCCACAGTTAGAATCACTCCTTAGGACACACTTAACCCCAAAATCGCCTCCTAATGTTCAACCCCTTGCCTGCCAGTGTCATTTATACAGTAATCAGTGCATTTTTATAGCACTGATCGCTGTATAAATTACAATGGTCCCAAAATAGTGTCAAAAGTGTCCGAAGTGTCTGCCATAATGTCGCAGTCATGATAAAAATTGCAGCTCACTGCCATTACTAATTAAAAAATAAAAAATAAAAATGCCATAAATCTATCCCCTATTTTGTAGACGCTATAACTTTTGCGCAAACCAATCAATAAACGCTTATTGCGATTTTTTTAAGCAAAAATATGTAGAAGAATACATATCGGCCTTAACTGAGTAAAAAATTTGTTTTTTTATATATTTTTTGGGGATATTTATTATAGCAAAAAGTAAAAAATATTGCTTTTTTTTTAAATTGTCGCTCTTTTTTTTGTTTTTAGCGCAAAAAATAAAAACTGGCGAGGTAATCAAATACCACCAAAAGAAAGCTCTATTTGTGGGAAAAAAAGGATGTTGTTTTGGTGTAACGTCACACGACCGCGCAATTGTCATTTAAAGCGACGCAGTGCCGAATCGCAAAAAAGTGCTCTGGTCAGGAAGGGGGTAAAATCTTCTGGATGAAGCGATTAATAGGACAATAAAAAAGCTACCCGGTCCCAACAAAGGAAATAAAGAAAGAGACCCCAGGAAGGGGCCGAAAAACCTGCGATACCAAGAGAAGGTCCTTTTTTTTTTCTTTTTTTTAATTTGTGGTCACATAATCTCTGTTCCCACAAGGGGCCTAGCCAGGAGGGGGTGGAGACTGCAGAGGGGCATGTCAGCAAGAGGCAAGAAAACAGCACAAGCACATTGGAGAACAGGCAGGCTGTGCCCCTAGCACAGCCAGAAAACTGACTAGGAACATACTTCATTCCGCAGATGAGATTGTTAGATGTTTTTAAGATGTTTATAGGGAATTATACATTTTATCACCGCCCCTGCAGTCTGTGGCGCATTCAGATAAACTAGTACGAATTTTACAATACCCCCCGCCCTTAGACCTTCCCCACCTCTCCCAAGAGGTGGGGCTTCATCATTTTTTGATTTTGAATATTTTTATTATTTACAGATATTTTATATTTGCTCCTGATCAATCGGTATACTGACGAAACGCGTCAAGATTTTGAGGATACCACCCATCATATTCCCATCAAGATTTTTATGAATTTTACTGTATACTACAAGTCATACTCATTTATTATGTATTAGTGTCCCCCTGTTATGGCAATCATGTTTTATACTCTGTTTATATGTATGCTATGTACTTTCCAAGATGTCTGCATATGCACTGAGCAACTATTTGTTATTTACAACGTTACGCTACCTTATACCCATGTACATTATAAATTTTATCTTTACTCTAAAATTTGTGTCTGAACCTGCCTCATTTAAAGTCCCACACTCGTCTTTTATTTTTGTATTCAAAATAGGGATGGAGGCGCACCACCCCCCTTTCCTTGTGCGCTTCATTTAAAGTCCCAGTATATGGAGATATACATCCCCCCCCCCCTTTTGCTGTCTCCCAAGAGGAATGTCAATCTTTGGAGGCACTGATTTCAGTTGAAAAATGGTCAAATGCTCTGTCAGGATCCAAACCGCATAAGGCCGCTGGTCCAGGTGGTTTTACTATTGCTTTTTATAGCACATTTGCTAACACCATATCTCCCAACATTTTGTGATGGGAATGAGGGACACCTGCTAACAAATGTATGTAGACACAGGACACGCCCCCTGCCACACCCCCTTAAAGGAAAATTAACCAAAAAAAAAAGGTTAATTAAAACCACAAGGACTTTTTTTTACCACTACTATTCCTTTATATTGGCTTTTAAAGTGTACAAATGCAGCAATTTAGAAATTGGATGAAAGGTTTAGCACTGGGGAACACTTTTGAAAGATAAAAAGTGCATTTTATATACAACTATAGAGATTAGAGCAAAATGAGGGACAAATGAGGAGGAAAGAGGGACAGAGGGACATTGCTCCAAATCAGGGACAGCCCCTCGAAATCAGGGACAGTCCCTCGAAATCAGGGACAGTTGGGAGCTATGCTAACACCCTGACTACCCCTTTTAGGAATGGTTTTAACACTATTCTGGACAGAGAGCAATTTACAGGTGATATTCTGCAGGCTATCATTACTGTGATACTGAAAAAGGTAAGGACTCAACACTGTGGGGTTCATTTACTAAAGGCAAAGAGACTGTGCACTTCGCAATGTGCAGTTGCACTCTGCAAGTGCAGTTGCTCCAGATCTTAGTAAATGAGGTAAAGCTTCACTTTGTGAAGAATACCCAATCACGTGCAAGGAAATTTTTTTTTTTAAATGCATGCTTGCTTGCCTATGATTGGATGATGGAAGTCAGCAGAGCTTCAGCTCATTTACTAACCTCTGTAGCAACTACTCTTGCAGAGTGCAACTGCACTTTGCAAAGTGCACAGCGTATAGGCCTTTAGTAAATCAACCCCAATGTGTCAACTTTCGACCCATTTCTTTACAGAACGTAGATTTATACTCTATTTTAATACAAAAAAAAAAAACATACATTTTGATAAGGATTATATAAGTGCTTCAAAATAAGCTAAAATTGTGTATAATACAAAACGTGAAAAACATATAAGTGCATCAAAATAAACTAAAACTGTAAATATAAAAGTACCACAAAAAGAGCCAAAAACCACCACAGTGCGCTAGGCTGGGTTCACACTTGGTGAGACCACCGCTCACAGCAGAGGGTCCGTTGTGTCCCTGTACACCGATTCAGGTGCAAATCAAGTCTGAATTTCTGCCTGAATTCGCACCTGAAGTGGAGCCAAAGACGCACAGGACTTTTTTTTTTCCAGTGCGGACCACGGCCGCCCCAGACCTCCATTGAGAGCCAGTCACACTCTCCTGTCATGCAAATTGGATGTGGAGAACCCTGTAGTTGCCACCTCATCCCTTTAAAACCACATATTAATTACACAGGTTCTGTGGCTGGTTAAGGTGGTAATTAAACTCACTTGGTGCCTTATCGGCATTAAATTAGCCTCAGAACCTGTGTAATTCATATGTGTTCGGATTTAAAGGGATGAGGTGGTAACCTTAGGAAAACCGTGCATCCAATTCGCATCAGTGCGAACCCAGCCTTAAGAGTGGGGGCTTACCGGATTCCAATGACTCTCACTAAGGAAAGGTCAAACTGTGTTTATTATATGCTTCAGAAAGCCACTAAACGAATACTGGGTATCTCATCAGGGCAGTTGTACCACAGCAAATCCCGAATTTTACCCTGTTTCCCCGAAAATAAGACCTAGCGTGATTGTCAGTGATGGCTGCAATATAAGCCCTACCCCCCAAATAAGCCCTACCCTGTTACCCTGAAAATAAGCCCTACCCTGAAAATAAGACCTACAAGGACTTTAACTAGGGTTTATTTGTCGGGTAGGGCTTATATTGCAGCCATCACCGACAATCACGCTAGGTCTTATTTTTGGGGAAACAGGGTAATGTACAATGAGACTCCATACACGCAATGGGGGTTATTTACGAAAGGCAAATCCACTTTGCACTACAAGTGCAAAGTGCACTTGAAATTGCACTGAAAGTGCACTTGGAAGTGCAGTGGCTGTAGATCCGAGGGGGACATGCAAGGAAAATAAAAAACAACATTTTAGCTTGCACATGATTGGATGATAAAATCAGCAGAGCTTCCCCTCATTTCAGATCTACCCCTCAGATTTACAGCGACTGCACTTCCAAGTGCACTTTCAGTGCAATTTCAAGTGCACTTTGCACTTGTAGTTTGCACTTGTAGTGCAAAGTGGATTTGTCTTTGGTAAATAACCGCCACAATACCATAAAAGAAGAAAGCAACACTCTCCAAAGTGTGAATCTAAGCAGCAAAGTTTAATAAAAAAAAGAGACACTTACAATAGATGGAAGTTAAGCAGGCAATTCAAACTATGTGTACTCGTATTTTCCCAAAAGAAAGATGGCCGCGGCTGGTTTGTGCAGGCGCAGTAGGGCGTGTTACAGCTCCGGAAAAATCTATCAATCCAAGGTTGGGTAAAGGTATTTTAATGTCATTAGAGGACTGACACGGTCTCTTAAAAGTGCCTTCACTAATAAGATGGGAACAGGTGGCCACAACAGGCTTGTATTTACCTGTAAAATAAAAATTAAAAATGATTATGAAACTATAAAATCTCTAATATCTTGGTATGGTGTGATCATTTACATTTTTAATCAGTAGAATTTTGTGTCGGATATATATTTTTGCCAAGGCAATTTATTTTTCATGTGTAGTCATTGCTGCGGATTGCACCACCAGTCTCAGTAGGACATCGTGGTGGAGGTGATAAAAGCTGGAGAGTAATCATAAAGCAGTCATCATATTATCAGATACAGCTGAAAAGAATTAACAAAATCAAGGATTTATTTGGAAAAATATCCAGCTTGTTGGGAGAAATTAATCCCAGAGGGGTGAGACGTTTCCTGTGTCGCTCCACAACTGAAATGATAAACTCATAATTGAATTGTATTGACAGGGTGTGTAGTAAAGACATACAGGTGGTATGCATTCCTAATGATAGTCAGTAAACTAAGGCTCGGTTCACACAGGGGCAACACGATTTCAGCGCGACTTTGTACGGTGACTTCAGCGCGACTTTAAGCAAAGTACAAGGCGACTTGAAGTCGCCTCCATGACAGGCGACTTCGGCTGTGGCCAATCACAGGGCAATCAGCTCTCTGGGAGGGAGGGGGGGAGGGAGGGGTTTTCCCTGCAAAGTCGCTTGACTTTACAGAGAGATCCGACTTGGAGGCGACTTCCATTGATTTCTATGGTACAGGTCGCCTACCAAGTCGGATCAAAGTAGTACAGGGAGTACGCTCTGAAGTCGGAGCGACTTCAGTAGTGTCTATTAAGACGCTCCCATTCACTGTAATGTGAATCTCTTTCTGGGGCGACTTGGGGCGACTTGAGGGCTTACAAGTCGGATCCCAAGTCGCGGTAGTGTGAACCGAGCCTGAGGCTGGCCATACACTATTCAATTTTCCTGTTCAACTTTCCTTTAGATTTACCAAAACCATATAATAGGAGGTCAAACCTAAACACTTTCAATTTGGATGCAATCAGGCAGGCCCTTGTACTACATAGTTGAAGGTAAATCTAAAGAAAATTGAACAGGAAAATTGTATGGTGTATGGCCAGCTTAAAGCCTAGTACACACACGCCGAATGTCTGCTGCCTTCGACCGATTCAATAGAAACCGGCTGACATTCAACCCGTGTGTATGGCAGCCAGTTCGACAAAAAACGGACGTTCAGCTGTCTTCTGTCGTAGGTTTATGACTGCAAAAGGTCTGCCGACCGTCTCCTGATCAGTACTCTAAGCCAGCGCTGACCTGAGTGTTCTGGTGGGGTGGTCGTCCCCCCTGTCAGAACACAATAGCTTAACAGGGGAGATCACAGTACTAACATTACATTGTTAGTACAGTGGCTCTGATCTGAGCTGTCAATCTTTTTTCCGGGTTGAAAAAAAAAACCTAGTGGTGTGTACTAGGCTTTACTCTGTATTGGATTGCATTGGTATAACCCACGATAACGCCACCATTTGGCCAATGGCTGAGAGCGCTGATCGGAGTGTTCTGATGGCGGGCCGTCCCCCTGTCAGAACACAACAGCTCAGTGGGGGAGATCGCTGTACTAACGTCGGATCGCTCCAAACTGAGCTGTCAGGTTTTTTTTTTCGTTCAACCCACTGGGTGCGTACCAGGCTTTACTGTGCTGTTTATTATTTTAGTATCCTATTACCTATCAACCCTACTGTTATCAGATCTATGTTTCCATTGTTCTATTTGCAGAACATGTCTTTGCCCTTATAAAACCAAGTGTTACTGGTGTGTCTGTAAGCATCGGGTTCAGTTAAGTGTGGGTCACCAATTAGGGACAGCAGAGGAACCCAACAATCCAACAGCTCCTTAGGGAGTAAGAATTACAAAGTAATAACCCCCCCAGCATTGGTGTCAATTGTACAGTAATAACCCCCAGTATTTGTGTCAGTGGATCAGTGGCGGCTGGTGCTAAAAAAAATTTGGGGGGGGGGCGCAAACAAACCCCTCCAGGTCTGCACTCACCAGAGGATGCCGTGAGACTTACCTGCAAACAGAGCATCCAGCCTGGGCTGTCACTTCTCCCCTGATACCCAGCGGCTTCCGTGTAACCCAGTCTTCTTTCCGGGTTCCAAATATTCAGCCTCCTGATTGGCGGGACGAGAAGCCAGAACCTGGAAGTGACGTGATGGCTAATATTGATTCGCTACATAAAAAGTGGGAGGGTTTTTGCACTGCGCCCCAAGGACAACTTAAAACAAGCCAATTAGAGCCTCAGTATTCTATGCTGAGTGGCTTCCTGTTCATTCACAAACTGAAGCATAGGAAACACAGTTTCCTATGCTTCAGTTATGAAGGAACACAGTGAGTGAGTGTGTTCACTGTGCTCATTTAGAAAAGGAAGGGGTCTGTAAATGACATATATACTAGGCCCTTCCCCCACTCTCCATTCTGAAACATCCCCTGCAGCAGCCAGGGGGAGAGGAGGGAAGCCAGCAGCACTGCGGGGGGCGCAACACGGGGGGAAGCCCAGGCAAATGGCAGAATTGGCACCACACGCAGTGATTAGGGTGTGCCTAGGAACACCTGGCACAGCCTTTGCGCACGCCTATGATTGTCATCCTCTGACCAGACGTGCCTAACCTTCATTGCAGGATTGCTGGGTACTATTTTAATAAAAGCTGCAGATTTAAAAAGATTGAAAAAACTTTTGAAAATACAGGCACTTTTGAGAATAAAAGCACTCAGATCAGAAAAAAGCAGAAGTTCTTGTTTTCATGTTTGCTTTCCCGCCAGAGTAAGCAAAGTATCGAAGCATTAGCATCCGCATGACAGTCAGGAACTAGCAGAGGTCAGCAACGTCAGCATCGTACCATGACAGGTCTCCTTTAAAATACTAAGCAAGATTCCCCGTGGTTCTTCTATTGCAGTGGCTCCCTGATTTCTTAAACACAATTTTTCAGGAGAAACCCTGATGTGGTGCTTAATCCTGAACCCTGCCACACCTGGAAAGTCCTCAGGTAAGGTTGTGAATGGAATAGCTCTCCATATGTCTGCCATATCTCTTTGAGTCTTGGCAGGAGTAACAATTTCATCCTCTTGTGCCCACTGTGGACAGGCAATGCTGACCTTTTTCTCCTTCTTATCGGTGTCCCGTGGCCTTATCACAGCAGCTCCAGTTATCAAGGCACTGTGGACACCTCTGGTCATGTAGACCACACCGACCAACCCGTGGTGATCACCTACACTTGGAGAAATATTCAGTACCTGCACTTTAGGAAATATGGAGGCTACCATTGAAGACCTCCTTCTGAAAATACTAATTGCCTGTCCACTTCTGATCTGGAACATACTTGTAGATTCGGAAGTCAGAATCCCTGATCAGCATTCCTGTCTGGGTCAGCACTCAGCACCCTAGAAGCCATTGGATCTGCATAACACCAGGCAACTAGCATTTTCAGAAGGACAGGTCAGCAATGAAAGCAAACTTATTCTCTCAGTACAGGTAAAAAAAAAAATCAAAACATATTTTGACCAGAGGTGGATAACTTTCGTATACAACCTTTATTTCCTTTTAGCATGTGTTTCCTTTCAGCATGTGTAGCACCAGTCAACTAGCACTTTTATGCCGCGTACACACGAGCGGACTTTACGGCAGACTTTGCTTGGTGGACTTTACACCGGACTTTATGACGGACTTTCCGAATGAACGGACGTCGAATTCGTACGTGATGACGTACGACCGGACTAAAACAAGGAAGTTCATAGCCAGTAGCCAATAGCTGCCCTAGCGTGGCTTTTTGTCCATCGAACTAGCATACAGACGGCGGACTTTTCGACCGGACTCGAGTTCGACGGATAGATTTAAAACATGTTTCAAATCTAAGTCCGTCCAACTTTTGAGCAAACAAAGTCCACTGGAGCCCACACACGATCGAATTGTCCTACCAAATCCCGTCCGCCGGGCAAAGTCTGCCGTAAAGTCCGCTCGTGTGTACGCGGCATTAGAAGGACTTGTCAGCAATGAAAGCAAACTTATTCTCTTAGTACAGGTTTCTTAAAAAAAAATCAAAACATAATTTAAACAGAGGTGGCCAACTTTCGTATAAACCTTAATTTCCTTTTAGCACGTGTTGGCTATAACGGTATTCAATATTAAATGTTAATTCAAAACGAATCCTTTAGTGGATATGACTGGTCTGGTCTGTATAGGTCAACGCTAGTCGCCCTCCTTGTCTTTGACATCTGTTCTATCTCTTCCAGTCTGATCAGAAAGATATCTTTCCACTAACAAAGTCATCTTCAATGTAGTCCTCCTCCTTGGGGACTGTGAGGTTCATTCTGAAGCAGACATTGTGAAGTCTAAGTGCACGACCCAAGGGCAAAGTTCACTGGAGTCAGACACATGTGAACCTTGACCCATGGGAATTAGTGGCCGTTCTATGAGGAATGGGGGTGGCATACAGTTACTTCTCAGGCACACTTCCTGTCCAGCCACTGGCTGCGTTGATAACCCTGAAAATGTTTTTGGAAATAGGTTTAATGATTTCCTCTGATTATGATGGATTGCAGACCCTGCCAGTATGGATTTGCAGGCCTGCTCTGTTCACCTGTAGCTGCTTTAGGGTCACAGGCTAAAGGCTGGCTCATTTTTCACTGTAGGGGCGGACAAACAGTGAAGCGGTGTCACAGGCAGTGTGTGATATCGCACTGCAAGACAGAGCATGTGTTGAGTGTTTTTTAAACATTGAACAAGCACACAATGAATTATAGATGTTCTGCTCTGGATGCGTATACATAGAAGGCCAGCAGAGCATTGCAAGTCATTTCATGCTGAACTCCAGGAATTATTTGTATTGTATACTTACTGTGGTCCAGCTTGGCACATTGCAATTCTGCATATTTCATACCTGATGGACTTCTGGGCATAAACATTAAAAAAAAAAAAAAAAAAAGCTTGGGGGTCAATACCAGTCCCTTAACCGAGCATTCAGCATAGCAGGCCAGGAAAAGGGGGGATGAGCGGGGCATGCTGGGAGCCCAGCGTCGCATGCGGACCAGTCTATTTTTTTTGTGAATCAGCTCACTGTGTTCATCGTGATTGACTTCAGGGACATTTTTTTTTTGGGTGGGGGGGTCGGGGGCTTGTCAAAAACTGTCTGTGTTTTTATTGACTTTGACATTTTTTTTTTGGTGAATGAGTAGGGGCATATTCAATCACATAGGCGGTCGGGATCTGGGGGCCTCTATGGTAAAGATGGCTTCCAGATTTTTATAAGTTACCCCTCCGCACCCCCACAACCACTGGGCCCGGGTTGTGGGGAAAGGCCCCCAGTTACCCCCCAAAGCACCTCCACATGTTGAGGGCATGTGACCTGGTATGATTCGGGGGGAGAGCGCTCGTGCGACCGGCTCCCGTACATATATGTTGGCACTTTGAAGATGGATATCTCGGTAACAGCAGCAGCTGCTACCACAACCGAGGTATCCATCTTTTCAGGAGCCGGTCGTGTTTACGATAATGGTGGTCTCTGCGGCGGATTCACCGCGAGATCACCGTTATCGGCGGCGGGAGAGGGCACCCCCGCCGCTCTCCCGCACCCTCCGCCACTTACTGGAGCCGTCGGCAGCAGCGGAGACGATCGGGTCCTTGTCGTGGCTGGGTATGGAGACGATTGAGGCTAAGATGGCCCCCACCCGTCTCCATACCATACCATATGTCTTAAAGGGCCATTTTTTCAAATGATACATTTTAATTTTTTTTTGCTTTTTTAGTCCAAATATGAGATTTGAGGTCTTTTTGACCCCAGATCTCATATTTAAGAGGACCTGTCAAGCTTTTTTCTATTACTAGGGATGTTTACATTCCTTGTAATTGGAATAAAAGTGACCCAATTTTTTTATTTTTTTTTTAAAAACAGTGAAAAAATAAATAAAATCAAGTAAAAAAAAATAAGAAATGTTTTTTTTTTTAAAGCGTCCCATCCTGATGAGCTTGCACGCAGAAGCGAACGCATACGTGAGTAGCGCCCGCATATGAAAACAGTGGTCTAACCATACATGTGAGGTATGACCGCGATCGTTAGAGTGAGAGCAATAATACTAGCCCTAGACCTCCTCTGTAACTCAAAACATGCAACCTGTAGAATTTTTTAAACGTTGCCTATGGAGATTTTTAAGGGTAAAAGTTTGACGCCATTCCACGAGCGGGCGCAATTTTGAAGCGTGACATGTTGGGTATCAATTTACTCGGCATAACATTATCTTTCACATTATAAAAAAAAATTTGGCTAACTTTATTGTAGTTTTATTTTTTTATTCAAAAAAGTGAATACTCGGGTACTCGGTACTCGGGCAAATGCTCCAATGCTTAATGCAATACCTGGGCAGTCAGGGGTGATTGATGTGGCGCTGGGGGGGAGTTACAATCACCAATCTCCCTGTATACATTTCAATAAAGCAGCTGACAGCCACTTCTCCTCTCCCTCCCGTGGCTTTCAGCTGCTTTATTGAAATCTATACAGGGAGATCGGTGATTGTAACTCCATCCTAGCGCCGCACCAATCATCCCCTGACTGTCCGCCATATCCTCCTCCGGTCCCCATCCATGCTCCTCCGATCCCCCTCAATAATCTGGTCCCCCTCCTTGCTCCCCTGGTCCCCCTTCCGTGCTCCGGTCCCCCTCTGTGCTCCGGTCCCCCGCCGTGCTCCTCCTATCCCCCTCCATGCTCCTGTCTCCCTCCTTGTTCCTCTTTTCTTCCTTCCGTGCTCCTGTCTCCCTCTGTGCCCCTCTGATCCCCCTCCTTGCTCCTCGGGTCCCCCCTCCGTACTCCGGTCCCCCTCCATGCTCCGCTCCCCCTCCGTGCTCCTCCAATCCCCCTCAATACTCTGGTCCCCCTCCTTGCTCCTCTGGTCCCCCGTTCCTGCTACGGTCCCCCTCTGTGCTCCGGTCCCCACCTCTGTGCTCCAGTCCCCCTCCGTGCTCCTCCAGTCCCCCTCCGTGCTCCAGCCCCCCTCCGTGCTCCGGCCCCCCCTCCGTTCTCTGGTCCCCCTCCGTTCTCTGGTCCCCCTCCGTGCTCTGGTCCCCCTCCATGCTCCTTGGTCCCCGTCTGTGCTCCTTGGTCCCCTTCTGTGCTCCTCGGTCCCTCTTCTGTGCTCCTCTGTCACCCTCCGTGTTCCTCTGTCCCCCTCCATGCTCCTTGGCCCCCCTCTGTCCTCGATCTGGCAGGATTGAGAGCGGAGGAAGGAGCCGGTAAATATGTAATTTACCGGCTCCTTCCTTTTCCGAATGAACATAGTCAGTAAGCACTGACTTTGTTCATTCATAACTGTCGTTGAGCATCATAAACTATGTGTACGATGCTTCAGTTTACGAATGAAGAGGAGCGCCTGTCTCCTCTCCATTAATTTCAGTGCAGCTGAGGCTGCAGAGAAAGGGACCGGGGAATCTCTCTCCTCAGTCCCTTTCCCTGTCTCAAAAGGGAGATGTCAGGGGTCTGTTAAGACACACACTGATCCCACACACAGGTTACCCTCTTTGCTGGGAGATCAGCCACCCTCTTTTGGTATGTTTTTTCTTCCCTCTACTTGGTTTTATTTCACATACACCCCCTCATGTAATCCCCTTGTGGGAACACATAGACATTTTGCCACACTATCTTTACACTTTTACACATTTAATTAATCCTCTTTTGACACATTTTTTCTATGAACACTATGCACTTTTCGTGCACACATAGTCTATTGGATCATGCTGTAACCACTGTGTTTGGCTCTGGGCGCTGTTCTCCGTCCTTGGTGGGTTCCCCCCGCCTCAACCCCGGGGGAGACATCATGCCTGTTACCCCCGTCTTCCTTGGTGGATACCAGACCTGGCCTTGAGGCTGTGTAGTAAGTATCCCAATCTATCTCTACCTTGTTGGGATATAATCCCTCTGTCCTCCCCTATTCTAAGGGCATTATCATTAACCCCTGTTCATTTCCTCCCCAGTATATTACTTCAAAACACTTCTGATGAATGGCTGTAATGCCAGGAAACGCGTTGAGTGCCACTAGATGCCAACAGTTACTTGTCTCTATTACATATGTTTTTTTTTTTTTTTTTTTTTTTTAAATTCCTTTATTTTCACACTGAGTAGGTACAACCAGTTACATATTCATTTATACAACAGTGTTAGAATCAAGCAAATGGAATACAGAAGTAAGTTTATAACCCGAGATATCAAAAGCAGCAAGGTCAGAATATCTGATTACTTAAATTAGCACCATATTCACAGTTTGTGGGGATTATACCCCAACATAACACTACTGCCCAAAATTAGGACCTTGAGAGTGCTCCGGGGTCTTAGTTGCTTGGTTCGGTACTGATTCCCTAAGGTGGTAGATTGCATCACTCAGTGATAGATGAAGTTTTTTTTCCCGGTACGGATGGTAAAGGTGGGGATCTAAAAAGCTATGAAACCCAGACATGGGACCAAATGAGAAGGTAGTTGATTTTAAGATTTTCTTTGTATCTGGCCGTAGGGAAACCCATGCATGAGAATGCGTTAGACAGAAACTAATATCCCCGGGGATAGGTAAGGAATATGTCAGGATAAAGGGGGGAGGGATGGTGAGGAAGGGAAGGGGGACAGAGAGGGGAGTAGAAGATGGGGGGTTAAGATATAAGAGAACAAGAGTACAGAAAATATGAGAATACGAAATATAAGGAGGGTTGACCTCCGCCTGAAGTGTGGAGCATGTTCATTCAGTTAGCTTGGTTGCTGGATTGCTCCATTTCCTGAAGATATGCTTCCGTGTATATAAAGTGCTGCCAGGGTCTCCAGGTTTCCTGAAAGGCCTCCTCCCTATTGTATAGGGTAGCCGTGAGATCCTCCATATCCCTTAGTTCATTAACTTTGGTGAACCACAAGGATTTCGCCGGTGGTCTCTCCGATTTCCAACACAGGGGAATGCATGCCTTTGCGGCATTCAAAAGTTGAATGGTGAGAGAGGTCTTGTATTTTTTAATGGGTCGATCTGACAGATGGAGCAGACAGGCTGCAGGGTTCCCCTCCAGGGAAACACCCGTGAGGTGACCGATTGTGCGGGCCACCCCTAGCCAGAAGGGAGCAAGTTTGGGGCATGACCAGAAAATGTGTAACATCGTCCCCTCCTCAGTACCACAACACCAACAGAGGCTGGGCAGTTGAGGGAAGAAACGGTGAAGGATAGCAGGGACCCTGTACCAGCGTGTCATGATTTTGTAACCAGTTTCTTGAACCCTGGTCGCAATTGAGGATTTCTGGGCAAAGTAAAGAATTTTTTGTCTCTGTACATCAGTGAATTGGATTCCAAGTTCCTCCTCCCATTTAGTGAGAAACGAGGGTACGTATCCCTCCTCTGGTTGGGTTAGGGATGAGTATATCAGTGACAGGCAGTGTCGTATCGGCTCCCCCCGGTGGCAGATGAGCTCCAATTCAGTTAGTTTGCGGGTAACACCTGGTTTCCGTAGATAACTGCGTAGAAAATTCCGCAGCTGCAAGCTGATCCAGAAATCTAGGGGAGGGTCTGTCGCCACCGTCCCGACGTTTAGGGAAAGTTGGCCACTGGGCTCTATGAAGTCGTGTAAATACAACCTGGTGTCTATTGCGAGTCGCTTAAATTGTGGGCTCTGCAATCCAGGCGGGAATTCCGGATTACCCAGAATCGGGACCATGGGGGACGGCTGCGGGGACACAGATGAGTGCCGAAAAGCATCTCTGACCACCGTTAAGGTGCTGCCCAGAGTAGGGTGTTCTGTGATTCCCTTGGGTAATGGTGTTGTGATCCAGGGCCAACTCCTGGCCGTACCCCCAGAGTCTTCCTCCTCCATTGCAACCCAATGTTTCGCCTCAGCATGACAATGCCAGTCCACCAACCTAGTTAGGTGGACCGCTCTGTAGTAAGCCTTAATATCCGGCAAGCCCCCCCCCCCCCCTACTTTTCGCCAGATGGAGAAGTTGCAGTCGGACTCGCGGTTTGCGGTGGGACCAGACAAATGCCCGGAACATGGAGTCAATTCGTTTAAAAAACGCTGGAGGCAGTCGGATGGGGAGTGCCTGAAGCAGGTATAGCACCCTTGGCAGAAGAGTCATCTTAAGGGCACTACATCTGCCGAACCACGTCAGCGTCAGGGAGTGCCAGTGTAGGAGGTCAGTTTTAAGGCGTAAAAGTAGTGGGTCAAAATTTACCGAGTACAATTCCGCTGGATCTGATGTGATGTCAACTCCCAAGTATCGTATAAGCTTGGTTGCCCATTTCAGTGGAAAGGACGAACGTAAACGCTGGACAACTCCTGTTTCTACCGTTATGTTAAGAATGGAGGATTTGGTTAAATTAATCTGAAACGAGGAGAGAGTACCGTATTCTTGGAGGGATTGTAACAGATTGGGTAGAGAAGAAAGTGGTTCCGTCAGAAAGAAGATGCGGTCATCCGCAAAGGCGGCTACCTTATGAGATCCCGAGGGTTTCGGGTAGCCTACAATGTCGGAGTTTGCCCTAATTGTGCACAACAGGGGTTCCAGGGACAGGATAAAGATCAGAGGGGAAAGGGGGCATCCCTGTCGTGTACCATTTCGGATATCAAAGAAGTCCGATCTCGTCTCGTTTACCCTTACTGACGCAGTGGGGCGAGTGTACAAGGAAAGTATCCACTGCATCATGGATGAGCGAAGGCCTATGTGTTCTAAAGTTGCCCTGATAAAGGACCATTTGACGCGATCGAAAGCCTTCTCCGCGTCGGTAGACAGCAGGAGAAGAGCTTTTTTGGTGGTCTTTGCCGCATGAATCAGATTGATAACTCGGATAGTGTTGTCTCTTGGTTCACGTAGCGGCACAAAGCCTGCCTGGTCTCTGTGTATCAGACTCGGTATGTGGGGGAGCAGCCTGTTGGCTAAGATCTTGGCAAAGAGTTTAAGATCTGAATTCAGGAGTGCAATAGGACGATAGCTCCCACAAAGTGACGGGTCTTTACCCTCTTTCGGAATGAGGGAGATATAAGCCCTTAGGGTGTCTATTGGGAAGGCGTTCCCCTCCGTAAGGGTGTTAAGGGCAGAAACCAAAGGTTTCGACAGTGTGTCAAAAAAGGTTTTGTAGTACACTGGGGTTAACCCGTCAGGGCCAGGAGCCTTTTTCGGTTTCGAGGAGGCCAGTGCCACCCCCAGTTCTTCTACCGTCAGGGGTTCCTCCAGCTCCTCCCTCACATCCTCTGGTAATGATGGCATGCCTGAGGCAGCTACATATGTTTGGGGGGAATGTCTGCCCTCTAGAGGGGGGTCCATAGGTTGCGTTTTTTCCAAATTATAGAGGCCTGTGTAGAATGAGCGGAACTCCTCTGCTATGTCTGAAGATGTATTTAGCTTCCGTCCTAAGGATGACTGTATGTGAGGGATATATGTTTTCGTGCGAGGGCCCTGCAGGGCTCTGGCCAGGAGTGACCCGGGTTTGTTTGAAAACTCGAACATGGTACGATGTGCCCACGCTAGTTTCTGTTTGGTCTTATGGAATAACAGTGTACATAGTTCCTCACGGGCCTTCTGTAGGTCTCGGAAGGTTGCGCGGGCAAGACTAGCTTTATGTATTCTCTCTAGTTTACGAATTGATGCAAGGAGTTCCTCAGTACGTTTCAGTCTATCTCGCTTGAGGCGGGTTCCTATTTTGATCAGTGCCCCTCTCACAACCGTCTTGTGGGCTTCCCAGACCACAAGGGGGTTGGGAACTGACCCCTCATTGACAGCGCAGTACTCCCGTAATGCGTTCAGTATCTCCGAACGGGTTTCCTCTGATTGAAGCAGTGCTTCATTTAGTCGCCAAGATGGGGGAGACCTATTCATCGACCCCAATTGAAGAGTCAGGTGGACCGGTGCATGATCAGAGAAGGATATGACATCTATGGACGTTGATACCACTTTGTCAAGATCCTTATGTGACAGCAGCAGATAGTCTAGCCGTGAGTAGGTGTGGTGCACCTGAGAGAAAAAGGTATAGTCTCTGTCTTGGTTGTGGAGCAGCCGCCACGGGTCGACTAGGTGTAGGGTTTGGAGGTCCGTCTTGAGGCGCCTCAGACGTGAGTAGGACATGTGTGAGGATCCTCGTGAGACGTCTATGGCCGGGTCCATGGCAAAATTAAGGTCTCCGCCAAAGATAAGCATCCCCTCTGAGAACTCCAAGAGCTCAGAGAGGAGCTTGCGCATGAACTGAGGATGATTCACATTAGGGAAGTAGACATTTGCGAACGTGACCCGCACATCAAACACCCTTCCCTTTAGGAGAAGAAAGCGACCCTGCTCGTCTGTCCGCTGTGCCTCGAATACCCATGGAACCGACCCGGCCAAAATGATGCTGACCCCTTTGGACTTGGAGATCGGAGAGACACTGTGGTATGCTATAGGAAAGGCCCTATTAGTCAGCCTAGGTATAGAACCTGCCCGGAAGTGCGTTTCCTGCAAAAAAGCTACGTGGGTTTTGCCCCTGCGCAAATCAGCCAGTAGCTGCGAGCGCTTCTCCGGGACATTGAGGCCCCGCACGTTTAGAGAGGTGACCTTAAGGTGACCCATTGTGTCTTCTGGCAGGGAAATGGTTGGCAGTATACGTATGGGAAGTTCCCAAATACAGAACCCCCTTCAGGCAGAGGTCAAGAAGAGAAAGAGTAGACCAGAGAGAGGGGGGCGGGGAGTAGTAAGGTGAGAATGGGGGATGGGGTGAGGGAAGGAATTGATTCCTGTCGTACACTAACTATGGGCCCCTGTTGTACACTTAAAGTGTCCAGTCAGGGGACCGCCCTAATGTGGGGGTGGAAAGTGCGTTGAGTTCTACTCGAAAATAAGTAAAATTTAGGCAGTAATCTGAGTGAACATAGAAAGTGGAGATGTGGGGGAATAGCGCCTCTGAGAATCATATTGTTTCTAATATGAGAGCTGACATAACAAATCACAACCTTTGCTAATAGATACCTGCAACATTTACTGCCGTACACCCTCCGCCGCGACCAATTGGTGACTGCGTCTCCGGGAGGCCCACGGGCGCCATACCGAATCCCCTTACCAGTGCAATCGCGGGATATTGCCGGCAGGGTCCACGATGGCGCCTCACGGTATGTCCCGGAGCGTCAGGACCAAGGGCCTTTGACCTTCGCAACGATGTATACCGAAGCGAGCCCTGAAAGGCGGGATCAGAACCAACATCACAAATGTAAAACAATAAGATGATAATAAAATGAAATATACCATTATAAAAGTCATAACAGAACATAACAGACAGAGCATGCTAACTATAGTTATCATGTCCCTGGGGGTTGTTACATGTTATAAACCCATAGAACCAAATTGTCATAGAACTACCCCCCCCCCCCCTCCCCCTCCCACCACAAAGCTACTTGCATATCCTCCCAGGGGGAGCTAAAAAACGGAAGGGGTCCCGGGGGCAACCCGGGTGACTAGCAGTGAGTCAGATGAACCAATGAACTATTAGAGGGGGGGGAGGGGGAAGCCGGGAAACAGACCAGGCCTCCAGGACTCAAATCTAATAATGTGGAGCCCACCTGTCCAGGTCAGCTTAAAATTTAGCAATAACATCTTGAGGTGCCGGGATTACCAGCCCGTCAACTGTCCCCCCCCACTGCATCCGCCCCCCCCAGCCGGCCACCAGTGGCGAGTCCGTATGGGAGAGGCGGCGTACAGGCGAGAAGGCCCAGGTCACCAGTAGACTGAATTAACCCAACAGTTCCCCAAGCAGGTCAGTTAGAGTCAGCTGACAACCCGTCGTTCCCGAGAGGGATACAAAGGCACATCCTTGGGACAAGAATTCTGAACGTGTAATATGTATGGTAGTAAACTCTGATCTGGGATATTGCCTATCAAAACGGTTTCCCAAACCCCCTGTAAGGGAAGATCTAATGTTCTTGAGATGTCCAGGGTGGTGATGTAGTGTGAATGTTCATCTTGTCTTACCAGTCTTTGGGATGGGATGAAGAGTTAAGCTTCGGAGGACCTCGGGTGAGGTCTAACATTTTCACGGCTAGTGGCACGTGAGCGCGGTCTACGGACACGTTGCGGCCTGGGCAGAGGTGGGCCCAGGGCCTCCAGGGACAGCAGGTAGTCAAACCAGTTGGGGACACTAACAGCCGGCTTAGCTAGGAAACTAAACAGATCCGGGAGTTGGTCCGGTGAGCGTAGGTAGAATTCTGCTCCTCTCCTCCGCACGATGAGATGGAAGGGGTGTCCCCAGCGATACGTCGCCTCCGCCGACCGGATCACCTCTAGCAGCGGTCTCAGAAGGCCTCTCATTGCTCTTGTCTGCCTGGAGATGTCCGGGTAGATTCTGATCGACGCCCCATCAAAGTCAATTGGGCCACGTTCCCACGCCAGGCGCATGATCTCCTCTTTAATAGTGAAAAAGTGCACCCTGCACAGGACATCCCGCGGGAGGTCCATGGCTTCATGATCCTGTGATTCAGCAGGGGGTGTCCTGGGTCCTGGGATACGGTGGACCCTATCCAGCTCCAGCTCTGCAGCAGGCGGTTTCCAGAGCACCTGATTAAGAATAGCTGCCACAGTTGCGCGCAGGTCTGGCCCCATGGTGGCTTCCGGAATGCCACGGAGGCGCAAATTGTTGCGCCTGCTCCTGTTCTCGCCGTCATCTAACTTAAGTTGTATGTCAACAAGATGGCGGCGAAAGGCGTGCTGTTCTTGCTCTATGGCGGTGATTCGGGCATCAGATGTGGATGTAGAGGATTCCAGTACAGTGACCCTCTCTTCTACTGTGTCCACTTGTTGGCGCAAATCATGCAGTTCCCTGGAAAGTGCATTTACTATAGTTGCTGCCATTTCCTGCAGGTCCTGTCTTGTAGGGAGACCGGACACAATGTCTCTGAGAGAGCCCTCTGCAGCATTGCCTGGCTCCCCTGTGAAGCTGCAGCTGGGTGGAATGTCAGTAATGGGGATCACAGGGGACAGTATGGGAGAGGCTGACCTGTCATCTACAGCGGCTCGATCTCCTCCAGCATTGAGTCCTGGCTGAGTTCCCTTCTTAGATGAGGCGGCGGCGCTCGTCGGAGGCACACGAGGCGGCGCCATCTTGGCTGGCACGGCGGGGGATGAAGCTGCGTGCTGCCTGAGGAAATAATGTGTGATTTCCGAGCCTTTCTGAACCCCAACGTCCAGCGGGTGTTTGCGGTCCCCTGGCATGAAGTCCGGCTCTCACTGACACGGTTTGCTGATCGTTCTCAGGGCTTCCCCACACAGAGCTCCGAGGTGTGCGTCCTCACTCTGCCATCTCTCGGCCACGCCCCTACATATGTTTTTCAATTGATCTATTATATCATGTATATTTGTCATGTCTATTTTTTATCTGTATTGCATGCTATGAGCAGCATATTTAGTGTAAGTCTTGTGACTATCTATCTATTTGATACAAAATATCTGATATGTATTCTAGATTGTAATAAATAAATCATGTACTGTTATTTTCTCCTGACATGGCGTTCCCTTATTTAAAGTCCTACAAAATCTTCCTTTCTACCTATCAAATCAGGGATGGAGGCCGGCATGTGTTTTATATAGTGTGTGTCAGGTCACGTCCATTTACTGTCTATCATAGGAGGAGCAGGGAAGGGACTTGTATCTCTTGGCGTCAATGATCAGCCAATCACATGCCCCTTACACCCCTGTCGGTGCTAAATGGTTTGCCTCATCCCTCTAACTGCTACATCTTCTTTTTGGTTATTCAGAGATTTGGATGTATCTGATTCTCCAATGAATTTCATTAAAATTCATCTAATTTAATTTCATATATTCGTTTTTTAATAAATTCAACATTTTTGGAATGATTCAAAACCCTTATCTGAGTTTGGAGTCGGCAGGCCAGGAAAGGGGGGGACGAGTAAGCGCCCCTCCCTCCTGAAGCATACCAGGCCACATGCACCTATTTAATAAAGTTCATCTTAAAGCTACCCTCGGTCTAATCATTTGGATGATCCCTCTACCTGTTACACTATGTTCAATCCTCCGCTGTATCGGTAGAGGGAGCCATCGTTGTCACCCAGGCTGGACTTCAAACTTATCTGCCTTTTTTGTCACTATTACAATAGGGACCAAAAGATAAGTAGTTCACAGGAAAGTGCGTTGAGTTCTACTCGAAAATAAGTAAAATTTAGGCAGTAATCTGAGTGAACATAGAAAGTGGAGATGTGGGGGAATAGCGCCTCTGAGAATCATATTGTTTCTAATATGAGAGCTGACATAACAAATCACAACCTTTGCTAATAGATACCTGCAACATTTACTGCCGTACACTCTCCGCCGCGACCAATTGGTGACTGCGTCTCCGGGAGGCCCACGGGCGCCATACCGAATCCCCTTACCAGTGCAATCGCGGGATATTGCCGGCAGGGTCCACGATGGCGCCTCACGGTATGTCCCGGAGCGTCAGGACCAAGGGCCTTTGACCTTCGCAACGATGTATACCGAAGCGAGCCCTGAAAGGCGGGATCAGAACCAACATCACAAATGTAAAACAATAAGATGATAATAAAATGAAATATACCATTATAAAAGTCATAACAGAACATAACAGACAGAGCATGCTAACTATAGTTATCATGTCCCTGGGGGTTGTTACATGTTATAAACCCATAGAACCAAATTGTCATAGAACTACCCCCCCCCCCCTCCCCCTCCCACCACAAAGCTACTTGCATATCCTCCCAGGGGGAGCTAAAAAACGGAAGGGGTCCCGGGGGCAACCCGGGTGACTAGCAGTGAGTCAGATGAACCAATGAACTATTAGAGGGGGGGAGGGGGAAGCCGGGAAACAGACCGGGCCTCCAGGACTCAAATCTAATAATGTGGAGCCCACCTGTCCAGGTCAGCTTAAAATTTAGCAATAACATCTTGAGGTGCCGGGATTACCAGCCCGTCAACTGTCCCCCCCCACTGCATCCGCCCCCCCCAGCCGGCCACCAGTGGCGAGTCCGTATGGGAGAGGCGGCGTACAGGCGAGAAGGCCCAGGCCACCAGTAGACTGAATTAACCCAACAGTTCCCCAAGCAGGTCAGTTAGAGTCAGCTGACAACCCGTCGTTCCCGAGAGGGATACAAAGGCACATCCTTGGGACAAGAATTCTGAACGTGTAATATGTATGGTAGTAAACTCTGATCTGGGATATTGCCTATCAAAACGGTTTCCCAAACCCCCTGTAAGGGAAGATCTAATGTTCTTGAGATGTCCAGGGTGGTGATGTAGTGTGAATGTTCATCTTGTCTTACCAGTCTTTGGGATGGGATGAAGAGTTAAGCTTCGGAGGACCTCGGGTGAGGTCTAACATTTTCACGGCTAGTGGCACGTGAGCGCGGTCTACGGACACGTTGCGGCCTGGGCAGAGGTGGGCCCAGGGCCTCCAGGGACAGCAGGTAGTCAAACCAGTTGGGGACACTAACAGCCGGCTTAGCTAGGAAACTAAACAGATCCGGGAGTTGGTCCGGTGAGCGTAGGTAGAATTCTGCTCCTCTCCTCCGCACGATGAGATGGAAGGGGTGTCCCCAGCGATACGTCGCCTCCGCCGACCGGATCACCTCTAGCAGCGGTCTCAGAAGGCCTCTCATTGCTCTTGTCTGCCTGGAGATGTCCGGGTAGATTCTGATCGACGCCCCATCAAAGTCAATTGGGCCACGTTCCCACGCCAGGCGCATGATCTCCTCTTTAATAGTGAAAAAGTGCACCCTGCACAGGACATCCCGCGGGAGGTCCATGGCTTCATGATCCTGTGATTCAGCAGGGGGTGTCCTGGGTCCTGGGATACGGTGGACCCTATCCAGCTCCAGCTCTGCAGCAGGCGGTTTCCAGAGCACCTGATTAAGAATAGCTGCCACAGTTGCGCGCAGGTCTGGCCCCATGGTGGCTTCCGGAATGCCACGGAGGCGCAAATTGTTGCGCCTGCTCCTGTTCTCGCCGTCATCTAACTTAAGTTGTATGTCAACAAGATGGCGGCGAAAGGCGTGCTGTTCTTGCTCTATGGCGGTGATTCGGGCATCAGATGTGGATGTAGAGGATTCCAGTACAGTGACCCTCTCTTCTACTGTGTCCACTTGTTGGCGCAAATCATGCAGTTCCCTGGAAAGTGCATTTACTATAGTTGCTGCCATTTCCTGCAGGTCCTGTCTTGTAGGGAGACCGGACACAATGTCTCTGAGAGAGCCCTCTGCAGCATTGCCTGGCTCCCCTGTGAAGCTGCAGCTGGGTGGAATGTCAGTAATGGGGATCACAGGGGACAGTATGGGAGAGGCTGACCTGTCATCTACAGCGGCTCGATCTCCTCCAGCATTGAGTCCTGGCTGAGTTCCCTTCTTAGATGAGGCGGCGGCGCTCGTCGGAGGCACACGAGGCGGCGCCATCTTGGCTGGCACGGCGGGGGATGAAGCTGCGTGCTGCCTGAGGAAATAATGTGTGATTTCCGAGCCTTTCTGAACCCCAACGTCCAGCGGGTGTTTGCGGTCCCCTGGCATGAAGTCCGGCTCTCACTGACACGGTTTAGTGATCGTTCTCAGGGCTTCCCCACACAGAGCTCCGAGGTGTGCGTCCTCACTCTGCCATCTCTCGGCCACGCCCCTACATATGTTTTTCAATTGATCTATTATATCATGTATATTTGTCATGTCTATTTTTTATCTGTATTGCATGCTATGAGCAGCATATTTAGTGTAAGTCTTGTGACTATCTATCTATTTGATACAAAATATCTGATATGTATTCTAGATTGTAATAAATAAATCATGTACTGTTATTTTCTCCTGACATGGCGTTCCCTTATTTAAAGTCCTACAAAATCTTCCTTTCTACCTATCAAATCAGGGATGGAGGCCGGCATGTGTTTTATATAGTGTGTGTCAGGTCACGTCCATTTACTGTCTATCATAGGAGGAGCAGGGAAGGGACTTGTATCTCTTGGCGTCAATGATCAGCCAATCACATGCCCCTTACACCCCTGTCGGTGCTAAATGGTTTGCCTCATCCCTCTAACTGCTACATCTTCTTTTTGGTTATTCAGAGATTTGGATGTATCTGATTCTCCAATGAATTTCATTAAAATTCATCTAATTTAATTTCATATATTCGTTTTTTAATAAATTCAACATTTTTGGAATGATTCAAAACCCTTATCTGAGTTTGGAGTCGGCAGGCCAGGAAAGGGGGGGACGAGTAAGCGCCCCTCCCTCCTGAAGCATACCAGGCCACATGCACCTATTTAATAAAGTTCATCTTAAAGCTACCCTCGGTCTAATCATTTGGATGATCCCTCTACCTGTTACACTATGTTCAATCCTCCGCTGTATCGGTAGAGGGAGCCATCGTTGTCACCCAGGCTGGACTTCAAACTTATCTGCCTTTTTTGTCACTATTACAATAGGGACCAAAAGATAAGTAGTTCACAGGAAAGTGCGTTGAGTTCTACTCGAAAATAAGTAAAATTTAGGCAGTAATCTGAGTGAACATAGAAAGTGGAGATGTGGGGGAATAGCGCCTCTGAGAATCATATTGTTTCTAATATGAGAGCTGACATAACAAATCACAACCTTTGCTAATAGATACCTGCAACATTTACTGCCGTACACTCTCCGCCGCGACCAATTGGTGACTGCGTCTCCGGGAGGCCCACGGGCGCCATACCGAATCCCCTTACCAGTGCAATCGCGGGATATTGCCGGCAGGGTCCACGATGGCGCCTCACGGTATGTCCCGGAGCGTCAGGACCAAGGGCCTTTGACCTTCGCAACGATGTATACCGAAGCGAGCCCTGAAAGGCGGGATCAGAACCAACATCACAAATGTAAAACAATAAGATGATAATAAAATGAAATATACCATTATAAAAGTCATAACAGAACATAACAGACAGAGCATGCTAACTATAGTTATCATGTCCCTGGGGGTTGTTACATGTTATAAACCCATAGAACCAAATTGTCATAGAACTACCCCCCCCCCCTCCCCCTCCCACCACAAAGCTACTTGCATATCCTCCCAGGGGGAGCTAAAAAACGGAAGGGGTCCCGGGGGCAACCCGGGTGACTAGCAGTGAGTCAGATGAACCAATGAACTATTAGAGGGGGGGAGGGGGAAGCCGGGAAACAGACCGGGCCTCCAGGACTCAAATCTAATAATGTGGAGCCCACCTGTCCAGGTCAGCTTAAAATTTAGCAATAACATCTTGAGGTGCCGGGATTACCAGCCCGTCAACTGTCCCCCCCCACTGCATCCGCCCCCCCCAGCCGGCCACCAGTGGCGAGTCCGTATGGGAGAGGCGGCGTACAGGCGAGAAGGCCCAGGCCACCAGTAGACTGAATTAACCCAACAGTTCCCCAAGCAGGTCAGTTAGAGTCAGCTGACAACCCGTCGTTCCCGAGAGGGATACAAAGGCACATCCTTGGGACAAGAATTCTGAACGTGTAATATGTATGGTAGTAAACTCTGATCTGGGATATTGCCTATCAAAACGGTTTCCCAAACCCCCTGTAAGGGAAGATCTAATGTTCTTGAGATGTCCAGGGTGGTGATGTAGTGTGAATGTTCATCTTGTCTTACCAGTCTTTGGGATGGGATGAAGAGTTAAGCTTCGGAGGACCTCGGGTGAGGTCTAACATTTTCACGGCTAGTGGCACGTGAGCGCGGTCTACGGACACGTTGCGGCCTGGGCAGAGGTGGGCCCAGGGCCTCCAGGGACAGCAGGTAGTCAAACCAGTTGGGGACACTAACAGCCGGCTTAGCTAGGAAACTAAACAGATCCGGGAGTTGGTCCGGTGAGCGTAGGTAGAATTCTGCTCCTCTCCTCCGCACGATGAGATGGAAGGGGTGTCCCCAGCGATACGTCGCCTCCGCCGACCGGATCACCTCTAGCAGCGGTCTCAGAAGGCCTCTCATTGCTCTTGTCTGCCTGGAGATGTCCGGGTAGATTCTGATCGACGCCCCATCAAAGTCAATTGGGCCACGTTCCCACGCCAGGCGCATGATCTCCTCTTTAATAGTGAAAAAGTGCACCCTGCACAGGACATCCCGCGGGAGGTCCATGGCTTCATGATCCTGTGATTCAGCAGGGGGTGTCCTGGGTCCTGGGATACGGTGGACCCTATCCAGCTCCAGCTCTGCAGCAGGCGGTTTCCAGAGCACCTGATTAAGAATAGCTGCCACAGTTGCGCGCAGGTCTGGCCCCATGGTGGCTTCCGGAATGCCACGGAGGCGCAAATTGTTGCGCCTGCTCCTGTTCTCGCCGTCATCTAACTTAAGTTGTATGTCAACAAGATGGCGGCGAAAGGCGTGCTGTTCTTGCTCTATGGCGGTGATTCGGGCATCAGATGTGGATGTAGAGGATTCCAGTACAGTGACCCTCTCTTCTACTGTGTCCACTTGTTGGCGCAAATCATGCAGTTCCCTGGAAAGTGCATTTACTATAGTTGCTGCCATTTCCTGCAGGTCCTGTCTTGTAGGGAGACCGGACACAATGTCTCTGAGAGAGCCCTCTGCAGCATTGCCTGGCTCCCCTGTGAAGCTGCAGCTGGGTGGAATGTCAGTAATGGGGATCACAGGGGACAGTATGGGAGAGGCTGACCTGTCATCTACAGCGGCTCGATCTCCTCCAGCATTGAGTCCTGGCTGAGTTCCCTTCTTAGATGAGGCGGCGGCGCTCGTCGGAGGCACACGAGGCGGCGCCATCTTGGCTGGCACGGCGGGGGATGAAGCTGCGTGCTGCCTGAGGAAATAATGTGTGATTTCCGAGCCTTTCTGAACCCCAACGTCCAGCGGGTGTTTGCGGTCCCCTGGCATGAAGTCCGGCTCTCACTGACACGGTTTGCTGATCGTTCTCAGGGCTTCCCCACACAGAGCTCCGAGGTGTGCGTCCTCACTCTGCCATCTCTCGGCCACGCCCCTACATATGTTTTTCAATTGATCTATTATATCATGTATATTTGTCATGTCTATTTTTTATCTGTATTGCATGCTATGAGCAGCATATTTAGTGTAAGTCTTGTGACTATCTATCTATTTGATACAAAATATCTGATATGTATTCTAGATTGTAATAAATAAATCATGTACTGTTATTTTCTCCTGACATGGCGTTCCCTTATTTAAAGTCCTACAAAATCTTCCTTTCTACCTATCAAATCAGGGATGGAGGCCGGCATGTGTTTTATATAGTGTGTGTCAGGTCACGTCCATTTACTGTCTATCATAGGAGGAGCAGGGAAGGGACTTGTATCTCTTGGCGTCAATGATCAGCCAATCACATGCCCCTTACACCCCTGTCGGTGCTAAATGGTTTGCCTCATCCCTCTAACTGCTACATCTTCTTTTTGGTTATTCAGAGATTTGGATGTATCTGATTCTCCAATGAATTTCATTAAAATTCATCTAATTTAATTTCATATATTCGTTTTTTAATAAATTCAACATTTTTGGAATGATTCAAAACCCTTATCTGAGTTTGGAGTCGGCAGGCCAGGAAAGGGGGGGACGAGTAAGCGCCCCTCCCTCCTGAAGCATACCAGGCCACATGCACCTATTTAATAAAGTTCATCTTAAAGCTACCCTCGGTCTAATCATTTGGATGATCCCTCTACCTGTTACACTATGTTCAATCCTCCGCTGTATCGGTAGAGGGAGCCATCGTTGTCACCCAGGCTGGACTTCAAACTTATCTGCCTTTTTTGTCACTATTACAATAGGGACCAAAAGATAAGTAGTTCACAGGAGACTGATAACATTTTTTTTTTTCAGGTCAGCTCACACAGGGCTGGTGCAAGGATTTTTGACACCCTAGGCGAAACCTTATTTTGCCCCCCCCCCCCCCCCCACACACACACACCTGCACCTCTGGACCCGGCCTGAAGACAAATAGTGGTGGCACCAGCTTGCTTCCTCACGTCAGCCATGGTCCATGTGCTTATGGACAGGCTAGGGTAGTATATGGACAGGCTAGCTTAGTATACAGACAGGCTAGGGTAGTATATGGGCAGACTGGGGCAGTTTATGGACAGGCTAAGTTAGTATATAGACAGGCTAGGGTAGTATACAAACAGGCTAGGGCAGAATACGGACAGGCTAGGGCATTATACAGACAGGCCAGGGCAGTATACGGACAGGCTTGGGAAGTATACAGACAGGCTAGGGTAGTAATTAGCCCAATCAAAGAGAAAAAAATTTGGCACCACATTGTCTCAAAGATAAAACGTACAGTATCTCACAAAAGTGAGTACACCCCTCACATTTTTGTAAATATTTTATTATATCTTTTCATGTGACAACACTGAAGAAATGACACTTTGCTAAAGCTGGTATAACAATGTAAATTTGCTGTCCCCTCAAAATAACTCAACACCCAGCCATTAATGTCTAACCCACTGGCAACAAAAGTGAGTACACCTCTAAATGAAAATGTCCAAATTGGGCCCAATTAGCCATTTTCCCTCCCCGGTGTCATGTGACTCGTTAGTGTTACAAGGTCTCAAGTGTGAATGGGGAGCCAGTGTGTTAAATTTGGTGTTAATGCTCTCACTCTCTCATACTGGTCACTGGAAGTTCAACACCTTATGGCAAAGAACTCTGAGGATCTGAAAAAAAGAATTGTTGCTCTACATAAAGTTGGCCTAGGCTATAAGAAGATTGCCAAGACCCTGAAACTGAGCTGCAGTATGGTGGCCAAGACTATATAGGACATGTTCCACTCAGAACAGCCCTCCCCATGGTCGACCAAAGAATTTCAGTGCACGTGCACGTACAACTCACTTTGTCTGCAGGCAGTGGACCGGGCCCTGTAGAGACACCTGTGCCAACATGGGGTCTCCTCCAGCCCCTCCCCCTTCACAGTCAGATGACATCTAGTTCCCGCCCAATGTAGGAGACAAGGACAGGGGAGATTACGGGCTCATGATGCTCACACAGTGGTCATTGTTACCCATCTCTCCAGTAGGGTTAGTTGAGCTTGTTTTCCGATGGTGAGAATGCTGGCAGCTTGGTTCCCTGAGCTTTGGAGCATGAAGCAGTGTGTGTAGAGTGTGAGAGCTGCTCTTCCTTTTCCCCAAGGTTACAATCCCAGCAGCATGGTTGGCTGACACACAGGAGGTCATACAATGGACAGGAGCAGGTCTTCTGCCTACAGCAGTCTGGTGCACTACCTGACATCAAGGCTAGTGAGCAAAGAAGAGCCAGGATCAGCGGACAGCCGGGAAAATGGCACCAGCCTGAGAGGAGTAGCCCAGCTGCCTTGGGCCCCAGAAATACATGCGGCCCGGTGGCGCCCCCAACTGATGTGCGCTCTAGGCCAGCGCCTACCTTGCCTATGGGTTGTGCCGGCCCTGAGCTCACAGAAACTGACAAGTACACTGCATTTCTGGTCAGTTCAACAGTTATTTCCTGTACTTGCCGATAATGTTCTTGGCCTGAAAAGAGAAAACTAACCACCACATCTGAGGACTGGTAAATTGCAATATATGAAATTGTGTGTCCTTGGGTTTAGTTATCTTTAAATTCCTCAGTGTCTACCAAAGATTGAAATATCAATCTTAAGCCGGCCATATATGAATTGAAATTTGGCTAGTTCAACAGGGACCGGCCGAGATTAGATCCATGTATGGGCAGGCCGATTGTACCCAAGTTGATCGATGGATCAACTTGGGGACAACCAGCCTGTTGAATTATTTCCATTTGATTACTGCCAGCCGCTATAGCTGCTAGCAGTAGTCGTGTTTTGCCAGCTGGGATAACTTCCAGGTCCCGTCCCCCCGCCAGCAGAACACAGAAATGCTATGGTATCGATTTCCCCATAAACACAGTCAGTGTAAATAGGGGGATGCCCCTATTAACACTGACTGTGTTTATGAGGAAATCTATCGATTTTCTTTTCCTCCATTCGTGGTAGGAGATGTAGCACCCTGAATTTTAGGCAGGGTTGCTCCTCACAAATTTACTTGCCAGGAGTAGTTATCCTGTTTGATTGATAAAGATCTATTGATTCTCCCTAACTTTGGCCTTGTTGCACTTTTCTCTTCTACCACTAGGTGGCTGGGTACTTGGTGGTACTAGATATGAGAAGGGCAATGCAAGGTCAGGTTATGCCTTGGCATGCTGGGAGTTAGGTATTCTATGTTCTGTGCCACCTGAACGGCTGTCTGGGTGGACGTGCGTTGTATTGTCCGGGCTGCTAGGCTGGTGATGGGGCCTATCCCAGGCACATCTGTCTGCTAGGCTGTCTGAGGGCCTATCCGGAAGCAAGAGAGCAGTGCAGGGTTGGGACTGCTGCTTGCAGTCCAACCAGAAGTGACGGTTCTGCCGGGCAAAGAACCTGTCGTGGTCAGAGATAGAGGGGAAGCTGTCGCCAGTAAGGGACTATCCGCCTAATTACCAGGGACCACTGTGAGTAATGAAGCAAGTACCGGAACAGCAAGAATGGTGAAGAATCGGGAAACTTCAGTGGGTATCAAGCCAGGGACCCAGCCAGCGGAGGTAACGCTAGCAGAGCAGCCTCGTGTGTCAAGCTAGGGACCGAGCAGGCCAGCGGGGGTGAAGCTTGAGAGGTATGTAGAGTGCCAAGCTAGGGACCTAGCAGAGAAGCAGGGGTGACGGTTGAGGAAGATGTGTTATGAGGAAGATACCACCGTGAGGATTGGAGGAGCTCAAGCAAGAGAGCAGTGCAGGGTTGGGACTGCGGCTTGCAGTCCAACCAGAAGTGACGGTTCTGCCGGGCGGAGAACCTGTCGTGGTCAGAGATAGAGGGGAAGCTGTCGCCAGTAAGGGACTATCAGCCTAATTACCAGGGACCACTGTGAGTAATGAAACAAGTACCGGAACAGCAAGAATGGTGAAGAATCGGGAAAGTTCAGTGGGTATCAAGCCAGGGACCCAGCCAGCGGAGGTAATGCTAGCAGAGCAGCCTTGTGTGTCAAGCTAGGGACCGAGCAGGCCAGCGGGGGTGAAGCTTGAGAGGTATGTAGAGTGCCAAGCTAGGGACCTAGCAGAGAAGCAGGGGTGACGGTTGAGGAAGATGTGTTATGAGGAAGATATCACCGTGAGGATTGGAGGAGCTCAAGGGATTCAGTGGCAGTGAATCAGCGGGTCTAGTGAGAGGCCGGGAGCTCAGTGGGCTGAAGAACTACAAGGAGCAATTGTAGTGAAAGTGAAAGAACTGTTACACTTTGTGTTAGGAACTGTTAAAGACTGTTGCCATAGGAGACAGCATTCCTGCACATGCAGATGTGGTGTCTTGTTGGATGCCTTTCCGTGCATAGCCGTCCTCCCATTGAAGTCTCAGGGTCTGTCAATTAATCTTGCAACTACCTAAGGGTGTCCTGGCCCTAACCCTCTCTCCCCCAAAAAAGTTTGTTAAGAGAAATAAACTTTCTTTGTCATTCAAGAAGTGTCTGGCGCTCAATAACTTTAACTACTCTGCATCCACCATGCCTCACAACCCACCACGTACAGAAGGATGTCAGCTATCTCTGGCCCTGGAGGTTCTCATTAGACCGAAGGAAGCCAGGGACCTTGCTACATTTGGCTCGGCCTTGTCTTTGCAGCCGTCGCCCTTAGCAACCGGCATCAGCTTCATTTGGATTTTTGTCTGGCTCCGTGTGAAGGTGGCAAGTAACCTTTACACTTCTAATGGACTGTGTTGTAGTATGTACTACCAATGTGGGGAAGAACCAACAAGTTTCACTGCTCAGGGGAGAGGATCAGCCTGGTCTTTTGACACTTTCTGCCAGTGCTGTGAGGGTTAATACAGACTCCAAAATAGACTCCAGTGCAGTTTTGGCGCGCCGCAGCATGAGAAAGGGGGGCGCCACAGTTCCCAGAGAACAATTGCACCAATCTGTTGGCAGGGGGAGGAGTTCCCGCTCTGTAGAGGAGGATAAGGAAGTGCTGCCACGTGTGTCTGATTGTGGGTTGGAGAGGAAGATGGCGCAGTTCGTGGGATATATGGCGGATTGGAAAAGGTATGCTCCGGGTGTTTGTTTCGGTCCGAGCGATGCGAAACATGTCCTGACTGACACTGTAGTGCCGTATACACCGAAGGGTAAGCTTGCCCTATATACCGCTGGAGGCTTTGAGGCTCTGGGACTGATCTGTGGGAAATATCTCGGCCTGACCATGCAGTTGAGGCCTTGGATCGTTTGTGGACGCTGCAGAGAGCAATTGTTTGAGGTTATCTCCCCAACACTACCTCTGCGGATCCTACAATTGGATTGGGACAGAAATGTCACCATCCCAGCTGGGAGTGATATCCAGAGTCCACCAGCCATCACCCGAGTTGTGCGGGAAGCTGCTGCCCCGACTGCAGTGATTACCCCAGGACCCAGCACACCAATCGCTCCTCAAGGCTGCGGTTGGGCCCAGCTACTCGCTCTGATGTCCAAGCCACCCATGAAGAAAATACCAGAGCTGGGTAAGCCAGCAAGGAGTGAGAGTGGTGTGCCTGTGGGGGAAGTGATGCCAGTGGCCGTCAAAGGGGATGCCATAGTTGCGGGAGTCAAGGCGCGTGCTAAACGCAACTATAACCCGGCCGAAGAGTGCTCTACTATTTCAGATTCAGACATTCTGTCTGGCAGTCTATTGGAACTCTTTTCAGACACTTTGTCTTACTCTGGAAAGTGGAGTGATGAGTGATAAAGAGATAATAAGCAATGTGAAGGAGGATGAAGCACCTGCTACTACTACCACTAGTGTGCAAATTACGCTGTCAGCCAGTGCAGCTCCGCTGATCAGCATCGCCAGGTCCATTGAGGGGGACCATGGGGCTCAATGGGTCCCCAAAGCCCATCCTATTACACCCATGCCTAACTTTAAAGCAGATCTCAAGCTTAAGCTCTCGGATACGGTTGCTGGGTGTTCAGTTCAACGTGCCCCAGACGCATGGGTTCTACCCGGGTATGGAGATCCTAAGACCCTGCCTCGGCTGTCAAAAATACAGCGAAAAATTATAAAGAAAGTGGCAGAAGACTATAAGTACTTATACCCCTACATTCCCCCTCATCTGGAAGAGGAAATTTCAGAGAAGGAAATCCAATGGGTGGATGGATGGGTGCGCGTTCCTTCAGATAGACAGACTTTCTTAAGTTGTCTCCTAGGATGTCCGGGAAATACCTGTCAGTGTTGAATACCTGGGGTTAGGGCAGGAAGATTAACTCTTAGACAGTGTTGACATCCGCCGACCAGACAAAAGGGACCTCAAGCACTTTGTCACCACAGTGAATGCAAAGGGAGTTCTGTAACTTTACCCGACCCCAGGTACTATTGGTGAAACATCACCGAAATGGTACCATTACCACTTGGATTACAAATATGTGTTGTGTGATGTCAAGGACGCCATGCTGACAGCCATTTCACACACATATTTAGATTGTTGCTAGTGGAGAACATCCCAGAGAGCTGTACTGCCTGGACTATGCTGGACTGAATGCTGCAGGCAGATACATGGAATGCCCACCTGAGCCATGTTGGCTAAAAGTTGAAGTTGTGGGGGTGATCCACCCTGAAGGGCGACCTGTGATCTTCACAGGTTGTTGCTTCCCAATTGAAAAGAAACAGAAATCTTCTATGTCCCCGGCTGTCATATGGACAGGCTGAGGATGTCTTTGCAAGAGGACCTATGTCCTGATGTACGTTCTTTTGCCATAAGGCCTCTCTGCTCGTTGCCAGAAATGCAGCTGTGCTTTCTTGTCCCTGGAGTTGTCCCTGGAGAAGGGAAACTGGGAAATATAGTCCACCCAGAGGGAAATCGATGGACTGTAACAGGCCCTGGACTCTAAGTGTTAGTCAGTTAGATTAGGCTGTAATAGAGGGGTAAACCCCCACCATGCATGTAGATAACAAACTAAACCATACGTTTAACCACTTGCTGCCTGCCCACCGTCATATGATGGCGGGACGGAGCAGCTGTTATCCTCGGCCGCCGTCATATGACGGCGGCCCTTCCAGGTCCCCCCAGTGGGCGCACGCGCGCCCGCCGCCTCACTCGGGTCCCGGTGCGCGTGCCCGTCGGCCGCGATGTCCGCCGGGCACCCGCGATTGCCCGGTAACCGAGCAGGACCGTGGATCTGTGTGTGTAAACACACAGATCCACGTCCTGTCAGATGGGAGGAGACCGATGGGGTGTTACTTGTACAGAGGAACACCCCATCGGTCTCCTCCCCTTGTGAGTCCCCTCCCCCCACAGTTAGAATCTCTCTCTAGCAACATGATTAACCCTACAGCAGCCCCTCCTGGTTAACCCCTTCCCTGCCAGTCACATTTATACAGTAATCAAAGCATTTTTATAGCACGGATCACTGTATAAATGTGAATGGTCCCAAAAATGTGTCAAAAGTGTCCGATATGTCCGCCGCAATATCGCAGTCACAATAAAAATCGCAGATCGCCGCCATTACTAGTAAAAAAAAAATAATAATAAAAATGCTATAAATCTATCCCCTTATTTTGTAGACGCTATAACTTTTGCGCAAACCAATAAATATACGCTTATTGCGATATTTTTTACCAAAAATATGTAGAAGAATACGTATCGGCCTAAACTGAGGAAAAAACTTTTTGAAAAAAAACAAAATTTGGATATTTATTATAGAAAAAAAGTAAAAAATATTGTGTTTTTTTTAAACTTGTCACTATTGTTTTGTTTATAGCGCAAGAAATAAAAACCGCAGAGGTGATCAAATACCACCAAAAGAAAGCTCTATTAGTGGGGAAAAGATGATAAAAAATTCAAATGTGTACAGTGTTGTATGACCGCGCAATTGTTATTCAAAGTGCGACAGCGCTGAAAGCTGAAAATTGGCTTGGGCAGGAAGGGGGTGAAAATGCCCTGTATGGAAGTGGTTAAACTGTTTTAGTGTGGTCACCAGGTGGCATGCTGACCTGAGCTAATTTTATTCACATTATGTGCTAAGCGTAAGTTTGTCGATCAAAGGGAAGGAGGTGGCATTTTCCATTGAGGATGGGCCCTGCTCTCCCAAAATGAATAATGTAAATGTTTTATAGGGTATAACAATATAACTGGTTTTCAAATTTCAAATTTCAAATAGAATACATTTTAATTAAAATATAATAGAATATAATAGAAAAGAAAAAATAGAAAATAAAAGAATAGAATAGGAAAAACAATAGAATAGAATGGAATGGGAAGAATGTAACCAACCAAAATTTGAATTTCGAATAGAACAAATTCGATTTTGAATGGAATTCAATTTGAATGCAATTCGAATGGAATTCAACAAATTTGAATTGTGAATTCCGAAAACAAATTAAACAAATTTAACTAAACTAATTTATGTAAATAACAAATCAAAACTAAACAATTTTAAAATCTGCACATGTCTAAGAGCTTCCCCTCATTTACTAAGCTCTGGAGCAAATGCATTTTATGAGTGTAGCTGCACTTGCAAAGTGCACAGTCTATTTACTTTTAGTAAATCAACCCTTTTGCCTCACTTTTTAGAGAATTCCTCTCACTTCCTGTTGTTTCTAGGACAGGAAGTGAAGGGAAACCTCCCCAACAGGACACAAATGGCTAAAATGAACTGATGGGGATCCTACTCTACCCAAACTAAAAACAAAAGCTTTGGCCATACATACACTTTAATATGTTAACTACTGTATTAAATCATCGTTAATCAATGTTTTAATGTTTATAAACTGGCAATATCTTATGTATTATTTTTCCAGCAGACTTACAGAAATGGAACTCCTGGGGAAAAAAAATTAGCAAAAAGGGGGTGTTGGCAGCAGTTTGGATAATGCGGTAGAAAACGCAGAGCGGATTTTTAGCGAGACGCATACTGTAAGCGATTGAGTAAAGATCTCAGCCTATTAGCTTTGATCTATGGACTCGGCAGTGTATGAACTCAGTTTTGGGAGGCATGCCGCTCGTCCTAATGATGGCACACTGTGTAGTTCCTTAACATTATCCGAGCAGATGTCAAGGATATTGAAGTATGTAAGTTAATGATTAGTTTATCGGCAAAGTCAGATAGTGGGACGGAGATTAATGATGTATGTCTTCATGTGACTTATTTCAATTACCCAAGGGAGAGGGAGAAAAATGACTCTCCTTCTGCCATTACCTTTGTCAAGCAGGAGGGGAGGAAGAGATAATTGGGAGGGGCCAGGGTGGCGAGCTGGGACAGAAAGCTTGTTCTCCCACAGGACAGGACCCTCTACAAAGACATGTAAGCGATCTCTGTTGACCTCCCTGAGCCTGGCGTGCAGCAGCGAACAAGCCCAGCGCGGCTTAAAGGAGATCTGCAGGGAAGGGACCGAATTAGTAATAAACATGTAACATGGAAAAGGGAACGTACCTCCGTTGACTTTCTGTAGGCAGATTTTGGACCTGGAACAAACACGTTGCAAAGGGATCAAAGGGACAGCCGGGCGTCTAACATTTTCAGAAGTAGAGGCTAGTTGTTTGGCTGTCATACTCCTTGTCCTTGTTCCCCACCAGTTTTGACCAGGGGTATTTTTAAAACAACCAGTTGTACAAATTTTTCTGACTTAGGTTAGCCGCTTCAGCTGCAGAAGGTTTACCCCCCTTCACGACCAGGCCATTTTTTGCGATACGACATAAGACTGCTTTCACACTGAAAGCGCCAGCAGTTAGTGGTAAAGCGCTGCTCGTTTTAGTGGCGCCTTACCGCTGTTTGAGCGACGCTTTTCGTCCGCTATCGGAGAGCTTTTAATTCCAAAGAACAAGTTAAAAATTCTCGAGTTGCGGTGCTTCGGAAGCGATGCCCATTCACTGGAATGGGCAGGGGCGTTTTAGGGGCGCTGTATACAGTGCTCCCAAACCTCCCCAAAGATGCTGCTTGCAGGACTTTTTCTATCGCTCCGCAGGCACACCGCCCGGGTGTGAAAGCGCTCATTGCAATGAATAGGAGGCAGTTTTCAGACGCTATTTCTAGTGCTAAAAGCCTGAAAACTGCCTCAGTCTAACTGACAATTGCATACGCTGTACCCAAATAAAGTTTATGTCCTTTTTTCCGCACAAATAGAGTTTTCTTTTGGTGACATTTGATTACCTCTGCGATTTTTATTTTTTGCGCCATAAACAAAAATAAAAGTCAGTTTTGAAAAAAAAACAATATTTTTTACTTTCTGCTATAAAACATATCCAATAAAAAAATTAGAAAAATTTAATTTCTACATCAATTTAGGGCAATATGGATTCTGCTACATGTTTTTGGTAAAAAAAAAAATCCCAATAAGCTTATATTGATTGGTTTGCGCAGAAGTTATAGCATCTACAAACTATGAGATATATTTATGGAATTTTTATTTATTTTTTTACTAGTAATGGCGGCAATCACCGACTTATAGCGGGACTGCGACATTACATTGTATATCAATGGGTTGGGACACTATATACACTTTACAACTCCAGTCTCCTCCAGCACAACACAAAGTTTGTTTCTCTCTCTCTTTCTCTCCTGACTCAATCAGGCCCTAGAAATTGCCATTTACAGGCAGGGACCACAGGTCCCTTTTAGTGTATCAAAAATAGAATATGAAGTCTATTAGTGCTAGCCAACCTTTGGTGGACTACTGCTCCCAGCAATCTCTCTTCGGGCCCTACCAGCCCTCCTGGCTGCAGCTGCCCGACTTCACTGTCTGTGACATTGCAATCCTCACTGGCTCCACACCCAGCTCTGACTGTTTCCTCTCAGTCCTCTCTGGCATGCCTCACCAGTCCTCCCGATAGCACATGTCACTCACCAGCCCTCCTGGCTTCACACACACCGGTGGTTCCCGTCTGAAGACTTGCCCGGCAGTACTAGCTCCTCCTCTCTGACTTCTCTCTGGCACGCCTCCTGTTCAGATCCTCCATGGGATCTTTGAAAGGATCTGTCCTCCTGCACCCGAGTTCCTGGGCCCAAGGAGGTCACCCCCCCCCCAGAATGGGGAGCGCCCTCAAAGCCCCCGACAGCCAAGCACTCCATCCTCAGTTCTTCCACCAGACAACTTCTCCCCATCTGGGCTGAATCTAGGTATTTAAGGAGGCCTGCCCCCTGCCAATTGAAGTTGGGGATTGGTCAGAGCTCCTTAAAACACCTCAGGCAGCTCCCCCTCTCTTCCCCTCCTCTCTAGAATCCTCTAGAAGCCAGAGGGAGGTAACCGAGAAGTTATGCTATCTGTGAGTCACCAGCCTACACCGAGCCACTCCCAGCCCACACAGATCAAAACAAACAGGCCTAGCGTCCAGCTAGGCCTGCCTAAATTTACCTGCACTGACCAAAAATCTCACCTCTAGCACCTACCTAGGTAGAGGGTGCTACAGTGCTCCTGGCCTTGGTCACATGCTTACCTTCTTTACATACAATGCAGGACTATTAGCCCTACATTGTACGTGATGATGCAGAGGAATCAATCGCCCACAGTCTGGAATAGAGGAGAGAAGAGGAGAGCACCAGAGTCAGGGGTAAAAGTAGAATTAACGAGCAATTAACCAACATTTTTATTTTATTTAATTTATTTTTCTTTAGGTATGCTTTTCTGAATAGCTTCATGAGCAATATCTGGATGTTATTCTTATTTCCTATAGAGAAAAAGCTATGAGGGTACAATTTCACAGTGACAAATGAGTGCATACAGTATGTACACAACCACACACACTTACTAACCCCAGGATGGTACAACAACACAGTGTTTGTTTGCACAAGCTGGTTAATTGGAAATAAAAGCAGTTAATAAACAATGGCGGAGGACTGGAGCACACAGAAGGTGTCATTGTCACCACAGACCACAGTGCAGGTATCACCTATCGCCGTCTTATTGTCCTCTATACTCCATGTAAGCTGTGGTTAAAAGTGGCAGTTTGTCCTGAATGGGCACAGCTGTTATTTACAGGTAAAGCTAAATTTAACCACTCTTAAACCATTTTAATTATGTTGAAAAATGATGATCAGCTTTGCAGCCACCTGTGTGGCACGTTACTTAACACAGGTGAGGACCAAGACCCTCTAAAGTTTATGTAAACCCATTCCCCAAAATGTCATATAAGCTTTAACATGTTCATGTCATTTTAAAAGTCATTTTCCATACTTTCCAATCTGCAGCTTTCATTAATATAATACCGGGTTATTCTGCCATGAAGATCCTTGTACAGGTCCTTCCTGTTATTGGGTGACAACTGTCTCCCAAACGTGGTCCTGCGTTGTCACCTGTCACATGTGCTCTTGGTGGAGAATGCAAGCGGTTGTGCTGACACACATTGCACAGCATGATCCACCATTGCCACTAATTTTTAACCACTTCAGCTCTAGAAGATTTACCCCCCTTAGACCCCTTTCACACTGGGGCGCTTTGCAGGGCGCCCTGAAACAGCCGCTGCTGTGTCTCCAGTGTGAAAGCCCGAGGGCTTTCACACTGGAGCGGTGCGCTTGCAGGACGTTAAAAAAATTCCTGCAAGCAGCATCTTTGGAGCAGTGAAGGAGCGGTGTGTACACTGCTCTTTCACCGCTCCTGCTCATTGAAATCAATGGGGCAGCGCGGCTATACCACCGGCAAATCGCCGCTACAGCGGCACTTTGCAAGCAGTTTTAACCCTTTTTCGGCCACTAATGGGGGTTAAAACTGCCCCGCTAGTGGCCGAATAGCGTCGCTAAAACGTCTGTAAAGCGGCGTTTTACCGCCGACGCCGCTCCCGCCCCAGTGTGAAAGGGGCCTTAATGATCAGGCCATTTTTTGTTACACGGCACTGTAGTACTATAACTCACAATTGCGTGGTCATGTGACGCTGTTCCCAAATAAAATGTATGTCCTTTTTTTCCCCACAAATAGAGCTTTCTTTTGGTGGTATTTTGAACATCTCTGCTATCTTTATTTGATGTGCTATAAACAAAATAAGACCAACGATTTTTTCAAAACATATCCAATAAAAAAATGTAAAAAATCGAATTTCTTCATCAATTTAGCCCAATATGTATTCTTCTACATATTTTTGGTAAAAAAAAATTCCAATAAGTGTATATTGACTGGTTTGCTCAAAAGTTATAACATCTACAAACTATGGGATATATTTATTTAATTTTTATTAATTTATTTTTACTAGTAATGGCGACAATCAGTGACTTATAGCAGGACTGCGACATTGCGGCGGAGATATCGGACAATAAGTGACACTTTTGTAATGATAAGTACAGAGTCAACTCCTATCATTCCTTCTACAATAGAAGTAGTCTCAATGAACAGTAGAGAGTTGAAGCAGGTTGAAGGGGACTGGCTATTGATTGGCTTTCTTTTAAGCAGAAAATTTGAGGTTTGCTTATTAGATTTCTCCAGCACCCTTATTCCAGAATGGGAAGTCATTTTATTTTTTGTTCTTCGGAATTTATCTGTCCATCCACGGACAGCTTTATAGAGACCTTATTGCAAGACCAATCATTTCAACAAAAATCTTTACCATAGTATTATATGTGCATTTAACCTATTTTACGCATGTTATTTACCTGTAAAAGTCTCTGTTGTGTAAGCATCCAAAAGCCCTCTGGATGCTGATGGTTGCCACCATCTTGGATGTAATGTCAGCAGCCCCAGCAGACTCAGAACTGTCACTTAAGTGACTCTATAGTATTTCCCTTCACTCCTCCCCTGGCAGCTACAAATAAGTCAAGCTGCTCATAGAGTGTTGACATTCAGACGGTTCAGCAGGGATCGGGCAAATTTCAATCCATACATGGGCTCTGTGGTTAAAGAGAAGTTGATCTAGCAGCTGACTTCTGTATACCTGCCCTGCTGGAAAAATTCCACTCGATCAGCACTGTAGGCTATAACCTGCAGCACTGATCAGTGTATTCTGATGGTGGGAAAGCATCCACTTCCTCCTTCCACTTTGAATGTGTGGATAGGGGAATCGGGTAGTTTTTTTAGTTCAACCTGTTGGTCCATCTATTGCCAGCTCTAATAGATAAGTTCACTTTAAAAAAAAAAAAGCACATTTTTTTGCAGGTGAAAAAATGTGCATTTCTTTTTTTTTTTCCTAGGAGCCTGGAAAGCATTGCACCAGTGATCAGCAGATCGCGGGTGCCATGCAGGTCTCCTGCAGACTGTCAGTGTGAGCTGTCAGCCCATACTGACAGCTCACACTGCTTGCAGGAGTTTTTTTAACGTCCTGCAAGCGCACCGCTCCAGTGTGAAAGCATTCGGGCTTTCACATTGGAGACACAGCAGCGGCTGTTTCAGGGCGCTTTGCAGGCGCTATTTTTAGCGCTGTAGCACCTGCAAAGCGCCCCAGTGTGAAAGGGGTCTAAGGGGGGTAAATCTTCTAGAGCTGAAGTGGTTAACAATCAGTGACAACGGTGGATCATGCTGTGCAATGTGTGTCAGCATAACCGCTTGCATTCTCCACCAAGAGCACATGTGACAGGTGACAACGCAGGAGCACATTTGGGAGACAGTTGTTTTACACTGACAGGAACAATCAGTGAACTATCACAGAGCTCAACAGCGCCGTGGTCATTGAGAACTACAAGCCGACAGCCGCAAAGACTGATGGTACTTGTCGTTTCCTATTCACAGAACTCACACATTTTTAAAAATTGTGACAGCTAGCGGAGGAAGAAGATCCCCACTAGATTTCACAACGGGGGATTTGGGGGGAGAGCGAAGATATTTTAAAAGAGCCCAGCACTGGAAAAAAAAACCTCCACTGTAACAGAAAGTGAACAGTAAATTGTAAAATCCAACGGCAGAAAATGTGTTAACTACTCACCACAATCAATAAAGGGTAAAAAATATATTCCTTGCAGAGAGAACAAAAAAGTGTGTGTAAATAATAATAATAATAATAATAATAATAATAATAATAATAAAGAAAACAAAGAAAAAATACCTACATCGATGTTTGATTTAGGTTAGTGCCAACGTTAGTGTTTGAGTCATGTAAGGGTCAGAGTTCAAGGTCAGGGAGCACAAAGCTCAGAGGCAAAGGTCATGGTCAGTATGTTTTGGATAGGATTTATTTATTTTTTTTAAACATTTTTTTAAATTAGTATCAGCGTCAGTTAGTGTCAGTTTGTTTTAGGTAGGATAAAAAAAAAGCACACTATTGTTTCTGGGCTTTACTACGGGTACAAACAACAACTAACATACACATATGTGGTATCAATTTGAACGCTGGAAGCAGGAGAATTTGTTTTTGGTTGTTTTTTTGGTGCTAGAGTATGGTAGTAACAAGAAATATACAGCTAAATTTAAAAATATTTTTTTTTTACTATTTTGGGCCAGTTTTCCTATGATAATAAAAAAAAATATATATATATATATATATATATATATATATATATATATATATATATATATATATATCCATTACCATTTACCAGCAAATGTAAGCCCAGTTTGTCCTGAAAAAGCAAGGTATACCTCACCTGGATGTACAAAGTAGCTTTGATGATATGTACTGTTTTACTAACACATGTCAAAGTTGCAAAATTGTGCTTAGGCATTAAGATTAGTTTTACCCTTAGGCGCGGAGGGGTTAAAATACTGCCTCTCCGCCCCGGTGTGTTTCTGTCACGGTTCCTACCGTGCCATGCAAACGGCCAGGCGTGGTCATGCCCCAGGTGGCTCAAGGAGGTATTGAACCCATGACTTTCTGTGTACTGCTCCTGCTGTATTCAGCCTGGTTTCCAGCTATGCCTTGTCCTGCATGCAGCACTGAGGGCTGTATTCTGGATCTTGCTTTGCAATTAGCACCTGTCACTCCTGGTTCAGCTGAGGCAGTTTATCTAATCAGCTGGGTATAAAACACTGCCTCACCCTGAGGGTTGTGTCAGTTCATTGTCTCTTGTATTGCCAAAGGTTCCTGTGTTCTTGTTTTCAAGTTACAGTGTTCCAAGACTGACCCCGGCTTCTGACCCTGGCTCTGTTCATCATTAACTCTGACTTCTGGAATCCCTGACTACAGATTCACCTCAACAATCCTTTGGTAAATCCAGGTAGCCTTTTACCTTGTTACCGTAGACTGTGTGTATTTGCAAAGGTGACCATACACCTCTGAACTATGGACTCCAACCAAGGTAAGCCCTTACAGTTTCCTTGCCATGGCAGCCTTTTCAAGGGGATGAAACTCATGGCAACAAAACGCGTCGGAGGCAGAGTGACAGTCTAAAGCAGAAGCAGCCACGCAGGAGACTTGGCATTCACAGAGACACGCACAGAGGGGCTGGAGCTTGTAACGGGGAGTGTCTAGCAGCGCTCGCTGTGGGCTTCTCAGTGGATATAGCCTTAGTGTCATTGTGTTATCATCTGTTTGGCATATGTGAGTATTTTTTTTATTGCATTATAATGACATTTTTATATACATACTACACTATGTCAGATTCCTCTATTCTGGTGATACACTCCATCGTCTTGACATAGAGACCAAGAAGCATGAGCTGTGGTAAGTAGAAAAAAAATGCCTTTCTTGAGAAAGATAGGCATGTAGATCTGGTAATCTGTGTGTGTAGATGAAGGGAAGCGCTGGCAATGCAATTAATTAAGTCTGCTGCACCTGAAAAACCCTGAATACCAGGAATGAAAAGTGATTGAAAGTGTAAAGGTGCTCTGATTCTATGTGAAGGGTGGGAAAAAAACAACAGTGGTATAAAATAGAAAGCACAATAATGTTGCCCAATGTAAACACATTAAATTGGAAAGGGGTGTGTGGTCTGGATTGACCTGTAACACATGTAAATAATACAAAAATATCTTAAGACTGTATGTGCATAATCAAAAAATAAGCAATGCAATTCAAACACAACGTGGTTATGATCTGAAAAGGAAAAAGCTGACAACAGAGTAAATATATATCAACAGTCTCTCTTAGGTTCCAAAAAGTTTATGTGAAAACAAATCAAATTCAGCAGAGTGAATGGGCTGAATTGGATCACTGTCACTTTACAAAACACAGCACACAAAACTGCAGCGTCAGCAGAGTCACGCCTAATCCCTGCTAAGGCTAATGCCCCGTACACACGGTCGGACATTGATCGGACATTCCGACAACAAAATCCTAGGATTTTTTCCGACGGATGTTGGCTCAAACTTGTCTTGCATACACACGGTCACACAAAGTTGTCGGAAAATCAGATCGTTCTAAACGCGGTGATGTAAAACACGTACGTCTGGACTATAAACGGGGCAGTGGCCAATAGCTTTCATTCCTTTATTTATTCTGAGCATGCGTGGCACTTTGACCATCGGATTTGTGTAAACACGATCGGAATTTCCGACAACGGATTTTGTTGTCGGAAAATTTTATATCCTGCTCTCAAACTTTGTGGGTCGGAAAATCCGATGGAAAATGTGTGATGGAGCCCACACACGGTCGGAATTTCCGACAACAAGGTCCTATTACACATTTTCTGTCGGAAAATCCGACCGTGTGTACGGGGCATAACAGTTATTTTGTTTTGTAGCGATTCAAGCAGTCTCTGACAACCAGGTGCTTTTTTACCTGTGAGTCACAGTAGCTGTACCTGTACATTTATAGTGGCCAAAATGTCAAACAAAAGGTACACTATTGAAGAGGCCTACAGGATACTGAGCATGACAGATCAGAGTGCAGAAGAAGCCGCACTGTCAGACTCACAATCTGATTCAGGCTCACTATACGAACCTGTAGAGAGCAGCGGCAGGTTAGGTTAGGCTTACCTAACCCCAATCTTCTGTTGCTGAGGTGCAACAACCGCATGGTTCTTCTATGCAGCAGAGAGCCAGTACTAGTGCCGCTCAAACCTCGGGTGGACTGGCAAGCACCTAGTACGTCCTGGTCGTAGACAAACCAGCACTGCAGTAACACTTGGTGACGTGGCGAGTCCCATAAGTGCAGTTCAAGCTGGTGCGGTGGCTAGCACAAGTAGTGTCCCGCAGCCACCAAGGGTTCGAATGCAGGCCTGTAGAGCCCATAGTGCCCTTCCTGATGTGTTTGCAGATACTGATTGGCTGCCATCCACTTTTGCAGCTCCCATACTTTTCCCATTCACTGGCCAACCCGGAATTCAGGTGGAAACAGCGGATTTTACTTCCCTTGACTTTTACAAGCTGTTTTTCACGGAAGATCTGTACAGATCTATTGTGGACCAAAGCAATTTATATGCTGGTCAATTTATCCCTGCAAATCCAATTTTGACCCTTGCCATAGAATTTGGCGGGAAACCTATAACGGTTCCAGCATTTAAAACCTTTTCTGGGCCTATCCCTCCTCATGGGCATAACTAAAAAGAGTGAGTTGCAGTCATATTGGTCCACTAATCCAATTCATCATATGCCCATATGACCAGGGCTAGATACGAGCAAATCTTGCAGTTCATGCACTTCAACGACAATGAACTCTGTCGTCCTCGGGGTGACCCTGCATATGATCGGCTCCATAAAATTCGACCCCTGGTAAACCACTTCAACTAACAATTTGCAGCCTTGTTTATTCCCGATCAAGATGTCTGCGTTAATGAGTCCCTGTAGGGCCGGCCCAACCATGGGACCCAGTGGGACCATTGTTCCAGGCGGCACTTTAATGCCCCGTACACACGGTCAGATTTTCAGACGGAAAATGTGTGATAGGACCTTGTTGTCGGAAATTCCGACCGTGTGTAGGCTCCATCACACATTTTCCATCGGATTTTCCAACACACAAAGTTTGAGAGCAGGCTATAAAATTTTCCGACAACAAAATCCGTTGTCGGAATTTCCGATCGTGTGTACACAAATCCGACGCACAAAGTGCCACGCATGCTCAGAATAAATAAAGAGATGAAAGCTATTGGCTACTGCCCCGTTTATAGTCCCGCGTACGTGTTTTACGTCACCGCGTTCAGAATGATCGGATTTTCCGACAACTTTGTGTGACCGTGTGTATGCAAGACAAGTTTGAGCCAACATCCGTCGGAAAAAATCCTAGGATTTTGTTGTCGGAATGTCCGATCAATGTCCGACCGTGTGTACGGGGCAAAAGAGGGGTGGCAGCCGGCCAGAACGTGCAGTGAAAAGTTGACAGGAGTACCCACCGCCACCTGCCGCCGCACATCCTAGACACCGGGCTATCTTCCGATATCTGCCCACTGGGATGCTGTGAAGGGCATCCAAGGAGAGTGCAGCCCACACTGAGCAGATCGTGGGGCTTGTAAGAGCCGCTGAGTGTGTGTTACTGTCAGATAATGTAACTGCATTGAGGGAGAGAGATCAGCTGTCACAACTCAGCAGTGATGTCGGGAGTGGGTGGGACCGAACAGCTATCAAACACCAGCCAATTGGATAGGGTCTGGATGGGCCACTACATTTATGTGGCTCCGCCCCTTTCTGTAACAGCCCGATGATTGGCTGGTGTTTGAAAGCTGCTCATAGAATTTGGCGGGAAACCTATAACGGTTCCAGCATTTAAAACCTTTTCTGGGCCTATCCCTCCTCATGGGCATAACTAAAAAGAGTGAGTTGCAGTCATATTGGTCCACTAATCCAATTCATCATATGCCCATATGACCAGGGCTAGATACGAGCAAATCTTGCAGTTCATGCACTTCAACGACAATGAACTCTGTCGTCCTCGGGGTGACCCTGCATATGATCGGCTCCATAAAATTCGACCCCTGGTAAACCACTTCAACTAACAATTTGCAGCCTTGTTTATTCCCGATCAAGATGTCTGCGTTAATGAGTCCCTGTAGGGCCGGCCCAACCATGGGACCCAGTGGGACCATTGTTCCAGGCGGCACTTTAATGCCCCGTACACACGGTCAGATTTTCAGACGGAAAATGTGTGATAGGACCTTGTTGTCGGAAATTCCGACCGTGTGTAGGCTCCATCACACATTTTCCATCGGATTTTCCAACACACAAAGTTTGAGAGCAGGCTATAAAATTTTCCGACAACAAAATCCGTTGTCGGAATTTCCGATCGTGTGTACACAAATCCGACGCACAAAGTGCCACGCATGCTCAGAATAAATAAAGAGATGAAAGCTATTGGCTACTGCCCCGTTTATAGTCCCGCGTACGTGTTTTACGTCACCGCGTTCAGAATGATCGGATTTTCCGACAACTTTGTGTGACCGTGTGTATGCAAGACAAGTTTGAGCCAACATCCGTCGGAAAAAATCCTAGGATTTTGTTGTCGGAATGTCCGATCAATGTCCGACCGTGTGTACGGGGCAAAAGAGGGGTGGCAGCCGGCCAGAGCGTGCAGTGAAAAGTTGACAGGAGTACCCACCGCCACCTGCCGCCGCACATCCTAGACACCGGGCTATCTTCCGATATCTGCCCACTGGGATGCTGTGAAGGGCATCCAAGGAGAGTGCAGCCCACACTGAGCAGATCGTGGGGCTTGTAAGAGCCGCTGAGTGTGTGTTACTGTCAGATAATGTAACTGCATTGAGGGAGAGAGATCAGCTGTCACAACTCAGCAGTGATGTCGGGAGTGGGTGGGACCGAACAGCTATCAAACACCAGCCAATTGGATAGGGTCTGGATGGGCCGCTACATTTATGTGGCTCCGCCCCTTTCTGTAACAGCCCGATGATTGGCTGGTGTTTGAAAGCTGCTCAGTCTCGCGGCTCCTCCCTTCCCCGACATCACCGTTGAGTTGTGACAGCTGATCTCTCTCCGTCAGTGCAGTTACATTAGATGACAGTGTCACACACTGAGGGGCTCCGGCAAGCCTTATCATCTGCTTAATGTGAAACTCCCTCTCTCCCCTATCAGTGCCACCTATCAGTGCCCATCAGTGCCATACTATCAGTGCTGCCCATCAGTGCATGCTACCTATCAGTGCTGCCCATCAGTGCCAATCAGTGCTGTCTATCAGTGCCACCTATCAGTGCCCATCAGTGCTGCCTATCAGTGCCACCTATCAGTGCCTATCAGTGCCGCCTATCAGTGCCACCTATCAGTGCCAATCAGTGCCACCTATCAGTGCTGCCTATCAATGCCAATCAGTGCTGCTAATCAGTGCCCATCAGTGCTGCCAATCAACGCCCATCAATGCTGCCTAATAATGCCAATCAGTGCCACCTATCAGTGCTGCCAATCAGTATCAATCAGCAGCCTGGTGGGGCATAGCTAAAATCCATTGATGTTTATTAATTCCACATGCCAATCTTTAGTATAGTAGGTAATCACCACACTACTATTTACAATAAACTACTGGAGGTAAAACAAAAAAGTGTCAGTAAAAGGCCTGCTGCTAAGCACTTACATGTTCTCACACCACAAAAAAAAGAAAAGTGCAGCGCTAACTTACTAATCGATAACTTAACAATAACTTAACAATAATTGTGGAACCCTCTAATGTATGGAAATCTCAATAAACTTCAATATTACCACAATACCGGTCTCTGTGATACGCAACTTCACATCTAATTCAAACTGAGAACAAGACATAAGAAATGAAACTTAGCAGGGATGGTGAAACTCCTCTACAAATAATTGCAATACAAATTAACTACAAGTGCAACAACTTTTTAGTTGGGAGGTTCAACTAACAATTGCGCGGTCGTGGGACGCTGTACCCAAACAAAATTTACGTCCTTTTTTTTCTACAATAGAGCTTTCTTTTGGTGGTATTGGATCACCTCTGCGGTTTTATTTTTTGTGCTATAAACGAAAAAAGTTTTGGATTTGACCGTAATGGTTTGTGATATAATTTTCCATATGGACAAGGTGCTGTGGCCGGTAAATCAGATTTTCTGATAAATTTAATTTTGTGTCCACGAATATAACCTTAAAATAGGAGGCATGGACTTCAACGACCAGATGATGGGGTGCAGTACTTAATTGCCTGTAAGACCAGACACTGGTACAAAAAAGTGTCTGTATACCTATTCCAATTGACTCTGTTCAACGCTTATGTACTATACAAAGTGTCTGGATGAACTGGATCCTTCCTACAATTCCAGGAAGGGATCATCACAGCACTTCTATTTCCAGAAGGTGCTGTGGCCCAACTTCCAATCCAAATGCAGTGAGCCTGCTGCATGAGAGGCATTTCCAGGATGTCCTCCCTGGTACCCCTACCCCAAAGAAGATGTGTCTGTAGAAAACGTGGATATAGGCGTGACAGACACTATTATTGTCCCTCTTGTCCTGACCAACCTGGTCTCTGCATCGGAGACTGTTTCCTTCGCTACCATATACTAGTGGAGTGTTAGCAAACAAGGTCTCGAAAGATGAGATGGCCATCGAATTTTGAAAGACCCGAACCTGGACCCTTTACAGTTACAAAAACAATAAATAAAAAAAAAATAAATAAATAAATAAATATATAAAAAAGCCAAAAATAGTTGTCGTTTTATTGTTCTTCTCTCTCTATTGTTTTGCTCTGTTTTACTGTATTTTATGCTTAACTGTAATGTTTTATTGTTACTGTGTTTTATCATGTTTGCTTTGCAGGTATGCCATTCTACTGTTATACTGTACTGTAATGCCCCGTACACACGGTCGGATTTTCCGACGGAAAATGTGTGATAGGACCTTGTTGTCGGAAATTCCGACCGTGTGTAGGCTCCATCACACATTTTCCATCGGATTTTCCGACACACAAAGTTTGAGAGCAGGATATAAAATTTTCCGACAATAAAATCCGTTGTCGGAAATTCCGATCGTGTGTACACAAATCCGAAGCAAAAAGTGCCACGCATGCTCAGAATAAATAAAGAGATGAAAGCTATTGGCCACTGCCTCGTTTATAGTCCCGACGTACGTGTTTTACGTCACCGCGTTCAGAATGATCGGATTTTCCGACAACTTTGTGTGACCGTGTGTATGCAAGACAAGTTTAAGCCAACATCCGTCGGAAAAAATCCTAGGATTTTGTTGTCGGAATGTCCGATAAATGTCCGACCGTGTGTACGGGGCATTACTGTCTTTTATTGTTAACCATAGTTTGTTTTGCAGGTACGCCATTCAGCTGCAGCACTAATTTATTTATTTTGACAGCAACAGGGTTTGCTCTCATTATACTTAACCACTTCAGCCCCGGAAGGATTTACCCACTTTCTGACCAGGCCATTTTTTTTGATACGGCACTGCGTCGCTTTAGCTGACAATTGCACGGTCGTGTGATGTTGTCCCTTTTTTCCCACAAATAGAGCTTTCTTTTGGTGGTATTTGATCACCTCTGCATTTTTTCCTTTTTTGCGCTATAAACAAAAAAAGGCCGACACTTTTGAGAAAAACACAATATTTTATACTTTTTGCTATAATAAATATCCAAAAATAAAAAATAAAAAATACATTTCTTCCTCAGTTTAGGCTGATATGTATTCTTCTATATATTTTTTGTAAAAAAAATCACAATAAACGAATATTGATTGGTTCGTTTTTTTACTAGTAATGGCGGTGATCTGCGATTTTTAGCAGGACAGGGACATTGCGGCAGGCAGACTGGCCCCTTTGTCACTTTTTTGGGACCAGTGACATTTATACAGCGATCAGTGCTATAAAAATGCACTGATTACTGTATAAATGTCACTGTTAGGGAAGGGGTAAACACTAGAGGGCGATCAAGGGGTTAAATGTGTTCCCTAGGGAGTGTTTCTAACTGTGGGGGGGGGGAGATGAGACTGCCTGGAGGAGGAGACCGGTCGCTGTTTCTAAGCATTAGGAACAACAGATCTGTTTTCTCACCCGTGACAGAACAGAGATCTGTCTGTTTACATTGACAGATCTCCGGTCTGTCTCTAGCAGAAGCGATCGTGGGTGCCCAACGGACATCGCGGCTGCCGGGCACGTGCACTAGCTCCTACGTCGCCCCCTATACCCCTTAAAGCGCCCGCTGTACAGCTATGGCAATTGGCACAGGGGAGCCAACCTGCCGCCGTATAACGGCTGGTCGGCAAGTGGTTAAATCAGCGACTCCAGCGCTGTAGGAGGTGATTTCACCACCACAGTTAAAAAAAGAGCATATATGCCAAAGCATGGGGGCAGGGTTGGACATAGGGACGGAACGTCCCTATGCTTCGGCATATATTTTTATTTACTTAACTTGTCAGAGATTTCTTCATTCACATCAATGTGAATGGAGGAATCTGTTAGGCTCTTTTTTTTTTCGTTCAGCCCAAAAAAAAGAACGGGGCATGTATGCCCATCATTAGAAGTGGGTGGATGCATTAAAACATATGCACAACAAGGACCAGCACGTACTGGTATGTTGTTGGACTTGGACTTTGAGTATCATCTTGGTATCGTTTTTATCTCAGCTGGCGGTCGGCTTTCATGTAAAAGCAATCCTAGTGGCTAATTAGCTGCTAGACTGCTTATACAAGCAGTGGGAGGGAATGTTCCCCCACCATCTTCCATGGTTTTCTCTGGCTCTCCTGTCCCACCGGTGAACCCGAGAATGCAGCCGGTGGTTCCGCCAGCTGACCATAGAGCTGATCAGAGACCAGAACAGCTCCAGTCATCTATATGGCCTAAGAAACCGGAAGCTACGGACATTTCATGACTTCGGTTTCGCCGGATATAAACAGCGCAATTGGAAATTGGGAAAGCATCTTATCACACCGATCTTGGTGGGGTCAGATGCTTTAACCTCCCTGGCCGGTATGATTATTTCGGATTTTAGGTGCTAAAAGCGGTACAATTATTTTGCATGGAAATTAGGCGTTTTATATTGTAGGTCTGTAATTCTTAACAATAACACACTTAAATCTGTCCAAACAAGAGTCTAGTAGATATCCCGAGTATGATAAAGTTTGAAACACAAAAACATAATTTTTAATATAATAAATAAAAATAAATAATTAAAAAAAAAAATAATAATAATAAAATACATTTCCCCACGATTCACTATCGCTCAATTCTGCAAGTGTTCTAATTTACTATCGCTGTTTTCTAGCTGGTCTAAAGCCACTTTTGACGTAAAGGGACACTTTTTTGGTTGCCATGGACAATCTCAAGTTTCCAGGCAGAAAGAACAGTATATGTAATAAAAAACTGCATGCAGGGCATAGGACAAAGCATTGGGGACAAAAGGGATGTGAAATAATTTCATACAGTACTGTAATCTGTAAGATTACAGTACTGTATGTGTTATGATTTTTAATTTTTTTTTTAATTTGCCGCCAGGCTCCGCCCCCCTGCGTCGCGACGCTCGCAGGGAACGGAGCCTGGCACAGAGAGGCTTCGGGAGGAGGACGGAGCCCATGGACACTGCGGGGGACATCGCAGGATCCCGGGGACAAGGTAAGTGTACCGCTCCAGGATCCTGCAATGTAATCCCGAGTGTGGCTCGGGGTTACCGCTAATGGTGCTGAATTTTAACCCCGAGCCACACTCGGGAAAACCGCCAGGGAGGCTACGGGCAACGGAGAGATCTAGAGTCTAATAGACCCCAAAGTCATACCTATTGCTATCATAGGGGATTTTTTTAAAAAAAGGAAAGAGACAGTGTAAAAATAAAATAAAAAATAAAAATTAATAACAACAAAAATAAATAAATAATTAAAGCACCCCTGTCCCTCCGTGCATGCGCGCAAAGGCGAACGCAAGCATCGGTCTCGTGTCATATGTAAACAGCAATTGCACCATGCATGTGAGGTATCACCGTGAATGTCAGATCGAGGGCAGTAATTTTAGCAGTAGACCTCCTCTGTAAATCTAAAGTGGTAACCTGTAAAGGTTTTTAAAGGCTTTTAAAAAGGTACATAGTTTGATATCTCTGTACTCGGCTTAAGATCATCTTCTATATTTCACCAAACATTTGGGCAACATTGTGTGTTTTTGTGCATTAAGATTCAAAAAAGTGTTTTTTTTTCTCCACAAATTGCATTTGAAAATCGGTGCGCAAATATTTTGTGAAAATAAAATTTGGAACCCCCAGCATTTTAATCTGTACGGCCTCTGCTTTAAAAAAAATATATAACATTTTTGGGGGTTCAAAGTAATTTTCTAGCAAAAATAAAATAAAAAATTTCATTTAAACAAAAAGTATCAGAAAGGACTTGGTGGTTCTAGTGGTTAGAAGAGTGGGTGATGTGTGGCATAAGCTTCTAATGTTGGGCATAAAATGGCAGGAAAGTTCAACACCCCCCCCCCCCCCCCCAAATGACCCCTTTATGGAAAGTAGTCACCCCAAGCTATTTGCTGAAAGGCATGTTGAGTCCACGGAATATTTTATATTTTGCCACAAGTTTCAGAAAAATTGCAATTTTTTTTTTTCCCCACAAAGTTGTCACTAATGATATATTGCTTACACATGGCATGGTTATATGTGGAATTACACCCCAAAATACATTCTGCTGAGTACAGGGATACATACCATGTGTGAGACTTTTCGGGGGCCTAGCCGCCTCCAGGACCCCGAGAGCGTAAAATGTATTTTTTTTCTTTTTTCAAAACTTTTGTGACAAAAAAGGAGATCTACAAAATACTCAACATGCCTCTCAGGAAATAGCTTGGGGTGTCTAGTTTCCAAAATGGGGTCATTTGGGGGGGGGGGGAGTTTGTGCTATCTGGGTATTTTATGGCCCCTCAAACTGGGATAGGTGAGGAGTGAAATCAAAAATTTACGTCCTTAGAAATCCTGAAGGTGGTGATTGTTTTTCAGGGTCCTGTACGCGGCTAGACTCCCAAAAAGTCTCACACATGTGGTATCCCTGTACTCAGGAGAAGCAGCAGAATGTATTTTGGGGTGTAATTCCACATATAACCATGTCATGTGTGAGCAATATATCATCAATATATAATTTCAGTGAGAACTTTGCGTAAAAAAAAAAAAAATTTTGTCACTTTTCAGTCACTTGTGACAAAAAAAATTGAATATTCAATGGGCTTCAGATGCCACTCAGCAAATTCCTTGGGCTGTCTACTTTCCAAAAAGGGGTAATTTTGAGGTATTTTGTACTGCCCTGTCATTTTAGCACCTCAAGAAATGAGATAGGCAGAGATTCCAGTAAATGTACCATGGTTTGTAGACGCTATAACTTTTGCGAAAACCAATAAATATATACTTATTACATTTTTTTTTACCCAAGACATGTGGCTAAATACATTTTGACCTCAATGTATGACTAAAATTGAGTTTATTGAATTTTTTTTTATAACAAAAAGTAGAAAATATAATTTTTTTTTTCAAAATTTTCAGTCTTTTTCCATTTATAAATGAAAAAAAAGAAAACCGGAGGTGATCAAATACCACCAAAAGAAACCTCTATTCGTGGGGAAAAAGAGGAAGCAAATTTCCTTTGTTTAAGCAGCGCAGCGCAGTGCCAAATTGTAAAAATTGCTCTGGTCAAAACCTTCCGGGGTTATTACCAGAGTGACACTGTGTTGGAAATATTTTAAATGCTTGGACACTTTGGATACTTTTGATTGTTTTTTTTGTTTAATAACAAAGTGACACTTTGATGGAAATATTTTTTATCTTTTATTGATTGTGGTGGGTAGTTATCCTATTTTCAGCTATTGGATTTTACACTTTACTGTTCTACTTCTGTTACGCTGGAGTTTTTCGATTCCTGTGCTGAGCTCTTTTGAAGTATCTTTATTCATTAGTTTTTTTATAGGATAATTGCTGATTAAGCACAGCAGCTCTATAATTTTTCGAGTTTTTTTTATACACATACACATTTGTTCACTTTTGGGCTTATACTGCAGGTAAAATAAGTACACCTCACCATTTTTCTAGGAAAATATATTTATAAAGGTGTTATTGACCTGAAATTTTCACCATGTTGGTAGCACTAGCAACCCAAGCCCGAGAAAACCATGGAAGATGGTGGGGGAACATTCCCTCCCACTGCTTGTATAAGCAGTCTAGCAGCTAATTAGCCACTAGGATTGCTTTTACATGAAAGCCGACCGCCAGCTGAGATAAAAACAATACCAAGATGATACTCAAAGTCCAAGTCCAACAACATACCAGTACGTGCTGGTCCTTGATGTGCATATGTTTTAATGTTCTTTTTTTTTCATGCAGCCTGTGGGTTAAATGAAAAAAGAGAACCGAACAGATTCCTCCATTCATATTGATCAATCGGTAGTATGCCTACCATTAGAATACGGCCTCTGCTTTAAAAAAATATATATCATGTTTGGGGGTTCAAAGTAATTTTCTAGCAAAAATAAAATAAAAAATTTCATTTAAACAAAAAGTGTCAGAAAGGACTTGGTGGTTCTAGTGGTTAGAAGAGTGGGTGATGTGTGGCATAAGCTTCTAATGTTGGGCATAAAATGGCAGGAAAGTTCAACACCCCCCCCCCCCCCCCCAAATGACCCCTTTATGGAAAGTAGTCACCCCAAGCTATTTGCTGAAAGGCATGTTGAGTCCACGGAATATTTTATATTTTGCCACAAGTTTCAGAAAAATTTTAATTTTTTTTTTTCCCCACAAAGTTGTCACTAATGATATATTGCTTACACATGGCATGGTTATATGTGGAATTACACCCCAAAATGCATTCTGCTGAGTACGGGGATACATACCATGTGTGAGACTTTTCGGGGGCCTAGCCGCCTCCAGGACCCCGAGAGCGTAAAATGTATTTTTTTTCTTTTTTCAAAACTTTTGTGACAAAAAACGAGATCTACAAAATACTCAACATGCCTCTCAGGAAATAGCTTGGGGTGTCTAGTTTCCAAAATGGGGTCATTTGGGGGGGGGGGGGGGGTTGTGCTATCTGGGTATTTTATGGCCCCTCAAACTGGGATAGGTGAGGAGTGAAATCAAAAATTTACGCCCTTAGAAATCCTGAAGGTGGTGATTGTTTTTCAGGGTCCTGTATGCGGCTAGACTCCCAAAAAGTCTCACACATGTGGTATCCCTGTACTCAGGAGAAGCAGCAGAATGTATTTTGGGGTGTAATTCCACATATAACCATGTCATGTGTGAGCAATATATCATCAATATATAATTTCAGTGAGAACTTTGCGTAAAAAAAAAAAAAAAAATTTTGTCACTTTTCAGTCACTTGTGACAAAAAAATTGAATATTCAATGGGCTTCAGATGCCACTCAGCAAATTCCTTGGGCTGTCTACTTTCCAAAAAGGGGTAATTTTGAGGTATTTTGTACTGCCCTGTCATTTTAGCACCTCAAGAAATGAGATAGGCAGAGATTCCAGTAAATGTACCATGGTTTGTAGACGCTATAACTTTTGCGAAAACCAATAAATATATACTTATTACATTTTTTTTTACCCAAGACATGTGGCTAAATACATTTTGACCTCAATGTATGACTAAAATTGAGTTTATTGAATTTTTTTTTTATAACAAAAAGTAGAAAATATCATTTTTTTTTCAAAATTTTCAGTCTTTTTCCATTTATAAATGAAAAAAAAGAAAACCGGAGGTGATCAAGTACCACCAAAAGAAACCTCTATTCGTGGGGAAAAAGAGGAAGCAAATTTCCTTTGTTTAAGCAGCGCAGCGCAGTGCCAAATTGTAAAAATTGCTCTGGTCAAAACCTTCCGGGGTTATTACCAGAGTGACACTGTGTTGGAAATATTTTAAATGCTTGGACACTTTGGATACTTTTGATTTTTTTTTTGTTTAATAACAAAGTGACACTTTGATGGAAATATTTTTTATCTTTTATTGATTGTGGTGGGTAGTTATCCTATTTTCAGCTATTGGATTTTACACTTTACTGTTCTACTTCTGTTACGCTGGAGTTTTTCGATTCCTGTGCTGAGCTCTTTTGAAGTATCTTTATTCATTAGTTTTTTTATAGGATAATTGCTGATTAAGCACAGCAGCTCTATAATTTTTCGAGTTTTTTTTATACACATACACATTTGTTCACTTTTGGGCTTATACTGCAGGTAAAATAAGTACACCTCACCATTTTTCTAGGAAAATATATTTATAAAGGTGTTATTGACCTGAAATTTTCACCATGTTGGTAGCACTAGCAACCCATCCAATCCATATATACAAAGATACCAAAACAAATAAGTTCAGAAATTGAGTTATGTGTAATAAGATGGAATGACGCAGGAAAAAAAGTATTGAACACATGCAGAAAGGGAGGTGCAAAAAGGCATAAAAAGCCAAGACACCAGCTGAAATCTATCAGTAATAAGAAAGCAATCTTGCCCCTTGTCAGTGCAAATTATTATAAGCTGGTTCAGTCTCCACTGATGGCCTATAAAAAGGTGTCTCATTACCAAGGTGTCACACAAGAAATATTTCATGATGGGTAAAAGCAAAGAGCTCTCCCCAGACCTTTGCAACCTTATTGTTGCAAAACATACTGATGGCACTGGTTACAGAAGGATTTCTAAACTTCTGAATGTTCCAGTGAGCACTGTTGGGGCCATAATCCAGAAGTAGAAAGAACATCATTTCGCCATAAACTGGCCATGACCAGGTGTGCTCCTTACAAGATTTCTGACAGAGGAGTGAAAAGAATTATCAGAAGAAGAGACAAGCACCATTTGTGGAGAGCTTCAGAAAGACCTGGAATAAGCAGGTACAATTGTTTCAAAGAAAACAATAAGTAAAGCACTCAACTGCCATGGCCTGTATGCATGCTAACCACGCAAGGCTCCTTTTCTGAAGAAAAAGCATGTTGAAGCTTACTTAAAGTTTGCTGCACAACATTTAGACAAGTCTGTGAAATACTGGGAGAATATAGTCTGGTCAGAGGCTAAAATTGAACTCTTTGGATGCATAATACACACCATGTTTTGAGGTCAAATGGCACTGCACATCACCCCAAAAACGTCCCCATATCAACAGTGACATTTGGAGGTAGGTACGTCATGGTGCGGGGCTGTTTTTCAGCATACAGTACTGGCAAACTTCATATCACTGAAGGAAGGATGAATGGAAAAATGTACCAAGACATTCTTGATAAAAATCTGCTGCCATCTACCAGGATGGTGGGGATGGCAATGAGGGTGGACATTTCAGCAAGACAATGATCTCAATCACGAAGCCAAGAAAACTCTCAGTGGGTTTCAAAGAAAGAAAATAAAGCTGCTAGAATGTCCCAGCCAATCACCTGACTTGAATCCAATAAAAAATCTATTGAAAGAACTAAAGATCAGAGTCCATAGAAGAGGCCCACGAAACCTTCAAGATTTGTGTGGAAGAATGGGCCAAAATCACACCTGAGCAATGCATACGACTAGTTTCTCCATACAGCAGGCATCTTGGAGCGGTCATTACCAACAAAAGATTTTGTACCACGTATTAAGTTAGCAAGTTCAATACTTTTTCCCTGTGTCATTCCCTTTTACTACACATAACTTAATTTCTGAACTTATTTGTTTTGGCTTTGTATGTATGGATTGCATGGGTTGTTGCCGACATGTAGTGAAAATTTCATGTCAATAGCACCTTTAGAAATATATTTACTTAGAAAAACGGAGGCATGTTCAATACTTATTTTACCCACTGTACAGTATATATATTTGTCCATAAGAATTATTATTACTTTTTTTTGGATAGGGGTTTTTTGTTAGATAGGGGAAGTTCACTGTAGCGCGGAGTGGATGAAATGAATTGATTTAGGATAGTGGCCAGAGCCATGCAGATCATTCCTTTATGCCTCTTATAGCCAACTGTGCATCCTGAGCTAATGGTTTATAACACAAATACAACCATAAGCTATAGAGCCATTTCTTTCACACTGCACACAGCTGTTTCGGACTTGTTGGCCATCATCAGTGAGGTGAACGGAAACAATGGCTTCTGTGAAGTAAGGCTTGGGAAGCAAGAAGAAAGTATTGCTCTCCTCCAATCCCTTTTTACTAATAGTTTCAAATGCCGATTGACAAATGTATATTTTCATCTTTTTCAGAGTCAATTGAGACATTGGCGAGATCAGCTCACGCTATTCCTATTCTGTCTGCGAACAAAGGGTTAAAGTTCAACAGCCAAGAAAGGCAGATCTTAAGCTGAAATTGTTACTCTGGGGTCCCCTGTCTTTATTGGCGCAATGTGTTCATTGTGGGTCTTCACGCCCAGACATCATATTTTCAACTGCTGAAAACCCTCCAACGAATGGCTAAAACCTGTTCACTAGGCTCTGGCCAGGCTCCCTGCTGGGCAGCCGGAGGACTTCCACAAAGGCTTGGGAGGCAACGAGTTAACCTGCATTTTTTAAACCTCCTTCCCAATACTCCCCGCTCGTTCTTTCCTTAAATCCCCGTGTCCAGACATCAAATCAGTAAACCCTGTTGCCTGTCAGGGAACACAATGTCGAGCCATTAATATGTTAATAAGTCCGAAGGGTGACAGGTGGCCTTACTAGACAGCTCAATTAAGCTGCTCATTAAACACACGCTAACGAACAGCCGAGGCAGGGCCTGAACAGCACCATTCTGTAATGACATGATGTCAGTACGAACAAATGACTGAAAATAACAAAAACATTACAGCACTGACAGACGCCACTAATAAGCGACCCTTTGCACTACATCAGCCTTCAAATCAATGAGGTGCAAGGATCAAAAAAAAATTCACCCTAATATTCTCTAGAGGCTTCGGCCTGCAGCATTTGTTATTTTTGCTTTCCTGGTCAAAAAAAAAAAAAAGATAAAGTGACTGGAAAATGTCACAAATTATCGGTGAAAAAAATGCCAGTGTCAGTTAAAGTTTGACTGTGTAATGACAGGTCTGCCTTATTACCCCCCTGATCCTGCCTATGGGTAGGCCATGAATGGCATTCATTATTTAATGGGATCGCTGTTTCACTCGTGATTGGCATTAGCACTTTCTTCTGTGGTCCACAGGTTGGAATTATTGGCCGGCACTGCCCACCCCATATGGCGCTGGCTTTAAGTAGCACAAACTGCCTGTGTCTCAGTTTTGTCAGTGGAGGTGACGGCACTGTGGACGTTATTTGAGTTAAAGGCTGGCAGCTGGAGAGGAATTTTGACACACTTAAAGGAGATACGTTGGAAGAGATGCAATAGGTCGGCAGATATGATGGACCCTTATAGTTGTTTTACTTTATAATTTACTTTCGGGGAATGGGACAGGAAGTTCTCATACTGCAGTTGGAACACAACTCTGTATACTGTATGTAGCTGATGGTATACAGAGTTCATACAGTGCTGACAGCAAAGACAGCAGTTAGTAAAGGAGATTGACCTAGCTTGACCCAAAAAAACTATTTAAAGAGAAATTAAACTCTCAGTCATCATTAACTATTTTTAAAATCTATGTGAACACTCACCCTGTGAAACAACCCATTCCGTTTAAAATATAAATAAAAGGTAAAAAATAAATATACAGTATCTCACAAAAGTGAGTACACCACTTACATTTTTGTAAATATTTTATTATATCTTTTCATGTGACAACACTGAAGAAATGACACTTTGGGGGTTATTTACGAAAGGCAAATCCACTTTACATTACAAGTGCACTTGAAAGTGCAGTCACTGTAGATCTGAGGGAGACATACAAGGAAAATAAAAAACAGCATTTTAGCTTGCACATGATTGGATAATAAAATCAGCAGAGCTTCCCCTCATTTCAGATCTTCCTCTCAGATCAACAGCGATCTACAGCGACTGCACTTCCAAGTGCACTTGTAGTGCAAAGTGGATTTGCCTTTCAGAAATAACCCCCATAGTTACAATGTAAAGTAGTGAGTGTAAAGCTTGTATAACAGTGTAAATTTTCTGTCCCCTCAAAATAACTCAACACACAGCCATTAATGTCTAAACCGCTGGCAACAAAAGTCAGTACACCCATAAGTGAAAATGTCTAAATTGGGCCCAAAGTGTCAATATTTTGTGTGGCCACCATTATTTTCCAACACTGCCTTAACCCTCTTGGGCATGGAGTTCACCAGAGCTTCACAGGTTGTTACTGGAGTCCTCTTCCATTCCTCCATGACGACATCACAGAGCTGGTGGATGTTAGAGACCTTGCGCTCCTCCACCTTCCATTTGAGGATGCCCCACAGATGCTCAATAGGGTTTAGGTCTGGAGACATGCTTGGTCAGTCCATCTCCTTTACCCTCAGCTTCTTTAGCAAGGCAGGGGTCATCTTGGAGGTGTGTTTTGGGTCGTTATCATGTTGGAATACTGCCCTGCGGCCCAGTCTCCGTCACTGTATACACACACTTCAGCCTCCTGGCTTAGTCACTGTCAGCTTCATGCTGCTCGGTCGCGGGCCACATCTGCCTGCTGCAGACATGCACGCTCAGGCAGCTACCTGTAGCCTTAAAGAGGAGGGCCAGTCAAAAAAAAAATGAATTAAAAGTCAGCAGCTACAAATACTGCAGCTGCCGACTTTTAATTGGACACTTACCTGTGCCTGGGTCCAGTGTGGGGGATTGAAGCCCCGCTCGTCTCCCCCTCCGTTCAGCGGCGCCGTCATTGCAACTGTGGGCTCCGGGCTGTGGCTTTACAGCCTGGCATCCACTGCGCATGCGCGAGCGGCGCCGCGTGCCGTGATTGGCTGCTCAGTCACCTGGGACCTGTAATGGGTCCCAGATGATTGACGGGAGGGAGGGAGCAGAGCCGAGCCCTTCCTGTGCCGAGGGGGAAGTGATGTCACCAGCCCAGGCACTGGAAGAGGCAGACTACGAGGGCCCCCCAGCAACAGGCATTTAGAGATAAGTTAAAAATAAAAATATACAAATGTTTTTTTGTATTTTTTTTTTTTAGGATTTTTCATGTAGTTTTTTTTTTTTGGGTGGAACCCCACTTTAAGCCTTGTACACACGATCGGATTTTCCGCAGACAAAACCTCAGACTTTTGTCCGAAGGCGTGTGCCTGGATTTTGTCTTGCATACAAATGGCAAGGAATTGTCGGCCAACAAACATGAACATAGTAACGTACTACGTGGTTTTTCAGCTCTTTAGCACCACCCTTTGGGCTCTTTCTGCTAATTTCGTGTTAGTAGAAGTTTCGTGCTTTTCAGTTAGTTTCTGAACGGCCGTTCGTCAACCAGACATGCTGCTGAATCGGAGGAGATAACGTGTTATTTATTATTGGCCTTGGAGTTATTGCTTTGACCCAAGTCCAGTCCAGGAACAGGAGGAGGATTTCTTGGACCAAAAATTGGTTGCTTCATTAGTCGTGACCAATTATGTCATATGCCTTTTCTGCGGGAGCTCCAGGAGAATAATTCAGATGATTTTCGGAATTATCTCCGGATGATGGACCCCTGCTTTCACCAACTCTTGGTATTGGTGACCCCATATATTAAGAAGCAGGACACATGCATGCGGCTTTTATTTAATTTTTTGGTTGAATAATAATGAATTGATTTGGTATATTTTCTATATTTTTGGATGCATAGAATGCACTTTTAGGTTAAGTTCTATTGGCAGATAGCAGGTCTAATTTTATTTGTTTTCTTTTTTAATGCACATTAAAAAAATTGTGGAGAATAATACTTGGCTATGTGTTTTACTTCAAATGACAGTTTGGGAGTAGGCAGTTACAATTAAAAAAATACAATGTAAAATTGACAAGGGACACCAACATAGTTGTATCTTTGATCTTAAAAAGTACGGGATAATGGTGTTGTGGTAACTTGCCCCAAAAAAAAAAAAAAGAAAAAAAAAAAAAAAGCATGATAATATTATTCTTGATATCACTAGAAAAAAAAAGCCTTTGAAAATTCGTTTGCAATAACTCCATCGGTATCACCAGCAAAGCAGCTTCATTATTATCCCATTAAAGAAGAAGAGAATTGTGCGCTGCATTTGGAGATTTCATAATTTACCACGTCACGAATGTTAATTCTCCATTACGAATGCTAGTTTACAAGACCGATCGCTTCCGGCCCGTCCTTGCTTCCGAGCATGCGTGTTTGTACTTTGGACTTTTGTCCGACGCACTTGTGTACATACGCTCGGAAAATCCGACAACAGACATTTGTCCGTGGAAAATGTAAAAACATGCCATCCAACATTTGTCCGTGGAAAATCCGACAACAATTGTCCGATGGAGCGTACAAACGGTCGTATTTTCCGCCAACAGCCTGTCACACATTTCTCGTTGGAAAATCTGATCGTGTGTACGAGGCTTGAGACTCCTCCTGTCTCTCTCTCTCCTGGAGCCATCTCCTACTGGGACCCTCCTGACCTCCTAGGCCAGACTTCCTGTCTACCGGGCGGAGCTGTCTGCAAGTCTGAGCCCTGAGCTCTCTTCTTGGGAGGATTATGAAGCCAGCCCACAGGTGTGCAATCAGCATGCTTGCCAAAATCTGGCCTACATTGCTCATATACACTGTGACACGGGGTCGCATCTCCACAATAAATATATACAAAATATATATATATATATATATACATATATATATATATATATATATATATATATATATACCCTGTTTCCCCGAAAATAAGACCTAGCGTGATTGTCAGTGATGGCTGGAATATAAGCCCTACCCCCCAAATAAGCCCTACCCTGTTTTCCTGAAAATAAGCCCTACCCTGAAAATAAGCCCTACCCTGAAAATAAGACCTACAAGGACTTTAACTAGGGCTTATTTGGGGGGTAGGGCTTATATTGCAGCCATCGCCAACAATCACGCTAGGTCTGATTTTCGGGGAAACAGGGTATATATATATATATATATATATATATATATATATATATATATATATATATATATGTATATATGTATATATACACATCGGGTAAAAAAAAGTTTTGCACACGTCAACTTTTTTCTAGGTAAAGAGATTTCTAAAGTTGCTATTGACATGAAATTTTCACCACATGTCGGTAACAACTCATGCAATCCATACATACACAGAAACCAATATAAATAAGTTCAGATGTATGTGTAATAAAATGGAATGACACAGGGAAAAAGTATTGAACACATGAAGAAAGGGAGGTGCAAAAAGGCATAAAAAGCCAAGACACCAGCTGAAATTTATCAGTAATTATAAAGCAATCCTAGCCCTTGTCAGTACAAATTAATATCAGCTGGTTTGGTCTCAACTGATGGCCTATAAAAAGGTGTCTCATTACCAAGGTGTCACACAAGAAACATCTCATGATGGGTAAAAGCAAAGCGCTCTCTCATGACCTTCGCAACCTTATTGCTGCAAAACATACTGATGGCATTGGTTACAGAAGGATTTGTAAATGTCTGAATGTTCCAGTGAGCACTGTTGGGGCCATAATACGGAAGTGAAAAGAACATAATTTCGCAAGATTTCTGACAGAGTAGTGAAAAGAATTATCAGAAGAGTTGTCCAAGGGCCAAGGACCACTTGTGGAGAGCTTCAAAAAGACCTGGAATTAGCAGGTACGATTGTTTCACAGAAAACAATCAGTAATGCACTCAACCACCATGGCCTGTATGCACGCTCACCACACAAGACTCCATTGCTGAAGAAAAAGCATGTTGAAGATCGTTTAAAGTTTTCTGCACAACATTTACGGGGAGAATCTGGTCAGATGAGACCAAAATTGAACTCTAATACACACCATATTTGGAGGTCAAATCACCCCAAAAACACCCCCATACCAACAGTGAAGTTTGGAGGTGGGACCATCATGGTGTGGGGCTGTTTTTCAGCATACAGTACTGGCAAACTTCATATTATTGAAGAAAGGATGAAGGGGAAAATGTACCAAGACATTCTTGATAAAAATCTGCTGCCATCTACCAGGATGATGAAGATGAAATGAGGGTGGAAATTTCAGCAAGACAATGATCCCAAACACAAAGCCAAGGAAACCCTCAATTGGTTTCAAAGAAAGAAAATAAAGCTGCTAGAATAGCCCAGCCAATCATCTGACTTGAATCCAATAGGAAATCTATGGAAAGAACTAAAGATCAGAGTTTATAGAAGAAGCCCACGAAACCGTTAAGATTTGAAGACTGTGTGGAAGAATGGCTCAAAATCACACCTGAGCCATGCATGCAACTAGTTTCTCCATACAGGAGGCGTCTTGAAGCTGTCATTACCAACAAAGGATTTTGTAAAAAGAATTAAATACATTTCATTTAGCTTTTTCAATACCTTTTCCCTGTGTCATTCCATTTTATCACACTTAATTTAATTTCTGAACTTATTTTTTTTTGGTTTCCTTATATGTATGGATTGCATGGGTTATTACTGACATGTAGTGAAAATTTCATGTCAATAGCACCTATAGAAATATATTTACCTAGAAAAATGGTGACATGTTCAATGCCTCTTTCAGTTGCTGTATATATCTATAGATATATCTATAGATATATATAGATATATAAATACCCTTTTCTCCCTCTTTATCATAAGTGATCGCATACCCTCTGTTCTTAGCTTCAAATGCCCTGTACACAAATTTTCCGACGGAAAATGTGTGATAGGACCTTGTTGTCGGAAATTCAGACCGTGTGTGATCTCCATCACACATTTTCCATCGGAATTTCCAACACACAAAGTTTGAGAGCTTGCTATAAAATTTTCCGACAACAAAATCCGTCCGAAATTCTAAACGTGTGTACACAAATCCGATGCACAAAGTGCCACGCATGCTCAGAATAAATTAAGAGACGAAAGCTATTGGCTACTGCCCCGTTTATAGTCCCGACGTACGTGTTTTACGTCACCGAATGATCGAATTTTCCGACAACTTTGTGTGACCGTGTGTATGCCAGACAAGTTTGAGCCAACATCCGTTGGAAAAAATCCATGGATTTTGTTATCAGAATGTCCGATCAATGTCCGACCGTGTGTACAGGGCAATAGGGGACTTGGGGGGGGGAGCTGGGGGAGGAGAAACAGCAGCACTCCCCAGGTCTTCCCAATGAATGGCTGTGCAAATGGGTGGGGGGCTGAGGGGAGATAGTCAGGACAAGTTTGATCATTGGAGAGAAGGCTAAACTAGAGAACTGGCCTAGTGTGGTCAGTTTTTAATAAGAAAGCAGGGGGTATGGCAGGGCCATCAGAGATTTCACACAAAGGAAGCATTAAAAAGAGAATGTTTTCATACAAGTACAGCAGGTACATATCAGGAATATGAAATCTTGGGTTTACATTTTCTTTAATTCTTATGCTGCTAGCCTTAAAGTGGAAGGAAAGGCTTTCCTTCGTTCACCTTCCTACAATCAGATAACACAATAATATTACACGTTTATTGTTTGAATGACAAAATATATTTTTTCTACCTTTGGCTAAAATATTCCACCTGCCACGTGATCACAAAGCCCTTGACTTTAGTTATGCAGGGTGGCTGTTGGGTGTATCCAATGCCTCCTAGTGTCATCATCACAGATCTCTGTTGCTCCTGCATTACAAAGTGAGGCTAAGAGAAGCTGCAGCACATTGCTGTTGATGGTGTTGATGGCTGGGCAGGATGGGGTGAGGCTGGGTGGTATGCAGTGGGGCCGGGGAAATTATTACACAATAGACATGTGCAGAACGGAAACATTTGTTTCGTTTTGGATAGATTTGTTATGTCACTAATTTTGTTTTGTTGATTAGTTTTGGAATTGGTTTAGTTTAGTTTTGTTTAGTTTATTCATTTTCTAACGAAATCCACATTTTTGGAACGATTCGAATTCAGATCGGTCGACAACTGATCGGTCGATTCAAATTCTGTGTGAACAATAGCTGGTTGTTAAGGAGCAGGCCAGGAAGCTTGCTGCCATGTCCTTAACAACCAATGATTCATCAGCTGTCAGTGGGCGTACCTGCTGACAGCTGAATGTAAACAGAATTGGCGTTGAAAAAAATTCAGAAAAAAAAACTGTATGGGGCCCGCCCAATGTATACCAGGCCTTTATCTGAGTGAGCTCCCCCCTCCTGAACCATATTAGGCCACATGCCAGGCCACATAGCCCTACTCATTCACCAAAAAATAAGTCAAAGTTAATAAAAACACAACACTAGTTTTTGACAAGTCCTTTATTAAAAAAAAAAAAAACTGACCACCCGAACGAAAAAACAAAACAAAAACTACCTGCCCGCCGAACACGACTGCTCCCGTCCAGGGACACAGACCAATAACAGCTAAACATAGGGGCGGGGGCTACCCGATGATGTAACCCGGTGACCCCACCCCCCATGCCTACCTCTCATTAGGCAAGTGTCATAGGGTGGGATCACCCAGTGATGTCACCGGTAACCCCGCCACCAGATTTATCTGTCATTTGGGAATAACGCCTAATGAGAGGTAGACATGGGGGTGGGATCAGCGGGGTTGGGACACCGGGCAAGCCCACCCCTATGTTTACCTGTCATTCGGCTGTGTCCCTGGACGGGACCAGTTGTGTTCGGAGAATAACCTATACCCATTCACATGGAGGGGGTAGGGACTCGGGAGCCCCCTTGTTAAATGTGGCTTCCAGATTCCAATAAGCCCCCTGCCCCACAGACCCCCACAACCACCGGGCCAGGGTTGTGGGGAAGAGAATACTCTGAACCACCTGATCATTCAAACCCTATCTGACCGCTTTAGTAGCCACCCCAATCCGGAATGAATGGGAAGAATAATTGTCCACACTCAACCCCGCAGCCAAAATAAATTTTTTGGACACAGCCTGAAACGGGAATCGGGACAGAGCAGTCCCATCCTCATGTATGAAGAAAACACCCGGACTATCGGGCTGAATTCTGGAAAAAAAAACAATGGTCATCACTGGGCAGACCAGAGAAGAGGAGACCGCACTCAACTTGATCCGAGCGCCCCTACCCAACTGATCCGTCTTATATTTAAGAAGAAAAACCCCTATGGTATCTTACTGTACCAACACATCTTGGACTCCCAAACTTCCCTCGTCCCTTTTATTCCGACTGACAAGTTCTCCCACACGAAAGGCCCCAAAAGAGGCCAACACAAAGACGGCCCGGAATAAAGTCACCTCATACTCGAAACACAAACCTTCCCCAATTGACCCACAACAGTACCCAGGACTGAAAAGGAAACAGAGCATCTAGAATCCGCTGCAGAGCGACCTGTGCAGTAGTCCCGCATCACTTGCCGGACCATAAAAGCTTTAGTCGCATCACGTTGCCCAGCCAACTTAAACATGAAAGCCAGCCCAGCCAACTTCCATGACATAGAAGAAACAGAAACCCCGTGTTCAAAATTCCTGCCGATAAAATAAAGTAACAAATGCACCCCATCCTTCTCACGAGAGCACACCCCAACCTCACTTACCAAGTCCCTCCATTCCTGCCAAACCTTGCTGTATGAAGTCCAAGTAGCCGCAGAGACCGACTTACTGATCAAGAGCTGGGAAGTGGCAATGCAACGCTCCACAGCCGTTCCGGGCAGGGAATCCCGTGCTGCTCCGCTTCCGACGCCAAACTATGGAATCTGTCCCACTGGAAGTGAGACAACGCATCTGCCACTGAATTATCACTTCCTGGGACATGCACAGCAGACACAAAACAGTTAAGACGCAAACAGGTAAGAGCCAAGTGACAAAGCAAGCGGACAACAGGAGGGGAAGAAGCCGTATTGCTATTAATGGCCTGCACCACCCCCAAATTATCACAATGAAACCTAACACGTCTATTACTAAATTCCTCACCCCACAACTCCACTGACAGCACAATGGGAACCAATTCCAGGGAAGCCAAGTTACCCAACAAACCAACCTCCCGCCATGGCACTGGCAAGTCCTCTCGATGGTCCCACACAAAATCTGATATAATGATGCGGTGCCCTGGCACCGACCGTGGCCGCCGCCAGTCGCTTAAAGAAAACACGTACCATGGGCATAATGCGGCAGGCAAAATTCAACTTGCCCAAAAGAGATTGCAAATCCCTTGTTTGAAGTTGAAAAAAAAGTTGAATTTTCTTGCTCTGCAGAGCTATGGAGAACGCCCCCTTCAGATCATCAAGTTTGTTTAAAAGCAAACGGCACTCAATAGCCACGGTATCGATGACAATACCCAAAAAATGCAACTCTGTGGTCGGGCCCTCGATCTTGTCCGCGGCCAAGGAGACACCAAAAAACTCAAAAACATGTTGGACTGTAGCCAAAAGGGAAGCACAGATAGAACTATCAGCTGGCCCTATACACAAAAAGTCATCCAAATAGTGGATGACTGAAGCTAGGCCTGAAACATCACGAAAACCACCCATTCCAAAAAGGAACTAAACTGCTCAAACAGTGAACACGAAATAGCACAACCCATGGGTAAACACCTGTCAACGAAAAACTGTCCTTGCCATTGACAGCCCAGCAGATGGCAGCAACTAGGATGCACTGGTAACAGACAAAATGCAGCCTCAATATCAGTCTTAGCCAACAACGACTGCTGACCATACCGGCGCACCCACAATACTGCCGTATCGAAAGAAGTATATGACACCGTACAAAGGTCCGGGTCAATGGAATAGTTAACGGAACCCCTTCTCGGATGAGACAAATGATGAATGATGAACGTGACCCAACGATACTTCCTTAAACAATTTTTCTGTAACGACCTCCGAATGTAATCTAGAAGACCGCAAGTTGTTGGTCAAAGGAGGAACCAGAGCCCCCCTCTCTGCCCTTGGAGCCCCCCAAGACAGAGACAGCAGGAGTAGAAAGAGACAATAAAGATGCATGAGTCTTACCTGGCTGCCACTGCCCCTCAGGAAATCCAACCGCAAGTCCCACTCCCTGCGCTGCCTCTGGAATCTCTCCATCCTCCAAATCGCTGACTTCTCCTTCCTACATGTGGTCCGATGTCCTCCTCGCAGTCCCCCTGCGCTCCGCACAAGTAGGCAGGACTGATCCGGCCCCAGATATCAGTGGGCACCCTCTGCTGACGTCATCTGCTGACATCAGAACAAGTGTCCCAATCGCAAGATTTCCGTTGAACACTTGTTTCGGTGATTTCTCATCATTTCATGTTTTGGTGGCAATGGTCATCGGGACACACAAAGAGCATGGATCGCAGAGAAACAGACAGCAATTAAAACTGCCTGATGGTCTCACCAGGAGACTTCTCACATATTTTCTGGAATTGTCCGGGGATTCAACAGTACTGGAGGGAGGTGCTTAATTTAACCAACAAAGTTGCTTCCACCAACTTACCATTGGCAATGGATATATGCATACTAGGATTAATAGAAAATGTGGTCCCATCAATAGCCAAACGCACTATGATTGGGCTATTACTATTTTATGCTAGAAAAAACATTGCAATGCAGTGGAAAAAACCTAACCCTCCTTCCAGTAAACAATGGGAAGGCCTGGTCAACAGCAGCCTCCCGCTTTACAAAGATACGTACGCAAATAGAGGTTGCCCCTTGAAATTTGACAAAGTCTGGAGCAAGTGGTTGAAAACAATGAACATTGCACAGTGATAAACTGATATAATAGGAGCCAGGTTTGGTTGACTGAATAATGGGGCACCCGCTATAGCCCACTACTTTGTTCATTTGGGCCTCTAACAGTTGCCAGATTTATATGTATAGCATAATTAGAGGAGGACAGCCTTAAGAATTTTAACCTACTCCATATTTGGGTAATCCCACAGACTGGTACATTTATATTACTGTTGTGGTATAGATAACCTGTATGCAACCAACTGTTTTTGTATTGTTTGGTAAAAAACCTGAAATAAAAAGAAATTAAAAAAAAACAAAAAAAAAACAAAAACTGCCTGATGATCCTTATCTACCCTTTCTTAGACTAAAGAAAAGGATTTGGGTTTATAAACACTTTAAAGTAGAACTGTAGCTATGGACAGTCAATAGACTTAAAACCAAGTCTTCACTGTCCTCAGTAGCTACAGGCACTGTGGAGCCTGTTTAGTTGCATAATAATAATACTAATAATAATATATTTAATCTGCGCTTTTTTCTGGGGACTCAAAATGCTGATCAAAGTGGTGTTAAGATCTTTGAAGTGAAGAATTTGTCAAATGTTGCTTTAAGTCTTTAAATGTATTTAAATGTATCAGGAGGCCCTGATATTCTTTACCCCTTTCCCATGAATTGCGGATGCAGGGAGCCTGTGGTGGAAGTGGGTTTCCCTTTATGGGCATAAATTCTTATATTTTTGTATCATTAATTTGGTTATCAGATACCATGTATATTGGAGACCTCCTACCTTGCTGGCTGTTCCTGCTGTCCCTGCTATGTCCTCCTGATTGTGGGTATGAGGTTGTGCCACCCCTCGGGTATTTGGATGGATGCCACTGCATGTTTTTAATCCTTTGGCTGGTAGATGATGAAAGTATACCGAACATCCTAAGTGTCCTTGTTCTACTTAGTCTACACCCCTGAAGAAAGAATATTATTCTGAAACGTGTTGAGTGATTCTGTTGTGAAGACCATCATTGGACCAAAGTTGACATCAACAGATACTGCAGAACACTGTCCACATATACAAAAAAACATTCTTGTTTGTTTGAATACAATATCAGCCACAATCTGTCTTTTGATATTTGTCTAAATAAAAAATTTGCATTTGAAAAAAATAATAATATTTTAATGTTTTTATTTATATATTTATTACATTATGTTATGTATGTAATATATATATATATATATATATATATATATATATATATATATATATATATATATATATATATATATATATATATATATATATATATATATATATATGTATATATATATATATATTTAAATAAATAGTTATTAATGTATTTATTTAATTTATAAATGTAATTTGATAATGTACTTTAATGGAATTTTAATTAACCAGAATTTAATTTAAATTCAATTCAAAATGTAATTACTCTATTTAAATAATAATGATTTAACAAAATATTTAAGATTTAATAAATTCATTTTTAATAGTGGATATCTCACTTTCAGTGGAAGAAGCAGTTTTGTGGGCTATACCAATATTCTGTCAAAGGATTTCTCATGCAGTTAGGTCAACATTGAAGCCTTGTTTTAATAGTGAAATATGTGGATTTATTACTATGGGATTCTTTACTTTCTTCATGGCTACTTGAAGCAGGAAATTACATGCCATCACTGTGATCAGATGCATCACTTGCCAAAAGGAATGTTTATTGGGTGGGCAAGCTTCTACACTACCAGAAAGTGGCTATGCCCAATCAGAACAGACTGGCATTTAGGAAAAATGGGAGGACAGGGATCTAAACTCTGTTTCAGGTATACGTCGTGCCTGCACTTTTGACTTTTTTTTGTCTTTATGTCTTTTCAAGGGCCTAGTCATACTGGTCCAATGCATTGCACTGCATTACCACACACGCATTGACATGCAAAAATAACTATAGCTGGAGGTTTACCTGAAGTTAGTTACAAAGTGAGACTTATGTTGATCTCTATGTAACATACATCTGTGAATGATTCTGCCTTAATGTGTACCTGCATAGCTATCCCAATAACATAGCACCGCCACCTCTCCTAAATGCCAATCCCATTTAACTTCAGGTTGGAGTTTTGACCACCCGCCACCATCTCCCAGTGCAGTACATTGATGCTCACACCTATGGGGGCCAATTAACCTACTGGCATGTCTTTAGAATCTGGGAAGAAACCAGAGTACCCAAAGCATGTTATTTTAATGCTACATATCCAATGGCTTTTTCTGTTTAAAGAAGAATTCCAGAAGAGTGTGACATCACCACGCCGCCTTTCCACATCATCCAATTAAAACGCTTTGCATTCATTCAGAAAATGCAAAGCATTCTCTGAATTGTGTTGGTGCCGAGTGGCCAACCTCCTGTGTTTGCAGTGCATCAGGCCACCTGCTTAGCATGGGACCCTGAAGCAAGTGGAGATCACTGGAGTAGAGGTGTCTTGATTTTCAGCTTCCATAGGGATTGACCAGGTATGGTATATGGATAGGTACATTGGTTGAGGCTGGACCAATGTAGAAGAATGCTATATCTGAAATTCCTCTTTAAGCTTCTTCCAAGGGTATCGATATACTGTACATATAGATTTGTGATTGTGACACCACCTTATAGCCAAGTAGGCAGTGCAATGGTAGGTGGCTAGCTCACTTGACCTCCTACCTTACAGGTATTGATGTAGCACTGATCGTTTTTGCACAGCACTTAAGATTCACATCAGTCCCTGCCCTTAAGCAACTTACAGTCTAAGGTCCCTACATACAGTACATACAGGCTAGGGCTAGTTTAGCATGTCTTTGGGGTGTGGGAGAAAAGCGGAGTACCCCACGCAAGCACAAGAAGAACATACAAACTCCATGCAAGTAATGGCCTGCTTGGGCTGTCTGGGGACCCTAGTACTGCAAAGCAGGGGGTGCTAATCTCTAAGCCACTGTGCTACCCCACTTACCAGCTAATTTAAAAACGCATTGGTAGGCTAACTGGCTTCCACCCAAGCTGACCTTACTGTGTATTACAATGGCATGGACATTAGATTGTAAGCCCCCTTTGGATTAAAGACTGTGTAAAAATCCTTAGCACTAAAATAAGTATAATTAAGTTGCTTCCCCAAGGACAAATCTCTTGCAAATTGCAAAATGTTTTTTTAGTATGACATTTACAAACGCATATTGTAAATATGGAATGGGTAAAATTTAGTCTTAATAATGCAAAAAATGATTTTCTTTGGCCATTTACTCCCTTGCAGACACACGCAGCTCCAGCTGTATATCTTCAGATAGATTGGGACACAATCTGACAGTATAATTCCCCCAGGACATTGGCCAGTGAAAAGAGCAAATCAGCCAATTTACATTACAATTTAGTACGGATACATACCGTATAATAGGCAGCCTACATTATAACAAATCAATCCTGTAATGAAGTGTACAATAACTGCTGCAGACAAATATCAATATTCCAATACCAGCCATAGGAAATCACAGAGACTTAATGAATGGTGGGAATGTAGGTAGTGGATATAACAAACTCTGAGTATGATGGATGCTCGGACTAACTATACAAATATTTGTAAAGTGTAACTACAGCCAAGGCTGTCTTTTTTTTTTTAATAGGAATAAGTGGGAAATGGAAATAATTTAATAAAATAGTTATAAATCGTTATCAAAAATTCAATTTTCTTCAACATTGCTTATATTTTGGCTAAGCAAGCAAACAAAAAAAGAAAATAAGGTAATAATGATTCCATTTAATTATTAAACTGTAAGTTCAGCCAAAACTTTTTTTTAGTTTTGGATAAAGTAGGATGATGTTGCTGTTTCTTTCCTGGTTGGGTACATTTAGAGAGTGATGGGAAATTAAAAATGTTGGAGTTGTCACCATAGCAAGAGATGAGGTTAAACGCAGATACCTGTTCCAGTGAGGGCTGTAGAATTTTGTTAGAAAATTAAATTTTTTCAGAACGCTTGCTGTCTTAGGCCCGGTTCACACTGGTGCGACATGTGCTTCCGACTTTGAGAGCACATGTCGCATCACAAGTCGCTCCCCATTAAGTGCAATGGAACATTCTAATAGGAGGGTCTTGAGTCGCTCCGACTTAGAAAAAGATTCTTCCACTACTTTTAGTCCGACTTTGGCATGACTTGCACTGACTTGTGTTAAAGAAGTCGTATGCAATTCGTGCCGAAGTCTTGCTGGGATGTGGGCCTCGAATTCTTGCGAAAGTCGTGCGATGTTGAATTTGCGGCAGTGTGAACCGGCTCTAAGGCTCCTTTCACACAGAGACGCACCTATGTGCACGCACAAAAAACATGCCCAAAATGCACATCATGCTTCCTAATGGTACCCTGAAAGTGTGTAGAAGTTGTATGTTTTGTCACGTTAATTATGAATTAATGGCACCGAAAACCGCGATGTGTTCCCAAGAAGGCACCATGGAATGGCCGGATGAGCGATTTTTTATAGTTTCTCGCCTGAACGTTTGAATGAAGTTCTTCAGGTGTAAGGCCAGCATAACAGGGTAATTCCACATACTTTCTTCTTATTGGAGCACATGCAGCAAAAAGTAAACTGACCGAGGTTCTAACCCTTCCCTACTCTATGCAAAACAAACCAAAAAAGAAAGCCTTGGCTATACATGCACCTTAAAATGTAACCTGAGACAGAATTTTAAACTTTTACATTATTTTTCATAGACTGGGGAAGGATCTGAACCATTGTCAGGACAGAATTTAATGGGAAAAACAAAAAATGTTATGGTTATGTCCAGAACAGAAAGTGAGAAAAACTCTTATGCCGCGTACACACGAGCGGAATTCCGTCGGAAAAACCATCCAAGATTTTTCTGACGGAATTCCGTCATTCACTTCCCAGACACTCCAAGACAATGAACAGTCCATTGGCTTTGTTTTGTTGTTTTATTGAGGGAATTTAACTTGGATGGGGGTATGGGAAATATGGGATGCCCAGTAGAATAATAGCAAAATTGCTAGGGACAACTATGTACACTCTTTGTACGCTTCTCCAGACTCCTCCTGCACAACTCTTGCTTGCAGACTATTGCTCTCTCTCTTTCTCTCTTTAGGAGCAGCTAGCACATGGTTAGTGCTGACAATGGCTCAGCCAGGCCTTAGGAATTCACTCTTTGCAGGCAAGGACCGCGGGCCCCTATAGTGTATCAGAAAAATATGGAAAGTCTCCTTAGTGCTAGCTGTCTTAACAGAGGGGCTACTGCTCCCTGCCAGCCCTCCAGGCTGCAGCTGCCTGACTTCACTGCCCGCAACATCACAGTCCACACTACTGGCTCTGCGCCCATCCCAGACTACACACTCCCAGTTCTCCTGACTTGGCATGTTACTCACCAGACCTCCTGGCTGCACTCGGTGGACTTGCCTGCCAGTACTAGCTCCTGCAGTCCTCTCTGACTCCTTGTGCCTTCTTTTCAGTACCTTCATGAGTTCTTGAAAGGCTCCATCCTGTATCCAAGTCCCAGGCCCAATTTCACCCCCCCTCCAGACAGGGGAGCTCCCTCAAAGGCCCCAACAGCCTAGTACTCCATCCTCAGTTCTTCCACCCCGACGACTCCTCCCCAGATGGGCTGACACTGGGTATTTCAAGGAGGCCTGCCCCCTGCCAATCCTAATTGGGGATTGGTCAGGGCTCCCTGAGACACCCCAGACAGCTCCACCTCTCTGCCCCTCTCTGAATCCTCTAGAAGAAAGAGGGAGGTAACAGCGAAGTGATGCTGTCTGTGAGTCACAGCTGCTGCTCTTAACCACTCCCAGCCCACACAAACCAAAAACAAACAGGCCTAGGTTTTAGCTAGGCCTGCTTAAATTTGCCTGCGTTACCAAAAATCCTAACCTCTAGCACCTACCTATGTGAAGGGTGCTACACAAGCATGCTGGAAACCCAGCACCCGGCTGGCTCCTGATCAGCACTCTCAGCCAATGACTGAGAGCGCTGATCGGAGTGTTCTGGCGGTGGGGCTGTTCCCCGTCAGAACACAATATCTCAGCGGGGAAGATTGCTGTAGTAAGGTCGGAATGTCGGCTAAAACTTTTAGTCTGTACCAGGCTTAAGTAGTACCTCTTATTGATGAAGCTCATCACAAAACGCTTTGAAGAAACTACTTACCAACTCTTATGTACACTTATCTTTACCTATGGATAATATGTACTCAATTGTTACTGTATAATTTGGAAAATAACTGTATGAACAGTATGCATACCATGTGCTTGCAGTAACCAATACCCCATTGTTTTATTATATCAGATTTAAATGTATGTTATATGTTGTAATAAAACATTGTTTTTATATACTTATGTGTTGATTTGGTTGACACTTCAAAAGTCCCACTAATTACAATAAGGTCTTCACTAAACATTTACCAAGCATGTGGTGCCCGAGTGCACCCCCATCACCAGTATAACACAAATTTCTCTTCCAAGCCTTTGTTACAATAAAGCCCATTCATCTATTACAGGAGGTCCCCGAGTTACGAACCTCCAACTTGCGAACAACTCCTACTTATGAATGGGAGGCAGCGTCAACAGGCACATCGGAAAACAGCGTAAAACATCGGAAAACAACGTCTCTGCCGCTCTGCGCATGCGCTTCCGACTTACGAACAAATCCGACTTAAGAACAAACAGGCAGTCCCTAACCCGTTCGTAACTCGAGGACTGCCTTACCGGTTTGACGGGTGATTGTCAGGTCCAGGTATGGGGCAGATTAGCATTGGAAGTGGAAGGATTATCCAAACCAATCCAGGTTCTCCTGAGGGGGTAGCGCTACACAAATATTACAACATTTGGCTAAAATGGACTGTGCATCTTCAGAACATCGAGGAAAATCGAAAGAATCTGTATCATTTTGTTTATTGTAGTCTATCCTGATATATAGAGTACAAGCTGCAGAGAAATTATTTTTTAATATATAATATCCAATAAACAACATTACAAAATGTTACGTACAAAAATACTGATCACTGCTGAATGATAAAATGGAAGATCTACAGTAGGTATATATTGTTTTCCAAGAAATGTTATCAAGATTTGTGGACTCTTTGCAAAAATTGTAACATCTATGTTCAGCCCAAAAACTGCTCAGGAAAAACGTGATTCATTTAAAATACAACTTTCCTTTTATTGCACATTTGGTGAGGTGTCAGACCCAAAAACAAAAATGTAATATTTTGTAGTTTAACAGTCCTTAGATGTGGTGACTGCGTTCACTTTTTTAGGCTTTTGTACTTTATTTTCACTTAAATTTCGAAGTGATTGGACCTTCCTGAAGGAAAACCACATTCGCTTTTAGAATTTAATTTGAGAAATTTTTTCTATCCTCCTCCTTTGAATTCTCTCATCACTGCGGTCAAAAACAAATATCAGTTTGACCCATTAATTAATAATTAGAAAATTGAACGAATACTTTTAAAACAAAAATTTCTACTAGTGTATGGCCAGCTTTACTGACCGGATAAACAGGGAACAATAAAGGAAGAAAAGAAGAAAAAATAAAGCAGATAAAACCACTGCATTTAAGGCCGACCATACACAGAGCAAATTTCTTTCTTGCAACCTCTCAGATCAACACAGACAGGAATCCCCCCTGCCGTTTGATTGCATTCTCAGTGGGGGGGCCAGGGGAGGCCGTCGCCATCTGGAGAAGACAGTAATTATTGCTAGCGGCTAAACCAGCCACTAGTAATAATTGCATGTAAAATCCGGCAGGCTGGTTGTACCCAAAGTTGATCGATCGATTAACTTGTTGCATTCAGCCTGCACATACATGGTTCGAATCTCGCGCAGTTCCTGCTGAACCGGCTGAGATTCATCTATGACTGGTCTAAGAATTGGTATGCTGTATATTACATTTTTAGTTTAGTATTATTTTACCAAACTAGTAGTTGAAGCTTGGCAGACTTCCAGCAGAGGCAGTGAGTCAGGTAACAGGAGGTGGATTTAAACATGCTTGGGACAAACATTGATCTATACCAGGGGTCTCAAACTCAAATTGCCTGAGGGCCACATGACAAGTTTTCATATCCCATGGGGGCCGCATGCAAACTTTTAAAACTTCAAAAGCAATAAACTATACCAGCAATAATATACTATACTATACCCAGCACTGGTGTCAGCAAACGCATTATTAACCCCCAGCACTGGTGTCAGCAAACGCATTATACCCAGCACTGGTGTCAGCAAACGCATTATACCCAGCACTGGTGTCAGCAAACGCATTATACCCAGCACTGGTGTCAGCAAATGCATTATTAACCCCCAGCATTACCCCCCCCCCCCACACACACACACACACTGCACAAATAGCCACACACTGCACAAATAACCGCACACTCCATAAAATACCCCCCACACTCCATAATTAACCCCACACTACACAATTACCCCCCACACTGCATACAATACCCCCCACACTGCACAAATTTCTACCTCAGTCACCCCACTAAGGACTTTGCCTCAGTGTGATGGCTCACTCACCTCTCCTGGCAGTCAGGATCATCTGCCTCCCGAGTCCTCTCCTCCTGGCTTCCATACAGGCCTAGTGACAGGGGACCCAGAGAACACAATCTCCCGCCCTGAGGTGGCAGCAGGACCCTGGTTTGGGGCTCTGGTCGATCGTCAATGCCTAGGTGGGTGGATCGATGAGTGGATCCTTCCTCCGCTCCTTCCTCTGCTCTGTTCTCTCTCTGGGCTGCAGCAGCGTGCAGCGGAGAGGACAGAGGAGATGGAGAGGTAAAGCTCTTTGGCGCCTCCCCCTCTGCGGTGCCTGGGTGCAGTTCAAAAAGACGTCCTGGATAGAGGTCGACCGATATGGGTTTTTCTCTGGCCGATGCCGATACCGGTATTTAGAAATCGGGGCGGCCGATATATGATGCCGATTTTTGTGGCCGATATTTTACGCCGATTTAAAAAAAAAAACCTCACCCACTCCACTCCTCCCTGTTTGCTCCTGTCACTCTACCACACTTGATGTCCTCAGTACAGATGGCACTGGTTGGCTGTGGCAGGTGGCACTGGTTGGCTTAGGCAGGTGGCACTGGCAGGTGGCACTGTCTGTCACTGGCAGGTGGCACTGATTGGCAGGTGGCACTGATTGGCACTGACAGATGGCACTGGCAGGTGGCACTGATTGGCAATGGCACTGGCAGGTGGCACTTATTGGCAGTGGCACTGGAAGGTGGCACTGGCTGGCATTCGCAAGTGGCACTGGTTTGGAACTGGCAGGTGGCACTGGTTTGGTACTGGCAGGTGGCACTATTGGCACTGGCAGGTGGCACTGATTGGCGTGGCACTGGTAGGTGGCACTGATTGGCGTGGCACTGGCAGGTGGTGGCAGGTGGCACTGGCAGGCACTGGTTGGCACTGGCAGGTGTCACTGATTGGCGTGGCACTGGCAGGTGGCGGAAGGTGGCACTGGCAGGTGGCATTGATTGGCAGGGGCACTGGTTGGCGGTGGCATTGGCAGGCACTGGTTGGCGGTGGCACTGATTGGCGGTGGCAAGTGGGACTGGCAGGTGGTACTGGTTGGAGGTGGCAGGTGGCACTGGCAGACTGGTTGGCACTGGCAGGTGGCACTGATTGGCGGTGGCACTGGCAGCTGGCACTGACAGATGGCACTGACATGGCACTGATTGGCACTGGCAGGTTTCACACCGTGTGTGAAACTGACAAGGAGCTGTCCACACTCAGCGCTTGATGCTTGTGTGAAGCTGACACGTAGCACAGAGGAGAGAGACAGAGGGATCTGTCAGAATTGAGGTTGATGTCGGGGTGGGCGGGACCCGGCCGGGGTGGGCGGGACCAGCAGCTATCAAACACCAGCAAATGATTGGGCTACTTAAGAAAAGGGACGGGCCACATACATGTAGCGGCCCGCTCAGATCCCATTGGCTGGTGTTTGATATTGGCCGGGTCCCGCCCACCCCGGCCGGGTCCCGCCCACCCCCGACATCAACCTCAAATCTGACAGATCCCTCTGTCTCTCTCCTCCTGTTACGTGTCAGTTTCACACAAGCATCAAGCGCTGAGTGTGGAGAAGGGAGGAGGAACGGCGGCCAGTGCTATATATCGGCCTAATGGCCAAATAATGGTCGACCTCTAGTCCTGGATCGGCCCTGCCTGCGGGCCATTTTTAACCATTTTTTACTATACTATACTAAAAGTAAAAAATTCAAATATCGTATATAAATAAATGTAAAAAAAAAATTGGAGCAGACTTGTTGGACCACTTGGTCTGTCTTTTTTCTGCAATCACTCTGTTTCTTACACTCTTGTATGACAGATTTGTATCTATCTATCTATCTATCTATCTATCTATCTATCTATCTATCTATCTATCTATCTATCTATCTATCTATCTATCTATCTATCTATCTACAGTGCCTTGAAAAAGTATTCATACCCCTTGAAATTTTCCTCATTTTGTCATGTTACAACCAAAAATGTAAATGTATTTTATTGGGATTTTATGTGATAGACCAACACAAAGTGGCACATAATTGTGAAGTGGAAGGAAAATGATAAATGGTTTTCAAAATGTTTTACTAATAAATATGTGAAAAGTGTGGCGTGCATTTGTATTCAGCCCTCTTTACTCTGATACCCCTAACTACATCTATCTAGTGGAACCAATTGCCTTCAGAAGTCACCTAATTAGTAAATAGATTCCACCTGTGTATAATTTAATCTCAGTATAATTACAGCTGTTCTGTAAAGCCCTCAGAGCTTAGTTAGAGAATATTAGTGAACAAACAGCATCATGAAGGCCAAGGGACACACCAGACAGGCCAGGGATAAAGTTGTGTAGAAGTTTAAACAGGGTTAGGTTATAAAAATGGATCCCAAGCTTTTCATGTCATTTCATGTCAATCATTTTCATGTCAATAGCACCTTTAGAAATATGTTTACCTTGAAAAATGATGACGTGTTCAATACTTATCCGCTGTATATGCAAAAAACATATTTATTTATTTTATTTTTATATATATAAAAATAAAAAAAGTGCTGGAAAGTGCAAAATCGGGTCACTTCTGCATAGAAACCAATGAGCTTCCAGGTTATATTACCAAAGCATAATTGAACAAGCTGGGGTTAGAAGCTCATTGGTATCTATGCAGAAGTGAGCCTGATTTTTCACTTTCCAGCTTTAGTAAATAAACCCCATTGTGTACTTAAAAGTGGGGTATGCCTGTATATATATATATGTGTGTGTGTGTGTGTGTGTGTGTGTGTATATATATATATATATATATATATATATATATACAGTTGTGCTCATAAGTTTACATACCCTGGCAGAATTTATGATTTCTTGTCCATTTTTCAGAGAATATAAATGATAACACAAAAACATTTTTCACTCATGGTTAGTGTTTGGCTGAAGCCATTTATTATCAATCAACTGTGTTTATTCTTTTTAAATCATAATGGCAACAGAAACTACCCAAATAACCCTGATCAAAAGTTGACATACCCTATTTCTTAATACCGTGTATTGCCCCCCTATAACATCAATGACAGCTTGAAGCCTTTTGTGGTATTTGTGGATGAGGCTCTTTATCTTCTCAGATGGTAAAGCTGCCCATTCCTCTTGGCAAAAAGCCTCCAGTTCCTGGAAATTCTTGGGCTGTCTTGCATGAACTGCACGTTTTGAGATCTCCCCAGAGTGGCTCAATGATATTGAGGTCAGGAGACTGAGATGGCCACTCCAGAACCTTCACTTTATTCTGCTGTAGCCAATGACAGGTCACCTTGGCCTTGCGTTTTGGACCGTTGTCATGTTGGAATGTCCAAGTGCGTCCCATACGCAGCTTCCTGGCTGATGAATGCAAATGTTCCTCCAGTATTTTTTGATAACATACTGCATTCATCTTGCCATCAATTTTGACCAAATTTCCTGTGCCTTTGTAGCTCACACATCCCCAAAACATCAGCGATCCACCTCCATGTTTCACAGTAGGAATGGTGTACCTTTCATTATAGGCCTTGTTGACTCCTCTCTAAATGTAGCGCTATGGTTGTGGCCAAAAAGCTCAATTTTGGTCTCATCACTCCAAATGACTTGAAGGTTTGAGGCTTGTCTCTGTGCTGTTTGGCGTATTGTAAGTGGGATACTTTTTGGCATTTGCGTAGTCATGGCTTTCTTCTGACGACTCGACCATGCAGACCATCTTTCTTCAAGTGCCTCCTTATTGTGCATCTTGAAACAGCCGCACCACATGTTTTCAGAGAGTCCTGTATTTCACCTGAAGTTATTTGTGGGTTTTTCTTTGCATCCCGAACAATTTTCCTGGCAGTTGTGGCTGAAATTTTAGTTGGTCTACCTGGTTTGGTTTTTACAGAATCCCTCATTTTCCACTTCTTGATTAGAGGTTGAACACTGCTGATTGGCATTCTCAATTCCTTGGATATCTTTTTATATCCCTTTCCTGTTTTATACAGTTCAACTACCTTTTCCCACAGATCCTTTGACAATTCTTTTGCTTTCTCCATGACTCAGAATCCAAAAACATCAGTGCAGCACTGGATGAAAGATGCAAGGGTCTGTCAGGAGTCCAAAAACTCATTGACCTTTTATACACAAACACTAATTACAAGCAAACAGATCACAGGTGAGGATGGTTACCTTTAATAGCAATTCAAACCCCTTTGTGTCAACTTGTGTGCATGTTATCAGGCCAAAATCACCAGGGTATGTAAACTTTTGATCAGGGTCATTTGGGTAGTTTCTGTTGCCATTATGATTTAATGATTGTATGATGTGTCATATCCGTAAAAAAAAAAAAAAAAATAATAAAATATATATATATATAGTTACATAGTAACATACACTAAGCATGAGTGAAATAAATGTTTTTGTGTTATCATTCATATTCTCTGAAAAATGGGCAAGAAATCATAAATTCTGCCAGAAAAGTAAACTTTTGATCAGGGTCATTTGGGTAGTTTCTGTTGCCATTATGATTTAAAAAGATTAAACACAGTTGATTGATAATAAATGACTTTAGCCAAACACTATGAGTGAAATAAATGTTTTTGTGTTATCATTCATATTCTCTGAAAAATGAGCAAGAAATCATAAATTCTGCCAGGGTATGTAAACTTTTGAGCACAACAGTGTATATATATATATAAATGTGTCATATCAGTAAAAAAAAAAAATATATATATATATATATATATATATATATATATATATATATATATTTTTTATTTTATTTTTTACTGAAAGAAAGAAAGAAAGAAAGAAAGAAAGAAAAAAAATTAAATTAAAAGAAAATATTCTAAAAATCATACAATCCTATATACACAGTCCTATACCCACAGTTGATCCAGAGGAAGGCAAAAAACCCCAGCAAATAATATATACCATTTTGTTCTGTTATTCCTGTACAGACTTTTCCATAATGTTCACATTTTGTTTGTTTGCTGGCACGATGGTCTATCTACCGTTGTCTTCAGTAATCCAGAGATCATAATGGAATGTTTACTTGAACACACCATCCCATCTGTCTACAGTTTTCCTACTGCATACAGTGGATACTCCATAAGCTTTTGCTGGCTTTATGGAGCGAGATGAATAATACGTACACTATGAAACGTTTTTAGAATTCCGATTATTTTAATGCCATCCCTCAGAACATCAAATTGGTGAGAAATGCAGAATCATGCTTTAATTATTTTATCTGCCGCAATCTGAACGGAGGCATTAGTCTGAGGATCCAGAATCCCTCCTTCCCCGTAATAAAACCCTATTATGAAGGTCGGCAGGAAAATGTAAACCAAGTGTAGGAACACAGGAGGCAGCTGAATTATACATTGATGGCACTTAGTTACGACGTGTTTAATTGTCATCATCAAACTGTGACCAAATTAGGCCCTATTGAAAGGGGAATCCTTGTGCCCCACCTATAACTTCTTGACCTTTCTTATTAAGCTGTAATTCCCACCCTCTGAATAGAGAGGTTCCACCGCAGGTTATAATAGACGCTTAATGGGTCTAGTGCTGTTCTGGGTTATTTTCATCGGCTATTATGGCAATTCTCTGCAGCTTGTGAGCGGCATGCGGATGGGGCTGTTTAGGCATGTGAATGGAGAGGATGAGGGTGGGAGGATCTGTGCACAAGATGGACCATGAGAACGGATGTTCAGTCCTTGCAATGCAAAAAAAAAAATACATTCATTTAAAGCTGAACTCCGGATTGTTTTTGCTGTTTTAATTCATTGCCCAATGCAAAGCAAAAAAAAAAAAAAAAAAGAACTCTTGCTGCAATACTAACCCTGTCTCTAGTGCTGTCCCCTGCAAACTTAAAGCGGAACTTCAGTCATTTTTTTATCTTTCCATCTATTAAATCTTCTGCCCTTGTTGTTTTAACTTTGAATAGTAAAACATTTTTTTTCCTGCCAGTAAGTATCTTATACAGCCCACTTCCTTTTTCTTGTCCAGTCATTAGCCTAGGCCAATGATGGCGAACATTGGCACCCCAGATGTTTTGGAACTACATTTCCCATGATCAGTGGCGTCGCTAGGGGGTGTTTTTTGGGGCTATAGCCCCGAGTCTCTGCAGGGGTCCCCAAGGGGAGGGGAGGCTCTCTGGGGACCCTGATGTAAGTGGGGGGCTCTCTGGGGACCCTGACGCAGGTAGGAGGCTCTCTGGGGACCCTGATCTAAGGGGGAGGCTCTTTGGGGACCCCGATGTAAATGGGGGGCTCTCTGGGGACCCTGACGCAGCTAGGAGGCTCTCTGGGGACCCTGATTTAAGGGGGAGGCTCTCTGGGGATCCTAATGTAAGGGGGGCTCTCTGGGGACACTGATGCAAGGGGGAGGCTCTCTGGGGACCCTGATGTAAGGGGGGGCTCTCTGGGGACCCTGATGCAGGTAGGAGGCTCTCTGGGGACCCTGATTTAAGGGGGAGGCTCTCTGGGGATCCTAATGTAAGGGGGGCTCGCTGGGGACACTGATGCAAGGGGGAGGCTCTCTGGGGATCCTAATGTAAGGGGGGCTCTCTGGGGACACTGATGCAAGGGGGAGGCTCTCTGGGGACCCTGATGTAAGGGGGGGCTCTCTGGGGACCCTGATGCAGGTAGGAGGCTCTCTGGGGACCCTGATGCAGGTAGGAGGCTCTCTGGGGACCCTGATTTAAGGGGGAGGCTCTCTGGGGACCCTGATTTAAGGGGGAGGCTCTCTGGGGACCCTGATGCAAGGGGGAGGCTCTCTGGGGACCCTGATGCAAGGGGGAGGCTCTTTGGGGATCCTAATGTAAGGGGGGCTCTCTGGGGACCCTGATGTAAGGGGGGCTCTCTCTGGTAATATATACACACACACGTATATTATATACATGTGTATGCCCACCCGACCATACGACTTTCTTTACTTCGTTGCTATGGGCTCTAGCCCCAGATCTTTTGTAGACCTAGCAACACCCCTGCCCATGATGCTTATGCAGTGTAGCTAAGCATCATGGAAAATGCAGTTCCAAAACAGCTAGGGTGCCAAGGTTCGCCATCATTGGCCTAGGCTTATGGCATCATGCACAGCTCTCTCTCTCACTCTCGTGAGAGTTTGCCAGGAAGGGAGGGGAGATGAGTCATAAGAAGGCCAATGAGAGCTGCAGAGCTAGAGGTGTGCCTCTGTGTGTCTGTGTGAATCCAGGAAGGGAACAGGCAGCAGCATCAGCTGCCCACAGTTAAAATGGCTGCAGTGGAGGGAGATTTAGTGGAGGGAGACTCAGTGGAGGGAGATTTGTGCAGCATATTTGGCAAGTACAGAATCACAGTATATATAAAATAATATGCAAAGGGGTTAAAGGGAAGTTTCAGAATGGAAAAGATGTTTTTATTAGAAATGATGTGTGCAGACTGCAGTTCCTCTTTAACCTGGCTATACACTGATTGAAATTTGGACGGTTCAGCAGGACCAGCCGATTTTCATTTAGTTGCTGGTTGACAGAAAATCAATTATCTGATAGACTTTTGTTAAAAAAGACAAGTTGGAAAACTTTTGTGATCAGCGGCTGCAGTCTCCGATCATTGTGTTCTGACAGCTGTGGGTGCCACTGTCACAATACCTCATTTGCATGGATGGAAAAATCCATCACCCTACTGGTTGAACAAAAAGAAAAAAATATTATTAAACCGTGGGGGTTTTGCTGTCCATTCCAGCTGCGGTAGGGGTGCGGTGTGGGGTGCGATTCAGGGAATCACGCAGCTTCTTTTTTTTTTTTTTTTGGCAAACTTTATTTGACGTGCACAAAAGTGACACTTGATTTATATCTCTCTCTGTACAGCAGCGCGATGCACTGCATGCTGTACAGCGACGTGTGATCCTGTCCAGTGTCTACATTATATCACAGATCACTGCAGCTCAGCTCCAGGCTGCATTTCTGTGTGAACAGGACACATTGGGGTGGGTTTACTAAAGGCAAACAGACTGTGCACTTTGCAAGTGCTGTTGCTCCAGAGCTTAGAAAATGTGGTAGAGCTTCACTTTGCAAATAATACCCAATCACATGCAAGGAAAATAAAAAAACTGCATTTTTGCTTGCACATGATTGGATGATGGAAGTCAGCAGAGCTTCCCCTTATTTGCTAAGCTTTGGATGAACTGCAACTCCTATGGGGTTGATTTACTAAAGGCAGATAGAATTGCACTCCTTTTCCCCATATCCCAGTGAATGTGCTGAATATTTGGTGAGAAATGTGACATAGATGTAAAATACTGAACAAGAGCAGCAGAAGAAATAGAGGATGGACATGATGGGAGAAGAGTCTAGTGATATCACAATGATCCAATATGTCACTGGGTACCCCGGGTACACTGAAGGATAAGTGCCGAATAACATGGAAGTATTCTGACCACAGATATGTTACACTCTACTCTACATTACACTCTCACTGGCCACTTTATTAGGTACACCTGTTCAATTGCTTGGTAACACAAATTGATAATCAGCCAATCACATGGCAGTATCTCAATGCATTGAGGCATCTAGACGTGGTGGAGACGACTTGCTGAAGTTCAAACCGAGCATCAAAATGGGGAAGAAAGGGGATTTAAGTGACTTTGAACGTGGCCTGGTTGTTGGTGCCAGACGGGCTGGTCTGAGTATTTGCTGATCTACTGGGATTTTCACGCACAACCATCTCTCGCGTTTACAGAGAATGGTCCGAAAAAGAGAAAATATCCAGTGAGCGGCAGTTGTGTGGACAAAAATGCCTTGTTGATGTCAGAGGTCAGAGGAGAATGGTCAGACTGGTTAGAGATGATAGAAAGGCAACAGTGACTCAAATAAACACTCGTTACAACCAAGGTATGCAGAATACCATCTCTGAATGCACAACACATCGAACTTTGAAGCAGATGGGCTACAGCAGCAGAAAACCACAATGGGTACCACTACTGTCAGCTAAGAACAGGAAACTGAGGCTACAATTCGCACAGGATCACCAAAAGTGGACAACAGAAGATTGGAAAAACATTTCCTGGTCTGATGAGTCTTGACAGCTGCGACATTCAGATGGTGTGGTCAGAATTTGCCGTAAACAACATGAAAGCTTGGATCTATCCTGCCTTGTATCAATGGTTCAGGCTGGTGGTGGTGTAATGGTGTGGGGGGAGGATATTTCTTGGCACACTTTGGGCCCCTTAGTACCAATTGAGCATCATTTAAACACCACAGCCTCCCTGAGTATTGTTGCTGACCATGTCCCTCCCTTTATGACTACAGTGTCCCCATCTTCTGATGGCTCCTTCCAGCAGGATAATGCTCCATGTCACAAAGCTCCAATCATCTCACCACTGCACAATGAGGTCACTGTACTCCAATGGCCTCCACACTCACCAGATCTCATCCAATGGAGCACCTTTGGGATGTGGTGGAACAGGAGATTTGCATCATGGATGTGCAGCCGACAAATCTGCAGCAACTGCGTGATGCTATCATGTCACTATGGACCAAAATCTCTGAGGAATGTTTTCACAACCTTGTTGAATCTATGTCATGAATAATTAAAGCAGTTCTGAAGGCAAAAGGGGGTCCAACCCGGTACTAGCAAGGTGTACCTAATAAAGTGGCCTGTGAGTGTATATTACTAAGACCCCTTTAACACCGAGCCCCCTTTAGCGTCGGCGGTAAAACACCGCTATATATAGCGGCGTTTTACCGTCGGATTTGCGCCGAATTTCGGCCGCTAGCGGGGCGCTTTTACCCCCCCGCTAGCGGCCAAGAAAGGGTTAAAACTGCCCGCAATGCGCCGCAATAGTGGCGTTTTGCCGGCGGTATCCCAGCGCTGCCCCATGGATTTCAATGGGGAGCAGCGGTGGAGGAGTGGTAAACACAGCGCTCCTTCACCGCTCCAAAGAAGCTGATGGCAGGATTTTTCCTGACGTCCTGCCAGCGCAGCGCTCCGGTGTGAAAGCCCCTCGGGTAGAGTAATGTGAAGCCCTCGGGCTTTCACACTGGAGACAATGCTGCAGCTGTTTGAGGGCGGATTGCAGGCACTATTTTTAACGCTATAGCGCCTGCAAAATGCCCTCGGTGTGAAAGGGGTCTTACACAAACTTTTATGGTTTTGTTTTGGAAAGCGTGAGCAAGTATTAGAACCTTTGTCTGGTTTCTCTTGTTATCTGTGTAGTATTGATTCGATTCCTAGGACAACAATAATAGCAGCAGTGTAAGTAAGAGTAGTAGCAGTTATAGTTATATCAGTATTGTAATAGAGTAGTAGCAGTAATGAGGTAGTAGCAACATAGTATGAGTAGTAGTAGAAATAATTTGAGTAGTAGTAGTAGAGTACTAGCAGAAATAGAGTGGTAGTAGTAATAGAGAAATAGCGGTAACAGTAAAAGTAGTAGCAGTAAAGCCTGCCATGCATAGATCGAAATGAGTTTGGTTCAGCAGGGCCCGGCTGAATTACGATCCATGTATGGGCAGGCTGATTGTACCCAAGTCGGTCCATTGATTGACTTGAGTACAACCAACCTGTCAGATTTTCGGCATGTGATTACTGCTGGTGGCTATAGCCGCTAGCAGTAATCATTATGTTCTGCCAGCCGGGAAGGCTCCCCACCACTGGCAGAACACAATAGCACTGCGGGAGGCATTCAAGCAATTTTCTCTTGGATGGAAAGAAAACTGAATCACTATGGGCTGCTCAAGGAGGGGGGCAGGGAGCCTTCCCAGCTGGCCGAATTCAATGATTACTGCTAGTGGCTATAGCTGCCAGCAGTAATCGCATGCCAAAAACCCGACAGCGTGGTCGTACCCAAGTTGATCGATGGATTGATCACCGGCCGAATTTCAATCCATGTATGGCCAGGCTAACATTACAACCTGTTAGCAGTATACTAAAAGTAGCAGCTGTAATCGAGTAGTAGTGGAAATAGAATAGTAGCAATAATAGTCTGTAATAAGTGTAGCAGCAATATAATACTAGTAGTAGCAGTTTTAGTAAAAATAGCAACAGTAATAGTAACAGTAGTAGCAGTTACATAGCTCCCAACTGTCCCTGATTTGGAGGGACTGTCCCTGATTCGGAGCAATGTCCCTCTGTCCCTCTTTCCTCCTCATTTTGTCCCTCATTTTGTTCCAATCCATATAGTTGTATATAAAATGCACTTTTTATCTTTTTAAAAAGTGTTTTCCGGTGCTAAACCTTTCATCCAATTTCTAAATTTCTGCATTTGTACATTTTAAAAGCCAATATAAAGGAATAGTAGTGGTAAAAAAAAAGCCCTTGTAGATTTAATAAACCTTTGTTTGGGGGGCTAATTCTCTTTTAAGGGGGTGTTGCGGGGGGCGTGTCCTATGCCTACATACCTTTGCTAGTAGGTGTCCCTCATTCCCATCTCAAAATGTTGGGAGGTATGCCAGTTATTGTAAGAATAGTATCAGTAGTAGCAGTTATAGTTGGAGCTATAGTTAGAGTAGTAGCAGTAATGGTACTAATAGTAGCAGTAATAGAGTAGTAGTAGCAATATAATAATAGCATTGATCGTAAGAGTGGAAGCTGTAATAGTAAAAGTAGTAGCAGTTACAGTAATGCCCTGTACACACGGTCGGACTTTGTTCGGACATTCCGACAACAAAATCCTAGGATTTTTTCCGACGGATGTTGGCTCAAACTTGTCTTGCATACACACGTTGGCACAAAGTTGTCGGAAAATCCGATCGTTCTGAACGCGGTGACGTAAAACACGTACGTCGGGACTATAAACGGGGCAGTAGCCAATAGCTTTCATCTCTTAATTTATTCTGAGCATGCGTGGCACTTTGTGCGTCGGATTTGTGTACACACGATCGGAGTTTAACCGATCAGATTTTGTTGTCGGAAAATTTTAAAGCCTGCTCTCAAACTTTGTGTGTCGGAAATTCCGACGGAAAAAGTCCGATGGAGCCTACACACGATCGGAATTTCCGACAACACAATCCGATCGCACTTTTTCCGTCGGAAAATCCGACCGTGTGTACAGTGCATATGAGTCGCAGTCATAGTCAGAGCAGTTATAGTAAAATTACTAGCAGTAATGATAATAGTAGTAGCAGTAATATAGAAGTAACAGTACTGGTAAGAGCAATAGCAGTAAAGTAGTAGCAGTAGTATCAGAAGCAGTAATATTAGTAGTAGAAGTAATATGAAGAATGACAGTAGTAAAGTAAAATTAGAATCAGTAGAAGTAGCAGTATTAATTGTAGTAGCAATAATAGTAAGGTCAGTATTTCTTGTCACCATTGCTCATGTTCATACATTCAATCAGAGGAGAAGATTGTTCGTCCTTTAGTGGAAGGCGCGGTAATCCTCCTGAAGAGTCCTGTGTTCCGGATTAGAATTCTCACTACTCCTCCAGATACAACGGTGTGATGTGGGTGATCCCTCTCCATCCCCGTTACCCTGGAGGAGTTAGAGAACCAGAAACAAATCTGAAAGAATAGTGAAAAGGCAAATTCCAGCTCTCCGGAGGGAGAATTATTACCCCCAAATGCCAGTTTGTTTTTTGATTTTCCACGGTCCAGCCCTGTGTTTAGCACAGAAAGACACTTTAGAAGCTCTGACAATCATAATAACCCCAAATATACACAGAGACAAAGCATGGGCCATGCCTGGTATTTGTTCCAGCAGGCAAATGGAGAGCCCGGGGTTCCAGGAACGTGGACCTCTTGTTTGTTTATTACATTGCTGGATGTCCTGATTAGATCCGGTCATTTCATTACAGTTAGTTCATCCCACAGTTAGGAAATAGAGGATAGATAGATAGATAGATAGATAGATAGATAGATAGATAGATAGATAGATAGATAGATAGATAGATAGATAGATAGATAGATAGATAGATAGATAGATTGATAGATAGATTGATAGATAGATAGATAGATAGATAGATAGATAGATAGATAGATAGATAGATAGATAGATAGATAGATAGATAGATAGATAGATAGATAGATAGATAGATAGATAGATAGATAGATAGATAGATAGATAGATTGATAGATAGATAGATAGATTTTCTGATCTCACAGGTCTAGGAAGAAAGAGAGAAAAAGAGAGAAAAGAAACGCTATATAAATCCTGTATAAGAATAATAATAAAGATAGATAGATAAATAGATAGATAATAGAGCAGGGGCGGACTGACCAATCGGGCACTCGGGCACTGCCCGAGGGCCCCATGCCCTAAGGGGCCCCATCAGGGTTGCCAGCCTCAATAAAACCAGGACAGTATGTAAAAATCAATGTTTTTTTAAAAATCCCAAGATTATAGCTGCCAGGCCTCTCCAGTACCTTTTCAGTGTGTGTATGTGTATTCAGTGTGTGTATACTGTGTGTGTATTCAGTGTGTGTATACTGTGTGTGTATACTGTGTGCGTATATTTTGTGTCTGTGTGTGTATACTGTGTGGATCCATAATCTATTGCCTGGGGGCCCCATAATCTCCTACTGCCCGGGGCCCCATAATCTCCTATTGCCTGAGTTGTCAGTCAGCCCCTGTAATAGAGTATAGATGTATAGATAGATAGATAAATAGAGGATAGATAGATAGATAGATAGATAGATAGATAGATAGATAGATAGATAGATAGATAGATAGATAGATAGATAGATAGATAGATATAGAGGATAGATAGATAGATAGATAGATAGATAGATAGATAGATAGATAGATAGATAGATAGATAGATAGATTGATAGATAGATAGATAGATTTTCTGATCTCACAGGTCTAGGAAGAAAGAGAGAAAAAGAGAGAAAAGGAACGCTATATAAATCCTGTATAAGAATAATAATAAAAATAGATAGATAAATAGATCTATCCCAACCCCACTAAAAACAGACCAGTGTAACACCTTACCCCAACCCCCCACCCCCCAACCACCACATTGAACATTCCTGAAAGCAGTGGCGTCACTAGGGGGTGGCTTTTGGGGCTATAGCCCCGAATCTGGGGCCCAAAGCCCCGAGTCTCTGCAGGGGTCCCCAAGGGGAGGGGAGGCTCTCGGGGGACCCTGAACTAAGTGGGGGGGCTCTCTGGGGACCCTGATGCAAGAGGAGGCTCTCTGGGGACCCTGATTTTAAGGGGGAGGCTCTCTGGGAACCCTGATTTTAAGGGGGAGGCTCTCTGGGAAACCTGATTTAAGGGGGAGGCTCTCTGGGGACCCTAATGTAAGGGGGGCTCTCTGGAAACCCTGATGTAAGAGTGGGGCTCTCTGGGGACTCTGAAGCAAGGGGGAGGCTCTCTGGAGACTCTGATGTAAGGAGGAGGCTCTCTGGGGACCCTGATGTAAGGGGGTGCTCTGTGGGGACCCTGATGTAAGGGGGATCCCTAGGGACCCTGATGTAAGTGGGGGTCTCTCCTGGGATATATACACACACATATATTACTGTATATACATGTGTATGCCCACCCAAGCGTATGACTTTCTTTACCACGCTGCTATGGGCTCTAGCCCCAGATCTTTTGTAGACCTAGCAACACCCCTGCCTGAAAGTAACCCCCACAACCACCACCCCTCCTCCCATAACTCTCTACCATCCACCATCAGTAGGGTGATGTAGTAGGGGGTGTTGGTTGTAGAATACAACATGTAAGTAAGGAGAGTTGATGGTGCTGAATATGGGGAGATATGGGCTCTCTCTGGGTATGTAGGATGTGAAGGGAGTGGGCTTGATGAAAATGGGTTTAATGCCTGGGGGGGGGGTATTTTAAACAATGGCTTTATTTTTTGATTTCCTTCTTACTATTTTTAGGTTATGTAGTGTGGATTGGATAAAAAAAAAGGGTCTTCAGGGCTTCTCTGCATGCTCAGCATTTCTCATGTGGTTGTTTTCTGCATGGATATCCCCCCCCCCCCCCCCCCCCCAGCAGCTACCAGACATACAACTCAAACAAGGATTGAAGCTCCACACCACTGTTCAGCTACAATTTTATTCAGTAAGCATCAGAGGGACAATCAAAAAAGTAGTCAATGTGATTTGGGCCCCAATAACACCCCCTTTACTACAAAAAAAAAAAAAAAGAATAATAAAAATGCCATAAATCTATCCCCTATTTTGTAAGCGCTAAAACTTTTGCGCAAACCAATCAATATACGCTTATTGCAATTTTCTTTTACCAAAAATATGTAGAAGAATACATATCGGCCTAAACTGAGGAAGAAATTTGTTTTTTTTAGATATTTTTGGGGGATATTTATTATAGCAGAATGTAAAAAAAACTGCTGTTTTTTCAAAATTGTCAGTCTTTTTTTGTTCATAGCCCAAAAAATAAAAACCGCAGAGGTGATCAAATACCACCTAAAGAAAGCTCTATTTGTGGGGAAAAAAGGACGTCAATTTTGTTTGGGTGTAACGTCGCACGACCGTGCAATTGTCAGTTAAAACGACGCAGTGGAAAAAGACACTTCCAGGTGAGACCAGGAAGCCTAATGATCCTCGGCTCGCCTCCGCACAAAATGAATTTAGAAGAAATGGTCGCACATCACTGTAGAACAAAATCCTTTTTATTTGGACATCCCAAAAAATACAAGAATCAGAATACTGGGTAGACGCGTTTCGCACACTTCACGTGCGCTTAGTCATGACTGCGGCCATTTCTTCTAAATTTAAAGCGACACAGTGCCGTATGCTCTGGCCATTAACAGCTTGCCGACCGCCTCGCGCAGATATACTGCGGCAGAAGGGCTCGTACAGGCAGAATCACGTACCTGTACGTTCCCCTTTAAGAGGCGGCCAGCGGGCGCGCACGCTCCACCCGTGGCAAGCTCCGTGAGTCGGGTCGTGGGTCCCACGGACTCGATCGCCGCGGGGATACCCGCGATCGCCTCACGGGGAGGAAGAATGGGGAGATGCTAATGTAAACAAGCATCTGCCCGTTCTGCCTAGTGACAAGTGTCACTGATCTCTGCTCCCTGTCATCGGAGCAGAGATCAGTGACATGTCACACACAGCCCATCCCCCCTACAGTTAGAAACACGCCCCCAGGACACACTTAACCTCTACACTGCTACCTAGTGGTTAACCCCTTCACTGCCAGTGTCATTTACACAGGAATCAGTGCATTTGTATAGCACTGATTGCTGTATAAATGACAATGGTCCCAAAAATGTGTCAAAAAAGTTTTCTACTTTTGTGTCTGCCATAATGTCGCAGTCACAATAAAAATCGCTGATCGCCGCCATTTAAAAAAAAAATTAATAAAAATGCCATAAAACTATCCCCTATTTTGTAAATGCTATAACTTTTGCGCAAATCGATCAATAATTGCTTATTGCGATTTTTTTACCAAAAATATGTAGAAGAATACATATCGGCCTAAACTGAGGAAAAAATTTTTTTTTTTATATATTTTTGGGGGGATATTTATTATAGTAAAAAGTTAAAAATAATGCGTTTTTTTTTTTTGTTTATAGCGCAAAAAATAAAAAGCGCAGGGGTGATCAAATACCACCAAAAGAAAGCTCTATTTGTGGGAAAAAAAGGACGTCAATCTTGTTTGGGAGCCACGTCGCACGACCGCGCAATTGTCAGTTAAAGCGACGCAGTGCCGAATCGCAAAAAGTGCTCTGGTCAGGAAGGGGGTAAATTCTTCCGGGGCTGAAGTGGTTAAGGGGGTAAAATCTTCTGGGGCTGAAGTGGTTAAATTTGAACTCTGGGATAAGCAAAAATCATCTAAATCCATTGATCATGTGCATTCTTCCTTGAGTCTTGGTGGGCTTTGTGTATTTCTTCCAGATCTGTGCAGTAATCCAGTGTGAAACTTCTGTGCAGGAGCTTCCTGTATATAAAGACCGCTCACTGCTGAGCTGTATTCTTGTGTAGGATGACTGGTCTTATCTCCGCCCCCCTGCTTTAGTTTTCTGCAGGCAGCCTGTAGTGGGTGGAGCTTGCTGGGCCCCTCCCACAGCTATGCTATCTGTACAGGCAATGCACAGCACAGTGATGTCACTGCTACTTTTACAAGGCAATATCTGGGTTTGAAAAAGACATTTTGTGCACACAGAGTGAATTTATATCCTTTGTGGCTAATAAAATTTATTGATTGAAAATAAATATTTTGTGCCCGGAGTTTAGCTTTAATGAAGGTATTTGCAGACTGTATACTGTACTTTAAGCTCACCATATCTTTCATTTTCGTACCTTCCCCAGAAGACATAATGGCAACCCCCTGAAAAGAGCCTGAAATCTGCAGCGTCTTTCAAATCCTGTATCATGGTGCAGCTCAGTGAACCCCGGGCATTGTTCGCTTAATTAAATCGTATGCGGGGCTGACAGCTTCCAGGAGTGCTACAGTAAATGACAAGTAGCAGCTTTCCAGGAGCCAAATACTGGCAAATACAAGAGCGTCCGGATTAGCCAGGCCCCGAACCCACCACCAAGTTCCCTCAGAGCCCTCCCACCATCATTAGGCCGGACCTGTCCTCATCACGCATTCATTTTTTTTTTTTTTTTTTTGTCCCCCCTCCGTATTCATCCGTCCTGCTAATTCCTGCCGCATTCAGCGGCCTCACAGCTTAATCTTTTCTGTTACATAGAGAATACAGGATGAAAAGCTGCATTTTCTGGGTACATGCACACATTTGAAGTGGATGAACCTTATGTGAAGTGACACACAATGCTGAATAGGAGCTGAATGGTGTCCGCAGCTCGGAACAGGGCAGGCCGGGGGGAACAAAAACAAGGCCCCAGCGATGGGCCATGGTGGCGGCAGCAGCGGGAGATGCTTCCCTGCAACATGGGTATAATGTCACTGTTTTCACTCACACAAGCTGTGGGAAAGGAGACACCATCTGATGTTTGGTTGTCCTGGCTATGTTTTTTGGCAGCGGCCTTGTATGCCGCCTCGAGGGGAGAAAAGATGAAAAAAGAAAAGAGGAGATGAAAGAAGAGAAGTCTATCGTCTGGCAAGGAGGCAGCTGAAGGGAGGCTGGTGTCCTCTCTCCGGGATAATAATAAAAAAAAAAAATGGAGTCATCTATGGGTGGCCATACGTGTGCAGATGTGTCACCGAGAGACGCGGGCCTACAGAAATGTACCGACATGGGAGCCCTGTGTGTGTTCTGGAGAGACAGTCCCTATTATTGTATTATCATTGCAGCCATTTAAATAGATCAGCCTTTCTCAACACAGAGGAACCCATCAAATAACATTCCGGGCTCAGGGAACCTCTGCTAAAAATGACTAAATCTACAACTCATGATACATTAGTGTGATGGTCAGTGAGAAGAAGGATCCAGTGTTAATTTCGTCGACTAAAACCGACTAAAACATTTTAGTCTACTAACTTAATACCATTTTAAAAAAGAAAAAAAACTGCGCTTGGAAAAATTATGAAAGCTGCGGTTATAAGTGAGGCACACCAAAACAAAATAAAAAACAAAAAAAAAAAAAAATAATAATAATAAAAAACAAAAAACAAAAAAACAAAAAAAATAAAAAACAAAAAAAACAAAAACAAAAAAAAACAAAAACAAAAAACAAAAAAACAAAATAAAAAACAAAAAACAAAAAAACGCGCGTTTTTTTGTTTTTTTATTTAATACCATTTTAGTCGACTAAAATATGACTAAAACTAAAACAACTGAGATGACAAAAAGACGACTAAAACTAAAATGTCATTTTAGTCAAAAGACTAAAATGGGACTAAAACTAAAATGCCATTTTAGTCAAAAGACTAATGCCCTGTACACACGGTCGGACATTGATCGGACATTCCGACAACAAAATCCATGGATTTTTTACGACAGATGTTGGCTCAAACTTGTCTTGCATACACACGATCGCACAAAGTTGTCGGAAAATCCGATCGTTCTGAGCGCGGTGACGTAAAACACGTACGTCAGGACTATAAACGGGGCAGTAGCCAATAGCTTTTGTCTCTTAATTTATTCTGAGCATGCGTGGCACTTTGTCCGTCGGATTTGTCTACACACGATCGGAATTTAAAGGGTCGGATTTTGTTGGCGGAAAATTTTATAGTCTGCTCTCAATCTTTGTGTGTCGGAAATTTAGATGGAAAAAGTCCAATGGAGCGCACACACGGTCGGAATTTCCGACAACAAGCTCCGATCGCACATATTCCGTCGGAAAGTCCGACCGTGTGTACAGGGCATAAGACTAAAACTAAACTGAAATTTGACGTCAAAATTTACATTGGTCTGTAGTGTAATGTTTATACCTAAATACCATAAATAATAACATATTATATTTTTCACTCCACCAGTATATAATGAGTTTGGACATTGTAGAGAAATGCTTAAATAATGCATTACTATTTAAATACACCCATTAGATTTTAGATGACTAAAATGAGTTTTAGTCGACTAAAATGTACTAAAGATTTTAGTCGACTAAAATTTCCTGGAGATTTAGTCGACCAAATACGACTAAAACTAAAACAATTGCAGAAGACTAAAATGTGACTAAAATTAAAATGCCATTTTAGTCCTAAGACTAAGATTAAAACTAAATCGAAATTTGCTGCCAAAATTAACACTGGAATGATCCTTACACTTGTGGTCACTGGGAAGATTTACCCTCTTACAGACAGCTAAAAAGATCAATGGTGTCAGTGGCAGTTTCGGGACAAGGACACCTAGAGCCCAGGGAGAATATGCCAAACTGCGCCCCCCCCAAGATGTATGGTCATTATTTGTCAGCAAAAATCCCCCCTCCTACCAAAAAATGGAGCACTAATCTGCATGCATCCCCCCTAAGCATAAATCCCCCCTCCTTCCAGTCCCTGATGAAATAGCCCTTCCCAGCACAAATCTTTGCCCCCAGCGGTGGGCGCTACCTCCCTAATCTCCATGCGCCCGGCACCCAGGGCCATCTTAATAACATCATGGGCCCCTGGGCAAAGTAATGCTATGGGGCCCCTACAAGCCTGCCCAATTTACGCACCTCACACCTGTACGCTCTCAGCCCCCCTCACACCTGTACGCTCTCAGCCCCCCCTCACACCTGTACGATCGCAGCCCCCCTCACACCTGTACGCTCTCAGCCCCCCTCACACCTGTACGCTGACAGCCCCTTCCTCACACCTGTACGCTCTCAGCCCCCCTCACACCTGTACGCTCTCAGCCCCCCTCACACCTGTACGATCGCAGCCCCCCTCACACCTGTACGCTCTCAGCCCCCCTCACACCTGTACGCTCTCAGCCCCCCTCACACCTGTACGCTGACAGCCCCTTCCTCACACCTGTACGCTCTCAGCCCCCCCTCACACCTGTGTATATATGACACACACACGTTCACAGACACACACGTACACAGGCACACACATATGTGCACAGGCGTACACATGTACACAGACACCAGTGTTACCAACCTACCAGATTGAAATTTACTGAAACGACACCCAAAATTTACTGGCACAGCCCAGTTTTTACTTGCATTTCCAAAAGTTACATTTTAAGTACAACTTTCAGTATTTAGGCTACAAACAATTACAATATGCAATTAGAAATGTGATTTAAGGTAGATATTAAAAAACATAATTCTTATTTTATTTTGTATATAGTAAGTAAGTAGCTCAGGGACAGGACTCAGGAGGGCAAGAAATTAGAATAGGCGGCACACACATGAAATTGACTCTCACAGTGACACTGATAGCAACGTGCAGCAGCAAAGATCACCATCCTAAATGACAGTCTCTCTCCACACCAGGTGGTCCCTCCACTCCAAACAGCACTAACAGTCCTGCTTCTGGCTTGCCTTGCTCTCGTCCCTGCGGAGGCCCAGCTCCACTTGGCTTCCTTGTACCATGACATTACATGACACTCTCATGCATCACCTCCACCAGTCACATCCCCTGCCGACACCGGCTGAACACACTGTAGCAGGCACTCGAATGGCCCCAGAAGCCTTAGGACCCAAACTGCTCATGCAAATTTCTAAGTCCAAGTGTCACAGCCATATTTTTACTGGCATTTACTGGCAGGAGAAAAGTGCCCATTTTTTACTGGCTGGCAGTAAAAATACTGACAGTTGGCAACACTGACAGACACACACACACACACACATGTACACAGATACACATGTACACACACACACGTACACAAGCACACACACATGTACACAGACACACATGTACACACACACACATGTACACAGACACACATGTACACAGACACACACACACACACACACACACATGTACACACACACATGTACACACACATGTACACACACACACATGCACACACACACACACACACACACACACACACATGTACACAGGCACACCCCCACACACATGTACATAGACACACACATGTACACAGACACACACACACACACACACACATTTACTTGTAGAAAAGCCCTTACTTTTTATGTGATGTTCCTTGTTCCACTCCCAGCTCTTGCGCAGGACACACGAGGGGTGCACATGCCGGAATTTACCAGAGGGGGCAGCAAAGAGCCTGATGTCAGCTCAATGACTCTCACACACATTCCAAAATCCAGCGCAGCCACTGAGCTCTCCTGCACCTGCTTCTGCTTTTTCCCATCCCCAGACAGCCGGGCCCTTCTAGATGCTCGGGCCCTTAGTGTATGGGCTGTACCCCCCTGATGGCGGCCCTGCCCGTCAAACTGCCTGTGCCCGCTAAACCTGACTCCCTTGCCCCACTGCTTCTACTATTTTTCTGGTTCTGATGGGGTCCCAGGGGAACCCACTCAGTAAGACAGCCCCCTAATCTCCATGCAGGGCGCTGCACGCATGGATTTCAATGTTTTTTTTTTTTTTTAGACGCACATGATTAAAGCTTGAGGCTCTAATTAACTTCAAAAGGTTGGGCTCTGGGCGCAGAGCCGGGTGGAGAGGTTTGTTTGCTACTCCCCCAAAAAAAGGAGCACCTGCCACCACTGTTTGGCCCCCTATCTCCAAATCCCCCCAGCCCCTTCCCCCATCCAAATAAATCACCCCTCCTAGCACAAATCCTCTACTACTAAAATTTCCCCTCCTAATACATCTCTTTTCCCTCTCCACACTCCAAATCCCACCCTCCCAGCACAAATCCCCCCCAATCCCTCCTCCTAGCACAAATCTTCCTACCACCATCCCTCTCCTGACACAAACCCTCTAAATCCCCACTCTTAGCACACCCGCTCAAATTTCCCCTCCTAGAACAATACTTACATCTTGCCGCTCCCCAAATTCCCCTTTCCAACATAAATCCCCTCTACCCAATCTCCTTGTGCCCCCCCCCTCCCCCCACCTTATATGATACCACAGTGCTCAGGGCAGCCGTCCCTCCTGCCCACCCCTTGCCCTGGCCCTGGTCAGTGGGAACTTATCTGAGAGGAAGAAATTGCTTATTGCTCAAGGAACTCCTAACAACCTCTGGAGGAACCCTGGTTGAGAAACCCTGATATAGAGTCATACATTTATACAGTACATTCACATCGGTTCCTGCCTCCCATGCATAAGGGGGGCCAATAGCCTACCAGCATGTCTTTGAAGTGTGAACAGAAATCCAAACAAGCACACGGAATACAAGCAAACTCCATGTAGATAGTGCTCTGGCTTGGATTTTAACCTAGAATCCCAGTGCTGCATGGGGGGTTACATATAGATCTGACTACATAATAATTATATATCCCTCTATATAAAGATGACATGGATCTTTCAAAATTAATTTTCTATATCCCACTAATTTAGGGGTGAGATATGGATCTGAATAAATAAATAATCTATATCCCTCTATTTAGGGGTGATAAATGGGTCTTCTAAATAAATGTCCTTTTCCCTCTATTTAGGGGTGAAGAATAGATCTGACTTTATAATAATTCTATATAACACTATTTAGGGGTGACATATGGATCCGTCTAAATAAACATTCTATATCCCTCTATTTAGGGGTCACCTATGAATCTGAATAAATAAATATTCTATGACCCTCTATTTAGGGGTGATATAAAGATCCAATTATTTAGTAATTCTATATCCCTATATTTAGGGGTGACATATTAATGTACCTAAATAAATGGTTTATTTCCCTCTGTTTAGGGGAGATGTATAGACCTGATTATATTATAATTCTTCATCCCTCTTTCTAGGGGTGATCTGTCTAAATAGTGTAAATGTTTGATATCCCCGTATTTAGCAGTGACAAAGATCTGACTATATAAATGCTCTATATACAGTGCCAGGACAAGGTCATCTAGACCCTATAGAGCCTAGGGCGAACATGCCAAACTGAGCCCCCACCCACCAAGATGTCTGAGCCTTATGTGTCAGAACCCCCCCCCCCCCCCCCCCAAAAAAAATAAAAATAAAAAATTGAGCATTAATATGCTTACCCTCTAAACATAAATTCCCCCTCCTCCAAGTACAAATCCACCACCCCTGCTAAAATTCCCCCTCCCAGCACAAATCTTTGCCCTCCATCCCCCAAATCCCCCAGCATAATGCACAAATTTCCCCTCTGAATACAAATCCCCCCCCCAAACAAATTTCCCCTCCTAGAACAATTCCCCTCCTACATATCACCTCTTCTAGCACAAAACCACCAAATCACTCCTCATAGGAGAAGTCCTCTTCCTCCTCCCAATACCCCTAAATCATCCCTCCTAGCACCCCCTCCCCGAATTTTCCCTCCTAGAACAATTCTTACCCCCTGCCGCCCGTTGGACGAGCCCTGCTGATGTCACTGCGTTACCCACAAACTTTAATTTTAACCACTTGCCGCCCGCCATATAGCAAAATGACGGCTGCAAAATGGTTTCAATATCCTGACTGGGCATCACATGACGTCCTCAGGATATTAAGCCGCTGCGCGCCCCCGGGGGCGCACATCGCGGCGATCGTTGTTGCAGTGTGTCAGTCTGACACACCGCAACTCGGATCTAGGTAGAGAGTCTCTGACGGAGACTCTTTACCACGTGATCAGCCATGCCCAATCACGGCAAATCACAATGTAAATAGAAGAGCCGGTGATCGTCTTTTTCTCACTCGTGTCTGACAGACGCGAGTAGAGGAGAGCCGATCGGCTTCTCTCCTGACAGGGGGGGTCTGTGCTGATTGTTTATCAGCACAGCCCCCCCTCGGATCCCACCCAGGACCACCAGGGAAGCCGCCCAGGACCATCAGGATGGCCATCCACACTGGACCACCAGGTATGCCCCCTAGACCCCCAGGGAAATACTAATCTGTGCTCAGTTAGCTGCCAATCAATGCCCACTCACAATGCCTACCACTGCCAGTGCCCCCAGGGATGCCTATCAGTGCCTCATATCAGTGCCGCGTATCAGTGCCCATTAGTGCCACGTATCAGTGCCCATCAGTGCCGCCTATCAGTGCCCATCAGTGCTGCCTATCAGTGCCACCCATAAGAACCCATCTTTGCAGCCTTTCAATGCCCATCAGTGTCGCCTATAAGTGCCCATCAGTGCCCACCAGTGCCACCCAGTGCCACCCATGAGTGCCCATCAGTGCCGCCTATCAATGTCCATCAGTGCTGCATATCAGTGCCACCCATCAGTGCCGCCTACCAGTGCAGCATATCAGTGCCCATCGTCGGTGCCTGTCAGTGCCCGCTCATTGATGCCACCTCATCGGTGCCGCCTTATCAGTGCCTGTCAGTGCCGCCTTATCAGTGCCCATCAGTGAAAGAGAAAACTTACTTATTTACAACATTTTTTAACAGAAACAATAGCAAAACTTTTATTTTTTTCAAAATTTTTTTTATTTGTTTAGGAAAAAATAAAAACCGCAGAGGTTATCAAATACCACCAAAAGAAAGCTCTATTTGTGGGAACAAAATGATAAAAATTTAGTTTGGGTACAGTGTAGCATGACCGCGCAATTGTCATTCAAACTGCGACAGCGCGGAAAGCTGAAAATTGGTCTGGGCAGGAAGGTGTATAAGTGCCCCGTATTGAAGTGGTTAAGCACTTGATCCACTTTCTAAATGCGAGTGTTTCCAATTCTCTTTAAATAGATTTTACGTTTATATGGATTCACACTGTGTGGAGTATTTTCTTTTTTTGTCCCGCTATTTTGAACACTTGAGAGGATTTGGTCTGACAAGTTGGCTCCTTCTGAAGACTGCTTCTTGGTGACATCTTTTGACCAATTGGATTGCTTTACAACTTGATCTTGAACCCAGACGTGGAGGTTCTCATATTTTGGTGGTTGCACCATAAGCCTTGTTGACTCACTGAGCATATGCCCATTGGGGTCCTCTCACTCCGGTAAGCCTCCTCACTAACCATGGTGGTTCTATTGTCTGTGTCCTCACCTCAGCATTGATGTCACGTGGAATCCCACTTCTAGTTATTTTCACCGTTTATTTAAAGACTGTTATGTTTATGTTTTAAAAGAACTTTTGTATGATGGGCACATGGACCTTAGTTTGGGTGTGAATTTCACATCTCATTTTCATTATTATTAGTTTTTGTGGTCATTGCACAGTGTACATTAGTATGTATACATATGTATTTCCAGGTTTTGAGCGCTGCACATAATTTCACTTTTTACTTACCCCCTGCTGCCCCCCCCCCCCCAAAAAAAAATCCTCTCTGAACACAAATCCCTCCCAAATATCCTTGTGGCAACCCCCCCCCCCACCTCACATGATACCCCAGTGCCCAGGACAGCCGCCCCTCCTGCCCACCCCTTGTCCCGGCCCTGGTTCTATATCCATCTGTGTAGAAGTGACGTACCGATCTGACTATAATGTAATTTAAGGCTGATGTATGAATCTTTCTAAATTAATGTTCTATGTCCCTCTATCTGAGGAGTGACATATGGATCTTTCTAAATAGATATTTTATATCCTTCTTATTCTTATTTAGGGCTGATGTATGGATCTGACTTAATAAATGTTCTATGTCCCTCTCTAATCCTGGTTCTCACCACTTAGAAAATGCATAATGCATTTTTTCCTTGTCAAAAGAAGTTTATTGAGTATACAATGTTATAAAGATACATAAAGTAAGTTTACAAGGATCTATAAAGTAAGCTCATTGTTTTACAGTAGGGTTTACATAGGTAAATATCATGAAATTTCAAATATTAAACATTGGGTTCACGTAAACCTAAATTAAAGATATATATCATTTCCTTAGTTACTTTTGTAGGTATTTAAATGATTTATACCTACTATACATATTGTTTACAAGTAGAGTGTATATAGGTCAAATAAATTCTGATAATGAGCTTTAATCGTAAGGTGGAGATAAGGAAAGAGAAAGAAGAAAAAGGGTTGAAAGGTAGAGGTATGGTCCACAAGGTTGTCCCGCTCGTCAGTTTATTATTCTTTTTAGTTCTCTTTGAAGCCTTAGAATGGGTGTCTCTGTAAGTCATTTAATCTGTTACCATGGCAACAGGACAGAGTCATTGAAATTTGACAGGAACTGTTGTTTTATCCAAGGGTGCCAAAGTTTTTCAAATTTTGGAATTTGATTTTGATCGATGGCTACCATCTTAGCATGGGACATTGTATTATTCATTCTGTGAATTGTTTCTGCTAGTACCAATGTAGGAGATTTCCATGCCTTGGCCACTGTTTGTTTTGCAGCCGTTATTAGTTGGATCATAAGTTTGAATTGAGAGAGTGTTAACCATTCCGGTTTTAGATTAAGTAAAGTTAAATATGGATCTGGTTGTATTATTTTTTTAAATATTTTAGATGCAATCACGAAGACTTCCTTCCAGAAGGTTTGGATTACTGGGCACGTCCACCATATGTGTAAATATGTGCCTATTTCTGGGCATCCTCGAAAACAAAGAGCTGAGGTATTAGGTGAATATTTTGCCACTCTAGCGGGTACAAGGTACCAGCGAGTTAGGACTTTATAATTTGTCTCCAGTGCTAAGATGTTGGGTGAAGATGACTTAGATGTGAGCCATATGTTAGACCAGTACGTGTCTTCTAAAGTTCGTCCCAGGTCCTCCTCCCACCTCTGAACGTAAGTGTCAGGTACTCACCAAGGCCGAGTTGCTGAGAGAGGCTCCCCTTGCAGCTGGGCGCACGATACCCTCTGGAAGTGGCACAGCGGGTATTGGGCACGAAGAAGCACGGGTCGCCAGCAGGTAGTAGAGGAGCTGGGCGACTCTTCAAGCAGGGGAGAGATCCGTGCTGGGTAGCTGAGCCGGGTACTGAGGGTCAACCCCAAGGCAGACGTCTGGAAGCAGGCCGAGGGTCTAACACCGGTATGCAAGTAGGCAAACGTCCAACACTGGGTAAGGATAAGACAAAGTCCAAGAACAGGCCGGGGGGTCAAACACCGGTAGTCAGGCAGGCAGATAATCCACAGTAGGGTGAGACAGAGACAAGTCCAGGAGCAGGCCGAGGGTCAAACACAGGAAATCAGGCAGGCAGATAATCCACAGTAGGGTAAGGCAGAAGCAAGTCCAGTAGCAGGCCGGGGATCAAACACGGGTAGTCAGGCAGGTAGCGAAGTCCAGAAGGCAGCCGAGGGTCAAGCACAAGAGAGGTTCAAGCAGAGTCGGGGTTGGTCCGGGTCACAACGGGTAGGCACAGGTACACAGGATTCTGGAGCAGGTTACAGGAGCTGAAAAGACAAACCAGCAACAAAACACAGGCATAGCTGTCTTTATATAGGCCCGCCAGGGGAACGTCCCGATGTGCGTGCACGCGTTCGTAATGATGCGCCGCGTCGTGCACCCACGTGAGCTGATCCGTTCGGAACACGCGCTAGTACCCGCTGACTGTGAAACAGTGCGTGCCGATGAGCAATTCTACCACGCAGGCGCCTGGGGAAATGCCTATACTGACAGGCCCTGATTCTGGCATTTCCCTGACAGTGCCCCCCCCCAAGGGGCAACCTCCGGGTGCCCAACCTAGCTCGGATCCCAGGATGTCTCTTGTGAAATTCTCGCACTAAACGAGGGGCATGAATATTACTAGCGGGCTCCCAAGAATTGTCCTCCGGGGGGTACCCCTTCCATTTAACTAGATACTGTTCCTGCCCCCCCCCTCCATTTGTAATCTACTATTGCCTCCACTTCGAATTCTTCCTCCCCTTCAATCCGAATTGGTGGAGGAGGTAGTTCTTCCCTTCCTGGAAAAGAGTTAGGAGTAAAGGGTTTTAGTAAGGAGGCATGGAACACCGGGTGTATCCGATAAGAATTAGGTAAGGTCAGTTCAAAAGCCACGGGGTTTACAACTCTCTTAATCTCGAAAGGACCAATGAATTTTGGCCCTAATTTGCGTGCTGGGCAAGGTAATTTGAGGTTGATGGCTGATAGCCAAACTTTATCTCCGACCTTGAAATTTGGGTTACTTCTTCTTCCCCTGTTATAGAATTCTTCATAACTTTCTTGAGCTTTCTTCATCCCTTCTTGAATTTGCAAAAAGTTTGTTTGAATAGCACGTATACGGTCTTGTACTGCGGGAGTAGTGATTTCGGGAATAGAATCCGGGAGAAAGGAAGGGTGAAAACCATAGTGTGCCCAGAAAGGTGTTTGGTTGGTGGTGGAATGTACAGAATTGTTATAGGCGAACTCTGCGCACGGTAAGAGGGAAGACCAGTTGTCCTGGGACCAGGAGCAGAAACATCGAAGGTATTGTTCTAAAGATTGATTTGTTCTTTCTGTCTGGCCATTACTTTGTGGGTGATAGGCGGAAGAAAGGGATGTCTTGATTTCTAAAGACTTGCACATATCCTTCCAGAATCTTGACGTGAACTGAATCCCCCTATCGGATACAATGTTGTGGGGGACCCCATGGAGTCTCACTACTTCTTTTATAAAGACCTCTGCGGTTGTGGAAGCAGAGGGGGTGCCTACCAATGGCAGGAAGTGGGCCATCTTTGAAAGACGGTCAACAATCACTAAGATGGTAGTAAACTTCTCGGAAGGAGGCAGATCGACAATAAAGTCCATAGAGACCTCTGTCCAGGGACGCTTTGGTATAGATAAGGATCTTAAAAGACCCCACGACTTGGCATTAGATCCCTTATTGCGTTGGCAAGTGATGCAAGATTGTATGTATCTTCTGCAGTCTTGTCTCCACCCCGGCCACCAGAACGAGCGACCAATTAGTTCGGAGGTCTTTTGTATACCAAAATGTCCTGCCAACTTGTGATCGTGGAAGGTTTGAAGAATCTGAAGTCTTACTGGGAGTGGCACAAATACCTTGTCCTGGGCCCATAGCAGACCATCCTTCTTTACTAGGGCAGATACTTCAGGTTCTGTACATTGACTGGAGGCCTGTATAATAATTGACCTAAGATTGGGCTGAACCAGGCTGAGAAAATGGTGAGGAGCTACGATGGTTCCGGGTTCTTCCGGTCCACTGGTTTCTGGGAACATACGGGAAAGTGCGTCGGCCTTCCCGTTCTTGGAGCCAGGTCGATAGGTAATATGGAAGTTAAACCTTGAGAAGAATAAGGCCCAACGGGCCTGACGAGGTCGGAGGCGTTTAGCTGTTCGAAGGTATTCTAGGTTACGGTGGTCAGTGAAGATCATGATGGGTTGGAATGCCCCTTCCAGCAGATATCTCCATTCTTCTAAGGCAAACTTTATAGCAAGTAACTCTCGATCCCCGACATCATAATTCTTCTCCGGAGGGGTGAGCTTGCGAGAGGCAAAGGCCAACGGATGGAGCAGGGCTTTTTGGCCGCTTCTCTGAGACAGGATCGCCCCTATTGCTGATTCTGAAGCATCCACTTCAAGCACATAAGGTAGGACTGGATTGGGATGTTGGAGGACAGGAGCCGATATAAACAGTCTCTTTAGTTCATCGAAGGCTCCTTGAGCATCTGGGGACCATTGGAATCTAGTCTGCTGGCGAGTTAGCTGAGTAATAGGGGAGATGATAGAGGAGAAACCTTTAATAAATCTGCGATAGAAATTGGCGAAGCCAACAAATCGCTGAATTCCCTTTTTGTCTATGGGAGCTGGCCATTCCTGGATGGCCCTAACTTTCTGCGGATCCATTGCGACCCCTCCTACTGAGATAATGAATCCAAGGAACTGGATGGTGGTTTTCTCGAAGTCACATTTTTCCCCTTTTAAGTATAGGCCATGTCTTCTGAGGACCGAGAGTACTTTCTTCACATGGGTACGATGTGCTTCTAAAGTGGTGGAAAAGATCAGGATGTCATCGAGATAAACAATTACAAAGTTATCTAGATACTCACGGAAGATGTCATTGACTAGATGTTGAAATGTAGCCGGGGCATTGCAGAGACCAAAGGGCATCACCAAATATTCAAAATGCCCGAATCTGGACCGGAAAGCTGTCTTCCATTCGTCTCCTTCTCGTATCCGAACCAAATTGTACGCCCCCCGGAGATCTAATTTAGTAAAGATCTGAGCAGCTCGGAGACGCTGGAAAAGTTCAGGAATAAGAGGGAGCGGGTATCTGTTCTTGATGGTAACTTTGTTAAGCTCCCTATAGTCCACACAAGGCCTCAAGGATCCATCCTTTTTCTCCACAAAAAAGATTCCCGCTCCAGCTGGAGAAGAAGAAGCCCGGATGAATCCCTTTTCAAGATTTTCATCGATGTAGGAGCGAAGGGCTTCTAGCTCGATCTCTGATAGAGGAAAAATGCGGCCGAAAGGGATCTCGGAGCCAGGTAGGAGGTCGATGGGACAATCATAGGGTCGGTGCGGAGGTAGACTGTCAGCTTTCTTCTTATCAAAGATGTCCAGGAATTCATGGTATGCTGCTGGGACATGTTGGAGATTATCCGGTACTGGTTGTAATGTTAGACATGGAACCGTTCTGTTACTGTATTTTGGAGAAAAGCAGTGTTGAGAGCAGTACCTGGAAGAGAATAGGACTTCTTTCTTGCTCCAGTTTATCTGAGGATCATGGGCCTGCAACCATGGAAACCCCAAAATGATGGGAAACATGGGTGAACTTATAATGTCAAAGCAAAGAAATTCGGAATGATCAGAGTCTATATGAGTGAGGATAGGCTTCGTTTCCTGTGTGACAGGCCCAGAACAGGGTAGGGATCCATCTGCCAGATGGATTTGTAGCTGTTGCTCCTTAACTTGGAGAGGGATGTGCAGGTTTTGGGCCAAAGATGCATCCAAGAAGCAACTGCAGGCTCCTGAGTCAACGATGGCTGGTAACCGGACCTTCTCTTCCGCCACCTGTAATGAGATCATGAGGACCAGATGAGACTGGCTTGAACTAGCGACTTGAAAGTTTGTGGCAGACCGAGTGCGGTACTTACTGGGTCTCACAGGGCAGTTGTTTAAGAAGTGACCGGCCCCACCACAATAAAGACAAAGGTTGGCCTGGCGCCGGCGGAGCTTTTCATCAGGAGAAAGTGGGGGTCGAACTAGACCCAGTTGCATGGGCTCACCATGAGAGGATGACGAAGAAATTGTAGGGGATGCAGGAACAGGTGGTACCCGTGGCATCATCCAAGTGGGCCTTGGAGACTGGAAACGCTCGCTGCGACGTTCCCGGAGACGTCTGTCCAGTTTAGTAGCGAGCTGGATCAGGTCTTCTAGAGAGGCCGGGGTATCTACTCGAGCCAGTTCATCCTTTAGGATCTCAGAGAGTCCCTGGCGATACTGATATTTTAATGCAGCCTCGTTCCAGCTGGTGTCCCCTGACCATTTTCGAAATTCCACAGTGTAATCTTCCACTGGTCTTCTTCCCTGGGTCAGGGTATGCAGGACGGACTCAGCCGTGGCAGTACGCTGAGGATCGTCGTATAGCTGGGCCATGGAAACAAAAAATGCATCTGCAGAGTCAAGGAGGGGACTCTTTTGCTCAAGGAGGTTGTGAGCCCAGGATTGCGGTTCGTCAGAAAGCAAAGAGATAATAAACCCCACTTTCACAGTCTCAGAATAAAAAGTCCTGGGTTGAAGGGCAAAGTATAGTAAGCAAGCGTTCCTAAATGCCCTGTACTTCTTCCGGTTACCGGAGAATCGTTCCAGCATGGGAACCCTGGGTTCAGGTAAAGTCATTACTGCTGCAGAAGCCGGGTTGGCTTGATCCCTAGAGGAAGATGTTCCACTGGCAGATGCTGATGCGGCGTCCGAGGGGTTAGGAAAAGTGGTTAGATGTTGCAGACGACCCTCAATCTGAAAGTAGCCGTCTTGGAGTCTCTGGACAGCCTGGGTGAGGGCTGTGACTTGCTGGCAGAGTGCCTCAAGGGGAGAGCCAGCTCTGTCAGCCTCGCTCATGGCTGGTTTGTACTGTCAGGTACTCACCAAGGCCGAGTTGCTGAGAGAGGCTCCCCTTGCAGCTGGGCGCACGATACCCTCTGGAAGTGGCACAGCGGGTATTGGGCACGAAGAAGCACGGGTCGCCAGCAGGTAGTAGAGGAGCTGGGCGATTCTTCAAGCAGGGGAGAGATCCGTGCTGGGTAGCTGAGCCGGGTACTGAGGGTCAACCCCAAGGCAGACGTCTGGAAGCAGGCCGAGGGTCTAACACCGGTATGCAAGTAGGCAAACGTCCAACACTGGGTAAGGATAAGACAAAGTCCAAGAACAGGCCGGGGGGTCAAACACCGGTAGTCAGGCAGGCAGATAATCCACAGTAGGGTGAGACAGAGACAAGTCCAGGAGCAGGCCGAGGGTCAAACACAGGAAATCAGGCAGGCAGATAATCCACAGTAGGGTAAGGCAGAAGCAAGTCCAGAAGCAGGCCGGGGATCAAACACGGGTAGTCAGGCAGGTAGCGAAGTCCAGAAGGCAGCCGGGGGTCAAGCACAAGAGAGGTTCAAGCAGAGTCGGGGTTGGTCCGGGTCACAACGGGTAGGCACAGGTACACAGGATTCTGGAGCAGGTTACAGGAGCTGAAAAGACAAACCAGCAACAAAACACAGGCATAGCTGTCTTTATATAGGCCCGCCAGGGGAACGTCCTGATGTGCGTGCACGCGTTCGTAATGATGCGCCGCGTCGTGCACCCACGTGAGCTGATCCGTTCGGAACACGCGCTAGTACCCGCTGACTGTGAAACAGTGCGTGCCGATGAGCAATTCTACCACGCAGGCGCCTGGGGAAATGCCTATACTGACAGGCCCTGATTCTGGCATTTCCCTGACAGTAAGAGGGTCTATTAAGATTTGCTACTCCATATAATTGATTATAAAGTGATGAAATTGTACCTTTAGCAAATGGATCTTTTGTACAGATTGATTCAAAAATGGATAATTGGGATAATGGTGTATCCCCCTTTAGGAATGGTGTATAGAAATTTTTGATTTGGAGATATCTAAATATCTCAGAGTTTGGTAGATCATATTTTTCTCTAAGCGATGGGAATGAAAGGAATGATTTAGATGCTATGAAGTCATTTAGTGTCTGAATGCCTGATGTTGTCCAAGCTTTAAAAGAATTTGGGTAGATCCATGCCGGATAAAAGGCCGGATTTCTGATAAAAGAAAGGAGAGGATTGTGTGGAGATTGTAACTGATATTTGGTTTTTAGTTTATCCCAGAGAGATAAGAAGTGTTTAGTTATGGGATTATGAATTTTAAAGCGGTCTTTAGGATCAAGCCATAATAAATTTGATATTAATAGAGGGTCATTTTCTGAAGCCTCTATAAATACCCATAATGGGATTTCCTGTTTTGCATGGTATTTGGACAGACTGGCCAAATGTGCTGCTCTGTAGTAGTTAGTAAAATTAGGGTATCCCAGGCCTCCTTTATTTTTGGGAAGATGTAGTGTGTGTATAGGTATACGTGGTTTAGAAGAGCCCCATATAAACGAAGTTGCTCTTTTTTGTACTATTCTCAAAAAATAGGAAGGAATTGGAATAGGGAGGACTCTGAATAGATAAAGCAATTTGGGTAGAATAGTCATTTTGATTGCATTAATCTTCCCTATCCAGGATAAAGGAAGTTGCGACCATTGTTTTATTAGATTTGTGATCTGTCTTAATACAGGAGGATAATTGGTTGAGAATAAGTCAGAATGAGATGCTGTTAAATGAATTCCAAGATATGGGATTGATTTTTCTGCCCATGTGAATGGGAGTGCAGCCCTAGCCGGGATCAATTCCATGTTTGTGAGTGAAATATTAAGCACTAGGCATTTCTTAGGATTAATCATAAGGCCGGATAGGGCTGCAAATCCATCAAGAGCTGGTATTAAGTTAGGACCAGAGACCTGTGGTGATGATAGAAAAAGTAATATATCGTCTGCAAATATACATAATTTGTGTGTAATACCTCCTACTTCAATGCCAGTTATAGTTTGGTTTGTTCTGATGTATTGGGCCATGGGTTCGAGTATAAGGGCAAATAATAAGGGAGATAATGGGCAACCCTGTCGGGTACCTCTTTTGATATTAAAGGCTTCAGATTTGTATCCAGCATATTTTATATAGGCTTTGGGTTTATTATATAATGCTTTGATCCATGTTAAAAAGTGGGGTCCAAAACCCCATTTTTGTAATGAATATTGCATATATTGCCAGGATACTGTGTCAAATGCCCTCTTAATATCGAGAGATAGAAAACATAAAGGGATTTTCCGTTTTTTAGCAATATGTGCCAATAACACTGCCCTGCGTATATTATCGCCTGCCTGTCTATTTGGCATGAAGCCTACTTGATCTCTATGTATTAATTTTCCTATAATGCTATTGAGGCGTTTTGCTATTATTTTTGCTAATAATTTAATATCGAGGTTTAACAGAGAGATAGGCCGATAATTCACACAGGAAGTATCATCAGAAAGGGGTTTTGGGATCATACAAACAATTGCCATTAGTGTTTCTTGCCGAAAAGAATGTCCATCTAGAAGTTTGTTAAAAGTTTCAGTGAGAATGGGAGAGAGTATTTCTGAGAATGTTTTATAGTATAAAGCAGAGTAGCCGTCTGGGCCTGGTCTTTTGTTAAGTTTTAGGTCTTTTATGGCGTTAGCAACTTCATCTATAGTTATAGGCTCATCCAAACTGTTTTTTTGATTCTGAGATAACTCAGGTAAGTTTATTTTTGAGAAGAAGGATTCAGCTTCTGTAGGATTAAATTCATTGTTTGTCTTGTATAAAGTTGCGAGATGTGAGTGAAATTTATGGACTATTTTAACTGGATTACAAGTGTAAACATTTTTTGATAATTTCAAACGTATTGGTTTGAAAGATTTGTTAGTTGAATTTAATGCCCGAGCCAAATATGTACCTGGTTTGTTTGTATTCATGTAGCAATTGTGTTTGGAGCGTTTGAGGGATTTATCAACTGACTCAGTGAGAAATAGATCGTATTCCAATCTAGATTTTTCCAGATGAGATTTTGTACTCTGAGATGGATTATCTTGAAATGATATGTAGGCTGCATTAAAATTGAGTTCTAGTTTTTTTGCTAGATTTTTGCGTTCCCGTTTAAATAGTGCCATTTGTCTTTGTATTGTACCAGGCAAGACAGGCTTATGAGCTTCCCACAGTGTTATTGGGGAGATGTCTGTTGTATTATTAATTGATATGTATTCCTTTAAAGCTTGTTCAATGGCCATCTGATGTAGTGGGTGTTTGAGCATTATGTCCGGTAAGTACCACGTTGGGTCATGCGCTTTTGGTATGGCTGAGGCTATAGTAGTGTATACTGCATTATGGTCAGACCACGGAATCGGAATTATATCTGATGCAATAATTTCTGGTATCATTCCTATTGTTAGAAAAATATGATCTATTCTGGTGAAGGTTTGATGAGGGTGCGAGAAATAAGTGAATTTCTTTTTCATTGGGTTACTTTCTCTCCATGAATCTACCAGATTGTATTTGGAAAGAAGTTGAGAAAAAAGTTAATCTAGAGGTTATTTTGGATGGTGTAAAAGGTGATTTATCTAGAAATGGGAGGAGGACCTGGTTCGAATCCCCACACATTATCACTGTTCCTATTTTGTGTGTATTAATCACTTGTAATATATGTGAGAGGAATGGTGTAGGTTGTTTGTTAGGAGCGTAGTAGGAAATCACCGTGATTGCTGTATCCATTATATAACCCATGAGTATCAGGTATCTACCTTCTGGGTCTTTAATTTCTGATGATAAGGTGAATGGTGTGGATCGGTGAAATGCAATTAGAGTTCCCCTTTGCTTGGTACAGGCAGAAGCCGTGTAAATTTGTTGATAAAAAGGAGAAATATATTTTGGAGTAGAATCTTTGGTGAAGTGTGTTTTTTGGAGGCATACTATGTGAGCCTTCTTGTTATGGAAAGTACGGAAGGCTTTGGTCCTTTTTTGAGGGACATTTATTCCCTGAACATTCAGGGAAAGTATATTCAGTGGTGCCATGGCAATAGATCAAATAGTTTTGACTTACTTTTTGTTATGCAGAGCTGACTGCGCAGATCAACCTGTGTGGACTGAAGAGATGAATAGATAGAAAAGAAACCAGTGAATTCTGGAGTAAAGAGTAAACAAAAAACATATGAGATTAGATGATACATTGTATAAATTATTTTTTGCAAGTAATCACAATTTACCCGTGAAAGAGAATAAATATCTCTCTCAGGGGAATAAGTGCCTTCGTCACACTCCCACATAATATGGTTGGGAGAATGAGGAGGGCTAATGGGGGTACACGGATCTTCCGCTTACAGGAGAGAAGTGCTATGTCAAAAGACATCAAAATGATGTTTCATTAATTGGAGTGCAGAATATAGTTTTTGTTGAAATTATTTATTCCAGGGTGGTTGTATATGATTAGTCTTGCCCTAGGCTAAATAATTCAGTTAGAAAGGTACTGTTAATAACTTTGGTATTGATGAAGATAGTTTGAATTATTTTGGGATTTTAACCCTTTTAGAGTAAACAATTACATATTTTATTCATATGCAACTGTTTAGATATGTTAACTCATAAAATTGAGGTTGTATTGCTTCAGATTAGAATAAACAAAAACATAATTCTAGGAACTAGTTAGGTAATAATATATTTGTTTTAAGAAAAGAAAGAAAAAGCTTCCATTACTTCTGGATTATTGAACATATTTGTCCTAAAAAGTAATAAATCTATTGTTATTACCTGATAATATATAACTGAACAAGAATTTCCTTATTTCACTTATATATTCTAAGGCTATATGAATCAGAAGTAATAAGAAATATAACTGGAATGTAACATGATCCCACACAGTGTGTGACTATCAGAATGCAGTTACATTCAGTTATAAATATAGGTTTTTTATAGAGAACCATCTCTTAGTATAATAAATGAAGAGATATCAGGAATTAGGATGTCAGTCCATTGAATCTTCTTGGTCCATGGATGATGTGGCATAACGGCCTCTTTTGTGAGAATGATGATTCCCATTTTGTTCTGAAATTTTCTGGGTGCTGCCTGAAGGTGAAGATGACGCCATTCTTCTGCGTGTGGGAGAGTTGCTGCTTGTGGGTTCTGTCAGATTTAATTTTAAAAGGGTTTGTTGTAGTTCATCTGCTGATCTGCTTCTGTAAATTGTACCTTGGTAGTTAAATCTGACTGAAAAGGGGAAGCCCCATTGATACATAATGTTGTGGCGTTGCAGTTCCATTAGTTGGGGTTTCATGGATCGTCTTTTAGTAATAGTAAGTTGGGATAGGTCAGCAAAAATTTGATAATTGTGTCCTTGAAAATTAAGTTCCTTTTTTTCTCTTGCAGCAATTAGTATTTGTTCTTTCGTTCTGTAATAATGAAATTTTGTGATTATATCACGTGGGGGTCCATCTTTCTTTTTGGCTGTGAGGGCTCTGTGTACTCTGTCCAGTTCTAAACGTTCAATAGGGATATCTGGCTTTAGTTCTTGTAATAGAGCAGTAATAGTAGATTGCAGGTCTGTCACAGTTTCAGGTATTCCCCTTATGCGCAAGTTTGAACGTCTGGCTCTATTTTCGTAATCTTCGAGCTTAGTTTGAAGTATTAAATTCTCTTTTTTTAATTGTTCCAATTCTGTTATATTTTCTTGGGTTGTAATTTCAATTTCATCCATTTTTATTTCTAAGGCTGCGGTGCGGTTTCCCAGCTCTCTTATTTCTTTGGTTAGGCTTTTTGTTATTTGGTATGAGGTTTGTTTTAAAGCCTTATGAAGCATCTTTTCAAATTGTAATAATATTACTGGGGATACTGAGGAGGCTTGTGGAAAAGTTTGTGAGAGGATTTGTTCTGTATCTGACTCAAATGGAGAGTCTTGCTGTGACATTTTCTGTCTGTGAGAGCGCCCTGATGCTGTATATTGTGAGGTGACTGGAGCTGCTTCAGCTGCAGTGAGTGCCTGTGAGCTCTTTGTGAGGTGATTTTTATTTCTGCCACGGTTTCCTCCCAGTACCATATTTCCTGCCCAAACTTTCACAGTTTGTTCCCTGGGGCAAAAAGGTTCAAATGGATACCTTTTGAGCCTGCATGCTCCGCTTTGTCCTTCTCTTCTCTCCTCAGCGGTGTGGAGCTCTAACAATGCATGTCTGCTCCGCTAGGCTCCGCCTCCTGCCCCCCCATAATGCATTTTTTAACACTAGCCCTGGAAGGTTTTACCCCCTTTCGTGACCAGGCAATTTTTTGCTATCTGGCACTGCGCTACATTAACTGGTAATTGCGTAGTCATGAAGCGCTGTACCCAAATTAAATTTATATAATTTTCTTTTCGTGGTATTTGATCCCCACTAGGTTTTATTTTTTGTGATATAAAAAAAAAAAAAAGAAAATTAAATATATATATATATATATATATATATATATATATATATGTTTACTCTATGCTATAAAACATATCCAATAAAAAAATTTAAAAATTTTATTTTTTCATCAATTTTGGCCAAAATATATTCTGCTACATGTCTTTGGTTAAAAAAAAATCCCAATAAGTGTATATCGATTGGTTTGCATGAAATTTATAGCGTCTACAAACTATGGAATAAACTGTATATTGGAATTTTTATTTATTTTGTGGAAGACAGTCTGACACTAACTGACGCTGGGTGAACTGACTAACTGCCACTGACATCACCAGTGCCATTAGTACAGTGATCAGTGATAATATTATACACTGCCACAGTACTAATGACACTGGCTGGAAAGAGCTTAACATCAGGGGGGTTAAGGAGATAAATGTGTGCCTAACAAGGTGGATAAAAATCAATGATTTTTTTTTTAATCTGCTTTTTGTTATTTAAATTAGTTTTTTTTAATTAAAATATGATTTTTTTAATTTTTATCAATTTCATTTTAATAAACTGCTTTTGGAGTAAAAATCTATCTAAAGACAGTTTTCTATTTAAGATACATTAATAATTTAGTTTATTCAGTATCAAATGGAGCTTAGTTATATAGCATGAGGCTTTATATTCTGCAATATTTACATTTTTGGTAAACTCATTCAATGAATCCAAGCTCTGCAAGTTGAGATAACATGCACTGCATTGATGCATTCACACAAATTCATAGTAACCATGAGATAAACCAAAGTTCAGGAATATTCCTTTATCCTATTGTTTTGCAAATCTATGTAAAATAAAAACTGTGTGATTGATTCGGTTCTGATATCGCTGTTTTATTAACCTGACAGCTGACACCTTATTATTCTAAATAGGAAACCTTCATTTTGTTTGCAAATATTAAAGATTCTAACTACCAGCAAGAATAAGTCCTTACATTTAAAGAGCACCTGTCATTTCAGATCCATCATGGCAGCTCCTGTTAGCGGGCATGCACTCACCTGCTGCCGCCGCGTCCCTCACCTTGTTGTGTCACTGCCACATCACCAGCCGTCCCATTAAAGTGAATGGGACTGTCGGGGAGTCAACAGCCGGTCAGAGGAGGGGCCGCTGCAGGAGGGTGGGGGGTGAATACATACGCACATTCAGAAGTCACATAATTAGTGAAATGATGTCCACCTGTGTGCAATCCAAGTGTCACATGATCTGTCATTACATTTGCACACCTTTTTGAAAGGCCCCAGAGGCTGTAACACCTAAGCAAGAGGCACCACTAACCAAACACTGCCATGAAGACCAAGGAACTCTCCAAACAAGAAGGGGACAATGTTGTTGAGAAGTACAAGTCAGGGTTAGGTTATAAAAAAATATCCAAATCTTTGATGATCCCTAGGAGCACCATCAAATCTATCATAACCAAATGGAAAGAACATGGCACAACAGCAAACCTGCCAAGAGACGGCCGCACACCAAAACTCACGGACCGGGCAAGGAGGGCATTAATCAGAGAGGCAGCACAGAGACCTTAGGTAATACTGGAGGAGCTGTAGAGTTCCACAGCAGAGACTGGAGTATCTGTACATAGGACGACAATAAGCCGTATGCTCCATAGAGTTGGGCTTTATGGCAGAGTGGCCGGAAGAAAGCCATTACTTTTCGCAAAAAACGAAATGGCAGGTTTTGAGTTTGCGAAAAGGTATTTGGGAGACTCCCAAAATGTATGGAAGAAGGTGCTCTGGTCTGATGAGACTAAAATACACTGGTGCAAACCCAACACATCACATCACCCAAAGAACACCATCCCCACTGTGAAACATGGTGGTGGCAGCATCATGCTGTGGGGATGTCTTTCAGCAATCGGACTGGGAAACTGGACAGAGTTGAGGGAAAGATGGATGGTGGTAAATACAGGGATATTCTTGAGAAAAACCTGTACCACTCTGTGTGTGATTTGAGGCTGACGGAGGTTCACCTTCCAGCAGGACAATGACCCCAAACACACTGCTAAAGCAACACTTGAGTGGTTTAAGCGGAAACATGTAAATGTGTTGGAATGGCCTAGTCAAAGCCCAGACCTCAATCCAATAGAAAATCTGTGGTCAGACTTAAAGATTGCTGTTCACAAGCGCAAACCATCCGACTTGAAGGAGCTGGAGCAGTTTTGCAAGGAGGAATGTGCAAAAATCCCAGTGGTAAGATGTGGCAAGTTCATAGAGACTTATCTAAAGCGACTTGGAGCTGTGATAGCCGCAAAAGGTGGCTCCACAAAGTATTGACTTTAGGGGGGTGAATAGTTATGCACATTGACCTTTTTCTGTTATTTTGTCCTATTTGTTGTTTGCTTCACAATAAAAAAAAAAAATCTTCAAAGTTGTGGGCATGTTCTGTAAATTAAATGATGCTAATCCTCAAACAATCCATGTTAATTCCAGGTTGTGAGGCAACAAAACACGAAAAATGCCAAGGGGGGTGAATACTTTTGCAAGGCACTGTAGATGGCAGCACTGATGATGAGGTACTGACAGGTGTTACTGCTGGGCACTGATTGGCAATGATTGTTACTGTGGTGGGCACTGATTGGCATTGCCAGACGTTATTGATGGGGAACTGACTGGGAGCACATCTGATGGGGCTGGGCTGATAATCAATGTGCTGATTATCAGCACAGACCCCCCCCCCCCCAGCTGCCGATCGACTGAACGCATTTTTTTTTAGGTTCCAAAAAATGCTTCTAAACGCAGCGGCCTCGAAACGACTATAAATGACCCTGTGTACATGTACTGATGAGATAACATAGAGGAGAGTTCAGGGTCAGCTGAAAAAAATGCCCAACTGCTCCTAAAGTCTGTTTACCAGCAGCAGTGTACATGAGGCCTTTCTCTGTGTATTTAAGCATTATTTGTTTACTTTCATTTTGAATTTGTTTTACTTTCTTTTTTCTAGTTAGGGCTCTTTCACACGGGGCAGATCAGTCATGATCCGCCTCGTGAACATCCGCTTGCTCAGCGGGGATAGCTCCGCCGATCCCCGCTGAGCAGGAAGATGACAGGTGCATCGCTGCACACTGTGCAGCGACGGACCTGTCAGAGCGCCGCTCTCCCCTATGGGGGGATCGGATGATGACGGTCCGTAGTGTCCGTCGTCATCCGATCCGATCCGAAAACGGATGGAAAAGTAGGTTTTTCCTCCGTTACACTTTTCGGATCGGAGCGGGTCGGATGTCAGCGGACATGTCACCGCTGACATCCGACGCTCCATAGGGATGAATGTATGTCCGTTTTTCATCCGAAAACGGAAGGATGAAAAACGGACATACGGATCGTCCGTGTGAAAGGGGCCTTACTGTATTTTTTTTTTTCAGTGAAAAAAATAATAATATGGCAAAAAGGAGCCATTTATTGCCACAAGAAAAGGATAGGATAGTTGAAAGTAAGGATGAGCTTAGGTTCGGTTTGGCCTCAGTCCGAAACCATGTTCTGCCAGTGATTGGCTGTCAGTGGCGGGCTAATCCCCACCCTGCAGCTGCATGTACACAAAGCAGAGATGCTCATGACATCATTGACCTAATATGGTCATATGGCCAAATTGAATCAATGTCATTGACCATATTAGGTTAATGATGTCACAAGCCTTTTCTTTCCTCATTGGCTTCATTGTACTTTGCAAAAATTGTGGAAATTGTGCACAAATTCTCAATTTCTTTCACCTTTAGTTCTCAAATGTTCTAAAAGTCTGCTACTACATCACCAAGACCTGGCTTACTGTCTGGAGGGGGTGTATGGGTCACAAGATTAGCTAAGCAGAATTACACATCATTTGGCAGATAAGAGTTGTAGTAGTAGTAAGTAGTGATGCAGGGACAAGGAAGACAACCCAGGAGCATATATCTTCAAAAACAAGTGAACAGTGCTATTTCTAAATGTATGTATGTCTGTTCTAGCTAAACTCTAAACAGGCAACTTCATATTAAAGGTGAGGCAATTTATTTATTTATTTAATATTTTCTTTCTCTAATTATGGTCAAGACCAAAAATCAATTTGTAACATTTTTTTCTTAGGTAAATATGACATTTTGCATATGAATATTTTGTGTTTTAATTTCTAGACAGAAGGTGGAGCTCTAGGCTCATGTTCACATGTTTGTCTGCTTTTAGCTGCTCTGTAAAAAAAAAATCCTGTTGTACACAGAGCTCAATAACTCAAAAACAGCTTTACACAGATACATCTGATTTATTAAGTGTAGTTTCATAAGTGTATTTAAAATTCATTTTGGTAATTTGCTGTATACAGTATATCAGGGGATGAGCTTAGCCAACCTAGGATGAAACCACTGAGCTCAAAATAGTTTTACCTTTTGTAGCTAGTCTGCTTGTTGCAACCAGGTTATACCTGATCGAAAGACTTGCAAACAATTATTATTATATACAGCTTTATTATAAATATATTATTTAGGAATAGCGCCAACACTATTGTTACTATATACAGCTTTATTATTAATATATTATATAGGAATAGCACCAACACTATTATTATTATATACAGCTTTATTATTAATATATTATATAGGAATAGTGCCAACATTATTATTATTATATACTAAGGGTTGACCAATAGTATAGGTTTTTCAGGGCCAATACAATACCTATTTTTCAGCTGCCTTTCAGGCCGATAGCCAATGTCAGGTGCCGATATTCTGTAGATTTAAACTTTTTATTTTTAGACTGTCCTTTTAATTATTTGATTTTTTATTCACTGTTAATGCAACTGTAATAGGCAGTGACAGGCACTCTTTATGGAGGCATAAGACCCCAAACCCCTCCACTGCACTTAAAAGTATTCAAAACGTCAAGATTGGCATTTTTGAATACTTTCTATTTTTTAAAACTGGCACTTTTGGGATGCCTGTAAACCGGAAGTGATGTCATGACATTGCTTCTGGGTTACTAGATCCGAGACGCGAACAAAGCCGATCCGCTTTGTTCGGGTCTTCGGCCAGCTGGGTGGTCGCTCGGGTATCCCGGTGGGACGGGAGACCCAGGCAGAGCGGCGGAAGGCAGCGGGAGGGGGGGGGGGTTGTCCCATCCCGCTGCTTGTAATAACAGCCGATCGGCTTCTCATCCGCATCGGTTGTTATTACAAGAAAGCCGACTGTACGCTCTAAAAAACGGTACCGGGTGATCACCCCAGAACAACCCCTTAAGCCTGGGTTCACACAGACATCACATGTAAGCTGCACTGCGGTGCTGATTGCATGCAATGTCTGTGCAATGCGAGTTCAGCCAGGGCTTTTTTTCAGCTGGAACTTGGTGGAACTCGGTTCCACCACCTCTGGCTCAGGCCCTCTACTCCCTGCTCACCACTATCACTTTTGTAAACACAGAAGTCTGGCTTGTCTCCCAACGGCTCCCACAGATCTGATCTCCTGAGTGGCTCCCACTGAGTGCAGGATGGGGACAAGGGAGATGCAGATGTTTGGGGTGCAATGCGAATGCTGAAACACCCACGGGATGATCTCCCGACATGTGAGAGAGGCAGAGCCATCTACCGTGTGCGGGCAGGTACTAGTGCCAGCTGGGTGCTTCAGCCTAATATAGTAACAAAAGTAAGACATGTGGAAGATAGTGGAGCTTTTAAGGGGTGGGGGGGAGCATGGGGGCAGTGGAGGGGGGTTGCATGCAGAGGTCAGAGCTGTAGAGAGGTGAAACGGAGATGTGGATGGAGACTGCAGAGGTAAGCAGCTGTGGAAGAAGGCTGAACTCTGCACTCTGTGTGTAGTGCACCCCCAAAGTCTTCACTCTGTGTGTAACCCCCTCGAACGTAATACATGCCTGGTATTTAATGCCCCTTTAAGACCTTCCCACTGTTATTTAAATTTGACCACACCCAGTATTTGATGCAGTTTGGAGGGTGTATATGTATGTGTGTGTGTGGGGGGGGGGGGGTTGGGTGTCGTGGTTGAGATCCTGCACCTATTTTCTGAGAGAAAAAAAGCTGTGAGTTCAGCTATACAGTTGTATGGCTGAACTCGCATTGGATTTGCAGGAAAATAGTGCAGGGACTTTTTTTTCCCGCACTGGAACCGGATCGCATGGGTGTTCTCACCCATGCGATCTGATTCCTGTGCGAGTTTACAGTTCGCACTGCGATCTGTGAACCAATCTGGGGGTGTCATTAACAATGTATTGACACCCGCAGCGGTTTGCAGAGGGCAGTGTGAACTGCCTGCGGGAGAGATGCGGGAACCGGCGCTGTAATTGCGCTAGTTCCCGCATCGCTACAGTGTGAACCTAGTGTGAACCAATATCGGCAACATCGGTAAGTTTGTGACCGATACCGATGCTTCAAAAATACTGAATATCGGCCGCACCAATAATCGGTTGACCCCTATTATACCTATTATATACAGGAATATTATTATTATATACAGCTTTATTATTATTATATTACACAGGAATAGCACAACACTATTATTATTACATTATATACAGCACTATTATTATTATATAAAGCTTTATCATTATTATATTATATAGAAGTAGCGCCAACACTATTATTATTATATACAGTACTATTATTAATACATTATATACAACACTATTATTATTACGGTATATACAACACTATTGTTATTATTATTATATACAGTACTATTATGATTACATTATTTACAACACTATTATTATTATATACAACACTGTTATTATTATTATTATATGCAGCACTATTATTATTATATACAATAGTATTATTATTACATTGTATACAACACTATTATTATTATTATATACAACACTATTATTATTATTATTATTATTACATACAGCACTATTATTGTTACATTATATACAACACTATTATTATTATATTATATAGAAATAGCGCCAACATCACTTTACAAAATACCGTAACTACTACCCTGTTTCCCCGAAAATAAGACCTAGCGTGATTGTCAGTGATGGCTGCAATATAAGCCCTACCCCCCAAATAAGCCCTACCCTGTTTTGCCGAAAATAATCCCTACCCTGAAAATAAGACCTACAAGGACTTTAACCAGGGCTTATTTGGGGGGTAGGGCTTATATTGCAGCCATCACCGACAATCACGCTAGGTCTTATTTTCGGGGAAACAGGGTAAGAAGGAAGCATAACATGCATATGCAATTAGCAAATATGGCTACATGTCTGTTCTAATAAATATTTACATAACTATACTTAGAACTATACTTAAAATTAAGGTTTTTAAACATGAACACGAAAGAGGATTTAGTATGTACATCGAGAAAAAAAAAACATAGGATGATTACCGTTTTCCTCAATCACTGGATATACACGTGGCAGTTTTCAGTCAGTTTAAAGCGCAAATAATTCAGAAATCACCAAACGGATGTGATCTACTACTCAAATTCAACTAGGAACCAGAATACGATCGACTGTGCCAAAGAGAAATCTGGCAATCATTTTTAAGCTTTAACCTGTTACCTCCCACGTAATGTAACGTGGGCGGGAAGGGGTTAAAAAATAAAAAAATGTGAATTGAAATGGAATAGAAGTGGAAAAGCTCTCATAGAAAGCAATCTGTTTTTTGCCCTGCGTTTGATTGGGGTTATTTCGATTCAATCAACTTGTCTTTCGGTCTAAATCACCACTTTATTTATGTCTTGTGATTTGGAACCAAAAAAAGCAAATAAAACTTCAATTGATCGATCAAATTATCGGGTGCATGCCCACCATAAGGCAAACACCGCCCTTTTATTTTTTAGATGGGCGGAGTTGGGAACCCAAGATACCCCGACCTGCATAAACGCAAGATCTAGAACAGAGGGGCAACCACAGGGCTTTGCAGAGAGAAAAATCCCGGTGTACTGATTCCGTACACAGCATTAGTAATGTAGATTAAATTTCCCCTGGTCAATTTGAATGGCAAATGTTCCCATTAGACGGGAGTGTACCTTAAAAAAACATGTAATCTGGATGATAATTAGAGACCCATCCCAGCGCAATAACTTCAAAACGCAATTCTCAAGTCACTTAAAAAAAAAAACTTAAATTTTTTACAACAATCTGGCATGTAAATGTTAATAGGCAGCCTTGTACATGAAATCTACAGTGCAATTAGCTTAATTAGCACAGTGGTGAGAGAACGAGGCATATGTGCTCATTAAATAATTTGTAGTTTCATTGTTGAACCAACAAAACAGCCACTTTTCATTGTACCCTGCAATGCCACCCTGACCTCTTCACGGGAAAAACAAAACACACTGTTGTGTGATGTGTGCCTGCCAACCGCTGCCAACCTAGCGGAAAGCTGACATCCATTTTGCACGCATAATCAGGGCTGATTAGCAGCAAGCCCTTCAAAGTAAACTTAATCAGCAGACACATCTGCAGAGGAGGAAGGCAAAGAAAAGCTCAACAGATAAAGCTGAACTACAAGTCCCAGAGTTCCCTGTGAGCCAGAGCCTGCCTTCTGAGAATAAAAAGACAGTGGCTGGACAATCACAGCTGATCGATTTCTTGGGAATAAGATTTCGACCAGATTCGCATTGTTGTGTGGTGGCAATGTGCATTTTGCTGTACGATACTGCAACACGTGGTAATACAGTGTGAATCTGGCCTTAAATAGTCAGTCTATCTAAAAAGAAATCTGAGTTAAAGGTGGAGTTTAGTGGGCTAAGTCTGACTGGTTTCTTAAATCTACTGTGGATTCCAGGGGCAAAATCTCCTTGCTGTAGGTCCTAGCTTACTTGTCTAGCTTTGGAGTTTTGAGTCTTCCTATCTGTTTTTGGCTGTTTCGCTCCTATAGTGGCCTTTTTCATAATATAAAAGTAACAGTGTAGGCAGCGTGGTTTTTGAATGGCTGTGGTGGTTGAGACCTCCTTAGAATGACTGTTCTTGGTGGGTGGGACCTTCATGTAATGACTGTGGTGGGTGTTCAGGACCCCGTTGCAATGACTGTGGTGAGAGTCGTCAGGCCTTGAAGGACCCGCATTAGATGAAGACTGTGGGAGCAGGGATGGTGCTTTCAATATATACTGTAACAGCCACCATGGGTGGACAGGCCTTGGACAACCCCTGTTGGAGGAGTAGTGTGGAAGCAAGGATGGCACTGTCAGAATATAGCAGTAACGGTGGTTGGACAGGCATTGGAAGACCCCCATTAAATAGGATTGGGGGAGCAGGGATGGTGCATACAGTATAGAAGTCATAATGGGTGGACAGGTCTTGGAAGATCCTTGTTGGAGAAGAAGTGTAGTTGCAGGGATGGCACTGTCAGAATACAGCAGCCATGTTGGGTGGATAGGCATTGGAAGACCTCCATTAAAGAGGATTGGGGGAGCAGGGATGGTGCCTACAGTATATAGCAGTCATAATAGGTGAACAGGTCTTGGAGGATCCTTATTTGGCAAGAAGTGTAGGTGCAGGGATGGCAATGTGGCAATGTCAGAATACAGCAGCCATGTTGGGTAGACAGGCATTGGAAGATCCCAAGGATTGAGGAGCAGCGATGGTGCTCACAGTAAATAGCAGTCAAGATGAGTGGACAGGCCTTGGAGGATCCCTGTTGAAGGAGGAGTGTGAGAGGAGGGGTGATGCTGTCAGACTACAGCAGCCATGGTGGGTGGACAGGTATTAGGGGACCTCCATTAGAGAAGGACTGTGAAAGCAGAGAAGGTGCTTTCAATATATAGAAGGCATCATAGGTGGATCGGCCTTGGAAGACCTCTGTTGCTGGAGCACTACAGAAGTAGGTAGTAGTATAGTGCTGTCAAGCTGCAGTACACTGGACCAATCAAGCTGCAGACAGCTGATTTTCTCCAAACAGTGGCAAGATTCCTCTCGCACTAGTGGGTAGAACTGTAAAAAAAAAAGTGTTAGGGATTGTCTGGAGGAAGCGAAGTGCCCTGCAGTAGCTTTCTAATGGGAAAAATGGGCACCAAGGCATAAGCCTTTTCATGAGCTAAAATATACTGTATGTAAGCAAGCCAAGTAACCAAGCTGATTGGTCTCTTAGACTGATGCAAAGTTTTTGTCACTATATTAGGGCTGAAACAACTAATCGATTAATCGACAACTAATCGATTATGCAATTAATCGATTACTATTTTCATAATCGATTATGACTATTGACTATTTTCATAATCGATTAATCGGCCAGTAACATAATGGGGTTAAAAAAAAAACAACTAAAATGAGCCCTTTATAGTACAAAAAGAGCAAATAATAGCTAGTGTAAATATTATTTTCACAGTTCTACAATAAAAAAATGAACCCCATACAGTAGTGATTATCTGCTTTTTCTGTACTATAAAGGGCTGATTTTAGTTTTTTTAACCCCATTATGTTAAACGTCTTAGGCTTGGTTCACATCTGTGCTTTTTTCAGCTGCTGCGTATTTGGAAAGGGTCAGGGGACTTTTTTTTTATCGCAAAACGGTGCTTTTTTGGTTCAATAGACTTCAATGGAGAAGCTGAAGAAAAGCATGTACTGCGTTTTTGCAGCAATTTGTGTTTTTTAATCTGCCCAACAACAAATTGGCCAAAAAAAATTCAAAAACGCAAATTGCAGCAAAATCACGGGCGCAAAAATCAAAACACACAGCAGAAGCACTGCAGAAACAGATCAAAAGTAAACTGCATAGGTGTGTACCGAGCCTTATGCTGGCCACATGGATCAATTTTCAGACGAGAATATTCAGACAAAAAATCTTTGTACATTCGCTGAATGAAAGAATGTTGTTTGAAATTTTCACTTGTTTTTAACATTGTTTTTAAAATGAATGTAATTTCTGAACAAAAACCACATACACTGTCTGAAAATTCCTTTCACCAAGAAGTTTTCTATTATTTCCAAATTTTCCCATCACTGTGGTTGAAAATTAACATAGATTTGACCCCACTAACGATTAGAAAATCGAACGAACATTCTTAAAATTACATTTTTGAGGGAAGACATTTGTTTTTGTTTGTTTTTTAAATAAAAAAATTTGATCTCTGAGTCTGATGATATTTACCAGATTCACCCTTTAATAGTATATATAGTATATCTCTCCTCTAATAGTATATTACAGTATATCTGTCCTCTAATAGTATATACAGGATATCTCTCCTCTTATAGTATAAACAGTATTTTTCTTCTGCCTGTTATTCTCAGAGTGGATTAGATATTTTGCTCCCTAACCATATAGTTGGTTTTTTATATTTACCACTGCATAGAGATATTTAAGAATAAATTGCCTTTTTTTAAAAACTTTACGTATTAACTAAATTATACACCACACTTTTTTTTTAAGGTTATTAACCGATTAATCGATTAATCGAAACAATAATCGACCAACTAATCGATTATGAAAATAATCGTTAGTTGCAGCCCTACACTATATCCCTCCGTGTCTGATCTAGGAAAGGGACAGGAGCATCTACAGTGGGATTTCGGGGTGGGGGGATAGGGGGCTGTCTTTGCCCTATAGCAGTGGTCGCCAACCTTTTGGACCTAAAGGACCACTAAACTCATTTTGAATCCCGCGGACCACTAACATAAATGCCTTATACACACAGTGCCCCCTCCCCCTGGATCATGCTGCTGTCTTATACAGACAATCGGGGCTTTTTTTCTCAGAGAAAGGGTGCAGGAACTCATCCTCTCTGTCCAATTCTTCGCCCCAAACTCCGCCCCAACCACAGCCAAACCCCACCCCCAGCCACACCTTCCTTAAAGGAGAGAATTACAGCGGCGGCAAAAAATTGTAATGAGTTAAGGCTTAGAACTGTGTATCACATAAGGCAAATTCCCCAAAATCTCTCCCAGTTCCCCTCTCATTACAAATCCCCCCAGCACCCCTCTGATCACAAATCCAAATCCCCCAGCTTCTCTGTACAAATCCCCCCAGCACCCCTCTCATCACAAATCCACCCAGCACCCCTCTCTGTACAAATCCCCCCACCTCCCTTCTCTGTACAAATCCCCCCAGCTCCCCTCTCTGTACAAATCCCCCTAGCACCCCTCTCTGTACAAATCCCCCCCAGATCCCCTCTCTGTACATATCCCCCCAGCTTCCCTCTTATCACAAATCCCCCCAGCTCCCCTCCCATCACAAACCCCCAGCACCCCTCTCTGTACAAATCCCCCTAGCTCTCCTCTCTGTACAAATCCCCCCAGCTCCCCTCTCTGTAAAAATCCCCCCACCTCCCTTCTCTGTACAAATCCACCCAGCACCCCTCTCTGTACAAATCCCCCCACCTCCCTTCTCTGTACAAATCCCCCCAGCTCCCCTCTCTGTACAAATCCCCCTAGCACCCCTCTCTGTACAAATCCCCCCCAGATCCCCTCTCTGTACATATCCCCCCAGCTTCCCTCTTATCACAAATCCCCCCAGCTCCCCTCCCATCACAAACCCCCAGCACCCCTCTCTGTACAAATCCCCCTAGCTCTCCTCTCTGTACAAATCCCCCCAGCTCCCCTCTCTGTAAAAATCCCCCTAGCTCTCCTCTCTGTACAAATCCCCCCAGCTCCCCTCTCTGTACAAATCCCCCCAGCACCCCTCTCTGTACAAATCCCCCAGCTCCCCTCTCTGTAAAAATCCCCCCAGCACCCCTCTCTGTACAAATCCACCCAGCTCCCCTCTCATCATGAATCCCCCCAGCTCCCCTCTCATCACAAATCACCCCAGCACCCCTCTCTGTACATATTCCCTCAGCTCTCCTCTCATCACAAATTCCCCCAGCACCCCTCTTTGTACAAATCCCCCAGCACCCAGCTCCCCTCTCATCACAAACCCCCAGCACCCCTCTCTGTACAAATCCCCCTAGCTCTTCTCTCTGTACAAACCCCCCCAGCGCCCCTCTCTGTACAAATCTCCCCAGCTCCCCTCTCATCACAAATCCCTCCCCCAGCTCCCCTCTCATCACAAATCCCCCCAGCACCCCTCTCTGTACAAATCCCCCAGCTCTCCTCTCATCACAAATCCCCCCATCGCCCCTCTCTGTACAAATCCCCCAGCACCCCTTTCTGTACAAATCCCCCCAGCACCCCTCTCTGTACAAATCCCCCAGCTCTCCTCTCATCACAAATCCCCCCAGCACCCCTCTCTGTACAAATCCCCCCAGCTCCCTTCTCTGTACAAACCCCCCCAGCTCCCCTCTCTGTACAAATCTCCCCAGCACCCCTCTCTGAACAAATCCCCCCAGCTCCCCTCTCTGTACAAATCCACCCAGCACCCCTCTCTGTACAAATCCCCCCAGCTCCCCTCTCATTACAAATCCCCCCAGCTCCCCTCTCATCACAAATCCCCCCAGCACCCCTCTCTGTACAACTCCCCCCACATCCCCTCTCTGTACAAATCGCCCCAGCTCCCCTCTCATCACAATCCCCCAGCACCCCTCTGTACAAATCCCCCCAGCACCCCTCTCTGTACAAATCCCCCAAGCTCCCCTCTCTGTACAAATACCCCCAACACCCCTCTCATCACAAATCCCCCCAGCTCCCCTCTCATCACACATCCCCCATTTCCCCTCTCATCACAAATCCCCCCAGCACCCCTCTCTGTACAAATCCCCACAGCACCCCTCTCATCACAAATCCCCCCAGCACCCCACTCTGTACAAATCCCCCCAGCACCCCTCTGATCACAAATCCCCAGCTCCCCTACCATCACAAATCCCCCAGCTCTCCTCTCATCACAAATCCCCCCCAGCTCTCCTCTCATCAAAAATCCCCCCAGCTCTCCTCTCATCACAAATCCCCCAGCACCCCTCTCTGTACAAATCCCCCCAGCACCCCTCTCATCACATATCCCCCCAGCTCTCCTCTCATCACAAATCCCCCAGCTCTCCTCTCATCACGAATCCCCCAGCTCTCCTCTCATCACAAATCCCCCCAGCACCCCTCTCTGTACAAATCCCCCCAGCACCCCTCTCATCACAAATCCCCCCAGTACCCCTATCTGTACAAATCCCCCCAGCACCCCTCTCATCACAAATCCCCCCAGCACCCCTCTCTGTACAAATCCCCCTAGCACCCCTCTCTGTACAAATCCCCCAGCTCCCCTCTCATCACAAATCCCCCCAGCACCCCTCTCTGTACAAATCCCCCAGCTCTCCTCTCATCACAAATCCCCCCATCACCCCTCTCTGTACAAATCCCCCAGCACCCCTTTCTGTACAAATCCCCCCAGCACCCCTCTCTGTACAAATCCCCCAGCTCTCCTCTCATCACAAATCCCCCAGCACCCCTCTCTGTACAAATCCCCCCAGCACCCTTCTCTGTACAAACCCCCCAGCTCCCCTCTCTGTACAAATTCTCCCCAGCACCCCTCTCTGTACAAATCCCCCCAGCTCCCCTCTCTGTACAAATCCACCCAGCACCCCTCTCTGTACAAATCCCCCCAGCTCCCCTCTCATCACAAATCCCCCCAGCTCCCCTCTCATCACAAATCCCCCCAGCACCCTTCTCTGTACAACTCCCCCCACATCCCCTCTCTGTACAAATCCCCCCAGCTCCCCTCTCATCACAATTCCCCAGCACCCCTCTCTGTACAAATCCCCCCAGCTCTCCTCTCATCACAAATCCAAATCCCCCAGCTCCTCTCTCTGTACAAATCCCCCCAGCTCTCCTCTCTGCTGACCCCCCTCCTCCACACACACACATACTTTCTCAGCTCCCCTCTCATCACAAATCCCCCCAGCTCTCCTCTGTGTACAATGCTCTTCCGTCCTGCTAAACACACACAAACTTTACCTCTCTGCACATATTCCCCCTCCCCCACACACTTTCACAGTGCACTCCTCTCTGAATGAACTCTCTGCAAAGCTCTCCCTCATTTTCACAGTGACGGGTCCATCACCTCTTCTGTCATCACCGCTCCCTGTGGTATGTGCAGTTTTTTTTCTGCATAGTGCAGTGGACCGGAGAGCTCCCCTACTGTAGCACAGAGCTGAGGAGGTGTTTCAGGGCTCCTCGGCTCCGTACTACAAAGGCTGAGTAGCGGCGGCAGGCAGGGATGGACGCTTTCTCCCGAATCACTGCAGGAGATGAAGGTTGAGATCCTGACCAGTGATCGAGGGCAGCAGCCCTGATTGTGCAGCACTAGCACAGAGAAGCCAGCAGAGGAAGTGACCTGTGCAGAAAACTTCCTCTACTGACTTCAGTATTAAATGAGGCTGGAGAGGAGAGGGCTGCCAAAGGTTCCGGAACACAGTTCCAGTGTGTTCCTGGCTGAAAAAAAAGCCCTGCACACAATGCTCCGGATCTCTGCCCTCCCCCACTCTGCATCACACTGCATCACACTGCTGCCTTACAAAGACTCATCATTGGATCTCACCTCTTTATCCAGCCATGTGCTCGAGCTCCGTGCTCCCTCCCACAGTTTGTGATTCGCACTACCATTGGAAGTCCTCTCCTTCACCTCCCGCTTTCTGCACTACTCCCAGCGCCTCCCTCTGAGTTCACAGGAGCCAAAACTACAGAGGAGGCATTGGGTATCAATGCGCACTGACAGTATTGATTGTCGGCATGCATTGAGAAAACCACTGGAAACAACATTGGGTGGTATACATGATTTGCGGCAGAACCCCTGGGGACCACCAAAATATTCTTGTGGACCGTCAATGGTCCACAGACCACTGATTGACGACCGCTGTCTTATAGCATGCACATAGCCTAATAAACATTGTTTAAAGATTTTTTGTTGACTATTTTTTTACACAAAGCACACAGAACCATCAGACATTAGCCTCATATGCTTCTTGATTGGACATGGTTATAGCAAAGTTTCTCTTACTTCTTCTGCTGGCGGTGGCTGTGCCGCTCACATGCCCCTGTTTTACTATTAGCACAGTAATTAGATTTCCTTACTGCACACTCTGAAAGCAAATTGGAGGCTCTTTTCACTAATGACACGCTGCAGACTTGTAAAGGTGACAAGCCTGCAGGATGAATAGGGCAGCGGAATCTATTAACCAGAACTATCCGAATAATTGCTTAAAAAATGTATTGAAATAGTCAAAACACAAGAAACAGGAGCAGTGAAACCCGGAGGGAGTCTGCTTTGCCTGCGGCAACCAATCAGGTGTCAGCTCTCATTTTTCAAGCGTAGGTTAGAAATGCTAAAACAAAGATTAGGTAAGGCAGGCTTTTCAGTCTTAGTGGTAAATAATGAAAGCTCTTTGCTTAGCTACAGGTTGTGTCCCGTATCTCCTGCGCTGCAAAGGTAAAGCCAAACCTTTTTTTTCGGTTTGGTGGGGAAGGCTAAAATTCCTGTTGGGGTTTGTCAGTGTTCCCACTGGGGAGATTCCCTCTCTCTATTTTTCCTAGTAAATGTTGTCATCGGGATGGAAAGTAAAAGGAAAATCCTAATCTTACAATTGTCCCTGGAACAGCAACAGTTGGGTGTATGTTCCCTAACCTGTTCTAGTTAGAGGGTTTGCACTTTCCATGGATAGTTGTCCTTCACTTGTATTGTGTCTCCACGACACAGGCAGCAAAAAATAAAAAATTTATTATACCCCAGATGAAGTCTAATCAGACGAAACGCATTGGGTGAAGTGCTGCCATCACCATTGTGCCATCTTATGCTATTAACTGTTGATCGACATGTGAGTGTCCAACTTTTTTACCTTTTTTTAAATGAAATGATTTTGAAACGTTATCACACTATGTGGAACCTTCTTTCTCATTTTGGTTTTACCGTGTGAGCTGATTTTAACCTCCTTGGGCGTCCTCCTCATCGGCTGCACCATACTATGATGTCTGTTTGCATAAATATTGGTGACCTATACCGTATAAAGTTCTAGTGTGACCGAGGCTATCCGGATTGTCGCTGGTTCTACATCACCAATGGTGTTTGTCACCACAAGCCTGGTGGACTTGAGAGGTATATACCCCTTCAAGTCCAACCTTTCCGATAAGCCTTCATACAATTGGTGGCAGTCTCCTCACAAGATTTCCTTACCTGTTGACCTTCATTGATGTCTACAGTCCTACTGATGTTTCTGAAATATTAACCTACAGAGATTGTCCATTGTCACCAGACTTTTTTGGTTTTTACCATATTCCTGTCATTTTTTCACGTGTTGGACATTATCACAATATTGTTTAGATTTGTTAACACAAATTTATTTATATCACTATAAGCGCTGCATATTTTTTTTCTTTAAAAATTCCTGTTGGGGTTTGTCAGTGTTCCCACTGGGGAGATTCCCACTCTCTATTTTTCCTAGTAAATATTGTCATCGGGACAGAAAGTGAAGGGAAAATCCTAATCTTACAATTGTCCCTAGAACAGCAACAGTTGGGTGTATTTTCCCTAACCTCTTCTAGTTAGAGGGTTTGCCCTTTCCATGGATAGTTGTCCTTCAATTGTGTTGTGTCTCCAGGACACAGGCAGCAAAAAAAAAAAAAAAGATCAGGGTTTTAACCATTCCCTACTCTGTAAAAAGCTACAAAAATTTCTTTAGATATACAGTAATTTAAGGGATTATAGTAAATGACCTTAGGCTGTCTGTAAATTATTTCCCGTGCAGCCTATCCTTGGTTCTGTGACCATGCTGTATGGTTTACTTGTCTACCAATACCAAATCATGCAGTATTATTAAAATTCACTTTAAAAAAAATAAAAATAAATGCAAATTTCTTTTGCAGGTAAAAAAAATGTGCATTTATTATTTTTTGTTGCAGAAGCCTGCAAAGCATTGCACCAGCGATCAGCAACAGCATTGTGACAGCTAGCTGGGAGGGAGAAGCTCCTGCTAGCTGTCAGATCGGAGAGCTGCGGGGAAGGGGGGGTTGGTCAATTTGTAACATGAAAAAGCGCTTTCCCCGACTTGTTCATCCCCCGACTTAGTTAGGGTAGGCGGGACACTTTGGTGGGGGTGGGTCAGCCACGCCTCTTGACCATTGACTTTTTTGGGACCCGTCTGATGACCTTTGACCTTTGGAGAAGGTCCCTATTCCAATCCCTGAGTCCTAACCTTGTTCTTCAAGGGGAAACCCCAACCCTAACCCTAACCCCTAACCCTAACCCTAAAACCCTAACTCTAACCCTAATATACCTAAATATGGATGTAACATGTTACAAAAAGTAAACTTATCCTTTAAAGCGTATTTTCACCCAGAAATTGAACCTCCTTGGTTTCCCCCCCCCCCCCCTTCAGTGCCATATTTGGCACCTTTCAGGGGGGAGCGGATACCTGTCAAATCCAGGTATCTGCTCCCACTTCCAGGGAAAGATCGCCAATATCCGGCCCCTCCCCCCCCCCCCCCCCGCTGCCTTCTGGGAGACACACAGGTCCCAGAAGACAGCAGAGACCATTCAGCGCGACTCACGCATGCGCAGTACGAAACAGACTGTGAAGTCGCAAGGCTTCACTTCCTGTTACCTTAGCAAGGATGTCGGTGCATGCACCCAGGTGCCAAGGGACGGGTAGGCTTTGTGAGAATCAGAGCCCTTTATTATTCATACATATGATTTAAACAAATATTAATATTAAGAAAGCGCCTCTAGAAAAGCACTAGTTCTAAAAAAAAAAAAAAAAAATTGAAAATAATGATTTACCAAATTTGCTATATAATATATATATATATTATATATGTACTATATATACATTATACATATACATTATATTTTGTATATATTTTTTATTTAATATTATTGATAATATTATTTTGTTACATTGTTATTCTTTCTTTCTTCTATATAAAAAAAAATATTTTAAGCGTGCACCTTACTAGTTATAAAAATAATTTACCAAATTCGCCATTATATATATATATATATATATATATATACACATATATATATATATATATATATATATGTTATTATTATATTCTTTACATAGTCTTTCTTTCTTTCTTTCTTTTCTTTCTTTCTTTCTTCCCGTGTTTCTTTCTTTCTTTCTTTCTTTCTTTCTTTCTTTCTGTCTTCTTGCAAAGGACATTCTTATATTATTACAAAAAAAGAACTATATAGATAGATATCATGAATAGATATCATAGCCTTACTGTACTTGTTATAGCTGAGATAATAAGCATATACATAAAGACTTTACATTGGCCTATCATTCTATTTTTGCAAAAAATTCCAAACCTGATGAACTCTTTGATAGATCCCTCTCTGCCAAATTAAAGCCCCAAGCCTACCATATCCTCTTCTATTCTCTATGCATTTCTGCCTGTTTCCCCCAATGAAAGGAGAGAGTGAGAGATAATTAACAAAAAACATGGCCTGGCCATTATGGAAGCAATGTCCTTGGCCCTGCTAGTTTTGTAGGTAAACGTCCCCTCCATCAATCTTCCCTTTAACCTTTCTGTCGGTGGAGGCAATAGCAACACCCTCTTCCCTCCCCTGAGCAAATGCTTCCTTTTCACGGGGAAAGAAAACAAAGGAGGGCCGAGGTAAAAAGCTGGGTGGTATACTGCATCCAGCACAATGCAAGCAGTGTCTCTCTGTGTTTTACAACAGAGGAGGAAAGGACATGAATAAGCCAAAGATGTGGGACAATCCCACCATTTCAGACCTACAAACCCATCTTCTGTTCCTGGGGGAATTAAACAAAAAAAGGGGGAAAAAGAGAGAAGAATGGAGAACAAATTAGCTAATCTCGGGAATCTCATATCCAGGGAGCGAGGAAAAAAAAAAAAAAGAAGAAAACACTTGCACAAGGAGGCTTGGGCAAGCTGAATTTTATTGCGCGAGGTATTGACAAAGCTTAGGAAATGTGTGGAAGGGGGCATTGACCAGAGATCCGGCTACAATAGAGTATAAGTGCCGGGCTCTCTTTCTGCTCTGTGTCTGGGGAAAGTCCAACTAAGAAGCAGTAAATGTGATGAGGCCAGCATATGACAATACACGGCCACTTCAGGCTGCCTTAAGAGGGTATTATAGGCCGGGAAAATGTTTGCATTGGGAAGATGACACTCTCCATTTTGTTAATGGCTCTCGACTGTCCCTGGTAATCATTCTGTCAGTTTTATGTTGTTTCTCAATTAAACGGGCCTTCTAAAAAAATAAAGGCATCCTCTTTATCTTCACAAGATACTTGCTGCTGTTTACCGGTGATCACAGGAGACTGGTGAAGTACATGCCACAAAGCAGGCAATGAGAAGAAAGAGAGTGTGTGTGACCTCAGTGATGGGATCTCATACACAGACTACAGCTGGCCGTACACCAGTATAATTTCATTAGAAAACTCTCATTTTTGGAACATTTGTTGGATTTTCTAATCTGACCACTTAAGGACTGGATAATTTTCCTCCTTAACGGCCAGGCCATTTTTTGCAATACGGGACTGCGTTGTTTTAACTGACAATTGCGCGGTCTTGCGACGTTGTATCCAAACAAAATTGACGTCCTTTTTTTCCCACAAATAGAGCTTTCTTTTGGTGGTATTTGATCACCTCTGCGATTTTTATTTTTTGTGCTATAAACAAAAAAATAGCAACAATTAAAAAAAATAAAAAATAAATAAATTTAACTTTTTGGTATAATAAATATCCCAAAAAAATTTTTTGGAACATTTGTTGGATTTTATAATAGTTAACCACTTAAGGACTGGAAGATTTTTCTCCTTAACGACCAGGCCATTTTTTGCGAGACGGCACTGCGTCGCTTTAACTGACAATTGCGCGGTTTTGCGACGTTGTATCCAAACAAAATTGACGTCCTTTTTTTCCCACAAATAGAGCTTTCTTTTGGTGGTATTTGATCACCTCTGAGATTTTTATTTTTTGTGCGATAAACAAAAAAAGAGCAACAATTAAATAAAAAAAAAAGAAATTTTACTTTTTGCTATAATAAATATCCCAAAATTTTTTTTTGGAACATTTGTTGGATTTTATAATAGTTAAACACTTAAGGACTGGAAGATTTTTCTCCTTAACAACCAGGCCATTTTTTGCGAGACAGTACTGCGTCGCTCTAACTCACAATTGCGCGGTGTTGCGACTTTGTATCCAAACAAAATGGACGTCCTTTTTTTCCCCACAAATAGAGCTTTCTTTTGGTGGTATTTAATTACCTCTACAATTTTTATTTTTTGCGCTATAAACAAAAAAAGAGCAACAATTTTAAAAAATTGCTATAATAAATATCCAAAAAAAACGTCTTCATCAGTTTAGGCCAATATGTATTGTTCTACATATTTTTGGTACAAAAAAAATGCAATAAGCATATATTGCTTGGTTTGTGCAAAAGTTATAGCCTCTACAAAATAGGGAATAGATTTATGGCATTTTTATTATTTATTTATTTTTTTACTAGTAATGGCGGTATTCATCGATTTTTTTAGCAGGACTGCGACATTGTGGCGGACAGATTGGACACTTTTGACACTTTTTTGGGACCATTGACATTTATACAGCGATCAGTGCTATAAAAATGCACTGAATACTGTATACAGTAAAACCTTCGTTTGAGAGTAACTTGATTTGAGGGCGTTTTGCAAGACAAGAAAAATTATTTAATAAATGTTGACTTGATATACAAGTAGCATCATGTCACAACTGACTATAAAAGAGAAGAGAGGCACCTCTAAGTGTAGCAATATGGTTACATTTAATGAAGGTACAACCTTTAGCAACATATTGCTACACTTAGAGGCGCCTCTTTTCTCTTTTATACTCTGTAGTTCCTGCTGGATTTTGAATCTAATCCCCTTGTGGAGGCTTCCATTTGTGGATGGACATTTTATGATTACCACAACCTGGTCACATTGCTATAATATTTTTATATGGACTATAAACGGAAGGACCTATTAATGAATAGTTGTGGAACAAATCATTTGAGTTTCCATTATTTCTTATGGGGAAATTCGCTTTGATATACAAGTGCTTTGAAATACAAGCATGTTTCTGGAACGAATTATGTTCGCAATCCAAGGTTTTACTGTAAATGTAATTGGCAGGGAAGGGGTTAACACCAGAGGGCGATCAAGGGGTTAAATGTGTCCTTGGGAGGTGTTTCTAACTGTGGGGGGAGGGGACTGACTGGAAGAGGAGAGAGATCGCTGTTCCTAATCACTAGGAAAAGCAGATTTATTTCTACTCCCCTGACAGAACGGGGATCGGTTTGATTACATTGCCAGATCCCCGTTCTGCCTCTCTGTGGAGCGATCGCGGGTGGCTGGCGGTCATCGCGGCCACCGGCCACACGCATCAGCTTCCCCGCCGTGCCGGGCGAGTGCCTGCTATAGCGGTTTAAAGGACCGACGTACAGCTACGGCGATTTGCGGAAACGAGCCGACCTACCGCAGTATAACGACGGCTGCTGGTCGACAAGTGGTTAAAAAAACATTGAAGGTGCAGGATGGAAATTTTTTCTTGAACAAATAGTGAATGCGGTTATTATTTAGGAAATTCCATTTGTTCCAAAATTAAATGGTAAAAGTACGTCAAACAACCTTCATCTCTGATGACATTATTGAATGTACTGATGACGTTTTTCATACGAACATTTGTAAAAAAGAAATCTTCAGGATTATGGCCAGCTTTAGTCAAGAGAGTAGCACCAGGTATAGTAATGACAAATAAAGACTAATAATACTAAGTGAGCAATCATAAATTTAAGTTTAAATTAGTTAGATCTGGTTGCTTTATGTTACTACACATCAAGGTGGATTTACTAAAGGCAAATAGACCGTGCACTTTGCAAGTGCAGTTGCACTCTGCAAAATAATTTGCTCCAGAACTTAGTAAATGAGGGTTAGCTCTGTTGACTTCTCTCATCCAATGATGTGGCAGGAAAAATGCTATTTTTTAATTTTATTATTATTTCCCTTGCATGTGATTGGGTATTCTCAGCAAAGTCAAGTTTCATCTCATTTACTAAGCTCTGGAGCAAGTTCCCTTGCAGAGTGCAACTGCACTTGGAAAGTGCAAAGTCTATTTGTAATCCCCCCCCAACCCGCATTGCTTTATTTTAATAAATATTTAAAGGGAAGAAGTGGAAAAATGCAGAGCACATAGCACATCACCTGCTGGCCGGCCACTCATGGGACAACTTCCTCAAAAGCACGACTGTCCCGGCAAATTTCGGACAGTTATGCCTCGTTTCCACCGAGCGGATCGGGTCAGATCGGTTTGGAAGGCCTAGAATGGTCCGGCCTATTCAGGGGAGCGTTTCCACTGCAAGTCAGACCGACAGGGGCCATAAGTGGGTTTAGAAAAAATGCCATCATGGCGTCACACGTCCACCAATCAGTGTAATGTATCGTAGCTCCGCCCTAACCGAACCGTTCCATTTTCTATGGCCCCACATCTGAAGCAGGACCCTGAATGGAACGGTTTGGTTCGGTTGTATGGGCCGCTTTCATAATGGAAACACCCAAAATAGCGTACCGTACCGAACCGAACCGATTCGCTCAGTGGAAACGAGGCATTAGTAAGTCTAGCACATTGAGGGGAATTATCAAAAGTGGAGCAGCCAGAATCTGGAGCAGATGTTCATGGCCACCAATCAGCTTCTATTTTTCATTTTCAAAGTTTATTTGAATAAGCTGAAAATAGAAGCTGATTGGTTGTCATGCACAACTGCTCCAGATTCTGGCTGATCCAGTTTTGATAAATCCCCCCCCCCCCCCCTATATATTAAAGCAATAGTAAAGCCCACTTTGTGATTTTTACCTACAGGTAAGCCTATAATAAGGCTTACCTGCAGGTAAATTAATAAATCTCCTAAACTTGCACCGTTTAGGAGATATTTACCTTTCATGCAGCCAATGGCATCACCAGCGCATGTGTCTGAAGGTCCAGCATACCTTGCCGGAACTTCAGAGCTTCATGCCGGAACCGAGGGCTCCCGCGCGCATGCACGGGAGTGATGTTATCGCGCACGGGAGTGATGTCATCGCGGCTCCGGCCAATCACACAGTTGGAGTGCGCAAACCCGGAAGAAGGACCGGGTGAAGATGGAAGCCCTGTCAGCGGTGACAGCATGCCATGGGAGGGCTTCATTCTAAGGTAAGTATTCCATAATGTTCTAGTATACCATGCATACTAGCACATTATACAATCTCCTTACATGTGTTTTTTTTTAACAGCCGTGGTTTACAACAGCTTTAACAATACACATGAGCATTTGCAAATAGGGATAGCTATGCTTGTTGAATATGCATTTTATGTTTAGGCACTACTTTACAAAATGAATGTAGATTGTAGAACTGAAATGAGCGCGGAGAAAGGCGACTAAATAAATAAGAGCCATGGAGGACCTCATCTATGAGGATAGAATAGCTAAACTGAATGTATTCACCCTTGTAGAGAGAAGAATAAGAGGGGATATGATCGCCTTTGTATAAATACATACAGTGACTGGCCCATATAGTAAACCTCAATTGAAAATTGTTCATTTTAAAGAGACTGTGAGGTTCATTTACTAAAGGCAAATATACTGTGCACTTTACAAGTGCCGTTGCATCAATCCCCCCCCCCCCCCCAGCTTAGTAAATGTGGTAAAGCATTGCTGATTTCCATCATCCAATCATGGATTGGGTATTCTTTACAAAGTGAAGCTTCACCTCATTCACAAAGCTCTTGAAAAATGAGTACAACTGCACAATCTATTTGCCTTTAGTAAATCAACCTCAATGTCACCCTCTCCATTCAGTGTCTTTGCAAAAGGCAACAGGCTACTGATACTCATCCTACTAGTGCTCCTCCTCTGCTCCTTCATCTTGGCAACAATACCTGGTGAATCTGGGTATGAAAGAGCATTTTGCCCCCCACCATGAAAATACTCAGGTCTAGCAGTCAAGCGCTAGGTCCGAGAGCTGTCAAATGGCCAAGGGAGTGATGTCACCACTACCCCTATTGTACCCCAATTGTCCAACACAAGCTGGCATGGGATATTAGTACTGACTGCAACAGAGCAAGGTGCACTGGCAAGGTGAGTATCAATAGGTCAGGGGGGCCCCTTTGCAAAGAGGCTGATACTGTCACTTTGCCCTGAATGGTACAGCTGTATGTGTTTCTATGTTATTAAAAGCACAACATCCCCCTCCCGACGCATTCCGTCGCTCTGCCCAGGTCTCCTGTCCCACCGGGAGACCCAAACGACCAACCGGCACATCCGCCGGCTGGCCAGAGTCCTGAACAAAGCTGGAATCGGCTTTAATCGGGTCTCCGATGTAGTAACCCTCACTTCCGGTTTACTCGGCTGCCAATGACGCCGATTTTAAATGTCCCTAGTATTCCAAAACGCTGATTTGGGCATTTTGAATACGTTTAAGTGCAAAGGAGGGATTTGGGGTCTTTTAGACCCCAGATCCCTCCATAAAGAGTACCTGTCACTGCCTATTACTGTCACAAGTGATGTTTACATTCCTTGTGACAGCAATAAAAGTGATCAGATTTTTTTTTAAGAGACAGTGTAAAAAAAAAAAAATAAAGAAAATAAATAAGAATTTTTTTTACATTTTTTTTAAAGCGCCCCGATCATCAGAGCGAAAGCAATAATTCCAGCAAAAGACCTCCTCTGTAACTCTAAACTGGTAACCTGTTACTGTCACAAGGGATGTTTACATTCCTTGTGACAGCAATAAAAGTGATCAGATTTTTTTTTAGAGACAGTGTAAAAAAAGAAAAAATAAATAAGACATTTTTTTTTTCTTTTAAAAGCGCCCCGATAATCAGAGCGAGAGCAATAATTCTAGCAAAAGACCTCCTCTGTACCTCTAAACTGGTAACCACTAACATTTTTTGAACGTCACCTATGGAGATTTTCAAGTACCGTAGTTTGTCACCATTCCACGAGCAGGTGCAATTTTAAAGCGTAACATGTTAGGTATCTATTTACTCAGCATAACATCATCTTTCACAATATAGAAAAAAATTGTGCTAACTTTACTGTTTTCTTATTTTTTGAATCAGTGTATTTTTTAAAAAAAAAACTGCATTTGAAAGAACGCAAATACTGTATGACATAAAATATTGAAATGACTGCCATTTTATTCTCCAGAGTCTTTGCTAAAAAATAAAAAAAAAATAAAAAAAAATATATATATATAATGTTTGGGGGTTCTAAGTAATTTTCTTGTGGTTAGATCCGCTCTACACATGTTTTATCTGTAAAAGCCACCCTTGTATAGACATCCAAAAGTCCTGAGACTGCTGATGGGAGCCGCCATCATAGATGTGTTGCCAGCGGCCCCAGCAGACTCAATTATGTGACACTCTATAGTATTTCTCCTTGACTACTGCACAAAAGTTCATGTAGGAAAGTGAGAGGAGAAGGTGGAGGAGCTGGGCCAGCACAGAGTATAGTTCGACTCTCAGGGTATTATAGGAGATGGAAGTTGATGCAAATGCAGGTACTTTTACTATTTAAATTTTAAAAACACTTTTAAAAAGACATTTAAAGGGTAAGTTTACCTTTTGTAACATGTTACAGATGTACCAGCCCTGCACATCCCACCCCGCTCCCTGTTGTGAGAGCGAGCGGGGGACCTTCTCCTTCAGCTCGCTGACACAATGTAAAGAAAACGTGCTCTGCTCCGCCTGCCCAGCTACGTCATTCATTCACAGTGTTCTGTGAATGAATGAACTACAACTACTGACAGCCTTTGCAGCTGTCAGCTTGTAGTTCTCAATGAATTACTGGAGTGCTATTGATCACTCTAGGTACTTCAATGTACAAAAGTTATTGCCGACTGACTGGATGAGAGTTCAGGTCCACATCCCTAATACATCGTGTGAAAACCAGGTTCCTCAAAGGGTGGGACTTTAATGGACCGTGAACATGAAGGTGACCTTGGAGACATAGGGAACTGCTGCACAGATCACAAATATAAGGTCTGGCTGATTGTTGTTCAGCCATTTCCCATAGATCATGTTTACTAGCATTCCATCATGGCATCCCTTCATGGCCATTTTCATGGTGTAGCCCTGCACTAACCTTAGTGGCCACCTGCAGTTGGATCAGGTTTCTGGACAAGTAGCCCTATAGAACTAATTCCTGCATTGAGTAATTGGTCCCAAAATCTCTAAGATATAGATCCTCTGTGGCTTGTCCCTTAGCACCGCTCTGGCCGCCCTTTGGGTGGGCTCATTCAGATACAGGGGATCTGCTGCACATGTTCCATCCTCATCTTGCTCTGGCTTCATGGTGCTGCTTTAGTGTCTCAGTTCCTTCTCACTCATTGAGCTATGATCTCTCTTGGTTGAATTACACAACACATGGGATTTAATGTACACATCTGGAAATCTTCAGCCCATTGACCCTGAAGAAGACTTCTACCTCATTTGTTGAAACGCGTTGGATTTCCTCTGTCTCCTCGACAGTCAATTTGGGCTTTTCCAGCTGTCTGTCCTCTGTTGTCCATTTCACCATGTACCTAAATTTATTTGATTTCTGTATTGTGCAATAACACTTTGATAACAATAAATCTGTAATTTTACTAATATCTATACTGTTCATGGTCCATTAAGGTTCCACCCTTTGAGGAACCTGGTTTTCACACTAGGTACTTCTATGAGTCTTCCTGACACATTGTAACTGCCTGCCCGTATCGGAGGTACGGGCAGACAGCTACACAGACAGTCTGCAGGACAATCTGCTGATCGTAGGTGCAATGCTAGTATCAATTCACACTGGTGTGATGCAGGAAACCCTGCGATTCAGTGCCGGTTCCCGCATCGCACCTTCTGCTACACACAGAAGGATTTTTATCTTAATGCATAGAATGCATTAGGATAAACATCCTTCTGCCTTTACAACTCCTAACAAAAAAATTAATAAATGTCGATTTTTTTACCTGCAAAAAAAATGTGCATTTATTTTTATTTTTTTTTGTAAAATTATCCTTTATTTATTTTTTATAGTAAATATATAACCATGCTAATTTGAGTTATATTTTTGCCTGAAATTCAGTTTTACCTGTGAAAAATGCTTTATTTTTTTTTTTAACTTTAAATTTTTATTAGCTTTATAAAGAGCAATCCAAGGAGTGTGAACAGTGAAAAATAGTTTACATGTTACAGAATGTAACACATGAGCCCGTCCTTTCATGGGACATAGAAATGGATAAATTCAGAACATTGGAAGTGTCAGGTCAAGGGCTAACACCCCTTCCAGCAGCTTAGAAGCCTCTTCTTCCCTGCTTTCTATCCCCATCCCTTTGTAGATGGTCCTTTCATGGGCACAGGGTGTGCATAAAATCTTATTCACAGACATGATGGACAGAAGAGATACATTGAAATTAACTTTTTTTCATCCCCGGCCCTTGAATATTGTACTACCAGCTTCTTAATTGTATCAAACTAGACAAAAGCTGCTGTCCCCAGCATGTTGGAACATGTGCGCTCATTCCAAGTACTCACATGGATGCACTAATATAGTCAGCCCCTTCGCATAACTAGCAATAATACTCTCCTTTAAAGAAAGCATAGTTCCTATAAGAACGCATCAACATTATTAATATAAAGTTTACTGGACATTTTTTTTCAAACTATTTTTATTTGGTACAAAAGGTGGTACAAAAAGCTTTGTCATGTGTCAAAAAAAATATATTTTGATCTTTTTTATGTGTAGACATTTTTTTAACTTGCTTCCATGCTATTTCTACAATGTTTTTGTAATATATTGATCTGCAATTTAGTATAATTAGCATACTTGAATAAAATATAACCAATTTTAGCTAGCTCTTCATGTTGTGCATCTTTTGATGGCCATGGCACATCTGAAATTTGTAGCACCAGCTACACATTTCCGGTAAAAAAAATTAAAAAAATCAGCTGTAGCTGTCACAAATGTCTCCTACAAAGTTACTACTGTGACATGGTGGTACAAAAAATTATTATACTCAGCGCTGCTCCAATACACCAAATATACAAGTGAATAAAATATACAATAATTGTGATCAAATAAAGTGCAGTGCAAACATGTTTCATAAAGTGCAACCAAATTCGATTGCCCTTTTTGATTGCACTTTATGTGATCAAAATGATTGTATATTGTATTCATTTGATGTATTGGAACAGCGCCGAGTATAACAATTTTTTTATATCACTACTAGGGTTTTTTTACCTTACACTATAGCAGCAGCCCATTAATATAATTTATCTATTAATTATTAGTTCATTAACACTTTTTATATTGTATTTACCATAGCGCGGGCACTTATATCATTTTTTATACTGTGACATGGTATTAACTGTTAGATTTTGTATTATTTTTTACATTAAAGTACAAATCGTAGGGTACAAAATAGTTAGAATAGTTAGAATGATGATCCACGCATTGCAGGACAAACCACCACAATATAAAAAAAATAGAGAAAAAAAAAAATGATTTATTTTAAAGCATTAACCTTCCTGTACCTGTATACCAAAATCAATTTTTATAATTCCACTATGGTGATAACTTTTCATGACTTAAGATAACAAAGTAATTTTCTATTTTTTTTTTGGGGGGGGGGGGGGGGGGGTACAAACTAAGCTTTGTTTTTTTTGCAAATATTGGTTTGCAAAAGTTATTTTATTTCCTGTGTAAACTATAGGCAAAATACTGTACATAAAAAATATAAAATGCATTTTTCATATTTTGGCCAGTGATAGTTTTTATTTTTTTATTAGTTTTGCTATAAATAAACAAAGTGTACATTTTTATTTCAGAATTTAGCCTTTTGAAAAGGACTAAAATGATGAAAAGGCTTTTGTTTTGAATGAATAATTTTTTTTTTTAAATATTAAATATACATTTATAAAAAAATCCACAGACAAATAATAGCTTATTGGAGAAGGGGAAAATCAGATAATTAGGCTCGATTCACATCTATGCATGTTGCTTTTGAGTGTTTTTGCAGTTTTTTTTGTGATGCTTGCCACGTTTTTGAGCAGCGTTTTTGCAGCGTTTTTACAGCGTTTTGCGGTGTTTTTGCGGCATTTCGCGTTTTTTTTTTTTTTTTTGTTCCTGAAGACCCTGACCCTTTCCAAAAACGCAGAGGTACAAAAAGGCATTGATGTGAACATGTTCCATAGGAACCCATGTTAAAAAATTCCCATGCATTTCTGCAAAATGCAAAATGCATCAAAAAACGCACTAGTGTGAATGGAGCCTTAGGGCTGATTAGGATTAACTAGGGCTTAATAAGGAGCTAAATAAGAAAACATTTAAAAAAATATAATATATTTTTTTTTTTACTCGTGGTTTCTTTATTTAATGTCATATAATGTCATTTTTTTATTTGTAAGGTTTCTTCATCTAATGTCTTATAAAGATCAAAGGTCACTCCTTTCATTTACATATGAAAAAAATTGTTAATACAGTTTAACAATACATTGTTCAAATAGCCCTGCACTGTGTGCTGAACGAGACAAATCTAACCTGATTCCTCCATCCATGTTAAACAGGACGGATGGATGAATCTTTCTTGTGGGCATTGTATTCTGCATCTGATTGGATGAAGGCACTGTTTTAACGGTTTAAAAATATATATACGGGTAACCATCTAATGGTTTATACAGTATATATAGTATACTATATAAGCCATAAGTTCTTCTAAAATATTGTCCCAGAATTGTGTTAATTAATTTGGGAACGCTGTAACACTAAGGGCTCTTTCACACAGGGTGGATCAGTGATGATCCGCCCCGTGAACATCCGCTTGCTCAGCGGGGATCGCTCCGCCGATCCCCGCTGAGCAGGAAGATGACAGAGCGCCGCTCTACCCTATGGGGAATCGGACGATGACGGACCGTAGTGTCCGTCGTCACCCGATCCGATCCGAAAACGGATGGAAAAGTAGGGTATTCCTCCGTTACACTTTTCAGATCGGAGCGGGTCGGATGTCAGCGGACATGGCACCGCTGACAACCGACGCTCCATAGGGATACATGTATGTCTGTTTTTCATCCGAAAACAGAAGGATGGAAAACGGACATACGGATCCCCTGTGTGAAAGAGCCCTTATGGAGAAAAGCTGCTCTTGAGGAATGCTAGGGTTCCATTGAACCCTGGAAGAGAAAGGCTGCTCTGGAGGAACACTAGGGTTCCACTGAACTCTGGAGGAACACTAGGGTTCCATTGAACCCTAGGGGAGAAAGGAGGCTGCTCTGTAGGAATGCTAGGAATCCATAGACCCTTGGTTAAGAAAGGCTGCTCTGTAGGAACACTAGGGTTCTATTGAACCCTGGTTGAGAAAGGCTGCTCCAGAGGAACTCTAGGGTTCCATGGAACCCTGGTTGAGAAAGGCTGCTCTGGAGGAATGTTAGGGTTCCATAGCACCTTGCTTGGGAAACGTTGCTCTGGAGGAGCACTGGGGTTCCATAAAACTCTGGTTGAGAAAGGCTGCTCTGGAGGAGCACTGGGGTTCCATAAAACTCTGGTTGAGAAAGGCTGCTCTGGAGGAACACTAGGATTCCATAGAACCGTGGTTGAGAAAGGCTGCTCTGGAGGAACACTAGGGTTCCATAGAATCCTGGTTGAGAAAGGCTGCTCTGGAGGAACACTAGGATTCCATAGAACCCTGGTTGAGAAAGGCTGCTCTGGAGGAACACTAGGGTTCCATAGAACCCTAGTTGAGAAAGGCTGCTCTGGAGGAACACTAGGGTTCCATAGAACCCTGGTTGAGAAAGGCTGCTCTGGAGGAACACTAGGGTTCCATAGAACCCTGGTTGAGAAAGGCTGCTCTGGAGGAACACTAGGATTCCATAGAACCCTGGTTGAGAAAGGCTGCTCTGGAGGAACACTAGGGTTCCATAGAACCCTGGTTGAGAAAGGCTGCTCTGGAGGAACACTAGGATTCCATAGAACCGTGGTTGAGAAAGTCTGCTCTGGGGGAACACTAGAGTTCCATTGAACCCTGGTTGAGAAAGGCTGGCAATTGGCCAGCCTAAAGTTTCCCAATATACTGGGGTAGGTATGGGGTGACACACGATTTTTGGCCTGGGGGGACAGAAACAGGAAATATAATGTTCCTGCAATCATCAAGCATGCTAAACAGCTACTGTACTTTTGTAATTCCTTTCCATTCACGGGAGACTTTAACAACTTTTCATTTTAGAAAATCGCAGCACTTCAAGAGATTTAAGATGTAAAAAAAAAGTTATTCACTTTCTGTAATCAGTTTCAAAGGTGTCAGGGTTTGCTAATACCATTGTGAGCCTCATAATTGTGTGTCGCAGCTAATTACTGCCTAATAGTTGTGGCAGGGACAAAGCCCTCAGTTTAAAAAAGAACTCTATTTCGTCTTGTATTCAAGCATAATCTGAGCCTGAATGGTAGAGATTACATGAGGTAATATAGCAGTGATTTGTACCTGCTGCACTTCATAAGCTCTCTCTCCAGCTGTGGAGATCACCCCCTCCTCCTCCTTTTTTAACACTAAGATTATTTGTCATTAAAATGCTCAGTGGCTCTCCCCCCCCCCTCCAATCTGACTGTTGCCAGGAAGGTTTTTGAAGGGAGATTAGCAGGATTAGGAAAGGTTCACATATGTTCAGCTCCACTATTGGCATTCAAGACATCGGAGCTTCGCCACCACCCAGGAAGCGACGGAAATATGAGACGTAGGGAAGGTGATTGGCATACAGTACGGCGCGGTGCGATGTCACAGGTACCATTTTAATGAATAACCATTTAAAAGCTCACCTGTATAACTTTTTATAAGTAACAATAGTAAAGTAACACATTTTCTATAAATTAACAACTTTCTTTGATGTGTTTGGTGAACTCTTCTTTCCCATTTTGTCAATTCTAACGTCGTGTTGTCTTTACAGCTCTGTCCACTTTTTTGGGATTTAACCTTTTCATTACCAGTGTCGTTTTTGCAATTTTTTTTTTTTTTGTATGCAGTCCTGAAGAGTACATGAAACCCCCAAAACATTATATATTTTCTAAAAGCAGATACCCTAGAGGAGTGGTCATCAACCCTGTCCTCAGGGCCCACTAACAGGCCAGGTTTTATGTATTACCTTGGGGAGATGCAGACTAGAATACTGCAATCACTGAGCAGCAAATGATATCACCCGTGATGTATTTCAGTTATCTTACAAACCTGGCCTGTTAGTGGGCCCTGAGGACAGGGTTGATGACCACTGCCCTAGAGAATAAAATGGTGGTCCAATTTTTTTTATGTCACATGAAATTAGAGCATCTGTTTGTGAAATACAAAATTTCAGTAAAAAAGTAAATTTTAGGGAATACAAACGCAATATATTACCTGATCTTTTTTTTTAAATAATTAAAGATGAGGTTGCGCTGAGTAAATTGAAACCCGATATGTAAAGCCTTAAAATTGCGTGCAACCGTGAAAGGGCGATGCACTTCAGTACCGTATTTTTTCTACAAGTCACATTTTAAAATCCCCTACAGGTCGTGAGTTAGGCTTCGATTACACGGCCCTTAAGATCTCAATGATGTTATTACACATGAGTTTGCTAGGAGAAATGTTTCTGCATAATAATCAGTAAAATACTTGTTTATAGATGCAGTTAAATGAGCAAAGTCATGTATGCGGCCAAAATTTGTTTTTATGATACTTTATTTTTCCCCCTTTGTTTAGATTTAATTTACGTGCTTACAAATGCGTATCCATGCATTTATTTGCATAAGCGCGTAAAGCGCATGCTCTTAGATGCAGATTTTTGGATTCTGTGTTACGGATCTGAAAGCAGCTCATGTTTACGCACCTGTGTGAATGGCTCTATTGAAAACAATGCAACTGCATTCAGATCTGTAATTTAACCACTTCAGCCCGGAAGATTTTAGCCCCTTAGGGTCGATTTAACTGACAATTGCGCAGTCGTGTGATGTTGCACCCAAACACAATTAACGTCCTTTTTTTCCCCACAAATAGAGCTTTCTTTTGGTGGTATTTGGTACCTCTGCGGTTTTTATTTTTTGCGCTATAAATGAAAAAAAGAGCGACAATTTTGAAAGAAAACGCATTATTCTTTACTTTTTGCTATAATAAATCTCCCCCAAAAATATATAAAAAAAACTATTTTTTTCCTCAGTTTAGGCCGATATGTATTCTACTTATTTTTAGTAAAAAAAAACGCAATAAGTGTATATTGATTGGTTTGTGCAAAAGTTATAGCATCTACAAAATAGGGGATAGTTTTATGGCATTTTTATTTTTAATTTTTTTTAAAATTAGTAATGGCGGCGATTTGCGATTTTTATCAGGACTGCAACATTATGGATACTTTTGACACTATTTTGGGACCATTGTCACTTATACAGCGATCAGTGCTATAAAAATACACTGATTACTATGTACATGACACTGGCAGGGAAGGGGTTAACCACTAGAGGGCGATGAAGGGGTTAAGTGTGTCCTAGGGAGTGATTCTAACTGTGGGGGGATGGGCTTTAAAGTGGATGTAAACCCGATTTTTTTTTTTTTTTATGTCATAATGTACAGTATAAGATTTCCTATAATTTGAGCCACACAGGGTTAATCCATCTCTGAACAATCCTCTTTTATTGTTCAGTGAGATAAATCTTGACAAACAGAGAAAAACTTTGTCAAATCCTCCCCCTTGCTGTGAGTGACAGGTGATTTACATCTTGTGCACTAGCCTAAGACATGTATTATTTTTTAATTCCCTCCCTAACTCCTTTCTTCAGCATCTCTACAAGGATTGGCTGTTCCACACCTCAGCATGATTTAGCATGCTGAAGTCATGTGGTTACTTTCCTGTCTTTTCACTGGATGTTAGAGATCATAGCAGAAGTTCAGTGTAAGAAATACACAGGAGAAAATGCATATTGACAAGGGGAGTGTAGAGGTGGGCGGGGAGTCTACTGACATCACGACTCCACCCACCGAGCTCCAGACAACAGACCCACCCACAGAATCTGCAGTTTTTCGGGTCTCATAACAGACAGAGGGGAGACATTTGACAGGTAAAGATACATGCAGGAGGCATGTATATCCTTATAGATAACCCCTATGGCAGTAGTTTAGAAAGGATGACATTGGGTTTACATCCACTTTAAGTCACATGACAGCGATCACCGCACCCGATGACAGGGAGCAGTGATCTCTGTCATGACCCAAGCCAGAACGGGGAAATGCCTTGTTTACATAGACACTTCCCCGTTCTGAGGCTCCGTGACACTATCGCCAGGAGACTGGCGGATATCGAGTCCACCAGTCCCGTGGGCATAGTCACCCTGCACGCGGCAGCGCACGCCTGCTATCCCCAGCTCTTAAAGGGGACGTACAGGTATGCCCATTTGCCCGCCGCCGCCATTGTGCCGTCATATATCCGCATGCAGCGGTCGGCAAGTGGTTAAAAAACACTTTATGTGTATTTCCTACAGTCTTGTGAGACCTAATAAAGGGCTGAGAATGATTGCTCTCACTCTGGCGTGCAATGTGTTATGTAACATGGGTAGCGCAATCAACGTTTTTGTGTGTAGTCCCCTATGTGACAATTTTTTGGTGCCAGGTTCTCTTTAATCAGACATCAGGGGTCTAAAAGACCCGTGATGTTTCACCTGTCCTCCAATGAAGCCAATGGAGTGCAGATTGCCAGATGATCGCTTCCATCTGACAGCAGTTGGCTTATCAGATTTAAAGTGGTGTTCCGGCCGAAATTATACTTTTTAAATAAAAATACCCCTATAATACACAAGCTTAATGTATTCTAGTAAAGTTAGTCTGTATACTAAGGTCTGTTTAGTTAGTTCATAGCAGTAGTTTGTTATTTTATAAACTTACAGCAGGCCGTGGCCATCTTAAGTGTGGGCAGTGGCGTCTCCAGCTTTCATATTTAGGGGGGGCACATGGGGGGACCGGGACAAAAATAGGAGGGCAATATAAAATGCAAATATATATATATATATATATATATATATATATATAAAATATAGATAGATAGATAGATAGATAGATAGATATATCTATCTATCCTGGGGCCCTTTACCCCTTTACTACGATCCCACAACGGCCCTTTCACATGTTCTGCAGCGAGCTCCCTTCCTACTGTATTGGGCCCCCCCCCCCCAGGGTGACAGAGAACAAGATATATATGACACCAGCATACCAAGAAAATATAAGGGTCCAAAGCAGTGGGAGAACTATCAGGGTTGCAAAGGTTGTCTTGCCACCGGGCCCTGGTGTTCTGCCACTGTGGGGTTCCCCAGCCTCCTCTTGCTGTCCTGCCCCTGCCCTCAGTCTGTTTTTTCAGTAACTGAGAGTCCTGGTGGAGTCCTTCTTGCAACTCGCTCTTCTCCCTGCCAATGAGGATGCAGGGGAAGGAGCAGATCGGGCGGCCGTGGTTGTGTGAGCGCCCGCATTATGCAGTGTCAGCGAGCAGAGGGAGGGGGGAGGAATCACCCACTGGGGACCTTCTCCCTCTCAATAGAGACTGTGTTACCCCAGCGGTGGCCCGAGTAAGATGCGGCACATCCGATATGAATACAAACAAAAAGAAATTGCCTTTTTGTAAAAAAAAAAAAAAAATTAAAAAAAAAAATTTTTTTTTGGGGGGGCACATGGTGGGGCCCAGCATAATGTTGGGGGGGTCAGGGCCCCCTCTGGCCCCCCCCTAGGGTCGCCATTGAGTGTGGGCATCTGAAGCCAGACTGTATTTCTTCCTGGATCTCATCCTTGCAGATCCTGCACATGCGCAGTGCAGCAAAAGCAGTGTAATAGGTTTCAGGTCAGGTTTCCATAGCAACGGCAGTGTCAGAGGAAGTTGCCGCCCCTTCCCAGAAGGCATTGCAAACAGGAAATTATACGATGGGCCGCGGCCAGGGAGGAGGAAGTGAAAAATGAATACAGCAGATATACAGTAAGTGCTGAGAAAAAAAATTGAAAAATATCCAATTCGTTTACAGTGCGCAGTTTAGTGAGGGATGCTGAAGAGTTGTAAAAGTGGGTGGAACTCCACTTTAAGCAAGCTATACACTAAGCTGTTCTTACCTGCAACCACAGTTGCTTGATTCCTCCATCAACAGTCAGTGTTGATGGGGGAATCCCTCCCAAGGAGATTTTGCATTCTTGGAGCACGTGGTTTTCCAGCCATTAGAATGCAATGATTGCTGCCCGCAGTGATCGAACGAAAAAAAAAACCTGACAAGCTGCTTATACTGAAGTTGATCAAGCGATGATAGATAAAGTGTATGGTGCAATCGCTTTTTACATACGTGTGTGTGCCCCACGTGTTCTTGCATTTGGGTTTGTGCAAATTGCTTTAAGATTTGTTTTTGTTATTTTTAGTTTATTTATCATAACCTAATTTTTTTTTACACTTTTTACATTCTATTTAAAGCATAAGTTAACCATCAGAACATGTTACATGTTCCACCTATATTTAGGGTGGAATAGTAACATGTTCCAGCTCCTGCCTCCTCTACCCCCATTTACCCTTCCCCCCGTGATAGCAGGCAGGGGTTCTTCTCTGCACATTCGCTGTCCCTTTTTATAAAGAGCACGGCTGTGAAGGGCTCCACCCACACAGCGCCATCATTTTTTTTTTCAGTTTCCTGTGAATGCACAAACTACAAGTACCATCATCTACCGCTCCAGACAAACTTGTAGTTTCAATTGGCTGCAGGGACGCTCCCATAGTCTACTGACATGTCCTCTAGCTTACAAACAGAAAGCCTATAAAGAGGTATGGGTTGAAAGATAAAATAAAATAAATACACAACTAAATAAAAATAATCATAAATAAACAATATAAATAATTATAATAAATAGATAATAATAAATACATTCACTAACTGAATAATAAGTAATAATAAATAAAAATATAACCCCTAACTTTAAACCCTAACCCCTAAAAGAAATAAAATAATAATAATAATAATAATAATAATAATAAATAACTAAACACCCTAACCCTTTCAAAAATAGAAATAATTATTATTATTTTTATTTTTTGGGGGTTTGGGTGTGTATTTATTGTTATTTTTTATTATTATTATTCATTTATTTAATATTTTTTGTAAGGTTAGAGGTTAATGATTATTTAGTTATGTATTATTTAAAAAAAAAAAATTATTTATGACGAGTTTTAGTTATTTGTGTATTTATTTTACATTTATTTATTAATATATTTATGACTATTTTATTTATATTTTTTTTTCGTTTGAGCAGAAAATCGTGCAAAAAAGCGCGATAAAACACGCAAATGCGCCCAAAAATTAGCAAATGGCACGTTTCCAATCATTTCTAGGGGAATAAAAATGTAGCAAAAATGCTCAAATCTGCCCGATTCGAGCTACAAAAAAATCTCCAGAATTCTTTGAGGTTCAGGCGTTTGGCTTTAGGCGACTTGGAGTGGAGATGTGAACCATTTCCATAGAGAATCATTGATTCTTTTTTTTTTTTTTTCTCTCCAGCGTTTTGGAGCTTCAAGCTACAAAACACTGAGGAGTGAATGGGGCCTGAACATTTTTTTCGCTGTTTATGGTGTCTACTGACATCTAAGAATCCAGGGAAGATTTGTATGTCTGCAGGACCTACCTGACCAAGCAAACATTCTCTGCTAGAGATTTCTCAAGTTAATAAATGGAACTGAAATCTTCCTGACCAATCGCTTTTGGTTTTCCCAAAAATGCCAAGTGCTGAGGATATCTATAAATCGCTGCCTCCTCTCTATAGGCACATGCATGCACTCTCTTATTAGAACTAGTGGCAGCCATATATATATATAAAACAAGAATAAAATAACTGTTATACTTTATATTCAGCAGCCTACATGTTACAGTAGATGTGGTGCCTACATTGGTTTTATGTTTCTTTATTCTCACCTGGTGATCCTGCCAGAAACACATTTCCTGTCCTAAAGTGACAATGCTCACTCACTGTACTTTACCTATGGAGGAGCAGCATTGTCACCTTAGACAGGTGATTGCTCAGTCCTTCCCCCGCTCTGAGCAGAGAGCCATGACTGTCAGTCAGCAGCTCTCTGCTCTCCCCTCCAGTGCTCACTGGAGAGCTGAGCTGTGGAGGGGCGGGAGTGGATGGCTCAGGCTTATAGCGGATCACTGAAAGGCTGAGACAAGTGCCGGTGTTATATCGAGAAGTGCCCGCTATCGAGAAGTGCCCGGGACGAACGGCGCTTGCGCTGCGCGGAGCAACACAACAGCTGAGTTTACGATCAGCTGTTGTGTCGGAGAGATGGCGCCTGCAACACTGGCCTTCATTTAATCTGCCCCTCACCTACATGAACACGCCTTGCCAGCGTGAGGCACAATCTGACAGAAACATTTCTTCCATCGGCTATTGTGCGCAGGCGCTGCATCGCTGACACAACAGCTGATCGTAAACTCAGCTGTTGTGCTGTTCCGTACGGCGCATGCACAGTACATCCCGGGCACTTCTCGATAGCGGACACTATTCGACAGAACACGGGTTCAAGTTTCTGGGCGGATACCAATCACATGGTCAGGATCTTTCCCGAGCCTGGACTGGCTGAGTGACGTCAACTGACGGCCGGCTTTAGCCTGCTGAAAATGGGTCACAGGAGTGCAGAATGAACTGCACTCCTGTGATCCATAGGAGAAGTACAGCCACAAAAGCTTTGGCCATACTTCTCCTTTAAAAATCATAGATTCATTTTCACATTGTATGCTAGTTATTACCAGCCTACTCCCATTCCTCCGAATGATCTCAAAGTTTGTAAACCTACTTTGTGAAGATCCCCGCATATTTCCTTCCTTGAATTCTGTGACATGTAGTCACTATGCCCTGTGAGTAGGCACTGCTGTGTCACATTTCACAGAGCCCACCTTCTGAGCTATAGAGGAGCTGAAAGGAGGAGTTTCAGAAGGCTGAATCACTGCTTGCAGGTAGCAAGGTACCATGGGATATGTTGTCCTTAGATATGGAAAGTAAACAGCAGAGGAGAAGTTGCAAAGCATGCAGGGAATCCAGGAAGTTGTGGAAAGAGATGCCAGCAGACAGGCAGAACTTAGGGTTGCCACCATGGACGGCCCGTCCATTAAGGGCCCACGGGCACCGCCTCCCCTATCCATGCTGTTGCCACCCGCTATCCATGTGTCCGGCCCCTTTCAGGATGCTTTTTTCAAGATTTTTCAAGTAAACTTATATTGGATTGTCAAAAATAACTATTGTTTGTTATGTTATTACAATACTGATGTTATAAAAGGAAAGTGTGTGTTGTGACTATAGATATATTTTAAAGTGGAAGAAAGGCTTAACCCTAACTATTCATAAAAGGATTACCATTTCCCTCCCCATATCTATGCTGAATACAATAAAAACGATCTGTGTACTTACCTATTTTTAAGGTATATGTGAACCCTTACTTGTAAAACAACACATTAAGTTTAGAAATGGAAGGCAAAAGATTTGTGAATATATAAAAAATATATCGTTTTTTTTCTTTTTTTATAAGTGTTTTTTAACCTCTGCTCTTAGCTGGGGTTTAGAGAGGTGGTGGTGGGCAAAACAGCAGTACACTGATTTTCCCAGTGAATGGCTGTGAAGGGAAGGGGGGGGGGGGGGCGTGTTAGCACAAGTCTTGGCCATTGAAGGAAAGGCAGGCTGTTCTCCCAGCACAGCCAGAAAACGGACCACGCTAGGATGAATGTGCTCTCATGCCTAGTGAGGTCAGTTTGAAATAAAAAAGCAGAGGGACTGGCAGGATCACCAGGTATTTCACACAAAGGAAGGAATACAAAGAGAACAGGATACTTTTTAACACAAGTACATGATACAACAGACACATATCAGGAACATGAAATGTTGAGGTAACATATTCAATCCTCTCTGTTCCGGTCAAGTGATCCTGCAGCTCCAGCTCCCCTATGTCAGTGAGCAGTGGCGGCTGGCGTTTTTTTTCTTGCCCCCCTAAATGGCCGGCGGCACCCCCCCTCCCCCGCTGTTTGCTGGTCGGTCCGGCAGTTACACCATCTAGGCGGGTAGCGGGTGGTGGGCAGCGGGTGGCGTGCAGCGGCTCGGTGTCCTCTCCTGCATCAGCGGCTTCCAGCGTGCATCTCCTCCCCTCCCCATCGAATAGTATCGCTTGTCCTTTCAGCCAATCGGGTGACAGGTGTCAAAATCCGCTTCCTAATTAGCCAGGGGGGGGGATCAGTGTTACAATAGCGAAAATTCATTCGCTGTTGTAACACACCTGGGTGGGCTGTGAGCGCATTCTCTGCCCCCTGAGCCCCCCCCCCCTATTTTGAAGCCTATTAGAGCCTCTGGCTCTAATCAGTGCTTCAAACCCCCCCCCCCCCACATTGGAATTCATGCATCCGGCGTCCTAAAAGGGGCCGGACGCATAGATAGGCGATGGATGGGGGGTGGTGCCCGTGCACCCTTAATGGACGGGCCATCCCTGTTAGTGAGTGGCAGCTGCAAGAGAGAAGAGGGAGCGCCAACATTGGCTGGGCAATGGGAGTCTATGGGCGACATCACGACTCTAGGAATTCACAGCCATTGTCGAGGGTTTCCTTACAGAGGGGAGCCAGGGCTAGAGGATCAGGTGACAGGACAGGACCGGGTAAAAAACAGGTAAATACACAGATCTTTTTTTACACAGGGTTTGCAGGATAGGTGCGAGGAGAGGGAAGGGAACATTTTTGAATAGTTAGTATCAGACTTTTCTTCCATTTTAACAAACCAAAAGGGAGCAAAAAGGATAATGTATTTGTTAGATTTGAATTATACTTTAACACAGTTAAACGTCTCTTGTAGCAATAAAAATAACTGCTAAAGAGAAGAAACTGAAGGCCAGAGCTCTACATTGTAAACACTTTGTAATCAGTCCTTTAAAAAACCCCATTCTAAATAATGACAAGTCATCACCTGTTCTGTGAAAAGAAATTAGCATTAGAACACATTTCCAATGATGCTAAACCCCAGAGAAAGATGTCCTGCAATTCACTTAAAGTGTATGTCCAGTCACAACTTTTTTCTTAAACTCGGTATACAGTTTTTTTTTTGTTTTGTTCAACCAGTGGATTGAACAAAAAACAAAACTCACAGACTCCAGCATCCATGCAAGCGATGGGCATTCGGAAATCTCCTCCTCTGCGCTATTGTATTCTGACAGTGGGGACTCCCCCTCCATCGGAATACACTGATCAGCCAATGGCTGCAGCAGCTGATCGAATGCCAGTTTATCAGCCGGACCGTTCGACAGAAACCAGTCTAACAATCATCTTCTGTTGAACCGAGAGGGATACACAAGTAGCACCCTCCCAGTTCAGACTAGATTGCTAGGGAAATGTAATTTAGCTCCTATGTAAACAGTGAAGCAAAGGTTGATTGCTCAGGGCTGTTCAGTGTTTCACATGCTGCTGTTCTGCTGCTCCCCCCTGTCTTATAGAGGCTTCTGGAAACATGCTGGGGGAAAGGTAGAACAGGCAGCCTGAATATTTGTGCAACTCCAGCACCTCCTGGGGAGGTGTGCCCAGGGGGTTCGAGGAGAGACCGTAAGTAGTCTGAGACCTGGCAGCAAAGTGCAGTGTTCCTGGGCCCAGTCCTTCAGGAGGGGGCCCATGTGTGGGGGCTCTGCCCCAGGGGGCAGAAAAGCTAGAGGAGCCAGAGTAGACATTGAGGTCCCAGCTAGGCTTAGCTGGCAGGCCACCAAACAACCTTTGTGCAGAGAGTGAGCTGGGTCAAGAGGATGATTACTGGAGAGTTCCAGGAGGAAGTTGGTGGGAAGTCCAACTGTCCTGTGGCTTATTGACTACAAGACCCCAGTGCTGCAGAGTTGGACAGTGTGGTGATTTGAGACTCTGGAAGGGGTACCAGTCTCAGCTAGCCTAGAGAGCCAGGAAGACATTTATTTTACAAGTGCAGTACAACCAGGAGTTGTGCAATACAGCCTGACGTTTGTGCATAGCAGCCAGAAGTCAAGCAGTCCTCAAGTGTACAGTTTTGCAGTTTCTGGGTATGCCATGCTCCCCATCCATATCCAAGTTCCTGTTCTAAATAACAAAAAAACGAAAAAGAAACCCCTAGAGTGTTCTTTAAAGCGGGAGTCCCACGAAAACATTTTTTTTAGATGTCAGCAGCTGCAAATACTGCAGCTGCTGACTTTTAAAATAAGGTCACTCACCTGTCCCGGGGTCCAGCGATGTCGGCACCCGAGACTGAACCGTCCCTTGATCCTCGGGTGCTGCCGCCGCCATTCTCAGTGAGGGAATCAGGAAGTGAAGCGTTGCGGCTTCACTTCCCGATTCCCTACTGCGCATGCGCGAGTCGCGCTGCGCTTTCTCAATGGTCCCTGCTATCTCCTGGGACCTATGTCTTTCCCAGGAGACAGTGGGGGAGTGCGGGAGGGGGCGTGACTCCCATGGGAGTCTATTCCCGAAAGCGGGTGCAGATACCTGTCTTAGACAGGTATCTGCACCCCCCTCCCCCCTGAAAGGTGCCAAATGTGACACCGGAGGGGGGGAGGAATCCGATGAGCCGAAGTTCCACTTTTGGGTGGAACTCCGCTTTAAGCCAGAAGAAAAATTGTGAAAATGCTGTATGTGTTCTAAACGGGGGAAACAGGACAAAAATACTAGTGGCTCCTGGGGGGGTAGCACTACACACGCACACCAAAATTAGTGTATTTGTACACCCCAGTTCTGGTTTTGAAGGATTTCTGCTGACTTCCTGTTTGGTAAAATTATTATCGCTGGGACGCATACTAGGGGGATATCTCCCCAGTGGAGCGTTAATAGCAATTAAAAACCAGACAGTTGTTTTAACCATTCCTAAAAAAAAAAAAAAAAGAAGGGTGCACCAGCCTAGTGCATTACCTCAGGCAATATTTAATGATGTTTCAAGAGATACAGTATACCCTCTTCCTTAAAGCTTTGCTACCGTAAATGTGTTTTATTGTAGATTGTAGAGGTCTGTTCCAAGCAACAACCAATCTTTTAGTAAAGTTTTATTTTACCAACACAGTAGTTGATGCTTGGAATATTCTTCCAGCAAATGAGTCAACAGCAAGCGGGATTCAAACATGCTTGGGACAAAAAAGTTCAAAAATAAATAAATACAAAATGGGTCATACTTGGTGACTTGGTGAAAAAAAAAACACTTGGCCTTTTTTTTTCCATCACTCCTCTGTGTTTCTATTTATGGATGTTGTCCAATAACATGGCAAAGCAACAAGGCCATCAACAAGGTGATTGAATTTAGAGTGGGGACTACTGAGCAATGAGAGACCGGTACATAGTAGATTATACATACAGGAGTGCTGTACTGAAGGCGATCTTATTTTTTACCCTTGTGAGTGTTTTTATCTTTTTGCTTTTCAATACATAATTACAGAGATGCTATTAGTCCCTTTGGTTATGACACACCTGAGCCACATACAAAAATATAGAAGGAGGATCCAGCGAGTGATTTTGGATACATGCTTCAGCCTTATGGCCGGGCAAAGTACTGTGTGACCTCATTTACTATAAGAGATCAAAAGTGGAGGTGAGCATATTGGGATTTATACACAGTGGAGTGCACTTGCTTCACGTGATGTTTTATGAATTAAGAAGAATTTTTGAGTGATCACAGTTCCATGCTTGAAGTCACGATGGAATGTTGGACTATTGGTTTTTTTTATTCGCTATGACTATTTATTTTGTATTATAAGTGCTGTGCTTATTTTATTGGGTAGCGCTACACTATTTGTTGTTTGACATTGCACACACATTCTTACACGCTTCTGTGAATGGCCCTGCACACTCTTCCTCATCACTGATCCTATGGATGAAAGCTTGGTTCCAAAGTAAGCATTGTTTCATTGTTTTCTAATTTTCTAATTGTTTTTGTTATGAAGAACATGCAGTGGTGAAAATAATTATTTGATCCCCTGCAGATTTTGTAAGTTTGCCCACTTACAAATAAATGAAGGGTCTATAATTTTTATCATAGGTGTATTTTAAATGATAGAGACGGAATATTAACCAAAATCCAGAAAAAAACACATGATACCAATGTCATTGATTGCGTTGCAGTTCAGTGAGTAAAATAAGTATTTGATCCCCTACCAACCAACAATAATTCTGGCTCCTACAGACTGGCTACAGTATGTGCTCATGTGGTACACAGATTAGTCCTGTCAATTTAAGAAGGTTCTCCTAACTACAACTCGTTATGTGTATAAAAGACACTTGTCTACAGAATCTCTTTCTTCCATTTGAACCTCACCATCATGGGCAAGACCAAAGAGTTGTCAAAGGACATCAGGGATAAGATTGTGGACCTACACAAGGCTGGAATGGGCTACAAGACCATCAGCAAGAAGCTTGGTGAGAAGGAGACAACTGTTGGAGCAATTAAATCGCAAATGGAAGAAATACAAAATAACCATCAATTGCCCTCGGTCTGGAGCTCCATGCAGGATTTCACCTCATGTGGTAAGGATGATCATGAGGGAAGTGAGGGATCAGCCCAGAACTACACAAGAGGAGCTTGTGAATGATCTCAAGGCATTTGGGACCACAGTCACCAAACAAACCATTGGTAACACAATACACCGCCAAGGATTGAAATCCTGCAGCACCCGCAAAGTCCCCCTCCTCAAGAAGGTACATGTACAGGCCTGTTGGAAGTTTGCCAATGAACATCTAAATGATTCAGAGAAGGATTGGGAGAAGTGCTGTGGTCAGATGAGACCAAAATTGAGCTCTTTGGCATTAACTCGACTTTCCGTGTTTGAAGGAAGAAAAATTCTGACTATGTCCCTAAGAACACCATCCCTACAGTTAAGCACGGAGGTGGATACATTATACTTTGGGGCTGTTTCTCTGCTAAAGGTACAGGCTGACTTTGCCACATCAAGGGATCAATGAACAGGGCCATGTATTGTAAAATCTTGGATGAGAACCTTCTTCCCCCAGTCAGAACACTGAAGATGAGTCATGGACGGCTCTTCCAGCATGACAATGACCCAAAACATACCGCCAAGGCAACAAAGGAGTGGCTCAAGAAGAAGCACATTAAGGTCATGGAGTGGCCCAGCCAGTCTCCAGACCTTAATCCTATAGAAGATTTATAGAAGAGCTGAGACTTCGAGTTGCCAAGTGACAGCCGAGAAAACCTTAACAATTTAGAGAAGATCTGTAAAGAAGAGTGGACCAAAATCCCTCCTGAGATGTGTGCAAACCTGGCAACCAACTACAAGAAATGTCTTACCTCTGTGCTTTCCAACAAGGGTTTCTCCACCAAGTACTAAGTCATGTTTTGCTTGGGTATCAAATACTTATTTTACTCACTGAACTGCAACTCAGTTTATAACATTTGTATCATGTGTTTTTTCTGAATGTTTGGTTGATATTCTGTCTCTATCATTTAAAATACACCAATGATAACAATTATAGACCCTTCATTTCTTTGTAAGTGGGCAAACTTACAAAATCTGCAGGGGATCTAATAATTATTTTCCCCACTGTATGGGGGCTGCTATTATTTGGAAGGTTAGCATTTGTTGCATTGGCTTTAATGCTGTGTCTCTGACCTGAAACAAGGATAGAGATAAGATATTCCAGCAATTTTCCAACATTCTTTTACAGTATGCTTGTTTCGGGTCCATGATTTGAAAATATTGAAGCCAGACACTGCCAGGCAACTGGCATATTTAAAAGAAGGCCAGCAATGGCAGCCCCCATACTTTAACTCAGTAACAGCTGTGCATTCTCCATAAACACCCGGGGAAGGGCTGCAAAGCAGCATCTTTTTACCTTCCGCAGTGTCAAAGGTTGACCCCAATATGTCCAGTTTTCAGTGGGACGTATTGTCTTACTTCTTGGTCTCAGCAGATGGCCTAAAAAAAAAAAAAAAAAGATAAAGTAATAAAATAAAAAAAAAAACCTGCAGTTATCCAAACAGAAAAAAAAGTCATATCCCTAAACTAATACAGAGATAAGAACTCCCAAACAGAGCCAGGGATAAGGAGCTCAGATATAAAGTATATAATAAGATATTTACATATTTACATTGTATGTGCCTTCATTTCCATCTCCGGCCTAGCCGTCAAGTAAGTGCGCACACACCGCTCCTTCTGTTTTTGTTTACTCGTGCTAAATAGATTATGCTAATCAGCCGCATAAATTCATGCAACTCTTATTATGGCATTTTAATCAGACCGTTTGCCACTGCACGCCTTCATTAGAATTCTCCTAATCTCACTTGTTAGTGTAACAAACAGTAATAAATGCCGCGGAAACTTGGATTAAGTCTCAGGCAGGGAGACATTAAAGGAGGAATATGGAAATGTCTCAAATCTTTGCATTATTTATCTAAATGTCACCTAAACAGTTCAGGGATATCCAGCTCATTATAAGGAGGAGGGGGGATCCTGGGGACCCAAAGACAGTAATTAGTTTTCTTGTCTTGTACTCCTGCAATACAATTCTCATGAAACCGATACCATTTTTTTCCTAATTTGTACAGAAAAAAATATTTTTCCAGAGCTTTGGTTTAACCAGTTTCTTGCCGTTGCACCAAAGGAAGAAAAAGATTGTATTGGTTGCTGTGAGCTACGGTAAAAAAGATGCAGTAGAAACTTACTTTGCCTACATGACTTTAAAGCTGAACTTTGGTAAAACGAAAAGTCCTGCCTTGCAGTGGTGCTGCACCTGCACTGCAAGCATTAACTGCTAGTTTATGCTTGGGGACCGTGTGCAGCAGTTTCATTGCATGTTCCTCCTCTACAGCAGGCTCCTCTCCACTGCCAGACCTGTACCTGTAGCCTCTTTTCCCCTGCACTCTGGTGGTCTCATGGTCCTCTGATGTCATCAAGACAGATGAAGGGACCATAGCCCTACATTGAAAGCTTTTGCCACGGAAGACGTCTGGTAAGACAAAACGCGTAGGGAGGAGCCAATTGCTGACATCATTGCAATTTGCGTCCTTTTTTTCCCACAAATAGAGCTTTCTTTTGATGGTATTTGATTGCCTCTGCCATTTTTATTTTTTGCGATATAAATGGAAAAAGACCGAAAATTTTGAAAAAAAATTATATTTTCTACTTTTTGTTATAAGAAAAATTCAATAAACTCAATTTTATTCATACATTTAGGCCAACATGTATTCAGCCACATGTATTTGGTAAAAACATGTCAATAAGCGTATATTTATTGGTTTGCGCAAAAGTTATAGCATCTATAAAATAGGGTACATTTTCTGGAATTTACACAGCTTTTAGTTTATGACTGCCTATCTCATTTCTTGAGGTGCTAAAATGGCAGGGCAGTACAATCCCACTCCCCTCCAAATGACCCCATTTTGGAAAGTAGACACCCCAAGGAAATTGCTGAGAGGCATGTTGAGCCCATTGAATAATTTTTTTTTTTTGTCCCAAGTGATTAAATAATGACAAAAAAAAATAATTTACAAAAAGTTGTCACTAAATGATATATTGCTCACACATGCCATGGTTATATGTGGAATTGCACCCCAAAATACATTTTGCTGCTTCTCCTGAGTACGGGGATACCACATGTATGGGACTTTTTGGGAGCCTAGCCGCATACGGGGCCCGAAAACCAAGCACCGCCTTCAGGATTTCTAAGGGCGTAAATTTTTTATTTCACTCCTCACTACCTATCACAGTTTTGAAGGCCAAAAAATGCCAAGATTGCACAAACCCCCCCAAATGACCCCATTTTGGAAAGTAGCCACCCCAAGCTATTAGCTGAGAGGCATGTTGAGTATTTTGCAGCTCTCATTTGTTTTTGAAAATGAAGAAAGAAAAGAAAAATTTTTTTTTTTTCTTTTTTCAATTTTTAAAACTTTGTGACAAAAAGCGAGGTCTGCAAAATATTCACCATACCTCTCAGCAAATAACTTGGGATGACTACTTTCCAAAATGGGGTAATGTGGGGGGTTTTGTGCCATCTGGGCATTCCATGGCCTCCGAAACTGTGATAGGCAGTGAGGAGTGAAATCAAAAATTTACACCCTTAGAAAGACTGAAGGTGGTGCTTGGTTTTCAGGACCCATATGCGGCTAGGCTCCCAAAAAGTCTCACACATGTGGTATCCCCATACACAGGAGAAGCAGCAGAATGTATTTTGGGTTGTAATTTCACATATGCCCATGGCATGTTTGAACAATATATCATTTATTGACAACTTTGTGTAAAAATATTTCATGGACTCGACATGGTTCTCAGCAAATAGCTTGGGGTGTCTACTTTCCAAAATGGGGTCATTTGTGGTGGTTTTGAACTATCCTGGCATTTTATGCACAACATTTAGAAGCTTATGTCACACATCACGCACTCTTCTAACCACTTGAAGACAAAGCCCTTTCTGACACTTTTTGTTTACATAAAAAAATATTTTTTTGCAAGAAAATTACTTTGAACCCCCAAACATTATATATTTTTTTAAATCAAAGGCCCTACAGATTAAAACGGTGGGTGTTTCATTTTTTTTCGCACAGTATTTGCGCAGCGATTTTCAAACGCATTTTTTGGGAAAAAACACACTTTTTTTAATGTTAATGCACCAAAACACACTATATTGCCAAATGTTTGATGAAATAAAAAAGATGATCTTAGGCCAAGTACATGGATACCAAACACGACATGCTTAAAAATTGCACACAAACGTGCAGTGGCAACAAACTACATACATTTTTAAAAGCCTTTAAAAGCCTTTACAGGTTACCACTTTAGATTTACGGAGGACTACTGCTAAAATTGCTGCCCTCAATCTGACCTTCGCGGTGATACCTCACATGCATGGTGCAATTGCTGTTTACATGTGAAGCCAGACCGACGCTTGCGTTCGTCTTTGCGCGAGAGCAGGGGGGGACAGGGGTGCTTTTTTTTTTTGCTTTTTTTTTTGCTTTTTTATCTTATTTTTAAACTGTTCCTTTTAATTTTTTTTATCATTTTTATTGTTATCTCAGGGAATGTAAATATCTCCTATTGGAAAAAATTGGGGTCTATTAGACCCTAGATCTCTCCTCTGCCCTCAAAGCATCTGACCCCGCCAAGATCGGTGTGATAAAATGCTTTCCCAATTTCCCAATGGCGCTGTTTACATCCGGCGAAATCTAAGTCATGAAATGCTTGTAGCTTCTGGTTTCTTAAGCCATAGAGATGATTGGAGCCCTCCCACTGCTTGTAAAAGCAGTCTAGAGGCTAATTAGCCACTAGGATTGCTTTTACATTAAAGCAGACTGCTGGCTGAAAAGAATGATACCAAGATGATACCTAAACCCGCAGGCATCATTCTGGTACAACCACTCAAAGTACAGCAACATACCATTACGTTGCTGGTCCTTGTTGGGCATGTAATCTTTTTTTTTCATGCAGCCTGTGGGCTGAACGAAAAAAAGAGATTGATCGGTGGGTATGCCCACCATTAGAATACCTCCCTTCATTCACCCACTTCTAATGATGGGCGTACATGCACCATTTTGTTTTTAACTGTGGTGGTGAAATCACCTCCTACAGCGCTGGAGTCACGGCTTTATGTATCGTGGGAGCAAACGCTGTTGCTGTCAAGGTAAATAAATCAGTGCTGCAGCTGAATGGCCTAAAAAATATAGGCCGAAGCAATGATGGTTAACAATAAAACAAAGTAACATTACAGTACAACAGTAAGACATACCATACCTGCAAAGCAAATACATAGTAAAAAATAAAATATTTTTTAACGCAATCTGTGCCTAAAATATATATATGCCGAAGCATGTCCCCATGCTTCGGCATATATGCTCTTTTTTTAACTGCGGTGGTGAAATCACCTCCTACAGCGCTGGAGTCACGGCTTTATGTATTGTGGGAGCAAACGCTGTTGCTATCAGGATAAATAAATCCACGCTGCAGCTGAATGGCGTACCTGAAAACAAAAAAATGGTTAACAATAAAACACAGTAAACAGTAAATTATAAAAAAAATTACATACCTGAAAAGCAAACATGATAAAACATAATAACAATAAGACATTGCAGAATTGAATACAGTAAAAAAGAGCAGAACAATAGAGAGAGAATAGAGAGAGAGAGAGAGAAAACAATAAAACGACAACTATTTTTGTTTTTTTTATGTTATATATTTTTCTGTGGTTTTTTTTTTTGTAACTGTTGTAACTGTAACGGTTCCAGGTTCGGGTCTCTCAAAATGCGATGGCATCTTGGGAGACCCTGTGAAAGTGTGCCTAGTCTGTGCAGTGCTGTACCCTACGCTAATACTCAACTACTGTATGGTAGTGTTCAAAACATTCACCAATGCAAAGACCAGGATTGTCAGGACAGGAGGGACAATAATAGCGGGTGTCACGCCTATATCCACGCTTGCTGCAGACACGACATGTTCTTTGGGGGCTGGTTGGGTGGGGGTAGTTGAGGGAGCGCGCCAACTGGAGCAGGAAAGGAGAAGAGGTGCTGTGTTGTGCTTGGTAAGCGGACCTTATGCTGAATATGCTGGGCACTGCTAAACATAAAAGCAGGGAGGCTGGATTGGAGAGAGACTGCTGCAGTATCGGCGGTCCGGGTGCTACTCCAAGACATTGCTGTCATCCAGGACGTCATCACTCTGATCTGCTAAGGAGGTCGCCATCACACCTGTTGCTACCATCACTCTGCTGCAGGATAAGGGGGCCCCCCAACGCGCAACTAACTCATCACCATCAGAGGACTGCCGGGAAAAGAGTTTGAAGAGGGTTGCAGACCAGGGATAGGCACGGACCAAGGCTGTGGCAGACATTTTCCAAAGTACAGACCTTAGTGAAGGACACCAAGGTACATTTCAAATTAAAACCATTCAAAAAACACTCTGTCTACTCTCTGGCCTAGTTCTACAAGTACAAATACCTTTAAATTAACATTTATATAAAGACTGCTTGTGGTATATGGTTATAAAATGTTTAAAAGATCTTCAAAATTCTTACCTTTTATATTTTTCGGTTGTACTGAGACACAGCAGCAGCATCAGCAGGATGAAGTAGCAATACGCAAACATCCGTCAACACAACAGTTCTCAAGGCGATTTCTTGTAGAGGTTAGGTGATATGCAGTATGTAAATAGAGAGAACCGCGCTTGACCTAAAAATGCGTATGTAATTAGCAGCAGCATATAGTGCGATCACACCAAAATAATAATTCAAAGAGGAGAAAGCTGCGCTCAAACAAAACAGTCTATACAATGACATCAGAGAAATTTTGAAATCCTTCCAGAATAAACAGCACCGCCACCGTGTACTTTGAAGCAGTAGTGACAATCCACCCTAGTAGTAAAACCTGCTTACCAGATGGCAAGCATAAAAGGGCAGGTGGCTATAGCCCAGCCAAGGCCTTTTAGCTTGCTGGCACTCCCGGTGTTCGTGTGGGGGGTAAAACTCCAGATTCACTTGCGATGCCACATGTCACCATTCACCACGAAAACCACGGATGACCCAGAAGGAAGAAGAACTCACCATAGTGTAAAATCTTTCTTATACAGCCCACTTCCAGTTTCTTGTCTGATCATTAGCCTAGGCTTATGACATGCACAGCTCTCTCAAAGCAAAGCAAAGAGAGGACAGAGAGCTGTGCATGTCATAAGCCTAGGCTAATGATCAGACAAGAAACTGGAAGTGGGCTGTATAAGAAAGATTTTACACTATGGTGAGTTCTTCTTCCTTCTGGGTCATCCGTGGTTTTCGTGGTGAATGGTGACATGTGGCATCGCAAGTGAATCTGGAGTTTTACCCCCCACACGAACACCGGGAGTGCCAGCAAGCTAAAAGGCCTTGGCTGGGCTATAGCCACCTGCCCTTTTATGCTTGCCATCTGGTAAGCAGGTTTTACTACTAGGGTGGATTGTCACTACTGCTTCAAAGTACACGGTGGCGGTGCTGTTTATTCTGGAAGGATTTCAAAATTTCTCTGAGGTGATATGCAGTTGTACCAGGTTAGGTGATATAGTGCCAGGTTAGGTGACACTGCAAGGACAGGTATCCGTGAGCGGACACCTTGCCGATCCCTGTCACAGACCCACCATTAGGTTGCAATGACCTGCTAACAATTTATAGCCACAGGCCCACCTTTATGTTACATTTACCCGCTAACAACCTAATGCTGCTGTGTAAATCGCCCAAGACATCTTAGGCAAAGCCTTACATAGCCTAGCAAACTGTCTTGTACTCAAAGGTGCTAACGTTGTTCCCACCCGCGTAACTAACTTCTACAATGGTATACATCTTGGCTGTATCTGGGTTTGCCCCCCTTTTTGTATTCATCTTCTTCAAATGAGTTCTCTTTTCCATTAAATTCAACATCCGTGGGATACTGCTGTTGTACACAATTTATTAACGAATTTTCAACACCCTGCGCGCCAATGTTCTTAAAGGCCCCCAACGCAGCTGGCAGAAGATCCACCACAAAGTCCTGCCCGAATTACTCTATCGTGAGGGTAGATTTGTGTTTAACTATAAGTTAGTACCTTGCAGGCCTAAACCTAGCCCCTTTGTTTGAGAGTTCTCAAGTGACATAGTTGGCCTGTGTTTTTTACTATTGTTTGGTCACTTGGGGTGTATCACCTGATACAGAGAGCTACAGGTTATGCTCTTGGCTTCATGGTATAAGCCTGAATCTGACTTTTCATAAGCATCCCTGCAAGGAAAATTATACAGTTATTATTGTGTTTATGCTGATTGACATTTATATGCCAATACACTGTTCTATTTTATGACTCTAATCTGCCTGCTGGGAGCTTACAGAAAGGTATTTTGGGGGTGTCAGTGAGGGTGAGGTCTCACTGAACTAGAGCAGAGGACCCAAATTACCAGTGGCTCCTGCGGGGATAGCCCTACATGCCTAACAATTACCCATAGAAACCTTCATCACTTTAACTCTTCTCTGCTCTTTTCTGCAACAGACTGTCTCTATGACAAAAACTCACCCCAGTCCTGCCCCAGTCTGCCCACTTCTGTATACAACAGCTCACTTTCATCCTCCGTGGACAAACTATTGGGCATCTGAGGTGTAAGACTAAGTCCCAGCAAGACTTCAGCCAATATAAATCGTCCCTCCAAAAAAGACAATTTCTGCCTCCTCACTGCCAAACAGACTTATTTTATCACTCTCATTAACACCTTCTCATCCAGTTCCCGTCAACTCTTCTCTACCTTTAACTCTCTACTTCATCCTTCACTGCTTCCACCCACTAGCTCACTCATTGCCCAGGAGATCGCCAATCACTTAAAAAAAAAAAGATTAGAAAAACAGGAGGGCATGGGGACAAGGGGACAGTGGCTGATGTTGACCCCATAACATTCCCACCCTATGAATAGCTGGACTATCTCGGTACTGATTGACAGCATACAATTTATGTAAAAAAGGATTTATTACATATAGAAAAATACATAGTATACGTATTAAAATTGAAAAAACAGAAACTCAGGTTTTCCCCAAGGAGTATCTGTTATTACAGGATATAGAATGGTCTGGGTCTCGACTAGTTTTGCAGTATTACTGCTTCCTCAGGAGGACCAATCTATGAAACAAATAATACAATATAACACAAACATAATAGGGTCAATGGTCATAATACGAGTAAGAAAAGAAAAATAAACAAAAATAATGAACTAGCTTACCTAATAGATAGGTGATCATGTGCGGTATCAAGCCGCCCAGATAAGTTCCCCCCAGGGAACATCAGCCACTGTCCCCTTGTCCCCACGCCCTCCTGTTTTTCTATACTAATTTGGATGATGGTACGTTTTTTAAGACTAGTTATCCTTGATTACATGAGGCTACACTCAAAATCTCTCTAAAAAAAAATATTGATACTCTTCATGAAGAGGTCTCCACTGTACAGATATCCCCCCCACCCCCCACCCATGGGTGTCCACATGAGGGGGGGCTGGAGCAAGGTGCCCGCACATGCAACCCTCAAACTCGCCTGCTCACATTTGGCGAGTGGAAATTAGCGGAGGGCGAGTGTGGAGCAGGGGCGGACTGGGCTGACAGTTTCCTGACTGATCGCTTCTTGACAGATCAAAGAACATGTGAACAAGCCCTTATTTTAGCGGTGGTGGGGGGTAATAAAACCCCACGGTTGAGCAACATTTCTACCACCTCTCAACTGCAGCGAGGGTGTACACATGATGTGGTGATTTGCTGCTGCGGCAAAAATTATACCTCCTGTCATGTTCGGCTGGCACTACCACCTGTCAAATGTGACCCATTCAAGTAAATGGGGCCACACTGCAACCACACACAATCGCATGGCAGTTTGGCATTTTGGTGGTTAAAACAGTTAGAGGGCTAAACACCTCCTCACCACCTGCCAAATACTCTCTAAGGCGTGGTTCACAGGGCTGCGATGCTAGAACCTGTGTGAATGCCGTATGGGTTTCCGCATCGCATATAACTCGCAGGTAGTTCACACTGGCCTATGCGAACCGCTGCGTGTGTCAAAGTTAATGACACCCCCAGATCGGTTCACATATCGCAGTGCGAACTGAAAGTGCACTTGGTAGTGCAGTCGCTTTAAATCTGAAGGGTAGATCTGAATTGCTGATTTTATCATCCAATCATGTGCAAGCTAAAATGCTGTTTTTTATTTTCCTTGCATGTCCCCCTCAGATCTACAGCGACTGGACTTCCAAGCGCACTTGTAGTGCAAAGTGGATTTGCCTTTCGTAAATAACCCCCAATGTTCTGGTGCAGTACTGTCCATTTACACATGTTTTGAGGCGTTTTGGATGAAAACAAAACAGCAGGATGTACATTTGTTGAAAGCACTGAAACTGACTGCACTGATGTGGACCATTGGAATACACTGCAAAAACTGTGCATGCAGTCTGAATGCAGTTAAAAAACACACAGGAAAGCATCTGGTGTGAGCCAGCCCCGAGGGCCATTTCACACCACAATTTCTGTGTTTTGGATGCATTTTTTGCGTATGTGTTTTTGCTGCATTCTGGTGCATTTTTTTATGTGTTATGCGTTCCAATGTTTTTTTTCCCTTTGTTTTTCTTTCTCAGTTGATGACGTGCATTCCAGATGCATTTTATACAGAACAAAATGCGACATTTGTTACTTTTGTTGCGTGCACTGGAATACACTGCACTGGTTTCAACTAGGTCTATTGGAATCCATGGTAAACATTTTCTATGCGTTTTTGATGAGTGCACTAGAACAAACTGCACTGGTGGGAACTAGGTCCATTGGAATGCATGGTAAACACTGTCCATGCATTTTTTGGGGAAAAAAAATGCCCTGGACGGTATCTGGAGTGAACTAGCCCTAAAAGTAAAGCAACACACCAGAAGCACAAGCTAAAGACAAGATAAACAATGAAGGTGACAATAGCAGCCACTCGGATCAATTTAAAGCTAAACTCCAGGCACAACATTTTTTTTTAAATATATTCCTCAATAGCCAAAAAGGATATAAATCCACTTTACATGCACCAAATGTCTTTGCAAACCCTTGCAAAAGTTGCAGTGACTTCATTAGTGCGCTGCACAGTGGCGGGACAAAGCCATCCAGCGCCCAGGGCAAAGATGCCAAAATGCACCTTCCGCCCGTCCATTAGGGTTGGGGTCAGGACGCCCACATCCCTGAAATAAACCGTTGCGCCCAGGGCAGCCTTCCTTCCTGCCCACCCCTTGTCCCAGCCCTGGCACTGTAAATAGGCCATGTGGAGAGCAGAGCTGTGGGAGGGACCCAGCAGGCTCCACCTACTACAGGCTGCCTGCCGAAAACTACAGGAAGGGGCGGAGACAAGACCAGTCACCCTGCACAAGGAGAGAGAGCAGCAGTGAGTGGTCTTTACTACAGGAAAAGTTTCACACTGGATTCCTGCACAGATCTAGAAGAAATTCAAAAAAGCACACCAAGATTGAAGGAAGAATTCTTTCTTGTATAAGGACCCTGGTGCCAAACCTGTGACTCGGGGGGGGGGGGGGGGGGGGGTCTTGATGTTTCTGCAGACAGTAGCCTGTGTTTTCCTTATGTAGCACCCTCTCGTTAGGTAGGAGCTAGAGTGAAGATTTTTCTGATAGAGTAGGAAAATTTAGACAGGCCAAGCTGGTGGCTAGGCCAGTTTGTTTTCATTCGGGGCTGGGATTGGCTCAGGGCAGGGCTGGGTGACTCACAGGTAGCATCACTATCACCTCCCGCTTCTTTCTAGAAAAAGAGGGAGAGAGGTGAGGTGGAGCAGCCTGGGGTATTTTGAGGAGCCTTGACCAATCCCCAACTTGGATTGGCAGGGGGCAGGCCTCCTCAAATACCTAGGGTCAGCCCAGCTGGAGAGGAGTTGTCGAGCCGAAGAGCTGGAGTGAGGGAGTGTGGAGGCTGTCGGGGCCCCCCCAGTATGGGGGGGGGAGTGATCTTGGGCCAGGGCTCGGGTGCATCCAGGAGGAGAGAAGAGATCCTGGAAGGAGAGGCACATGAGAGAGCAAAGAGAGGACAATGGGAGACAACACTGCTAAGAGTCTCCAGGGAGGACAACTGGTCGCAGCCAAGAGAGCTGGTGAGTGAAGCACAGTTGGGAGGACTGGGGAAGCACGCCTGAGAGAACTGGGAGTTTGCAGTTTGAGAGATGGGTGCAGAACCAGAAAAGAGGACTGTGTGAAGGGCAGTGGAAAGAGGTCATTGCAGCCAGGCTGGTTGGCAGGACCTGAAGAGAGCTATCTGGGATTGGTAGCTGAATAGAGGACATTTATCACCTGAACTATTCTACACTACAGGGGCTCAAGGCCCCTGTCCGCAAAAGGCAATCCACTGAGGCCTGGCTGAGATAGTGTCAGGCCTAACCATGCAGTGTTAGCTAGTCTGGAGGAGTAAAAGTCTGCAACAAGGGAAGTGCTGGAGGAGTAACAGTCTGCAGCAAGGGAAGTGCTGAAGGAGTAACAGGCTGCAGCAAGTGAAGTGCTGGAGGAATGAAGGGAAAGAGGTCGTAGCCTCCCTGGCGGTTTTCCCGAGTGTGGCTCGGGGTTACATTTCAGGACCATTAGCGGTAACCCCGAGCCACACTCGGGATTACATCGCAGGATCCTGGTGCCTCCTTACTTACCTTGTCCCCGGGATCCTGCGATGTCCCCCGCACTGTCCGAGGGCTCCGTCCTCCTCCGAAGCCTCTCTGTGCCAGGCTCCGTTCCCTGCGAGCGTCGCGACGCACGGGGGCGGAGCCTGGCGGCAAATTCAAAAAAATGTAAAAATCATAACACATACAGTACTGTAATCTTACAGATTACAGTACTGTATGAAATCATTTCACATCCCATTTGTCCCCAGTGCTCTGGTCCATGCCCTGCATGCAGTTTTATATTGCATATACTGTTCTTTCTGCCTGGAAACTGGAGATTGTCCATAGCAACCAAAAAGTGTCCCTTTACGTCAAAAATGGCTTTAGACCAGCTAGAAAACTGCGATAGTAAATTAGAACACTTGCAGAATTGAGCGATAGTGAATCGTGTGGAAATTTATTTTATTACTATTTATTTTTATTTTTTTTAATTATTATTTTTTTTTTATTATATTATAATTTATGTTTTTGTGTTTCAAACTTTATCATACCCGGGATATCTACTAGACTCTTGTTTGGACAGATTTAAGTGTGTTATTGTTAATAATTAAATACCTACAATATAAAACGCCAAATTTCATTGCAAAATAATTGTACCGCTTTCAGCACCTAAAATCAGAAAGAATCATACCGCCAGGGAGGTTAAGCAAGTGTTTGTGCTGGGTAGAAGACTGGAGTGTATATACTGGGTTGTATATAGTGGTTCCAAGCAAGTTTTACCAATTATCCTGGGCATCCCATGTTTCCCTTTCCCATCCAAGTTCAAATAAAAAAAAATAAAAAAAAATCTTATGGACTGTTCTGTGTTTCTGAGTGTCTGAGAGATGGATGCTGGGCTGGGCAGGGTGACAGATGTACCACAACATTCAGCAATCCCTACGGGGGCATGGCTGCACTTATCTAGATGCTTACTCAAGCCAGTAAAGTTTCTTTCATACTGTCCTACTTTTTTCTGTGCCATCCATCCCTTTTCTCTTATGTATTTTTTATTTTTTTGGAGTCTTCTGTAATGAATCTTGTTGAAAGAAACATTAAATATGGGACAAGTGAATTTTAAGCAGTCTGTATTAAGCACAAATGTGGAAGATCTGTAGACTGTAAAAGCAGTGATCTCTAGCAGTCCCATGTAATGTGTCTCCAGTCTATTCTGAAGCAGTCTCTTAGAACTCCTATAGCATGTTTGCAGTCTCTATCTACAGCCGCATGTCTATCGCCTCTGAGAGTTCTCTGTAGCATTATGCATGGCCAATTTCAAGTGTGGTCCCTGGTAATTTCAGGGGCCACACTTGAGGTCCCCCATAACAAGAAAAGTGACCACCGCTCCGCTGATTGAAACAATATTTTCTTTCCCGGAGTTCAGATTTAAAACTAGCAAAAAGGGAAAAGGTGGACATGGACAGAGCACCCTACAAATCAGTCCAAATTACCCTAGCAAACTCTGCATCTAGTTAGCAAAAAAACAAAATAAACTGATTCTCCCAGGGTTTTTTTTATGTTGCGAACATTTGCAAACAGGTGGGAAGCCACAATGAAATACACTGTTTGAGGATGGCTGGAAGCTCAGATAGCGGAGGGCCACATTTTGCAGTGCAGCCTTGACATAGCAGTAAGCAGTGTGGCTTTACATGTACAGTATTTTCACCTTTTGCTAGTTTTAAGTTGATCTAAATAACAAATTGATATAGAGTGTATATATAATATTGTAGGATAAGCATAATAAAATTGTAAAAAAATGTTGTCACCAGAAAAGATATCCCCAAGGGAAAGACTCTCAATATCTTCCTGTTCTGGTGACAACATTTTTTTACTGTTTTATTATGCTTATGCTACAATATTATATATACAATATATATCAATTTGTTGGCAAAAATAGCAGCTATTCACATCAACTTAAAACTAGCAAAAGTGAAAATACATGTAACAACTAAGATGGTATTTTCCTTTACTGTTGCTAGATTTTCTCTAGTTTCCTGTTGCATCTCTGGGGACAGGGAGTGAATTTTAAATCTCCCCAAGGAGACAAAAACAGCAAAAAATAAATAAATACCTGAAAAGGGTTTTAGCCATTTTTTATTCTACCCAAAGCTAAAAAAAATAAATATAATTTTTTGACTTTAGATACACCGTAGCCTCCCTGGCGGTATGATTATGTCAGATTTTTGTGTCTCAAAGCGGTACAATTATTTTGCATAGAAATTTGGCGTTTTATATTGTAGGCGTGTAATTCTTAGCAATAACACACTTAAATCTGTCCAAACAAGAGTCTAGTAGATATCCCGGGTATGATGAAGTTTGAAACACAAAAACATAAATTATAATATAATAAATAAATATAAATAATTATAAAAAATAATAATTCAATAATAATAAAATGAATTTCCCCACGATTCACTATCGCTCAATTCTGCAAGTGTTCTAATTTACTATCGCTGTTTTGATGTAAAGGGACACTTTTTAGTTGCTATGGACAATCTCCAGTTTCCAGGCAGAAAGATTAGTATTATTAATATAAAACTGCATGCAGGGTATTGGACAAAGCATTGGGGACAAAAGGGTTGTGAAATAATTTCATACAGTACTGTAATCTGTAAGATTACAGTGTACCATATGTGTTATGATTTCTACATTTTTTAATTTGCCGCCAGGCTCCACTCCCGTGCGTCGCAATGCTCGCAGGGAACGGAGCCCGGCACACAGAGGCTTCGGGCAGAGGACAGAGCCAACGGACACAGCGGGGGGGGGGGGGGGGTTGGGGGGACATTGCAGGATCCTGGGGACAAGGTAAGTAACCTGCACCAGGATCCTGCAATGCAATCCCGAGTGTGGCTCGGGGTTACTGCTAATGGTACTGAAATTTAACCCCGAGCCACACTCGGGAACACCGCCAGGGAGGTTAATGCGGAGTTCCAACCACATATGTTTTTTTTTTTATTTTTAAATCTATCTCTTTCTATCATATAATGTTTAATTAACATTGGTTAGTCTTGTAAATAACTTTTATTATAAAAGTTAACTTATATTATTCCTGCTTGGGCATTCCCATTTTAGTTGTGGGCAGGCGAAGCCCACAAGCATAAACTTCTGGGATACGGTGCTGCTGTATTACCAGCATGCACTGCCCATTCTCGCGCATGCGCAGTAAGCACAGCAAGCGGAGCAGGAAACTTATCATGTAACCATCAAAACGGGCGGCGGCAGTGCCCGCCCCATTGTGATGGCAACCAAGATGGCGCTGTGATCCGCCTTAAATGGCATCATTTCCTGTTGCAATTTTTCTCACAGTACTGCTAACTGAAACCTGGGAAATTATGACTCACATTTCCCAGAAGCACAGGCGAGGGAGGAAGTGATGTGGAGCGCCGTGGACCCGAAAGTGGCAGATTAAGAGCCACCACATAGCAACAGGGCATTTCTGGTGAGTTGAAAAAAAAAATCACTCCAAATCTTTTTTAATACTAATAAAGGACTGTGAAAATGTAAAAATGTTTTTCAGGGTGGAACTCCGCTTTAAGGTAAAAAAATAAAGAAATACAAACATTCTTTTGGCAAAACTGTCTTTCAAAAATTATATTATTTAGTATGCAATCTAATGACAAAAAAGACATAACAAAACAAAAAATTATTTTCTTTCTTGTTTGACTGATGTTAAAATAAATTGTGTTACTGTTTATAAAAAGTACAATTTTCTTTGTATCATTAGTCCTACTTTAAGATGGTACTACAATACAATTTCTTGTGAAAATATTTAAAATGGCAACATTATTTCCAAATGAAGTGTTGATTTATTTATTTTTAATGCATTACTACAAAAGCAACATAATGAATGAAAAAAATATTTAATGATTTAATTATGTAAAAATAATTATCAGAAAGCTTATTTTTTCACACACTTGGTTGCTTTGTCTGACATTGAAGTTATATTACTAAAGGTGTAGGGGCTGTTCAGTGAGCTTAATAAATTTAGGGAATCTGTGTCTGTTACACTTATCCAATCACATACTAGCGAAAATCTGGTTTTGTTTTTTAATTTCCATTGCACATGATTTCGTATTCAAACTTAAAACCTACTTAAGCACAGTGAATGTTGACTTTGCCCACTAAGCAGCCTTTACTCTTTAATAAGTCAAGGCAAAAATGTTGTGCAAATTAAAGAATTCCTTTTTGCACATAAAAGAACAAAATGCATAGGGGATGATTTACTAAAACTGGAGCACAGAATCTGGTGCAGCTCTGCATAGTAACCAATCAGCTTCCAGGTTTTATTGTCAAAGCTTATTTGAACAAGCTGGAGTTAGAAGCTGATTGGTTACTATGCACAGCTGCACCAGATTTGGTGTGCACCAGTTTTAGTAAATCTCCCCCATTGTGACAATATTATTAATACAATATATTTCTAAACAAAGTCTGCAAATATGCAGGAGCTGCTGTCAGCACTTCTGTAATACAGACTGAAACCCAGCGCAATCGATCTGTGTGACAGTATAGTCTTTAGTGGAATAAAAACACATAAAAAGCAAATAAGACATGGTGGGAAAATACAGTATTGGATTTTTGATTTAACTGCCTCCAGCATATATTCCCCAAAATCCTACCTAACTTTATTCTATACCATTCAGCTAATGGGATAGTACTGTAAACTGGATGACTCTTTTTTTTTTTTTTAACTTTTTATTTATAAATTGTTTTTAACAAAAAGAGCAATTATTCAAGTTAGTAATTTACACAACACATATTTCCTCATTAACCTCCCTGGCGGTATGATTATTTCGGATTTTAGGTGCTGAAAGCGGTACAATTATTTTGCATGGAAACTTGGCGTTTTATATTGTAGGTCTGTAATTCTTAACAATAACACACTTAGATCTGTCCACCAAGAGTCTAGTAGATATCCCGGGTATGATGAAGTTTTATAGCACAAAAACATAAATTATAATATAATAAATAAATATAAATAATAAAAAAAATATATAATAATAATAAAATAAATTTCCCCACGATTCACTATCGCTCAATTCTGCAAGTGTTCTAATTTACTATCGCTGTTTTCTAGCTGGTCTAAAGCCACTTTTGATGTAAAGGGACACTTTTTGGTTGCTATGGACAATCTCCAGTTTCCAGGCAGAAAGAACAGTATATATAACATAAAACCGCATGCAGGGCATTGGACAAAGCACTGGGGACAAAAGGGGTGTGAAATCATTTCATACAGTACTGTAATCTGTAAGATTACAGTACTGTATGTGTTATGGTTTGTACATTTTTTTGAATTTGCCACCAGGCTCCGCCCCCGTGCGTCGCGACGCTCACAGGGAACGGAGCCCGGCACAGAGAGGCTTCGGGAGGAGGACACAGCCCGCAGACACCGCGGGGGAACATCGCAGGATCCCGGGGACAAGGTAAGTAACGCCGCACCAGGATCCTGCAATGTAACGCCGAGTGTGGCTCGGGGTTACCGCTAATGGGACTGAAATTTAACCCCGAGCCACACTTGGGAAAACCGTCAGGGAGGCTACCATATGTTATATGAATACGAATATATTACAATAGTTAACAAAGGTATAAAGGTAACCAATTAACAAGATTATATCAGATTCAAGTTAGCAGGTCTCGCCTACCCCGGTTGGAATCAAACTGTAGGCGTATACCCATCAACCTGTTGTTATTTTCAATATATAAGATGCAAATTCTACTTATCTATAATTTGAGGTAGGTAACAACAGAGTTATAATTTACATTTTTTTAGGTAATTAGAAGCTCTATGGTGGATCATCCAAGCTTAACATATTTTTTTTAAATTAGTTGTAGAGAAGTTTTCATATGCCAGCATTAGCTCGTATTCTGCCTGAATATTTAATCTAGCAATAACCTCGGATAAGTTGGGAACTTCAGAGGATTGCCAAAGACTGGAAATTGTGATTCTGGCTGCTATAAGTGTGGGCAACTATTGCTCTGTACATTATAGGGTATATGTCAAGGTTTATTCCTAGAAGAGCCATGGCAGGAGTGATATCAATCTGCTATAAATGCTGAGACAGTATTCCAGAAACTATGTATATTTTTACAGTTCCATAGGGTATGGTGAAGATTTCCTATTTGATCATTACATCTCCAACAAATCGGTGAAGCTGAGAGATATATCTTTGATAAGCTATATGATGTCAAATGCCATCTATTTAGATTTTTTTGTGAGTTATCCCAGTGGTCAGTACAAGAGGAAACTTTCCTGAATATTGATATTGCTTTCCTCCATTGGGTTCCTGTGAAAGACTGAGATAAATCTTTTTCCCACTTAATCATATGGGGTTTTTTGTAATCTATAGGGTATATGGTAAGGAGCTTGTAAAATAATGAAATACCTCTTACTCTCTGATCCTTGTAGTTTGTTAGGTATTGCCAAATGGTGGTAGGGATCATTATATTGTTGTGGGGATTGAAGTTCTTTAGCCTGGAACATTTTTCTATTTTACTTGATACTAATTCTTTAATTCTCATAGGCAGTTCATCAAAGAAGTTGTATCCTTGTGTAACCCATTCTTTTGATGAAAGGCGGATTTTGCAGTAGTCTATTATTTTTACTGGCATTTGTAATGTATCATTAATGACCCAAGTTTTAGTTTTGGATAATATGTGTTTCCATGCTATCAGGGTGGCTTTAATACTGATTAGATTGGGTATGTTGATTTTTTTAAGTAGGTAGCTAGCCATAGATAGTGCATGGATGTCATGTCCTAGTGTTGCTTCTCTTTCACTATTTGTCCAAAGTTTATCTTCCGAAGATGAAAACCAGTGTTTCATTTGGTCTAGCAGTGAAGCATAGTTTTTTACTTCTGGTAATCCCATTCCTCCTACTATTTTATTAGACGTGGATGACTCTTTTTTGACTGTTGTCTGCACAAGGGGAACAAAATAAAATTCTTTACATACAAAACGGTAAACTGATAATATTGTCTTCTTCCTTAGCTCCACAAATGTATAAAAACAGAGTCATTGGGTTTGATTTACTAGAGCTGAAGAGTGCAAAATCTGGTGCAGCTCTGCATAGAAACTAATCAGCTTCTATTTTTTTGGTCAAAGCAATTGAACACGCTCAAGCTAGAAGCTGATTGGCTACCATGCATTTCGCACTCTCCAGTTTTACTAAATCAATCCCATTGTTAAATTTGTACATATTTGTATGTATTTGTGAGTATTTGCATATTTATTAACTTTATGTATTTATTCTTATTATATTATTTTTTATTATTGTATTAGATCACAGACACACACACATATATATGTGTGTGTATCTGTATATATATATATATATATATGTGTGTGTGTATGTGTGTGTATGTGTATATATATATATATATATATATATATATATATATATATATATATATATAGTGTGATAAGAATAAATAAATAAGAATAAATCAATATATATATATATATATTGTTTATGTGTATTTTAATTGGCATATAAGCAAATTTGTACAAACAGCTTAAGCAAATAAAAGATTTCTGTATATTCATATATTTAATAAGCTTCTGCAAAACTTCATCTATAATTTATAGATAACATGAAAACAAGGACAGATGTAACAATGACTTAAAAATGCATTAAAAAAAAATAATATCAACAACAGTTGAACAAGGGGAAAGGAATACTAAGTATATATTTGTTTACTGAATGTGGCCACTAGGTGGGGCTAAATTCAATCAAACAAGAATTCTTGGTATGTCTGTATGAATTATGGTACAAAATGTGACACATTGTAAGCTTGGGACAAAAGTGTATCGGGACCTTAATTTATAATACTAATTCATTGGGGAGGATTTACTGAAACTGGTGCACACAGAATCTGATGCAGTTGTACATAGTAACCAGACTTATTGTCAAAGCTTAAAGGGGTTGTAAAGGTTTGTGTTTTTTCACCTTAATGCGTCCTATGCATTAAGGTGAAAAAACACCTGTCAGTGACCGGCCCCTCCAGCCCCCCCGATTTACTTACCTGAACCCTCGAACTTGACCCGGCGGGGATGTGTTCTCTCTCTGCCCGGGGTTCTCGGCTCTTGATTGGACAGATTGATAGCAGCGCAGCCATTGGCTCCCGCTGCTGTCAATCAAATCTAATGACGCGAGCATCTGGGGGCGGGGCCGAGTCATACATTCGCCCTCTATGGATGCTGAATGCTGGACTTGGGAGCGTGCCTGCAAAGGTAACCCCCTCGGGGAAGCGCTTCTCAGAGGGGGTTATCAGATGTGGGGAGGAGCCGTGAGAGCCACTGGGGGACCCCAGAAGACGAGGTTCGGGGCCACTCTGTGCAAAACAAGCTGCACAGTGGAGGTAAGTATGATATGTTTGTTATTTTTTATTTTATTTTTTTATTTTACCTTTACAATCACTTTACTTGAAGAAGATGAAGTTAGAAGCCGATTTGTTATTATGTACAATTGCACCAGATTCTATGTTCACCAGTTTTAGTAAACACCCCCAAGGAATCAGTATTATGCATTAAGATCCTCATACACAAATAATTGTTTGAAAATCTGTCATTTGTAGCGTTCGTTTGTTTTTCGTCCAGTTATTGGGCACAAATAGAAAGTCAGTTTTGACTTTTCAGAGCCAAAAGGAACAGGTTGGAAAATTCTGCAGAACAAATGATAAATTGAAATGTTAATGGGTTATTCATCGGTTAAAACTGTTAGCACTGTTTGCAATGCACATATGTAAAATGGACAAAAAAATGATTAATTTCTGTCCATTGAACGATTTATCATTCAAAATTTGGTCATTACATGATGGCATGAGGGTTCGTTGTTGAAAAATTAGTTTAAACAGTTTTTCTTATAGTGTATGGCTATCATTAGTTTGTGAAAATATTACCTGCTCACATTTTGCAATGGTACTATTTCTGAATGTAATAAAAGTGGTCCTGTGGTCTTACCTAACAGATCGGTGAAGCCCGGGAGTAATCCGATGCTGGCGGTAGCTAGGTATGGAGGACCAGAGCGATGTCTGACACCATAGTCATTTTTTTTTAGGCAAAAGTTACATTTGTTTTGTTTTTTTTATCTTTTGCTTTTAAAGGTAAATGAGATATTTGGGGTCTTTTTGAGCCCAGATCTCTCAATAAAGAGGACCTGTCATCCTTATTTCTATTACAATGGATGTTTACATTCCTTGTAAAAGGAATAAAAGCCATAGAAAAAAAATAAAGGAACAGTGTAAAAATAAGAAATAAAAAGTAAAATAATTAAGAAAAACAATTTACAGCACGCCATCCCTCTATGCTCATGCAGAAGTGAACACATATGTAAGTAGCACAGACCTATGTAAACAGTGTTCAAACAACACATGTGATATATCACTGCAAACTTAACTTTAAACAGGTAACCTGTAAACATTTTGTTGCCTATAGAGATTTTAAAATTACCGCAGTTTGTTGCCATTTCCTTGTCAAAAGTTTTTATTAATTGTATGTTCAATGACAAGAATAATAACAGTATATAGTAGAGAATATTAACAACATAAGAAAGCTGATTAATATATAAACTGTGAATATAAAGATATGTATGTAATAATAATACAAACATTTGATTATTTGAATAAGTCTGGGGGTTTAGTATGGGTAAAATGGGTAAAAATGCATGCCCTTTACAAATTATACTTTAATGGGAAATAATATTTATATTTGATAGAATAATGATTTTTAAAAGAAAGGTAAAGTACGAAAAGTGAAGAAAGAAAGAGGAGAAAAAAGGTGAAGTCCACAGGGTCGACCCAAAAACCAGCTCATGTTACATTCTAGCTGTATGAATATTCAAGTATCCATGAATTATTATTATTATTATTATACAGGATTTATATAGCACCAACAGTTTACGCAGCGCTTTACAATATAAAAGAGAGAAATAAAATTATAATTCAATAAAATACAAGAGGATTAAGAGGGCTCTGCTCAGAAGAGCTTACAATCTAATAGGGTGGGGCAGGTGGTACAAAAGGTTGTAACTGTGGTGAATGAGCTGGTGGAAGTGGTAGGAGATTAGTTGGAGACGTGATAGGCTTCCCTGAAGAGTTGAGTTTTCAGGGATTGTCTGAAGGTAGCAAGAGTAGGGGATAGCCGGACCAGTGGAGGTAGCGAGTTCCAGAGGATGGGAGAGGCTCTGAAGAAATCCCGGAGATGAGCATGGGAGGAGGAAAAGAGCGCTTGAGAGTAGGAGGTCTTGAGAAGAGCGGAGAGGTCGATTTGGGTGATATTTGGAGACAAGATTAGTGATGTAGCTCGGGGCAGAGTTGTGAATGGCTTTGTATGTTGTGGTTAGTATTTTGAATTGAATTGGCTGGGTGATTGGGAGCCAGTGTAGGGATTGGAGGAGAGGACTGGCAGACACTGAGTGGTTGGTAAGGTGTATAAGTCAAGTAACGTGTATGAATTCAAATATATTGTCTCCTAAGCAATTAGACACTCAAATAACTAAGTAAATGAGTATCTAATACGTAAATCAGCAATGATGGCAAAAGAACGGATTCATTAAATGTTGGTGGGAAGTGATATATTATCCAGGGGTACCATATTTTTTCAAATATTGTGAGTCTCTTTCAATCGCTATCATTTTAGCGTGAGACATGGAAGTGTCCAATCTGTTTTTTGTCTCAGCCATCACCAGGACAGGATGTATTGCCATTTCATGAGCATGCGTATTTTTAAAGCATGACAAGTTAGGTATCTATTTATTCAGCGTAACATCATATTTCACATTATATTTTTTTTTAATAATTAATTAAAGTATATTATTTAAAAAAAAAAAAATTCTTTTGAAAAGCCATTGCTAAAATACTGTGTGACATAAAATATGGCAACGATTGCCATTTTATTTTCTAGGGTCTCTGCTAAAAATATATATATATAATGTTTGGGGTTCTAGGTAATTTGCAGCAAAAAATACTGATTTAAACTTTAAAACAAAAAAGTTCCAGAAAAGGCCTGGTCAGCAAGTGGCAAGACAGAGCTATCGAAATGAAAGTGGAGCTTTAAAAAAATTGGGGAACAGGTAGGATTTTTAATGCAGAGCAGACATACTGGGGTTCATTTACTAAAACTGGAGAGTGCAAATTCTGCTGCAGCTCTGCATTGAAACCAATCAGCTTCCAGTTCTTTTTTTCAAAGCTTAAAGCGGACCTTCAGTCATTTTTTCATCTTTCCATCTATTAAATATTCTGCTCTTGTTGTTATAACTGGGTAGTAAAACATTTTTTTTCTGTCAGTAAATACCTTATACAGCCCACTTCCTTTTTATTGTCCAATCATTAGCCTAGGCCAATGATGGCGAACATTGGCACCCCAGACGTTTTGGAACTACATTTCCCATGATCAGTGGCGTTGCTAGGGGGTGCTTTTTGGGTCTATACTCCCCGAGTCTGCTCTTGTTGTTATAACTGGGTAGTAAAACATTTTTTTTTCTGCCAGTAAATACCTTATACAGCCCACTTCCTGTTTCTTGTCTGGTAATAAGTCTAGGCTTGTGCCAGGAAGGGAGGGGGGAAGAGTCATAATAGGGCCAATGGAAGCTGCAGAGTTGGAGGTGTGCCTGTGTGTGTCTGTGTAAATCCAGGAAGTGAACAGGCAGCAGCTTCAGCTGCCCACAGTTAAAATGGTTGCAGCTAGACTTAGTGGAGGGAGATTTCTGCAGCATATTTGGCAAGTACAGAATCACAGTATATATAAAATAATATGCAAAGTGATTGGAGGGAAGCTTCAGAATGGCAAAGATGTTTTTATTACAAATGATGTGAGCAGACTGCAGTTCCTCTTTAAAGTGGTTTTATACCCAGCTTTGAGATTTTTACCTATAGGTAAGCCTATAATAAGGCTTACCTGTAGGTAAAATGAATATCTCCTAAACATGCACCGTTTAGGAGATTTCCATCCTGCATGCAGCCACTGACATCAGCAGCTCATGCGCTCTGAACGTCCGGTATATCGTGTCGGAACTTCAGAGATTCTTGCCGGAACCCGAGGGCTCCCGTGCGCATGCACGGGAGTGATGTAATTGCGGCTCACAGCACCGGAGCCCTCAAAAACAGAAGAAACGCAGAGGGAACATGTCAGCCTTTGTTCTAAGGTAAGTATTTCATAATGTGCTAGCATGCAATGCGTACAAGCACATTATGCCATTGTCTTGCAGGGGTTTTTTTTTGTTTTTTTTTGTCCAGCGGTTTATTACTGCTTTAATTGAACAAGCTGAAGTTAGAAGCTGATTGTCTACCATGCACCGCTTTACCAGATTTTGCACAATTCAGTTTTAGTAAATCATCCCCAGTATATCTCTTCTGCATTAAAGTTTCTTGCCTCCCTGTCCACCGCTGTACACTAAGCTGCGCATGCGCAGTTCAATGCACAATTTCGGCAATGCAGAGATGACTGAACGACCATGCATGTGTGGGAGTGACGTCACCCCAGCCCAGCCAATTCAAACAGCCAGAGATCTGGCACAAACCTTGCCAAACTCATTATCCAATCCCAAAGGATGGGATTGTGCCACTAAAGGCCACCTATAGACAACCTACAGATGATCATTGACTGACATGGCTGAAAAAAGCTGGATCAGGGAAGTAGTGTTTGACTTCAGCCCATAGTGATGGTGCATAGTAAATCCGGAGCATAAACATGAATACTGGGCCAGTATGATGGTGCATGTTTATGTCACAAACACTATCATATCATACAACAAAGAGAGCACTCCAATCCACTTCTTATCAAATGTTTCCCACAAAGCAGATGACAGTCTAATGGCATGACTTAGGCAAACATTTCTTCAGTAGGGCAGAAGACTTATAAACCATTATACTCAATCCATATAGCAATTATTTGAAGTTTAAAACAAAACAAAAAACAGCAACAACTTCTGCAACATCCTCCATGAAAATGCAGTTTCATAGTTAGTTAGGTTGAAAAAAAGACACAATTCCATCTAGTTCAACCAATAGAAAAAAAAATAAGAAAATAGAAAGCCAGCATATACAAAAATCCTATACCCCCAGTTAATCCAGAGGAAAGCAAAAAATATAAAAACGAGCCAACAAGTAGGCTCTTTTTGCACTTTAAAGTAGAACTAAAGGCAAAACAATTTTTTTTTTTTTATCTTGGATTGAGAAAGAAAGTGTTATATCAAGTTTCATAGGAGTGTGCAGCCTATTGCTTTAGGGTGTGCACCCCCAAAGCTCAGACACAGAGCAACAGAGGCAGTGGCTAGGGGTGTAACACATGTCACGGCTGTGATGCTATGCCATGGCAGAATATATAGAGAGTAAAGCAACATTTTTTTAGAATTTAGATTTTTTTTGTTTGTTTTACTTTTCATTTTAATTGAGGAATCACTTACAGGCTTCCTATTCATTCACAAACTGAAGCATAGTAAACACAGTTTACTATACTTCAGTGATGAATGGACACAGAAGTGATCAGTACTGATTGCTAGCTGTGTTCATTCAAAGGTTACACATTTACCAGCCCCTTCCCCCCAATCCCCTTGCAGTGTAGCTGGAGGGAGGAAGATAAGGAGAAACTGACAGTGCTGCAGGGGGAGAAACAAGAGGATCAGTGTCTGCAATAAGACAGTACAGCCGGTCCCCCTGCTCGGCAGGTGCCCAGGCCCCCCATTTTTAACTGATAGGACCCGGGCCAGGTACAGGAGGGTAGGCTGTACTGCCTTATCAGTGGTCCTGGCAAACCGGGGTGATTAGGGTGTGCCCATGCACACTTGGCACACCCCCCTGTGCACGCCTATGCCAGGTTTTTCTCTCCAAAATGAACTGTATGATCCGATTATCACAATTTAACAGTCAGACAAAGTCTGAAAATTTGTCACAAACCCTACACAGTATCTTCCAGCCACTTTCTTATGTCTATGGATAGCCTTAGGCTACCATTAAGAGGTTCTTTTAAAGTGTACAGCAATTCATCACCTCCACAGCTTCGTGTGATAGGTTGTTTAATAAGTATATTTAACCCTTTCGCTGCCGGGCTGTTAAAAAAATCACTTCAGGCCTGAAGATTAGGTAAAGCCCCCAAACATTTTATATTTTCTAAAAGCAGAGACCATAGAGAATAAAATAGCGGTAGTGCCAGTTCTTTATGTCATGCGGTCTAAGTGCAATTGTTTATCAAGCATGAAATTTCCGTAAAAGTCTACTTTTTTTAGGGCACATAAACGCAATATATTACTCGATTTTTGATATGATATAAAAAATTAGGTTTCACCGAGTAAATAGATATCCAACATGTTAAGCCTTAAGCTTGAATGCACCCGTGAAATGGGGACAAACTTCAGTATCCTATATTTTTCAATGCTTCAAAAGCCTCTACAGGTCAGGTTAGAGTTCATTGCGAATGTTGGGTCTTGAATTTAATTATTGCTCTCACTCCAGCATGCATGGCAATATGCAGCATGTGGAGCACAATCTACGTTTGGAGCATGCTGGGATTTGTAGTTCCACAATTTCTTCTGAGCTACAAGTGAAATGTATCCACATCATCTAGTAAACAGCTGAAATATCAGTGTACTAGTACATATTAGTTTGATGTAATAAAGGCATAAGAACTGATTACTGAGCTTAGTAAATACGGTAAAGCTGTGTTCACTGCAGTCAACAAATTGTTTGCTGCTTTTTTTTTTTTTTTGCTTATTTTTTTTTTTTATTATACACAATTGGATATTTAAACTGAATTAATTTACTGTTATTTACTCTGAAAAACAAACATACGGTTTTCAAAGTAAACAGCCTCCACGCCATTAGTAAATCAACCTCAGTGTAGGTTTTGACCATCATGTAGTAACTCAGTAAAGCTGATCTACTAAAGGAGTGGGGATTGATCACTCACAGTTAAGTGAATGTTCACTTTACCTAGTCCATGGAAATTAATTGAACACGATTGGATGATTAACTGAACACAGATTCACCCTATTTTTAAGCTTATTTACCTTGATAACTGAAAAGTCTCTGCTACTTTAGTATCTCAACCCCAATAGGTTACTTTTGGATGTCCAAAACACAGCACTTGAGTCAAAACCTTTTAGAGGCCACAGCACAGTCAAACTTCACTGTAGGCACCTGTGCCCTTACAATTACCTTCTATCCCTAAAACTCATCTTCACCTACCTGCTAAGGTTAACCCTTAAGACTTAACGTAGCACCATAAAATCTAATTTTCAGGCAATACTCAACTCTTCCCTACAGAAGGTTATTCACTGGGAATGGCCTATAATTGAGCTTGGCATTAATTCTAATACATTCCTATCCCTATTCCTAAACTAGGTGGTAAAGCCTAATGTATACGGGGCGCTGAGGCAACCTATTCTGAATGATTTTTTGACAGCTTGAAACCACCATTTAAAAACGTCCGTTTAGTCGTGTTTAGCCACGTTTAGCCGCGTCTAGGAGTGTTTATTTAAGATAACATCATTAGACCCTCCCAAAGCACAAAAAACAGTATTCTTTAACTATTTCAGCCATTCTGTGAGACCAGAGTGAGTAGCAGCAGCTGGGAGAGCAGCAGTGTACTTGTATCTACCTCAATTTCGGTGCTTTTACTATGGATCCCATAATGAGCATATGTGAGGAAATGCTCCTGACATTGCTGTTGATGAGGCTGGAAAAACGTTGAAAATTGCGTGCGAGGACCAGAGTTCGTCGCTACTGAACTCAACCATGGATTGCGCAGCGCATGTCTGTAGGGTATTTTTCCAACATGTATGTACAGCTAGTGGTGTATTGGATTGTATCATGGGCTCATTAGAGGTATATAAGTGGTCTATGAAGCATTGCAAGTAATTACAAGTTTTTAAAATATTTTTTTAGTGGTTTTTCATCATTTGCTATCATTTTTAAGTTTTGTAATGTAAAAAAAAAAAAGGCACCTTTAAAAATGCTTCTAAAGGAAAACGTGGCTAAACGCCGGTACTGCGTTTAGAAGCGTTTGGTTGTCTCGGAAACTTTGGTGTCTGAACTCATTTTTGTGCCTTCAAAGAAAAGCCTCTAAACACAAATACCTAAAAACGACATTAAACGAACCTGTGTACATGTATACAAAAGATAACATTGGATGAGTTCAGGGGCAGCTGAAAAAAGCATCCAACTGCCTCTGAACGTCCGTTTACCAGCAGCAGTGTACATGAGGCCAATGGCCTTCAGGTACTTACACCGCTTGCATTAAAAAAAAAAAAAAAAAGATGTATTAAAGTGCATATGGAGTTAAAATAATTGTAGACTACTGTGCTTTGTTCCTCTGCATAAGTCATAAAAATGCCTGGAAATTCTAACATTTGTTACTGACCACACTAGGCACAGAAGCACATCTATCACAGCGTGGTCAGTTCTTCTGCCTTCAAGGCACTATGCTTAAATGTCTGAAACCAGATTACAGATTGCTACACTACCTCCCCCCCCCCCCCCCCCCCCCCTTTTCACAGTTTCAGTGAACTTCTTCTGCAGTCTTCGCCCACCAGCCCTCTGAGCTGTGGGGAGAAGGGGTGGACTAAGTGGTCACATGACCATGGTTGAACGTATCAAAAAAAATTTTTTCATGGCTATAAATAGTGTAAAATACTTAGTGATGGTATCTGCTTATTTGTTTTAGTGTTATTTGACATCAGCTGGCCACACACACAGGTGGAATTAGAATTGGCAGAGATTTTTTCAGTGGGTGGCCCTGTTGGCACCACCCAGCTCCACAAAAATCACTTTTTCAATTAACTTTTCTTTGAAACAGCCAGACGGGAACTTCTCAGCCGAACATTTCCTGCATCCAATCAGATGTAGACATTACATTTACATACACTTTAAAGTAGAATTAAACTTTAGGTGGCTCTAAAATCAAACGTTTTCCTACCTAAATACATTCTATGCATTATGGTAAAAAATCTTCCAGTAGTTGCCCCCCCCCCCCCCCCTTTCTCCAACACTTTCCTGAATCCTACATTGATCCAACTGTGTGGCTATCTACAGCTCTTCTTTCCTCTCTCCCTGCTCTTACAGGTTTCACTGAAAGTAGTAGTAGCCAATGGCTCCTGCTGCTGTCAGTCAAATCCTGTGAGCAAGAAGTGGGGGTGGGGCCGAGCCGTGCTGTGTGTGTGTCTATTGATGCGCACATCCCAGCTAGGAAGCGCGCTCACACGAGTGCCCCTATAGTACACAGCCTGCTAAGGAGGCACATGCAGAAGAGAAGGAGCAGAGGGAGAGGGTGCCAAGCGAGGCACCCCAGAAAAGGAGGTAAAGGACCGCTCTGTGCAGCCATTGTGGTATTGTACAGAGCAGGGATGTATAACCTTTTTATTAATTGAACTGTTTCAAAAAACAGAAAAACAACTGATAGGCAAGATTTTAAGAAAGAAGAGATCCTATCGGACTCTTCTGTCATAACTGCTTCTCCCTGCCTGTCAGTGTTTGTGTACACTGAGCCATGCCTGGGCCGCTCACATACATTTATGGCACTGCTCTGTGATGAAAGACCAGTGCTGGAAAGTATCGCTTGCCAGGTAATTCTGCCATAATGTGCCAATATGCTGTGCACAATAGCTCGGGGGAAAGAAAGAAAGAAAGAAAGAAAGAAAGAAAGAAAGAAAGAAAGAAAGAAAGAAAGAAAGAAAGAAAGAAAGAAAGAAAGAAAGAAAGAAAGAAAGAAACTGAGAGCAAGGAATGAAGGTGAAAGGAAGGAAGGAAGGAAGAGGGAGCAAGAAAGAAAGCGAGGAGGGAAGGAAGAAAAAAGAAAGGAAGGAAGAAAAGAAAGAAAGAAAGGAAGGAAGGAAGGAAGGAAGGAAGGAAGGAAGGAAAGGAAGGAAGAAAGAGGAAGGAAGGAAGAGAAAGAAAGAAAGAAAGAAAGAAAGAAAGAAAGAAAGAAAGAAAGAAAGAAAGGAAGGAAGGAAGGAAGGAAGGAAGGAAGGAAGGAAGGAAGAGAAAGAAAGAGGAAGGAAGAGAAAGAAAGAAAGAAAGAAAGAAAGAAAGAAAGAAAGAAAGAAAGAAAGAAAGAAAGAAAGAAAGAAAGAAAGAGGAAGGAAGAGAAAGAAAGAAAGAAAGAAAGAAAGAAAGAAAGAAAGAAAGAAAGAAAGAAAGAAAGAAAGAAAGAAAGAAAGAGGAAGGAAGAGAAAGAAAGAAAGGAAAGAAAGAAAGAAAGAAAGAAAGAAAGAAAGAAAGAAAGAAAGAAAAGATGAATACTGGACAGATAATGCTGTGTTGCTCCTTATAATCCATTTCCCTGGAATTTTCTTTATGAAATCTTTCTTTACACGTAATAAATCTCGAAACTTTCATAGATAAATAGGGAACGGACATATTAAAAATGAATATTTAAACGCATCAGTTTTATATTTGCGGTAATTGTAAATAATGGTGCAGATTACACTGACTCGCTTTCCAGGCCCTTTGAAAGGGAATAAATACTAATGTTCCCGAGTGGAGTGGAGTGGGGGGACGATGGTGGAGGTGAGATTCCATTCATATAGCTGGTCAGATCTATGATGATCGGAAGTCTGTAAAGTGCGGCACTGTGCGGCATGCCCGGTCCTGCGGTCCATCATATCACTGCCAGCACTGTAATGACTATCTATCCTTGCATGTCCTGTCCTTCCATAAGCCGACAGATCGGACAGGAGAGGATGGAGTGTGGGCTCTATATGGATCTACACAACCACAATGAACGGATACAATGACAACTCTGCAAACTGTCCTGTCTGTGCTGCCACTTCTCCCTACTGGATCGTCTGTATATTAGATTTCTATGACAGCACACCCTAAGACGGGGCAGAGGCACCAGAATACCCAGTTGGGTCACCAGTGATGCCCACTGGTGGGTGGAGCCATCATTTTCGGATCCGGGCATGACTGGGGGGGGGGGGGGACACAACATGGCTGTATATATCATATTTCTGTTGGAGTTACATAATAATTGTCTTATCATAATATTTAAAATTATATTATATTAATGAAAAATAATAGTAAAAATAACAATGTATTATGGATACTGGTTTTTATGTAATATATATAAACTGTATAATTGTTTGTAAGCGTATATGGCTTTAATCATGAGCCATATATATGCTAGATAGACACAACTGCAAAAATAAAAAAATATTACATCTAATACGAATATATTTTTTTGTTTGTTTGTTTTTTGTGGGCAACATTGCATGGATAGAAAGAGATACACACCTGACACAAATCTGAGGACTCTCTCTCTATCAGTCCCTGATGATCTGACCTCTTCTAATCAGAAAATTAGAGAATTATCTCCTAATAAATCATTAGGTGTAAATTTTCTAATCAGCTCATGTAATTCCTCCCCTTTTAATCTATGTCATTCTCATATATTTAATTCGGTTCTAAATACGATTAATCCTACTTATAATTTCTCATTATCTGTTCATTAGAAGATCCGTCTTATCCGTACATTGAGAAAAGGAAGGAGACGGAGAAATTGATCTGCCTTTTCCCCACCATCGATCTGATCAGTCCCTCCCTCAGCCAGGTATTCCACGAGTCCCTCTCTGATCAGTCCCTATCTTTGTCATTTGTCCCACCAGTCCCTCCCTGATCAGCCCCCCCTCTATCTCAAGGGTTCTCCCCCGATGTCATCAGTCCCTCTCAGTGTCAGGTCAGGTGTCCCAGCCTGTATTAGGTTTTCCATCAGTGTCTCATCAGTCCCTCTCTATGCCAGGTGTCCCATCAGTCCCTATCTATGCCAGGTGTCCTATCAGTCCCTCTCTATGCCAAGTGGCTCATCAGCCCCTCTTTGTCAGGTGTCTTATCAGTCCTTCTCTCTGTCAGGTGTCCCATCAGTCCCTCTATATGTCAAGTTGTTCATCAGTCCCTCTCTATGGCAGATGTCACATCACTCCCTCTCTGTCAGCTGTCCCATCAGTCCCTCTCTATGCCAGGTGTCCTATCAGTCCCTCTCTATGCCAGGTGTCCTTTCAGTCCCGTTCCATGCCAGGTAGCTCATCAGCCCCTCTTTGTCAGGTGTCTTATCAGTCCTTCTCTCTGTCAGGTGTCCTATCAGTCCCTGTCCCTCTATATGTCAAGTTGTTCATCAGTCCCTCTCTATGCCAGATGTCACATCGCTCCCTCTCTGTCAGATGTCCCATCAGTCCCTCTCTCTGTCAAGTGTCCCATCGGTCCCTCTCTTTGGCAGGTGTCTTATCAGCCCTTCTCTCTGTCAGGTGTCCCATCATTCCCTCTAATATGTCAAGTTCCCCATCAATCCCTCTCTATACCAAGTGTCCCATCAGTCCCTCTGTGTCAGGTGCCCAATCAGTCCCCCTCTATATCCTATCAGACCTTCTCTAAGTAAGGTGCCCCATCAGTCCCTCTCTCTGTCATGTGTCCCATCATTCCCTATGCCAGGTGTTCCATCAGTCCCTCTCTCTGGCAGATGTCCCATCATTTGCTCTCTGTCAGTTGTCCCTTCAGTCCCTCTCTGGCAGATGTCCTATCAGTCCTATCTATGTCTATCTATCTATCTATCTATCTATCTATCTATCTATCTATCTATCTATCTATCTATCTATGTCAAATGTCACATTAGTCCCTGTCTATGCCGGTGTTCTGCCGAGAAAGTTCCTCTCGGCGGATAAGGACCCCCCTCTACTGCGCAGGCGCAGCGCCTGCGCAGTAGGAGCCGGCGGAAATAGCCGAAGCGAAATAGAGAAGAAATCAGCTGTACATGGCGCCTGTAAGAGGGCCCCTCGCGGGCTTGCTTCGCTCGCCACGCTTTGGGCACGGCCTCGCTGCGCTTGGCACTTTTTTATTCTCCCTCTAGGTCTACTTGGATGGTGGGGCTTGAACCTGGACCTAGGGCGCAGGCGCCGTGTACAGCTGATTGAAGTTTTTCAGCTTTGGCTTTTTTCGGCGGCTCCTAGTCATTCGTACTGCGTAAGCGCAGCACTTGCGCAGTACAGGGGGGTCCTTATCCGCTGGGAGAACTTTCTCGGCAAGACACCAGATGACCCATTCATTCCTCTTCATTTCAGGTGTCCCATCAGTCCCTCTCAATGACAATTGTCCAATCAGTCCCTCTCTATGTCAGGTGTCCCATCAGTCCCTGTCAGGTGTGTCACCAGTCACTCTCTGACAATTGTTCAATCAATCCCTAATTGTCCAATCAATCCCTCTCTGTCAGATGTCCCATCAGTTCCTTTCTATAACAATTGTACAATCAGTTCCTTTCTATATGTCAGGTCTTTCTATATGTCAAATTTACAGTCAGTCCCTCTCTGTCAGGTATCCATCAGTTCCTCTATATGCCAGGTGAACCATCAATTTCTATCTATGCCGGGACTTTGCCAGTCCCTAGTCCTTCTTCATCAGATATCCCATCAGTCCCTCTCTATGCCAGGTTTCCCATCTGTGCCTTTTTATGCCAGTTGTCCCCATCAGTTTCTCTATATGTCAAGTGCCGCATCAGTTCTTCTTAATATCCTATCATTTCCTCTTTATGTCAAATGTTCCAAACGTCCCTCTCTGTATCAGGTGTCCCATCGGCACTTCTCTCTAGTCCAGGTGTCCCATCATTCCCTCTCCATGTCAGATGTCCTATCTGTCCTTCTCTATGTCAAGGGTCCTATCAGTCTCGATATCAGATGACACATTAGTTCCTCCCTATGTCAGGTGTCCCATCAACCTCTCAGTATTCCATCAGTCCTTTTTTCTAAAGGTATCTTATCAGCCCCTCTCTATGCCAAGTTTCCCATTAGTCCCTTTTCATGCCAGTTGTCCCATCAATTTCTCTCTATGCCAGGTGACCGATCAGTCCCTCTCTATGCCAGGTGATTTACCAGTTCATGGCTATGCCAGGTGTTCTATCAGTCCCTCTCTGTACCAGATCTCCCATCAGTCCTTCACTATGCCAGGTGTCTCAGCAGTCCCTCTCTGTCAGTTGTCCCATCAGTCCCTCTCTAGGTCAGGTGTTTTGTCAGTTATTTTCTATGTCAATTACCCCATCAATCCATCTCTCAGTATTCCATCAGTCCTTCTCTGTTGGGTATCCCAGCAGTCCCTCTCTATGCCAGGTTTCCCATCAGTCCCTTTTTATACTAGCTGGCCCTTAGGTTTCTCTAGATGTCAAGTGCCACATCAGTTTTTCCTTATAGCCTATCAGTCCCTCTCTATGTCAGATGTCCCACTAGCCCCTCTTATGACATGTATCCTAACAGTCATTTTTGATGCCAGGACTCAGGAGTCCCACTCTGTATTAGGTGTCCCATTGGACCCTCTCTATGCCTGGTGACCCACCAGTCCCTCTTATGTCATGTATCTTAACAGTCATTTTCTATGCCAGGACTCAGAAGTCCCATCAGTCCCACTCTGTATTAGGTGTCCCGTCAGGCCCTCTCTATGCCAGGTGTGCATAGGCGTGCGCAAGGGGTGTGCCAGGTGTGCCTGGGCACACCCTAATCCTGGAGTTGGCAACCCATCAATTGTGGGTAGGTGACAGGTAAGCCGCGATCCTTACTTGCCGACCCCCAGAACCTGGACAGGATAGGCAGCTGTAGTGGAACTTAAGGGAGTGATCTGTATTGTCTTCTGCAGCAGCTGAAAGTAGGCTTCTCCTCCTCTTCCTCTCGCCGATATTCAGCTGCCACTGTAGGAAAATACAGGGGATTGGTACCTATCTATGCCACTCCTCTTGTCACAGTTCCTTTCTTTCCTTTTCCCCCTGTGTGCTCACCTGCCCCCCCCCCCCCCCCCATTGTTTTAGGATGATGAGTGGGGAAGAGGCCAGTTAATATGTCACGAAGGCATATGTGTTGGAGCTTTGAGGTGCACACCCTAATACAATAGGCTGCGCACACCTATGCAGGTGTGCCAGCAGTCCCTTTTTATGTCAGCTGTCCCATCAGTTTCTTTTTATGCCAGGTGACCCACCAGTCCCTCCTATGACATGTATTGTAACAGTCCTTTTTATGCCAGGAATCAGGAGCCCATCAGTCCCACTCTGTGTTAGGTGACCCATCAGTCCCTATCTTTGCTTAGTGTCTTGTCAGTTCTTTTCTATTTTAATTGTTCCAATAATCCCTCTCTCCATATTCCATCAGTGCTTCTCAATTAGGTATACCATCCGTCCCTCTATATGCCAGGTTTCCCCATTAGTCCTTTTTTATACTAGCTGTCCCATAGGTATCTCCATATGTCAGGTGACCCACCAGTTCCTCGTATGACATCTATTTTAACAGTCCTTTTATATGCCAGGACTCAGGAGTCCCATCAGTCCCACTCTGTATTAGGTTTCTCATCAATCTTTTTTTTTTATTTAGCTGTCCCATAGGAAGTGGCATCGCTAGGGGGTGGCTTTTGGGGCTATAGCCCCGAATCTGGGGCCCATAGCCCAGAGTCTCTGCAGGGGTCCCCAAGGGGAGGGGAGGCTCTCTGGGGACCTTGATGTAAGTAGGGGGCTCTTTGGGGACCCTGATGCAAGGGGGAGGCTCTCTGGGGACCCTTATTTTAAGGGGAAGGCTCTCTGGGGACCCTAATGTAAGGGGGCTCTCTGGGGACCCTGATGCAAGGGGGAGGCTCTCTGGGGATTCTGATGTAAGGAGGAGGCTCTGGGGACCCTGATGTTAGGGAGGGGGGCTCTCTGGGGACCCTGATGTAAGGGGGGCTCTCTTGGGAACCTGATGCAAGTGGGGGCTCTCTGGGGATATACACATGTATATACATGTGTATGCCCACCCAAGCGTATGACTTTCTTTACTACGCTGCTATGGGCTCTAGCCCCAGATCTTTTGTGGACCTAGCAACGCCCCTGCCCATAGGTGTCTCTATATGCCAAGTGCCGCATGAGTTTTTCCTTATATCCTATAGTCCCTCTCTATATGCCAGGTGATCGACCAGTTCCTGTTATGTCATGTATCTTAACAGTCCTTTTCTATGCCAGGACTCAAGTGTCCCAGCAGTCCCACTCTGTATTAGGTGACCTATCAGTCCCTCTCTATGCCAGGGGTCCCAGCAGTCCCTATCTTCCATCCACCTATACCTTGACCTGCTCATAGAGGAGCACATTGTTTAGAGCCTATTCAGGAACAGGTGAGAAGATCAGGAGTGAGGAATTTACAAAGAGTTTATTAGTAATATTGTTATTATTATTATTATTATTATTATTAGTTCCCACCTTTGTTTTAAACATAAAAATATTTTTTAAAAAAAACTTTCTTGTGTATTTCACTTTGTAGCTACATAACAATAAATACACGTGAGATCATCACAGGCGATCCTGCCCCTTCATCCCTCCACCCTTCCTACCTCTCTATAACCCCCAGGGACCGGGTTGCATGTGATTGGCTGGACATTGATGAACGTTGCTTGTGCCCCCCATCTAGGAGCAGAGAGGGGCATTGTGCCCGGTGAGTGTTTGCTCTGGAGCACACACAGGCTGCTGTTTGTACAATCTATTAGGCTCTTACACTGATGAACCCGGTGATGGTGGAGGGCAGTCTTCCGACCCGCAATGTTGCTTTTCAAATAAAAAAAAAAGAAACTGTCATTGTCCTGCAGAGGGGCGGAGACTTCCCCCAGCACAGTTATCATTGGACACCGCCCGGGCACAAAGCTCGGCTCGCGCCTCTCATTCAGCCCCCGAACAGGTCACGCCCCCTCCGCCCCTGATTGGCTGCCAGCTCCCCCCCTGTCCTGAACAATGACATTGTTCTCCCCGGTCTGGGTATAAAAAAACAAGGCTGCAGGCAAGGTGCTGCCCATCACTGTGTCACCACACAGCACAGAGCTACTGGGAACTGCTGCAACTATAGCCACAGAGCTGGCCATCTCCTCCAACAGACAAGTAAGTGGCAAGGTGGTCCCTGAGTCCAGGATGGCAAGGGGTTAAATGAGCCTGGGGAACTTTGCAACTTTGTATTCTACCCTATTGTCACCAAAATCAGGGAGACGGGATATATATATATATATATATATATATATATATATATATATATATATATATATATATATATATATATATATATATATATATATTGTTTGTTTGTATTAACAATATATACTTACTGTCATTCCTACTGCACTGTCAGCAGACTTGAACTAATCAGTACCTAATCTGCCCGATCTGTATGTTTGAATGTTGAATGTGGTTGTCAAAAAAAACAAAACTTTGTTTCCAGTTTCAGCATACTTTTTGTTACATTGTCAGTGTTCAGTATTACATTTATTTTATGACAGTGTTCACTGGATACAATAGTCTGTATGTTACTATTGCTGTTGTTGGTGTTATTATTGTATCTTTTGTTATCAGCAGCATTGTTTCTCCTATGTAGTTTAGGAGATTGGACAGAAGTGATTGTCCTGAAGAGACTGGTATTCTCTTCTTTCACCTGCTTTATGAGTTCATTGAAATGACCTACATTTTTTTGTGACCTCAAGAACTTGATTTTTGGATATTGCAATGAATGCAGGGCAGTGTAGGGTGACTCCTTTAGTAAATCAGTCTTCCCCTTGTACTGTACTAAATTAGTATGTTTCTACCTATAGAACTTTACTGTATGCAACTTTGGTAGAGTCAGGTATGATTTAGGTGCTTGTTACTGAAGGGTGCCAAGCTACAGGCCCTCCTACTGACCCAGTGACTGTTAAACGAGGACCTGATCAAATCAATGTGTAAATGGGTATAATAGATGGTATCAGGGCTTTCCATCACTACAGTATAAACATTCTACTATACAGATGGGATACCAATGTAAGAGAATGAATATCTGGAGAAAGGTTGTATACAAAGGCAAGGGGTTAATTGATTCATTATAGATTGGAGATACAGTTATCAGATATAACAAATGTTCTAGTTGCACTCTGTAAATTATCATGGGGTTAAATCATTTTTAACTATCAACTTTAGCTTAAACGTCTTACTATGTCACTGTATTGTATTTTTTTAGTGTCTATTTTAGTTGACTGCCTCTGCATTTTTATATCTCTCTATCTAGATAGATAGATAGATAGATAGATGGATAGATAGATAGATAGATAGATAGATAGATAGATAGAAAAGCAGTCTCAACATAGGAAATGCTATATAAACACACACACACACATACATATATATATATATATATATATATATATATATATATATATATATATATATATATATATATATATATATATATATATATATATATATATGTATATATAAATATATATATGTGTGTGTGTGTGTGTGTGTGTATTTTTTTTGCAAATCTATCTATCTATCTATCTATCTATCTATCTATCTATCTATCTATCTTGGAAAGTGTGGCCTAAACTCTTGGCACTATGTAAATCCTGTATAATACTACCAATAATACATATTTATATATAACAATATATAATATTTATATGATATGTGACCATATCCCTCTGCTCCGCAGGTCCCCTTTACTCTCCTCATGGATTCTGACGCCAGCATGGGCTCTAGTCGAGCCTCCTCCCCCGAGGTGGATGACCTGTTCCTGCACATGCGGAAAGGAAGCGGTTTTTCGGCGGCCGTGTCCTCCTCTACCATGAGCGACTCCCCCGCGGAGCTGAGCGCTGAGCTGCGGAACGCCATGGCCATGGCGGCGGCTGCAGGGGACAAGCTGGGGGCGTTCAAGGCGGCGGCTGCGGCAGCCGCAGCGGCAGCGGCCAAGAAGGACAAGAAGCAGATGAGCGAACCGGAGCTCCAGCAGCTGAGGCTGAAGATCAACAGCCGGGAGAGGAAGAGAATGCACGACCTGAACATCGCCATGGACGGACTCAGGGAGGTCATGCCCTATGCCCATGGTCCATCCGTGCGCAAACTCTCCAAAATCGCCACCCTGCTTCTGGCACGTAACTACATCCTGATGCTGACCAACTCCCTGGAGGAGATGAAGAGGCTGGTCAGTGAGATTTATGGGGGGCACCATCACCATGCAGCTGCTGCAGCCGCTGCGGCAGCCGCCTACCACCCATCGGCCTGTGGGGGCATGAGCCATGCAACTCCTTTATCTGGACACCCAGTTGGCCACCCTGTCCACCACCCTCTGCTTCCACCCACAGCTGCCTCCCTCTCAGCTGTCAGGGCAGCCCCACCACCCCCTCCCCCTCCTCCTGCCCCTCCAGCCTCTAATCATGTCTCTCATGGTCTTCTCAAGGCCCCCAGCCCCAGTTCTGTCCCCTTGGGTGGAGGCTTTCATCACTGGAGTGGCATGCCTTGCCCATGTAGTATGTGCCAGATGCCCACTGCAGCTCACCATCACCTCAGTGGCTCCAGCTTACCCAGACTCACCTCTGATTCCAAATGACTTCCATGGCAAAAAAGCCCTTTAGAACTTTCCATGTACTTACCAGTCGGCCACGACTTGGAGCAATACTGCCATCAGGCAGAGTAGAGGACTGCCCTGCAGCTTTTAGGGGACGAGTAGATCAATGCTGGAAGGACATGTTCTATGAAGACTCCCCTTTAGAACAACGAAATATGGCAAAGAGGGGGGAAAGGACCGATTAAAGTCCGATACAAATACCAAGTAGACTGAGGTTGGTCGCATCAACAGTGGCACAGACAATACCATAGTGCAGAATGCTTTAATCATGTATGATGAAGTCTGTACGATCATACAATAGACACTAGTGTAAAGTGTTGAACGATTTAAAGGATAAGTCGCAAGGGCTGAGCTAAACGTGCGATTTTTCATCGCATCCACTTAAGTACGACGGAACGATCTACGAATGAAAGCGCAAGCCTACCAGGCCTTCTACATACATCAGCAATGATTTACCAGGGCTCATCTGGTGCAAAATCGCACATGTAATGGTGTCAATACACACTTCATTTTTCTTTTTTTTACCCGATCGATGTACGATTTCTATCAACACAATCGAAATAGGCAAAACTTCCCTTTCCGATCGATTTAGACTAGATTTAGATCAGATTTGATTAAGCAAAGTCTATTGGCCAGGGAGGAAAATGATCAATCATTTGACATTCTTATCCTATTGATTTGATCAAATTCATTAAATGGGTATAACTTCCCTTCCGATCAATTTAACTGAGTCTATAGGTCAGGGCAGAAGATGATTGAACATAATATTCTTATGTGATCAATGTGTGCATAGGTGAGTGCAGCCTATTGCATTAAGGTGTGAACCCCAAATCTCAAACACACGTGTATGAGTGTGTATATACAGTATTTATATACACACTCTCTTATAAATAAATGTAAAAAACATTTAAAATGTATTAAAACATGGATGGTGTCAGTAGAGCAGTGGACATATCAGTAGGGCAGAGGTTGGTGTCAGTTTATTATTTTTTTTACAATGTTTTAGGAGCCCTGTTGGGGGAGCTTTGGTGAAATATCAGCAGGTATGTAGGGTGTGCCCAGGCACACCCGGCACACCCCCTGCGCACACCTATGTGATTTGATCAAATTAATCGAAGAGGTATAACTTCCCTTCTGATCGATTTGGATTCCATTTAGATTGGATTTGATCAAACGGTCTATCGGCCAGGATGGAAAATTATTGATCATTTTGCATTGATCAGCAGTACTGAGATTATCTGGTCATAAATTCGATGGTATTCCATCAATGAGATTGCATGGTGAAAACAGAGATGTGATCAATAACTTAGAATTGGATCGTCCAACTATGGATTGAAATCAGAACATGGTTATCGACTATAGATTGATTATTTCTATTGTGAGAGATCGATCGGAAAGGAAATCGAAGCGTGTATGCCCACCAGTTGGATGAAAGATTGCACAAAGTTGGTTGATTGATAATAAGAAGGGAGTTTGGGTTCTGTTCAATGGTTCAGTCCATCTAAAACAATTACTAGATCATTTCTAAGTCCAAGGTCTGTCACTGAAAGACTAAAGTGACGTCATTGCTGCACAGGTTGATGATGCTGAGTTCTGGGTGTCAGTTGATTTTTTTAATTTGCTATTTTAAAGGGAAGGGGAGGAGGGTCCAGATCACGTATTTTTTTGTCTGTAATGTTCTTAGCTTAAATCAATATCTAAAAGTCAATGCAAACTATAAATCAGCAAACTGGGTATCCCAAGCCCAGCCACCCACCCCCCTCCCAACTTCATGCAAACTCTTTATTAACGTCTCTTTATGACCTGCTAGCTGCATCAGAGTGCATCAACTGTCGCAAAGGCTGTCAGTTATGGATAATCTGTGACAGATTTTAGATCACTGTCCCTCACATCTGTCACCCAGTTTTGATGAATAGAGCAATGGAAAACAAACGTCCAAGTTGAGTCCATACAACCTACCTGCCTGTCTTCCCTCTGAATTTCTCCATTTCTCCTATGTATATCAAAAGGAGTTTAGGCGCACATTGACATTTGTGGCGCAAGTTGTATTTGCGGATTTTATTTTTGTTGCAATTTTTAAATAATATTTAAAAAAATTTTTTTTTACAATTTTTTAATATTATTTCCTATTTTTTTTTTAAATTTTATTTATTACTTCTTTTTTTTTTGAAAGCTAAACCCTCAAACCGACCACTGCGTCATTTCAGCCTGGCTGTCTCTGTCACCGGTTTAATAGATGCCCCCCTGATGGGATGCTGATTGCAGGCAATGGAGACAATGACCAAATGGGAACAATGCCCACTGGGTTTGCAATAGAGAGGTGCACAGAGGCAGCTGGGAAGGGATACAGGCGCTATTTTATCTGGCAGCTTGTGAAATGAAATAGAGGGGGACATCAAAGGACTCTTAAAATGGACTCTGCAGCGGGATCAAGAAGGATTCTCTGCTGTAAAAGACTGACCATTCACTGGCGACCACCCACAACTCGATTGACTGCAGCCCAGATTGGAGAGGGTCACCCCCAAAACCCCAGCAATCCCCTCGTCCAATCAGCACGCCGCACCCCCACTGCCACAACTTCATTTCTTTTTCTTCTAGACATAAATTCAAAACTTTTATAGACCGATTTATTAACAACCTTAGCACACGTCTTATTGTTTCCTTTTATTTTTATTTTAGAATTAAAGACTTGTAAATATATAAATATATAACTATATTCTATTTAACATTTTCATGATACATTTTGCGGTTAATAAACTCATAGGGGGCAATTTAGTAAAAGGTCTTAATTAGATATAAAATAAAATAAATAAATACATAAATAAAATAGGTATTTAGAGGGGAAAAAAAACATCATATCGATGGAACTTCACGACCATGAATAAAATACCCTTTTATTGAAATTTTCGTTCTGCAAGATTTTTTTTTGTTTTAAGTCTTTGCATTGTGCCCATGCTTATTCAAAACGAATTTCTTTGTTTTTCTCTACGGTATGTGTTTTTATAAATAATT